>OZ007590.1:64351051-65021988 GCA_963931845.1 Maratus michaelseni | reverse complement strand
CGTATTCGGACTCATAAGTTTTACTGGATACTTTCTCCAGTAATACCCAATAACTAGCTATTAATATATTTTATAGTCTTACGCAAATCATTTATATGCATATGAAGAATAAATGATTACCATACTACAAATAGATAACAGATATGTTCATTAAAGTTAAGAGCCTTATCAACAAACAAGATCATTCCAAAAAGCTGTTATAGTACCACTATTTTTTAAAATTTGGTTCTGCTTCTAAAATTGTAGAAATCTAACGATTAAATAAGGCGAAGAATTAAAAAAAAAAAAAAATAGTGGTATCCAACTATTCAAAATCCGTAACCTTTGGCACTTATGTAATGATTGTGATAGATAAAATACCTTTATATATATATATATATATATATATATATATATATATATATATATATATCATAGCGCTAACCAGGGCCCTACCCACCGGGCCCCTACCTGCTGCTCCTACCCTGCCTAGCTTGATGAGTTAGTATCTGGCTTCGGGGTGATATTCACCTGATCACAGCATGGCTGTGATCCACATGACAGAAGCCTTGTTGGCATCGCTGCAGTACTCTCTAGTGGTTTGTTACAGTTTTCTTTGTTTACCGGTTCAGGGTAATTAACTTTGTTGGATTGGCAGATTTTAAAAAAAGCAAAAATTAAAGAAGAAAAAGGAATTGGTCTCGTAATTTAGAACTTTATCAGGTGACAAGGCACCTCCAGAGGTATAATTCATAAGGAACTTGGAGGACTTTGCACCCACGACGGATATGACATGCATCAGGCACCATTAGAGTACATATTTGACATGTCTGTTTGCTTGTCACGTTCATGGTGGGCTGTCACTGTAGTGTTTAACGCCGCTTTTATGAGCTGATTTCACTTTTTGTTTTATTTGTCTCTGTCAGGGTTTTTGCCGCTTTTATGGGCTCACCTCTGTTGTGGGTTGTTTTTGTCTATTCTCATTTGTTAGGTTTTTGACTTTATCTTGATAAATTGATAACTCTAGCTTGTGCTAGTGCTGGTTGTCACATTTTGAACTTGGTCTTCTTGCGAGAGTCTCACTGTTATTATGTCACTATTGTGGGTGTTTTCATATTGTAACTTTTGTTACTGATGGTTGTCACATTTATGGATGTTGCACACTCATTTTGTTTTTGTTTTGTCACCTTAACTCACCCGTGCATTATAGCTGGTGGTTTTGATTTATAATTTTTCTTTCGTGAATACGCTTAATGAGATCAGTCAATTGAATCCTAATGACTGTTATCACTGATTTTGAATTTTATGCAACTCGGTTGATTTTTTATTTGAGAAACTTCGCGCACTAATGCAGTGGGCGGTGGGTAATGCTTGCTCTGTGGCCGTTAGTCCGTCATATACCTATGAGGCTTCATTCACTTGATGAGACACTATATTTTTTTTCACTATTCCCTTTCTTTGGCAGGTGGGCTTTTTGGATTCACCAATAATTACTTTGCTGTGTTTTGTTCACTTTTTGTCGATTATTTGACTTCATCAGTTGGTGAAATTAAGTCCGCCACAGATGACTTCCATTTCTCACTAGTGCTGAAAAAACGATTTTTTGGCGTAGCAAAGAAAATGTAATGCGTTATTAATCTACAAGTGCACAAACGTTAGAGAAAACTTAAATCTATTCATCTAAAATATGGATTCTGCAGATGACAATTTCGATCAATGATATCCCATATTTTTTATTTGAACTAAAAATGTGTACTGAATATTTTTTTCAGGTCATACTCAAGAATTAACTATTAATACATTTTATAGATTTACGTAAATCGTTTATATGCATATGAATAATAAATTATTACTATGCTGTAAATAGATAGCAGGTGCATTTAATAAAACTAATAGCGTTCATCGCTTATTAATAGTCTTATCACCGACCGAGATCATTTCGAAAAGCTGTAGTGATAAATATAATGACTTTTTTATATATACTGCTAACCAGGCCCCTACTTGACGGTCATGAGTGCCTTACTTGACGAGTTTATACCTGCGCGCGGGGCGATATTCACCTGACAAGAGCCTTGTTGGCATCACTGTAGTGCTCTCTATTGGTTTGCTACAGTTTTCTTTGGTTGCCGGTTCAAGGTTTCTATTTAACTTTGTTGAATTGTCAGATTTTAAAAAAGCAAAAATTAAATAAGAAAAAGGAATTGGTCTCGTAATTTAGAGCTTTGATCAAGTGACGAGACCTTCACCTGACTAGGCACCTCAAATATAATGCCTATTATTATCCTGGCGTGAAAACTTAAGAGAGAACTTAAATCGAATCGTCTCAAAGACGAATTTATGGCAAACATATGGATCAAACATAGAAACAATTTTAACAAGGCTAAAAAATGTATACTGGATAACTTTACCCTGGGCATACCTTACAGTTAACTATTAATACATTGTTGACTGTTGGTGTTGTCAATTTATTCAGGTTTTTTTCAATTCAAAATATCTTCGAGAAATTTTCAGCAATAATTTTGGCTTTATTTAATAACAAACATTCCTTGCATAATCACAGAATAAGATCACTAATTATAATTAAAATATAGATAAAATGCTTAAGTGATACAAATAGAGAAACAACAAAAGGCTTATAAAAACCTTTTAATGATCGACACACGTTTCAACGCTCATACTGTGCCATTTTTGCATTATATTCTCGCAATTTTTTTTAAATAAACTTGAAAACATGAATCACGAGATCATTTATGTAAAAAAGCAGGTGCTTGAAGTAGCCAAGTGTAAACGTAAAAATTAATATTTCGTTATTGCTTTTTTTTTAAACTTAAAAGAACCTCGTGCCAAATTTTAGATAATTCAAATGAGTCGGATTCATTGCAAATGTTAACGTTACGCATGTGGATTTCTATTGATGCAATAGAATCAGTCTAAAAGTTAAATTAATCAATTAAATCAATCTTCGGAATCAATAGAAATATACATGCGTACCGTTAACATTTGCAATGAATCCGCCTCATTTAAATTACCTAAAATTTGGCACGAGGTTCTTTTTCGTTTTAAAAAGGCAATAACGAAATATTAATTTGCACGTTTACAGTTGGCTACTTCAAGCACCTGCTTTTTTACATAAATGATCTCGTGATTCATGTTTTCAAGTTTATTTTCAAAAATTTGCGAGAATATTTTTGTTTATCATTATATATCTTGAAAATGGCGTCGTATGAGCGTCGAAACGTATGTCGATCATTAAAAGGTTTTTATAAGCCTTTTGTTGCTTCTCTCTATTTGTACCACTTAAGCATTTTATCTATATTTTAAACACTACTTGATTAAATAAAAAGACTACTGCCCAAAATTTCTGGTAATTATTTTGAACAAAAAAGAAACGCGCTAAATTAGTAATGAATATATTCGTCACCGATAAACAATGTGTTAGTATGCATTTTATAAAGCCCTGAAAAAAAGTTTAAGATCATGGAAAAAAATTATTGTAAAAAATTTCTAGAAAATATATAAGCATCACCTGTTTATTTAAGTTAAAGTTAACAGAAATACACAGTTTTCAAAACTATACAAATTATAATTAGTAAAATTTAATAAGTAACATATTTCATTTTTTATGCTTTTTATCATGGAAATAAGTATAAGATCGACGACTTTTTAATGATATTTGTAAGTCAATATCCTATAAATGCACCCTTTTTTTCAATTATGTTTATCAATTGATCTGTTAAAGGTGCAATAATTTTAAATGCAGTATCGTTTTTTTACATTACTTCAGACAATCTTGTTGCTATTGATGAGTTCACGTTTAATTCGATATTGTCGAAAGTCTTTATAAACAGGTAGGGTACCACCTGCTGCAATTGCTCCCCATAGCATAACAGGCCTCCATCTGGCCTATCTAAATTAAGCTTCTTTTCGTCAGGAAGGGCAACTTCTTTTCATTTTTCTCCAAATGAAACATATTTTTGGCAACTGTACGCAAGCAAGTTTATGCTGCTTTATTGAAGGTGGACAAGGACTCAATTTTACGTACTTTGCCTTTCCATCTGAACTTAAAACATGGTAAGTTCAAATCATTACATTTTTGAGACGAAGACTTTCTTTTTTCACATGCCAATTGAAATACAGTTGGTTTTTGGTGCCTTGAAATTAAGCAAGATCTACCTCAGCTCTTAGCTTTTCTATAATTTCAGGGATCTTTTAAAAATTTATTAACAGCAGATTTTGACCGACGTATAGATCTTGCAACAGAAGCCCTACTCATTCGAAATGCTTTCATGCCAAGAATTTTGCCACATTTTACATCAGACAAATAATTATGTTTCGGCATTCTTATTAACAGCACAAAGAAACCGTCCAATACTTGCGAAACGCTTAGTAACTCGAATTTAAGGTTTGAAGCATGCGCAGAATGTTATAATTTGCATATGAGTCAAAAAACATTCGTGACCTTATACTTTTTTCCAACATAAAATACTACAAAATTTAACATGTTAACTTTTTGGCCCTTTTTTACCATTATTTTTTAATACTACTACCTGACAGTTCACAATCGAGTGGCATTTGTATTGCATTAATTCTTTTGCATTTTCAAAATTTGCACAACCCAAACATAGACTTTTTCAATCGACCTTAAACTTTTTTCCTGGGACTTAGCTTTACGGAAATAAATGATACACATATTTAAAATAAATTAATATTATAATACAAATAAATAGCAGATATGCCCATTACAATTACCGGTACAGCATCCATCGCTTGTTAAAGGCTTATCAGCGAGAAACATCCTCTCAAAAAGCTATTGTGATAAATATAATGCCTTATTATTCTATTGGCTCGCAAACTTTAGAGAAACTTAAATCGATTCGTCTCAAACATGAATTCTGCAGATGACAAGTTCAATCAATGATGGTCAAATATTCTTTAACTGGGCGAAAAGTTTAGAAATTTTTAAAAGTCTTTCAAAAATAAGTGGTTGGGAAAAGTGAAGGGCTAATAAACAACTCTCTTTGTTTTAAATTCTCGTCATGCTGCTTGTGTTATGCCAAAAAGATTAATTTTTCAAGAACTTAAAGAAAAAAGCTGTATTTAAAGAAGATCTTATTCTTATGCATAGGTACAATGAGAAAAAAAATTGCTTTATTAACAATTTTTATTTGGATAACCTTCCTAACTATATTAGGATTTCCCCGCTTTTTACAAGCTACTAAAGCAGGATCATGGCTAATACGAACAAAACATCTGTTCTTTTCAATGTGATTATCGGTGAAAAGTAAAGTAGAATTAGAAGGAAAATCATTTATGATGGAACACTGTTCTGTCTTAGCAATACTATTTCTACATTACAACTATTTCTCAAAATGTAGTAATGTATCAGTTTTACCAGACAAAATTTCAACCTTTAAGGTAACTTCCCCCCACCCCAGCAAATGCAAAGAATATCCCAAGGTCTTGTAAGAATGAAAGAAAGAAAGGAAAGATAAGAATGTTTCAAATACCGCCCCTTTGTAAGATTACAACTGAGCCATAAAAAGAAAGTAGCATAATAAAAGAAGACCTTTATTAATTTAATTTCTTTAAATACTGACTCTGAGATATGTTAACCAGCATTTTCATGCTTCGTAGTGCATTGTTAAAATGAAAAGGATATGCGAAATCAATACCTTGAAAATTGCAGTAACTATTGCAGTGCTTGTCAAGTTTTTCCAGGAAACTTTGTCATATTACGTTAATTTTAGCATTGAAATAATTAGAGCAATTAATAGTTATAATTAATTTACTTATGTGTGTGTGTTTAAAGTTTTTTATATTCGTCAAGGGAATTGCGAGTAACGGTTAATACGTGGACTTTTATCATTCCTTTGGTTCTTGTGTTAACAGAATTCAATTGTACTACTTAATACCTTAAAGCAAAAACACTTCTAAATAATTATTGCGCATCTCTTAATTTTAGTACCTTAAGCATACATATGACGGTTTTTTTAAGCATAACTCAAAAACAATTTGTCAAAAAGTGTTGAAATTGTGTATATGCATATTAGAAGCATCTAGATATCGATTTCTGTAAAATATTTATTGGTTACAATTTTCCAATATTAATTTCATAATCCTTATTAGAATATTATAAAAATCACAAAAGCATGATATTGTGTTTGCATTTTCAAGTAGCGTGTTCATACAAGCATGAAGATGTAGAGATTACAATTTTTAGAAATATTGAAGAAATTATGTAAAAGTAATTGCACATTTGAGAGGAAAAATGTTTAATTAGTATAATTCAAATCTTTTGTCCATATGGTCTAAAATATAGTATCTGGTATTAACTTTAACAGTACATTAAAAATAACTTGTAAAAACAGCGTGTTGCTGTTAAATTTTTTTTTAATTGGTAAGAAACTTTATATGAAGACGGATCTTCCAGCATAACTTATGAATAGTATATAATAGTACACATTATCCTCTTTCGATTGGTACCTATACCCTTGATTATTTGCTGCAGAATTACTAGAGGGTTAGTACTTTTTTATCTTCAGGACTGCGCAATCAACTAATATTTTCTGCATTAAATGTTTCTATTCATAATTTAAAAACATCAACAAAAGCATTAAAAACTAATTCCGCAAAACCAAAAGAAAATTGCAAATTTAATAAACGAATTTCAAAATAAATTCGAGTTCTTTTTTGCCATGATTTAACAAGCTTCGAAAACTATTTCACAAAATATATAACTTCCTTAAAGACTTGAAAAGCGTCGATAAACACTTCATATTTTATTTCTTGCTACTTAGCTTGCAAATCATGTATAACAATAGCCTCAGGTGTTAGAAAATATTTTCTTTATATAATTCTAGAATAATATAATTCTAGATAATTTGTCATTCCTTTTTTTCTACTTTGTTTCAGAAATAAATTTCTTTTTAGAATAAAAGAACTGATTTACATAAATTATCTGGAACACATATAAAAGTAAAAGGATTTTTTTAAATTGCTGTTTCTATAGAAATTCCATAGATAGGCGATATAAATATTTCATATGTCTCGCAGCATATAGCAGAAATTTTATTGTTCATATCACTATTTCGAAAAAATATATATCTTCATGATATGTATTTGTATATGTTGCAAAAATTTACCCCGAAGTTTATTATTTATTAATTGGGAATAGTGTTAGGAACAATAAAAATTTACCTATATGCTACGAACCTTGATGTATAGACATATAGATATATAGATTTAATGGTAGACACATTAACCACGCATTTTATAAATCATATTTATAAAATATAATAATAAATAATCTTTGGATTATTTTTTTAATATATAATAAATAACAAAATAAAATGATTATACGTATACATATATATATATATATATATATATATATATATAATTTATAGGTGTATTTGAATTATTTTTAAATAATTCAAATACTTAAATTAATAATATTTTTTGTTAAAATATTTTACTTATTTTATTAACTGTAAATGTAACGGTTATGTCATGTGCTTTTGTAAAGGATAACATGGTTTTTGATAGTTAAAATGTCACTGGTTGGGTATGTTTTACTGCTGTATTTCTGTCTCTGTTTAACAATTCTTTATTCAATACGTTTCTGTATTTAATAATGTTCTATATTCATTGATTTTTGAACATATCATGTTCAGTTATTCAATATTTATCCATTTTTATTCAATTTTCTTTAAATTTGACTACGTTCCTTAAAAATTTGACATCGGGCAATTTGAGTTAATAAATTCGGCTCAGGCCTTTTAACTCAAACAGAAATCTATAACATTTTACTTATATTAGTGGAATATTGCCCTTGAGAAAATATTTCACTATATAAGTTTTCAATTGCTTCTTGTAATAATTTTCACCTTCTGCATATTGGATATTTTTTCTCCGCATATTTTTTCCCACTTTAATTTTGAAAATCTTACATTTTTGGATATATATGTGTATTGTATTATAATTATCGGTTTATCTATTGTCGATTATTTATGTGATTTAATGGTTATTATTAACAAAAGTTTTATTACATAATTGCTGCATTTGCGCATTTAGTTGTGTATTTATATATTTCATATCTTATTTTCAATACATTTTTAGTGTACAATTGCAGCTTTTGTCACCCATGCTTTTGTAATGCTTATTGTTAAATCTTACATCTATCATTGCAATTTTGGCCATGGCTTTACATTGGTCAAATGTTTTTTTTCTACATCTGAGTTTCTCGTTTCCACTTATTTTAATTTTGAGAATCTTACATTTTTGGGTATATGTATTTTTATTGTATTATAATTATCGGTTTCATCTACTGTCGATTTTTTGTGTGTTTTCTCAACGTAAAATCATAATTTAATAATTCTTAGACTATTAAATAATAATAAAGAATTTTTTAGTTATTACACTATTATTTTTAATTTTTATTTTTACTTTTTAGTGTTTAAAATATTTTGTTATTGCAGTCTCACAGCCAGTTAGCATATATTAGCGAACGTAATTTGGCGCATAATCGACATCATTCTTATTGAAACACGCAGGCAGTTGTAACAATAAAGATTATTTGACGATTTATCACCTGCAGACGGCTAACGAAAAATTGCCTTTAATTTAATTTATCAATTAATAATTGACTTCTTGAAATATTAAAAGATTGTATTGTCATCGGAAAGACCCCAGCATAATTTTTATAATTCTAATATATCATGATGTGTGTGAAAAATCGATTATAAAATTCTATTTTTACATTCAAAAACCAAGTTTAGTTAAATAAAAGAGTCTAATATAACTTTCAAAACTTTGCATATATCAGACATAAAGCTAAACAAGAACGAAAAAGCATGCGTCAAGCATAGATTATGTAACACTTTCCAACGCTTCCAAAATAATTTTACAAATCATACCGTTTACAAAGCTGAAAGATAACATCTAAGTAAACAATTTGGAAAACGCATAACATATTTCAAAACATAATTTCAGGAATTTCCAACATATACAATATTCGGAAAAATATCCGAATACTTTTATTCAGCCCTGTATATGATCTATAGATTTGTATATATACTACATAGGATGCTAAATTTTAGTTCAGTTAGGAAACGCGTAGCACAGTTTAAAATTTTCCTTCTGGAGTTTCTGTCAATAAACGGAAATGTGTTCGTGAACTTTTTTGCTTCCCTGTATATGATCTACGGAATTTATACGCACCACGTAATAGATAAAAAATGAATTAAATTTAAAATCGCGTTCAGTAACTTAAAACGCACTTCCAGGAATTATTGTTAACAGACAATAGAGAATTCTTTTGTGTGTCCCTGTAAATAAACGATGACTGCTATACACACAATATTCTGTAGTAAGCCTCTTGTAGTGCACCTTAGTGATATATATAAATTTCAATGCGTTTAAAATAGTGAAACATTATTTAAATAAACCGTAGACGATTTTTCTCCATGGAAGTAATGTAACAGAATTCTTTTGACTGTCCCTGTAAAGTAACTATAAGTGCTATGCACATCTTATTCCATATTAAGCTTCTTGTAATGCACCTAAGTGATATATATCAATTACAATGTGTTTGAAATTGTGTAACATCATTAAAATAAACCGCGAATGATTTTTCCCCATAGACCGTAATGTAACGGAATTCTTTTGAGTGTCCCTGTAAAAAAAACTATAAGTGCTACACACTTCAGTTGAAATAGGGAACATGCTATAGATAACGACAATAACATATAAAAATTGCAGAACAACCCGAGCATATTTACGGGAGTTAGAGCACGGACAGACGGCCAGACGGCCATACGGCAGACAAACCGAAGTCATAAACACTTTTCAACTAGGTTGGAAAGTGTTAAAAATACCTATTTAATTAGTATCTATATATACTGTTTTATAAAGTTATAAAAATTCGGCATGCATATAAAATGCTTCATGCTAAATTACGTAAAAGTATTTGTTGAAAATTCTACTTAGGATCATTAATAAATTTGTAAATATTCGATCTGCATACTAAATTATTAATAAATTATTCCAATCTGAAGTCTTTTAGTATATGAAATGTACAGGATGATTGACATAACAATTCCTTACATTTCATCGTCTTAACCGCTTAACATAAAGCATAATTATACAAAAGATTCCTTTGTATGTTAAAGATACCTAATAATCAATGATAAGTTTACTAGATTAAATTAATATCATTCTACACAAAATGCATGCTAGCAGGAAATAATTGAATTGATTCTGAACCCTTATCCAAAATTCGTAATTTTATAAAAAGGGAAAACATACATGGACACTCATTGTTTGAACAACAAAAACTTTCTTGTTTTATTTATCAGTGTTACCTAACCTAGCGAATTTTTTTATTCAAAAATTCTAAATTCTCACCAGAAAGTTTAAATAGTTATTTTGGATTGATATAATGATAGACATTCATGGTTCCTGTAAGTTGTGATACACAAATACTCATGTACAGGGAGTGGAGTTGCTGTGCAACTGGGAATCCCCTTGAAGCAATAAACTGTTTGATTGTTTAACTGTGAATAAATTTGTAAAAAGTAATTACTATTCAACATTTTCTTGTATGAATTTGGAGTTGTTAGTTAGATGGTTTTACAGCGTTCTGAGAATCATTAACAACATCAATGTTGCGTAATTATGTTGCTCGTTATTTCAATCCCGGGATTTTTGGACAACTTCCGACTTTGTAAAGAATCCTTCAGTTATAAAATGAAAGGAAGAACTCAAAGAATTACGAAAGAAATGTCAGAAAAATCCAGCACTCTGAAGAGATGCTATAATCTACAAAAAGTTCTAGATTTTAAACGCATGTGGAATAATAGCAGTCAATACCAAGTCAATATCAGGCCAATATTGCATTCATTGGCTTGAAATTGGCAATGTTGCATTCAGTAGAAATATTTCCAACAAAACGCTAATATTTTGCAAACATTGGCTTCACATTGGACATTTTTTCAATCAAAACTTTAATATTGTAGAAATGTTGGCGTTACATTATAACTATCTCTAATGAAACAGCAATATTACTCAAATATTCGCGTTACTGGTTGTACAGGTACACTGGAGAAGTATTTCTTGCCAATATTTTCAAAATGAATACACTCAAATATTTGGGCAATATTTCATACCAATTAACCAAGGACTCAATATATAGCACAAGGCACGAAATATAAAGCCTAAAAGTAGTCGCAAGATTAAAAAAAAGGCTCGCCACAATTTTATACCAGTTCATAATCCTGTATATATAATCTGAAGATGAAATTCGAATTTATGTTCATTTGCTATTTAATTATTGTGGTTTACCTGTCAGTAAAACTTATATATTTGTATAAAATATAAAAACCATTATCTATTAATAAAAATTATTTAAGTTGTATTCATAACGTGATAAAAAGTTGTAAAACTTTTAACCAAATTATGGATACAATCATGACCAACATAAATTATTGCATCATTAAACTGGAAAAAAATTAATACACATTTCTACTATTTCTATGTACATATTCAGCATACTTTATAATGGAAAGACAAGGAATATAGCCTTAAATTTAAACTAGCATTTATTTCTAAAATAAGAAACTTTAATTTCGAATATGTTGAGAGGTACAATCTATATATGTTTAGGTAAATATAGGATAAATTACGGGATCAAGAGGTGTAATCAAGAGGGTAAATAGTCTTTTCTGCAGAGAAATAAAAAAAGGGGAATGTGTGGAATGATGATTATCAATTTTTGATTAGAGTAAGCAGAAATTCAAAAATTCCTCCGAGATCCAAAAATTATCGGGTATTTACGTATGTTTCCTTCTAGTCACCAACCTGAAGTTTTTGGTCCCCAATGGCGACTTAGTGACCAGAAATTTCGCACTCAAATATAACCGATATTGGTCCAATATTGATTTGCTACTACAGTAGAATTAACGTTGATGACAACATTGCTTAAAAGATTAATCTGTGAAAAAAATATTCAATATTTTATGACATTTTTATAATATTATTTATAAAATCGATAACCTTCAGGTCATGATTTTTTTTCTAGGAAATTTATCTCTATTAATATCGAAATATGATTGAATACACAATGCTATCGAGTAGCAATCATTGCATTTTGTTATTTGATGCATAATATCCGACGCCTTAGCAACCAAACGTCAGTTAAACAATGAATTCCTTATTTTCTCCATGAATTATTTATAATTTCTAGCACATTTTAGATTGTTAGAATGTGGAAAGAAAATAATTTCGTACACGCATACTGTAGTAAAAAGTTATTCTGAGTAATTGTTGCTGAAAAAAATATAAGTTGTAGTTTCTTGAACCGTACGCATTATTAACAACAATATTTTTTTTCTGTAACATGTATTTCTCAGAAGATTATTTGACTCTAAGTTCATAAAATATATTATTTAGTAATTTTTTTTGGATAATTATTACTAATGGTTATTCACGAATAAAAATAAAGTTTCAAACAAATAAAAATATAAAATTTTAGTTAACTGAAAATTAGTTAAAATTAAGTTTTTAGTATTATGACAGTAGAATTTTTGAATCTTTCCGAAGTTGTTTTTTTTTTCTTTTGTAAGATATGTTTCGCAGTCTTTTTCATAAAACTGACTTTAAAGTAAAAAGATTTACAATAGAGCAACAATATTGCAGAAGACTTTTTTTTTTTACATTGGACAAATGGAAAATAATGTAATATTTCATGCTGTATCGTAAGAATGTAAACGCTTCAATATTGGGGAAACATTTTACAACATTATAGCCATTATGGTCACGATGTAGTCACGATATAGCCAATACACTGTAAAAAATTGCTGAAGTAAAATTACTGCAGCAGAGATTCCAGACAATGTCCTTAAGAAAACAGGTGCTGTCCCTATAGATAAACGGACTTTGCTCTTACATAAACGGTTTTTGCCCGTAAAAACATGAAATTTACGGAAATTGACCGTTTACTTTGAAAAAGGGGCAATTTCCGTAAAATTACGGCAGCAATTCACGGAGAATGCCCGTGAATTTACAATTTTTTTTACAGTGTACATATCAAATAAGAGCAATATTGGCCCAATATTATTTTTGTAAAAGGGATACAACTTATAATATGCATACATTTCATGAAGTATATACAACATTGCAATGTAAAATCATATTAATACCGAACCACTTCCTTGCTACTTTATCAACAAAATGTTTCAAAGAGTTGAAAAAGGTACCATTTCACTGGGAGTTGTGTCTTCTTTCCGAATAAGAATGTAATTTTTAAGATATAGGTCGTCTTCACATTACAAATTGCATAAATTGTCATTTTGCAATTGATGAAACCCACTTTTGACACTTTATTTGAATTTCTTGGATTAAAGGTACTCTTAAACGTTATATATAATGTACTTTTTTCTTAAATCTTCATAGGGTTAGAAGAGGTAAAAGTTTGAGAATATTAATATTAAATGCGCGTGCATAAATTGTATTTATATATTTTGGAAAAATCATCCGATTGACATATTCAGCTTTTAATCATATACACTGTATAGACCCAAACATATTCGAGGCATTTTTTCAATTCAAAAGCATTGTTTTAATAATGAAAAATATTAATAAATTCATATTCATAAAACTTAAAAATTATGACCTATATTAATTTTAGAGAGAATGAGGGTCGTCCAAAACATGTGCTTGGACTTGTTTTGTCTATGTACTTTTACAACACATTCCTATAATTATTTTTCGAGATATACCCTGCAATGCAAAAACATATACACCCCTTAGAATTTGACAATTATGAAAAAATGTTGACTTTTGTGAAAAGAGAAAGACATTAGATGAATATAAATAGTAACTGAAACAATACAAAGGGGAGAAAATGAATATTTAATTAATAGCATAGGAAAAAATAAAGAAAATGTGGTTTCTTGCCAATGCAAAAGTATACATACCCTTACTATTGAGTCATTTAAAAGTAGCGAATAAGGGTTGGGTTGGGTTGATTATTGACGGCCAATTATCTACACTAGGGATATAGGCCCAGGGGGAGTGCCCTTCGTGGGGGTCTTTCTAAGGGAACCTAATCCGTATTTACGCATGGAGAAATCCAGTAGCGAATAAGGGATAAACGGAGTTACAATTTGACGCAGCGATCATGCCACGCGGAACGGAATTTTCTGATTTTGAAAAAGACCAAATCATAGCATTTCGAAGCCATGGTAGAGGACATAAGTAAGCAAACAGGACGTCCTCGGAAAATTTCAAACGTGAATAATGGCAAAATTGTTATGGCTGTATCAAATGAAATGAAAAGTGCAAACGAAATGAAGACAGAATTACACCTTAACGGGATACCGTTCTTCAAACTATTAAACGTAATTCAAATCTTATTTTTTCAAAATTAAAACCTGCACCATGTCTGAAACCTAGACACAAAGAAACATGATTGCAATTTTGTCGTAGTAACATAGTCACAAATTGAAAAAAGGAAAGTAAGTTCTATCTTTTTTTTCATGAATTAAGGATATAAAAATAAGTTACAAGTGTATTTTTTGTGTTTCAGATTATTTTTAGTGACGAAAAGAAATTCAATATCGACGGACCTGATGCTTTCGCATATTACTGCCGAGATTTAACAAAAGAACAGATGTACTTTTCTAAAAAAAAAAAAAAAACTTTGCAGGAGGTAGCTTAATGGTATCGGGAGCAACCACTGCTCGTGGTAAGCTTTAGCTGGCCTTCAGAACATCAAAAATGAATAGCATTAAGTACCAACAGATATTTCAAGACCATCTTATCCCATATCACTGGCGATTAAATAAAGCTCACTTTTCAGTACGACAATGCATCAGTAAATAGCAGTCGCAGTACATGTGATTGGTTGAAGCAACAAAAGTGAATGTTTTGATTTGGCCACCTTGTGCCTCAGATTGTAATCCTATGGAGAACCTGTGGGGAATTTTAGTTCGCAAAATGTATGGCTACAACAAACAATATGAAAGCAAAGACGAGCTCCGTGAATCAATATTAAAAGCTTGTGATGAAATTGGCAAACCTACGTTGATAAATCTTATTGAAGCATGCCATTCCGGATTTACGACATCATCTTACATCCTGGACGTCCTTGTAATCATTAATTACGTTTTGTAACCACAAAAACAAACATGAATGTCTTTTTTATGCTGGGTATGTATACTTTTGCATTGGTAAGAAACCACATTTGCTGTATTTTTTCCTATACTATTAATTAAATATGTATTTTTTCCCTTTTGTACTGTTTCAATTACCACTTACATTCATCTAACGTCTTTCTCTTTTCACAGAAGTCAAAATATTTTTCAGAATGTCAAATTCTAAGGTGTATGTATATTTTTGCATTGCAGTGTAGAGAAAATTTGTTTGTTTTTTACGTCTAAATTAGCGTCTCTTGTTATTGTTGGCATCTAGAAAAAATAGATATTAGTCCTTAACCAGAAATAGTTGTTTATAAAGGGAATTTATTTTATATTTAAAACGTGTCTATATATTCTTTTCTGGTACGAAATCGTATTTTCCTTGTATTTTCCTTTGTAAGATTTTATTTTTTATTTTTCAAAATTTATGGATAAAACCCAACACATTTTACTTTTATAACTCATTAAAAATTTCATAGAAAGTACATAAACTATACGTCATTTTTCGAGCTGTTTTGATCCAAGATACTCGAATAACTTGTCGAACGTGGGTATTAGCAAAATAAAAATGAATGATGGTACAATCCCTATTTCAAAATGGAATTCACATTCAGAAAGTAGACACAGTTCATAATCGAACGGTTAATATCACATCTCACAGTGACGATTGTGGGATTAAACAGAAGTGTTGGTGCGTTTATTTTACTCCGACTGTACACACGTTACATTCAGTACATACAGGGTCCGTTCAAAAAGGAAAGAGAATATATATATATATATATATATATATATATATATATATATATATATATATATATATATATATATATGTATATATATATATATTTGCTGCACATTTGTTGCTGAACCAGGTAACAACAACTGTCAGGAAATATCGTGGGAGGAGTGAGCTTTGAGGAGCAACGGTCTCCAATCCACGTCAAGCCATTGAAGACTTCACAGCCCTGAAATACCTACGCTTTGTGTTGTGAGTAGCGTCACGACGAACGAAGCAGCTAACCACAGCGCAGAGTTATGCCATAAAATTCTGTGTGAATTGGAAAAAATCTGTCGGTGATACCATGGACATGTTGAAGTCATAGACTTAACGGAGACGTACTTAACGGAGCAAACAACGCCAACTTCAACTTTAAAATGTTATTTTTGTCTTAATTACTCACAGTGATTAAATAGGACAAACAAACTTTTTAAAATTAGGGGTAGAAGTATGCCTGAATGCATATTTTGCCCACGTGAAGTCGAAGCCTATGGTTGAAGCAAACTTATGGTGCTGAGAGTTTGTCACAAACACAAATGTATAAGCGGAACAAGGTTTTCAAGGACAGCCGTGAGATCGTCTCAGACGAATAGAGTAAAAGGCTATTGTCGACATCACGAACGAATGACAACGTGGAGCGAGTGAAAGCCGTCCTTGACATAGACCGCCGTGCAGTTTAAGTTTTCAGGTCATCAGAGTCCAATGAGATATCGAAAGCAGCTGGAACCTCCACCACGAGAACGTGTGGACTCTCATTGCTTTATTGATGAGGGTTTAATTTTTTTTATGTGTCTCACTCAAAAACAAATAACGCCGTGTTTCCCCTCCGGCCGTACACTCCTCCTGACTTGGCCCCTTGTGACTTCAAGTCAAGAAGGACTTTAATCATTTGACTATGGGTCGTGATACTATTTTTGTATTCTATTCGTACTACTTTAAAAAAAATAATAGTTGGCATACACTTATACTAGGATATTTTCAAGATAAATAACCACAAAGAATTTTTTTTGTAAATTGTGGTGCAATTGAATATAAACATAGCCACCACTCCTGGTCCGTAATCAAAGGATTAAGTCCCAGAAGAAATGTTTTGAATAGTTAAAACAACGCTGGATTCGCTGTATCGATGTCCAAGAGACCTAGTTTAAGAAATATTAAAGCTGTTTGCATTTTGTTTGCTCTGTTATTTTTACGAATTTGTTCTCATTACTTTTAGAACGAACCCTGTACAAAAATGCTTTTCCAATAAATTGATTATCTTCCACAGTCAGAGTATCTTAAAATTTTTTATAGCAATGCTTTTTCAATGAAATAAAAAAGCAGCTATTGTGTCGCTAAGGTAATCGAAGTCAAAAAACCATGTTTTGAAATTTTTTTAAATATTACATCCGTACAAAATAGACTTATATTATTAATTCCACATAAATAACAATTTTTATGTTTCCTCATTCTCGGAGGAGAATGAGATGATTTGGCTGCTCTCCAAGTGGTTCGGTAGAATTAAAATTATTTCTGACAACGGTTTTATTTTAGCTTTCACGATACCTTTTTTTTTTTTAGATAATTAAATATAATAAATGCATGGTTTTGTAGTCGAAACGTTGAAAATTCCATCTTTTATATATAAAAAAAGTGCTTACACAGATTCTTTTGTTAGCTACATGCTATTTTATATATATAATTTTTTTAAAAGAATATTATATTGTCGGACAATGGTGGATGTGTATGTTTATTTTTTATTATTGTTTAGGAATGATAAGTATCAACACATATTAAAATACTTATAAGGTGTGTTTATTTAATGTACCCAGATCCGTTGTTGGAACATTTTATTAAATGAAATTGAGACGAAATATGGAATAGCCCGTTAGTATAATTACTAATTTAGAATTTATTAAAATATAACATTCATTTTACAAATAATATAATTCCACGTATGTATATAATATTGAACAAAATTCAGCAATATAAAATCAAACACTCTAACTTAGGATGCCCAAACGCGCGCCTTTAAAAATTACTATCGATCATTTACAATTATAGGTTGCATGGAAAAAGTCAAATTCACCCACTCACTTTAGAGTTCTTTGAGCAACATTTCATAGACAGGAGAGGTTCCAAGCATTTGTGCCCATCTTCAATTAGTATCTTTGTCAGTCTCGGGTAAAGTTTTCTGATTACACTCGGCTGCTAATTAGAATGCATCGGTTTAAAACTCAAAGTTCATTTTATGATCCAAGGGCTCTGGGCCAAAGATTCCTGCTTCGCGTTTTCACGATCTTCATGTCCCTTCTCTCTTTCTATTTTTTTTTTTTACTTATCACCTTAACTTACATCACCGTTCACTAAAATTTAAAAAAATCTCTCTCTTCTCTCCAAAATTCAACACCATCTTCTCTCTTTTCATCCGACTTTGCATTTTCTTTCCTTTTCTCTCCCCTTCAGTTTCGACCCCTTAAAACTTTAATCTCATATCCTATAATATTTTGTTTTCTGTCCTCCGTCTCTCTTATTCACTATTTCGCTAATCTTCGGTCCAATATCTATCTCCCCAACACTTCCATGTTAAAGCAACGGTAGGTTCCGATTGCAAATTGAGAACATCTCCCCCACCTATGTAATCTCTCTGACATTTTAATCGCTTTGTTTTCTTCCTACCTAAATGTTTATAGCGCGCCGGCAATCCCTTGTTGCAGACAAAAAACATTGGTCTAACGCTCTCTTGGGTTTTTTTCTTTAAAGTAGAAAATCTCAGGATTCGCAGACATATTTATTACCAAGCCCAACCATTTCCTAAATCTCTTTAGTATTTCCATTCGACGATTGACACAAAACAGAACCACTCCGTAGAGGGTCTTTAGCTTAGAGGTCTTTAAACTCAGACATGTATATCGTTATTTACATATACCATCCACATTCTAAACTCCCCTTTTTCAGAAACTGTATCCTTTACGACTTATCGGAAAACCTTAGTACCATCTGCATTTTCTACTCTCACTTTCATTGTCAAGGTCAATGACTTGACAATTAGATAAAATAAACGTTAAACAACAAATTAAAGAAAAATAATAAAATTGATCTGATCGAATTCTACGACAATAAAATTAATCTGATCATCGGAAGCTCAAAAGAAGAAAATAATTTGAAGGCGCTACTATGACTGCTGGCCACTACTACATGGTAACGGTTTTTTGTAATCAAACTAACAGGGATTTAAAAATTTCGAATATCGCAAGTTGAAAAAATATGCACTATTTTGTGAAAAACGGATTAAAAGTTTTGGTAGTGTTATTGACGCTTCGGCAGACGACTCCAACAAAAACATGCAGATTTTTTTTTAATTGAGGGCTGAGAAAAGTGCATTGTAAATGTAGAATTTTTTTAAGCTAAATAAATAAAAATTGCTTTTTTGAAGGTATCACACCGGCATTAAATATTCAGATGGCTGTTAGAGATATACAGAAAATTTTGTGTTCCAGGGGTATGATATATAATGTTCTTCTATCCGGAAACACATGTTTTTTTCCTTCTTAATGTCTAATACTTTAATATACAATATAAAAATCTAGCTCAACTATCCTAATTAACAGAAAATTGAAGAATTTAGTAGTAAAATTATGGATTCTTAAAATACGACTTGCATGTGTATTCCAAAAATGCAACAAGTATCGATCTGCTTGTAAATTTTCTTAAATATAATACAAACTAAAAACAAGAAGTGATTGTGAGTTTTAAATATTTTACGGTGATTCATAGGGATTCTTGTGTTAATAAATAACAATTACTTTCGTTATAAATAACGACAGGAAAAAAAACTACTTGATTTCTATATAGGGCATATACTGAAGTTTTGTTTTCGTATTTTATAACTGTTTTATGAGACTCCCCTTTATTACACGGGCAGCATTAAAGTCATAATCTGCTTCAGCTAGACACTGTAAAAAATTAACATTTACAGGACATTTACAATTCAGACATTTAATAAAATAAAAATATAATCAACAGATTAAAAGTACAAAACAAAATCATAGAATAAATGTTTCAAGCTCAAATGTTCAATCCCTTCATCAGTACCATTATCGAAGAAGATAAACATTGCTTTAAAATATGAAAAATGTATATCAGAGCTGCACCACGTACTAGGCCGGAACTGCAGATGTCTCGTTTATAGCGAATCTGGCTTCTTTTAGAGCGGATCCATGTGCAATTCTAGCCGAGTATGCGCTCCAGTTCTAACGCACATTCCAGAATTTTTAAAACAACTTTTTGTCTCCAACCTTATTTATGTTGATGAGAGGAATGTTTAAAGCCATTAACGTCTTATCTGTGATTTTATTTTGTGATTTTAATCTTCATTTATATGTTTATATTATTAAATATCTGAATTTTAATGTCCTACCAATTTTAACGGTTCAGTCAGAGGTAGTTATGTTTCAATATTTTTAATTGTAAAGCGTGCTCCTGATAAAAAATGCCAGTGCCTTCTGTTTACCTTAATTAGCCACACACAGGGTGGCTTATTCTTTCAGGCTACAGTAAAATTCATGTTTATGAAAAGTCACAGCCATCCATCGTTACCACAGGTTAATCTCGGAAAATGAAACATTTGAAGTTACTGAAAAATTTAATAGCTCGAAAAGTATTTGTCACAAAATTGTTAGACAAACTGCGTTAGAAAGGTAAAAAATAGTATTTTTCTTGATATAATTTTAAAATCTAATGATTATGACATTTTTCAAATATTGAATTTCAAAAATTACCAAACTTCACAATGAAGTACCATAGCAAAACCTTCACGCGTAAAAAGATAACGATAGCAGCAATGTGTCCCGACGTGTATCGTGTATACTGGCTATAGCATGAGTAACAAATTATAGTAGACTTATCAGTTAAAATATCAAAGTGAATTATGATATATTTTTTAAAAAATAAAGAAAAGCATTTTATCACAAACATGAATAAAACTTTTTCTTCTATTTATTCCCTTATTCCAAAGATATCGTTTTATCGTCTTCTGCCATAGCAACATGATAAATTAAATTTCATTAAAAAAAATGCACAGTAGTAGAAAAATATATTTCTAAATCGAATAGTTATTGAACAACTCAACACTTTAACAGGGGAATTCTTATTTATTATTTAGGTATTTTAAAATTGTTTTTATGCTAAGTTAAGAACGGGTTAAACAGCTAGTTAATTTGATTAGCTTATCGACACCCTTTACACATAGCTATACAAATGGTTGTTACTGACGATATTAAAAATCAAATTGTCTCTCTTTATTATGCCGATACTTCCGCTTGTATTTCCTTTCTCAGTCCCTAATTGCCCTACAGCGGGCGCAGACCCCATTTAAAGGATCCAACGGAGTTCAACTCGTCGTGGCAGACATTTCTAAGGGGATCCCGTGGCCCTATCTCCCATAGGAACGAAGTTACCCCTCCTTGGGGGGGGAGACCTTTTCGGTGCTCAAACCCCTTCATGTAACATATCAATAGATAGATCTCGTCAAGCACTATTGTCTGGTCCTACTCTCCCCCTCTCACTCCTCACCTCCCTTAAGAAGCATTTTTCTCTGTTTCAACTCTTTTTAAATTTTAGTTTTTCCTATCTTTCTCAGCCCCTTTAAGCCCCACAGAGGGCATAGGCCTCTTCTAACGGATCCAACGAAGTAAAACTCGTCGAGGCCGACATTTCTAAGAGGGTTCCGAGGTCCTATCTCCCATAGGAATGGAGTTACCCCCCTGGGGGTGGAGACATTCAAGGTTTTCAAATCCCATCATGTAGCATATCAAAAGTTTGATCTCGTCAAGCACTTTTCTCTGGTCCTAGTCTCCCCCTCCTTCTCTCCCCCCTACCTTCAGGAGCACTTTTCTTATTTATTTTTTTCAATTTCTCATAATTATTTTAGTTTTTCCCATTTTTCTCTAATCCTATGGGCTGGACAGCTCCAAAGTTTCACCAAAATTAGATGTAAACAGCCTAAAGATATTTCCCCCCCCCCCCCACACTTCTTTTGGTGCTCTCGGTTTTCATGTATCTCTCGAAGGGAGACGCGTCAGAGGGGCGCAAAAGAGACATCTATTTTAAAGTCCCCTCTCTCAATTGCAAGTGAGGATTCATTTTAAATGTCTCGTAGAGCACTTGTGTTTTGTATAGCTCCCCCTCCCATCCCCCCTCCCCCCTCCACCGCTCTCCAAAAGCCCGTCAATTAATGCTAACTCATCATTTGTTAAACAACTTCTCTTAGCTGTATCCATCATAAAAGCTGCTATCATAGAACTTTTCATTACTTTTTTTAAGTTATCTATTAAATGTTAAAGTGTCTTGAACCATTAAAAATAGTTTAAAGTGTGTCATTAAGCAAGCACATTTGTAAATAACATCTACCTCTCGCCACGTCTAGGCCCATTGGAGCCACATCGTTTCACTATTATATTTATTAAAAATACTTTTAGTCACCGAATCTTTTTAAAACGGTGTGTTCGTTCCTAATATATTCCACCAGCCTCACAAAAAAATCTTAGAGCGCTAACAAAATTCTAAAGTGGAGAAGCTGGCTTATCCTAACAAACACGTTTTTTTTTTTGTTTTTTTTTGTTTTTGACGAGTTAAACTTGGCTGAAAAAATCTCAACAATAAAAGCCGTGGGTGGCCAATCTATATTCTGTCGTAAGGTAGAATTTTTCCCGCTTGTTTTGTTCATTCTAATAGGAAAAAGGGGCGTTAAGATGTTGGATCTATCGCTGATATATTGTTCTGAATGTTACTACCCAGATCGCCTGACATTATTCCTTGCTATTTCTTTTGCGGAATGTGCTAAAAACTCTGTCTTTATCCCTTCTTTTCCTACAACATTTGACTAAGTGAAAGTGCTCATAGAGGTCATTACCTTAGACGCGTTGAAAACGATATCACAGAATATACATTTAAAAGGTAACTTGAACAGCAAAAAATTTATAATCGAAATGTGGTGTTGTATATCCTAACAATACATATATATAATAAAATAATAATAATATTAATTTTATATACAAATAATTTTGTTCACTCTTATAGGAAAGAGGGGCGTTAAGATGTTGGATCTATCGCTCGGGACCTGATATAGTGTTCCGAATGTTACCACCCAGATCGCCTGACATTATTCCTTGAGATTTCTTTTGTGGAATATGGTAAAAACTTTGTCTTTATCCCTTGTTTTCCTACAACATTCAACTAACTGAAAGTGCTCATAGTGGTCATTATCTGAGACGCGTTGAAAACGATACCAGGGAATATATTTAAAAGGTAACTAGAACTGCAAAAATTTTATAATCGAAATATTATGTTGTACATCCTAACAATACATATAAATATTCAAATAATAAAAATATTAATTTTCCATACAAATAATGTGTCTACAGAACCTGACAAAACCATGTCCGTGGCCTGTAACAACCAGTAGTTTGTGCCATTAACTGTGTCTGTAAAATTTATTTAACTTTTTTTCATCGTGTATTGTTCATTTTTAGCTTAGTACTTTGTAAAGCTAATATCATGTTAAATTTCAACGTGTAATCTTCTTCACTTTACTGTGAAATATAATAACCCTAAAAATGACCCACACCAGCAGTTCTGTGATCAAGATATTTTTTAAAGAATATTATAAAACAGTAAAATTATATAAAACAACTAGCAATATTAATTGCAGTAAGTTTTCTTCATCATCATGATTCAATTAAATCTAATACTTAGTGCGTTACAAACTATGAAATTATTTACGAAAAAAATTCGGGTGTGTGGACATCATTTACGTGAATATCATGATTATGAACTAAATAACATAATTGCATAAACGTATTGCAAAAATTCAATTTATAAAATTTATTATTAAAATTATTGAAATAATTATCACGCTCTGGGTAAATATGGACATGATGTCAGATAAGTCCAAAGCAACGCAAAAACCGATTTTTATTTTTTTAAAGAAAATTTAGCATTGAAAATGTACATTACTGATAAAATGACCCATACAGAATTTATTCGCATCAATGACTACGAACATGCTTCTCAAGCTCTGACGTGAAAGAGTCTACCACTTGAATATTTTTCGTGTGGTTGTAAGGGGAGTGACGTGTAACATAAACAAGATTTCTTCTAAATTTTGTTAAATATTTTTCTTCCTATTGCGTACAGTTGAAGATGTTCAAGAAATTAGTTTTGAATCATCTCGTATAACCAGCATCAGTGTTGGAAACGATAAAAAGACTTTTCAGTAAAAATGAATAATTTTAATATTGAACAGTATAGTATTGTTATTTATTTATTTCAGAAAAATGCCTCCCTTTCTTTCTCAAATCAAATGTAATAAGCCTTTGTTATACGAAATTTTTATTAAAATATCACTTTAAAATTGAATGATGTTATTAAAAAGTAAGTGATTTTTACCACCAGTATCGCGTTTAAAGCCTTACGGGAGTAAGCCACATTTTATTAAATGCTCAAAATCAAAGGTTTTCTAGACGCAGTAGAAAGTATAATGCGGTAAAATATCCTGGGATGCTGTCTATAGGCAGTTTCGTAGAACTATCACTTACACCGATCTTGTATCAATAGTGTTCGATATATCTCTCTATATACTCTACATTTAAGAGCCTACACTGGTCAAGCGAAGAAACTCGAACTCCTAAGGATAAACCTAAGGGAGAAGCTTCTATTTTAATATTTGTAAATGTTTTTCTTTTTTTCTTTTCTTTTTTTCCCGCATATTATACCTGAGGTCGATATCTAATGTTGTGCTTTGTACATTTTTTTATTTTGGTTACAGTTTTTTGTTTTTATATATGAGGAGAATTTCACTTCCAGAACCGGTTCCAAAAGCGAAAGTGTCCGCATATTAAAAATAATTTAACCAAAATCAAAACTACAAATGCACAACATTAGGTATCGACCTCAGGTATCCTATGCAAAAAAAAAATCATTTAAAAATATTAAAATACAAGTGAGGAATCTGTAACGATTTCTTCCATAGATTTAACATTATCATTTGAGTTTCTTCGGAGTAACTAGTGTAAGCTCTTTAGAGACTACGCTAGTCACACGTCAAAACTCGCAAGCTAATGATAGGATAATTTGGTTACAAATCGACTTCAGGTATCGTGGGAAAAAATAGTCATTTAAATATACGGAAATTCAAAAAACGCATCCATAAAAAAACGCATTCAAAAAACGCATTGAAAAAAACGCATCCATAGATTTAGCGTTAGCTTGCGAGTGTCTTCGCTGAGCTAATAGCGACTAAAGACGTAAAACGCTTTATACAGGCCTCGTGCAAGAATAATAGAAACAATAAAAAAAGTTAACATTAAAAACATTATTATAAATTTAAGATATATAATTATTTACTTACTTATAACTGTCAAGAAAAACAGATAATCTGAAAAAAATAGAAATATTTTATAAGTCTAAAATTTAAAATAATAAAAAATAAGTTTTTTGAAACATTAGATTACTAAGCTCCACACATAACATCATTAAAATTTATAACATTAAAATCCAGTAATTTAATTTGTTTAAGATATAACAGAGAAATATGATAGTTAATAACATTTAACAAAACACAATTAAATAATTATTTAATCCAAAAAAGTGCAATGAACTATATATAAATTTAAATTACATTAATAATATTAAGATGACTGAATTAAAGCGCACTTTCAGCGCTTATCGTAATATACTCTCATTTCATAAAGCAAAGTTAATCTGTAAACAAAACTTTGGTCAAGTAACTTCATTATTGCTATACAGGCTACTATAAAATAGTCATTTATTTTCAAAAGGCTATACGCTATATATTCAAAAGTATTACACGTACAAATATCATGAATAAATGAAAGTAACCGCAAACACTCCAAATTTTCTGCACACTCTACAAGTGTGCATTCCCTTCGTCACATGTCACACTGTAGTTGAACTCGTTCCACACATTTTGTAGCGTCATCATGTCAATGGTCATCACTGCAGCATTAATCCGTTCCTTGAGCTCTTCTTATGTTTTTGGTAGTGGGGGGGGGGGGGGGTACATAAACAAGGTCTTTAATGTGCCCCCAAAGGAAGAAGTCGCAAGGGGTTAAATCAGGTGACCTTCTTGCTTTACCTCCATTTTGGAAGATACTGAAAGATACTGAACACGTGCTACCACTTAGTACGTGTAATACTTTTGAATATATAACGTTTTGAAAATGAATGAATCTTTCATAGCAGCCCTATACTTATGAAGGAAAATCCTGATTCAGCTTGAATAGCCACATGTTTTTTTTGTTTTTTTGTTTTATTTTAGTTGAATACATGGATGGTGACTCTGGTTTTCTATACAAAAATTGTTTGCCCTTGACATGTATTATCATCCTTAAATGTTTTAGCCATTTTTAGGGTTTCGTTCATCTCACAAAAACCTATTACTCCCACTCCGTTGTCTGTCCGTCACAGAGCCGTTCTCAGAACCTATATAACTTACAGAGTTGAAACTTTGTGTATATATAACTGAGTACCTGCTATGAAGCTCAAAATATTAAAATTTGAAAAAATCGTATTATTTTAGTAAATACAGATAAAAAACCAAAATTCTAACAGCCTTTTCCTATTAAATTTAAGCATTTTTCGTTATAGCAGTTGCCAACAATTAAAAATCCCCAATAAAATTATTCCTACAATAATTAATTTTCTATTGAAAGATTTCCACGTGAAAAATGAAAATGAAATAAAAATTTTCACCAATTGAAAAAAAATATATATATGACGTCATATGGGTAATAAAACGGAATTTTTCAAAATTTCTCAATAATACATGGAGTATGAGTATGTGTATGTACAGAAAGCAGATTAATATCACGTCAATAGAGAATTAAAAAGAAAATTAATCTGACGTCATATCGGAAGTTTACGAGGCTAACGAAAAAGAAAGGCTACCGCGGTGCTTTACGCATATCTTTTTTTACAGACCGCCGGAGTCACGTGTTGCTCGAATGCGCCAATGAAGCCGTACGAATAGAGCATCACGTCACTCTAGCGGTCTGTAAAAAAGGTAAGTGGAATGTACCGCGGTAGCCTGTCTTTTTCGTTAGCCTCGGGAAGTTTAACGGATTTCTCAAATGTTTGAGAATAATACAAAGCGAGTATCAATATGAGTAATAGAGAATAGTAAATATATGAGTTTGAGGAACGTATTGAATCATGATAAAAACCCGATTAATGGAATATTCGCATATTTTAACTTTTTGAAGGTGTACAACATGTTTAATTTTGAATTTTTTTTTTTAAATATCGCATTAGTCCATATGACAAATATTATTATGACAGAGTATAATAACGGGCTTTCCCCGCTATCGGGCTGGTTTAGATATTTAAAAAAAAAACGAAAAAATAGACCGGTAAATTTTTACTTTATAAAAAACACGACCTTTTTTTTTCGTTGCTAAATGAAATTTATTTGGATTTATTAAGGAAAGCATTAAGTCGTTTTGAAAGGAATATTAAAGGAAACCCTTTATGGGATCTTCGATCACACTTACCCACTTGTTACTGTTATATCCTGTATGTAACAATATATGTTTATTTCCCGAAAAAAAAAGAGAGACTAGTGTTAAAATAAGCTATTTCTTTTTATCATATTATTTTTCCTGTGATATAATTAAATTTTTCAACTGAAATAAGGGTTACAGAATAAAGTTACTTTACAGTTCAGTAGCGAAAATATTTATTTTCCAGTAATAAAAAAACACTAAATTGATACGTACCTATGGAAACGAAGAAACTGCCAAGTACTTTATATTAAACAAGCATTATTTTGCATAAAATTTGATCCCATCTAAAATTGTGATACATTTTAAACTTTCTTATGTTTTAGTAAGGCAATATGAAATTGGAGAAAATTAAACAAAATCAACAAATTCGGATCGATTTAATGGCGTTCCAAAGTGTTTTATATCGATTACTTATATCTTACTTATATATCTTACTTATATCTTACTTATATATCTTACTTATATCTTACTTATAGATAGGAAATTATTATTATTATTATTATTATTATTTTTAATTCTTATTCTTATTTTTAATTTACCTAAGCCAAAAATAATTTATATGAAGATTTTTTTTCAGCTATTTACATTATTCTCTGTTTTTTCGTTGTAGTCATATAGCAAGGATGGTGAAACTTTTTACGTGTGAATACCAAATATTCATAAACAGTATCTATAAATATTGTAACGTTCTAAACGTGTACATTACAGATATTGCGGAATATGTTGCTTAGACGTAACACTGGTTAATCGAATCAGTCGCTTTCATGAATTAAATAACTAAGAAAAAAAATCAAAATGCGATTTTTCTATATATTGGAATCAGCTATTAATTTTAGGAAATTTGGATTTGTAAATATGATTCATTAAAGTGGCACATATGGCAATAAGAGATAAAAACAGGAATTGTTATTTTAGTAAATTTTACATAAAATAATCCAAAATGTGTAACAAATTGTATTAATAATTTGTGAATCAGATTTTTACTGATGTACACTGTAAAAAGGGGCAAATGTCTCTTAATCTAGGAAAATATAATATAACTACGATAGAAAATATGCAAATATGCACCTCTTCCGAGTTACAAATGATTCCGAAAAGCGTTCGTTATCTTTAGAAACCTCACAAACCAATATATTTTTAAGATTTAAAGAAGAATTTATAAAAACAATTTTTTTTTTTTTTTTGCTGCGGCGGATTTTCCGAAATGTTTCCGAGCTGTCTTTTATAGTGTATTAATGAGTTTTCTCCAACCGGAATATAGATTTTCAGATGCTATCCTGAACTTTTTCATGTTCAACAAACATGTTTTACATAAAAACCTGATAAATTAATAGCATTAACATTAACATTAAAATTAATATTATTTTGGTATTCTACCATGTATAAATTCAATTACGCAGCTGAAAATGCTTAATTGAGAATTAATAGAATCCTAGAAACTATTTAAAAACTGTTTGCTTCAGCACGTTTATCATATATTTCTCTATAAAACTACATTTTTTTATGTTTTTTATATGCATTTTTTAAAATATTATCTTATAAAGTGACAAGAACATGGTCGATTTAAAAACCACGGTGTTAATATATATATATATATATATATAATACAGAGAATCTTACAATTTGTTTTATAATGTATAGAATGTGTTATGGCATCAAATTCCATTTATCTTAGATATAGAACCCACAAAACTTTTCTAATAGAAATATTTTATATTTCAGCATCATTTATGATAAAAGTAAAATATTTTATAAAAGAAAAAATAATTATAGTTTAAACTTTTATTTATGTTAAATAAATAAACTACAGAAAATTTATAATAGAATTACGTATATATTTCAGTTTTTATAATATATTAAAAGTATTTAAAAAATAAAAAATATATATAATTAAATGAATGAAATGAAAAAAAAATCGAGATTATCATACCAAACAAATACTACAACGAGATGATCTCATTCTTTTTTTTATGACAACACACGACTTCCGATTCCAAAAATGTAGGATTATTCCACAAGGAATGAAGCATAAAAGTGTGAAAAGAGTAAGCCAACAAAATCTTTTAAGATAAATCCCAGCTTAAGATATAATTGGGAGTATAACTTTTATTTACTTTATTTGCACCAACGAAAAGACTTAATAAATTTCCTGTATTTATCAAACATACTTTTATTTATTTTACTTTATGATCAACGTTCATCTTGCCAATATTTTCAAAAGATATTTTTCTACTCATCTTAAAATAGGGTAGGAAAAATACTTATGAACTCGCAATAGTAGATTTGTATCTCTGAATCACAACGTTTGAATATGACTCTTTGCACAGTGCATGCAAGGACAATAAACCTGAAGAATGGTGAGGCGTTTTCCTAAATAATTCGTAAAAAAATAAAAAAATAAAAATAAAGATAAAAATAAAAATACGAACAAATATATATGAATCATTTATTTTGTTTCATTCCATATACAATGCATTATTAAACAAATTAGAGCACAATGTAATGTAATGAGGCAATGTAGTCATGCTCTTGTTGTATTGTAACTTCAGTGCATTCATTTTGTTCAGGTCATTTGTGTTATGTACATGTTAAATATCAGTCAGAATGAACAAAATAACTTGCAATGTATTTAGAAAACAATTTTACGTATTTACTTTTTTCAAGAACGAGAAGCAGGGTCATTGTTATAAATGTGAAGCATTTTTTTTTTACAGCATAGTAAGCAGTATATTAGCTATTTATATGAAAAATTAGTTAATAGTATGAAATTGTTTAAGAGAATGTCTAACAGATTTTAGCCAATTGAAAAAATACTTGTAGAAAACTATATCTCTATTATGAAACAAAAAGTTACAAACGCTGCAGCTGCCATTCTTTAATCGATCGTGTCCTTTTCATTTTTTCAGCTTATATTGCAAAAGCAATGGTATATAGAAACATGAAAACTTGTAGTTTTACAGCGAAATGTATGATAAACATTTTTAAGCAAACAGTTTTTAAATCAATGAAATATTTTAAGCAATATTTAATGTTGAAATCAGTCAAGATTTTTCAGTTATGTAAATTTTACAGGATGAAAAACTGTGCATAGCAATTTCACCATCTTTTACAGGCATATACTCGACTAGATTTCGGTGTACAATGCCTTATAATTTATTAAATTTGTGTATATTTTTGTTTCTTTTTCAAAATTTTTATTCAAAAGTTCATTATGTAAATAGAGGTTTATAATCATATTTTGAAATAGTCAGTTTTTTTATTTATCTTGCCAGATTTTATAATGAACGAATAATAATATTTCCAAACATTATTTTGAATTGATATATATATATATTTACATGGAATATTGAAAATGAAAAGTAACTTTAAACTAATTAAATTATTTCGGAGGAAAAGCATTTGATGGTGAAAATTAAGACATATTTTAAAAAGATATGTGCATTTTCATGTATAGCAGTATTTTTTAATGAAACATCAAGCACGGATAATAGTACATAAAATAAAATTTTAAATCGAAAATAACGGCACAAAAACCATTTATTTATTTTTTATCTAATTTTAATTTTAAAGAATATTTTAAAACACTTATTTATTTTATTTCCAATATACCTAATTAGTATTTTTTCTTTCCTGTTGCCGTATTTTAAAAAAGTATCTGAGAAAGACTAAATATATTTGATAGCAATATACTATCTTTGAACATTAATTATAGGGTTTTTATATGTGAAAGTCGCGCAATATCCAGCAGATCACGAGCATTTCAAAATGTCGTCATATATAAAGTAAAACGTCTAGAAAACTTAAATATGCTCAAAAACGTAAATATTTTATTAAGATTATACAATATGTCTGCTCATAGTTCCTTTTTTCTCATTTTTATTACTTTTTTGGGGGGAGGGGGGTGACATTTTACTAAATTAACAGCGCCTTTAAGGCTTTTTAATTTATCATCAAATGGCTATTGTCTTTCTACATGTACAGCCTTTTTTTCCTCTTATTTATCAAACAGAGCATATTAGCATGTTTTTAAAAGCGGGGTACTTGAACGGGGGTTGGCGAGCATAGCTCATCGCGGGCAGAGCCCCGGGTATTAATAAAGGACATTTTAAAAACGAATCATCAGGCTTAAAAAATCTGGCGATATATATACTATCTATTTAAATTAAAACATGTATATAAAGAGTATAGAATATACCCTGAGATAATTGCCACTTAAGAGGCTTTGCAGATGTAATAAATCGGGTAATCTATTACAACTCAACAAATTAAAGTTAAAAAACGTATACAAAGTGTAACACATACCCTGAGACAGTTACTGTTTGTATGTTACATTATTTGTAGCAACGTAAAATTAAAAAAAATATATAGACAAAGTGTAGCAAGTTACCTTGAGATATTACTATGCAAGATGCTGGGCAGATGCAATAAATATGATAATCTATTGCATCACTTACTAGCAAATTAGAGTAAAAATATACTCTACCCTGCCCTTAACAAAGAGTATCAGGTTATCTTGAGATAATTACTATGTAAGAGTCTCCGCAGAAACAAATTTTGAAAAACTCTCACATTGTTTATAACAACATAAAACAAAAAAATGTAAGAATAGCAAATACCCTGATATAATTACTATACAACAGGCTCCTCAGCTTCCAATATGTTTGGTGATCTATTACATTGCTTAATAACAAGCTGAATCATCAAAAATGTATAGAAATAGTAACTGATACCCTGAAATAATTAATATGCAAAATACTTCCCATATGTAACTATTTTGCGCAATATTCCTACAATAACCGAAAATAAGTTGGTCAAATGTACCTATAATTACGTTTCCCGTACGGAATAAAGCAAATATCTGAAAAGAGACATTACAATATTTTCTCCAAATATCAAAATTTTCATATTACATATATATACGGTGCTCTAGCAAAATACTACATTATGATCGATTTCTTTTTATGCAATTCTGTTTTCTTTTTTCGTCTGATAAAATTTTTATATAATTCACTAAATTTTAAAAAAAAGGGCCTTTTTTTTCATTCACTCATTAAAAAACTGTACACATTACTGTAACAATTATGGTAAAAAAATCACCACTTGAACCACCAAATATTCAAAAATTTAAAGAAGGTCTTAGGTAAAGAATATAATAAGTTGCATGGATGGGAGACTTCGTTTACAAAAAATAAAACTATTTTATGCGGATTAAGATTCACTGAAAAATGCACAGAAAAATTAACTCTAATTATATACATATATTTTTTTAATTTAACTATAATTAATTATAAATATAAAACTTAGAAATTTGCTGTAAATAGTATTTCCTAAAATCGGCTTGCTTTTTCTACACAGTTATTATAAAAGTAAATTAAATTAAAGAAAAGTAAGGTGTTATTCTTTACGATAAAAGCAAGGTACACATATGATTTGAATTAAAAGTTTAAGATATTAATTAAGGTTGATCCAGAAGTCCTTAGACAAAGAGCTGGTAGAGCACACTATAACAAGCACTTTTTGTATGGGACACCAGTGTCGGAATCTACTTATTTAAAGATTTTAGGTGGATGTTAAAGTTGAATGAACTTTTCCCACCTGTGTGAAATGTAGCTGGACAAGCTGGGTCCTATGATCAAAGCTCCAATGCTCTATCAACTGATCTACGCGGACGATTCAGACACCTGATGCAATTCACTGACCTGGCATAATTGGTATCATCAGCCCTTCTAACCCGAAGCTTTTGACCAATGAAAACACGTCACACATAGAAACATCAGCACTCATGAATAAGTATATAAGTAAATACGAAGCCATAAAATTTCTGCCACAAATTTTCATTCATAACTTTAAAAATAATGAAGACACAGCAATGATATTTTCAACAGACTTACTTTGTTTTCTATGAAATCAATTGACATTAGTATCAGTGCTTGAAATAGCCAGCATTTTCGTCCAAACAAATCCAAATTATTAGCTAGGTGCTACACATTTGGAATGCAGCTGACAGATAATACAGTGTTACTGATCGAATTACAATGCACTTCCGTTGATGTTATTAAATTTCACACAAAAGAAAATTATTTTGGTGAAATTTTTGATAGATTACTTCATTACTATTGTTAAAGTTATGAATGAAAAAATGGATTCGTTTTGAATTAAGACATGCGGTATTTGTCATTGTATAACTGAGTTGCGATCCAGTTTTCCTATAAAAGCAAACAAAATTAAATAAAAAAATTTAAGTAACAAGCTTTTAATCCAAAATTTTATTATTTCAAACAAAAACGAGAAAGTTGGTTAGTTCCTGAACCCTTCATCCACAATGAACTTGGGTGCAAAATTTTAGCAAAACCGGTTCATTAGGTATGCGATTTCCTTTAAAAACTTTTTTTTAATGTTTTCCCCCAGCACCAGTCTTTGATGAGCTATGGCCTTAAAACTACATGGATATTGCATTTTCATTAATAATGAACTTGTGTGAAAATTCGGACAAATCCAATTATTTAGATAGGTGATTTCACTCTGAAGCATAAAAAAAGTTTATTCCTTTGGATCTTGCCCCTGATGAAATATTACCCTGAAACTACAAGAATATTACATTGTCATCGGCAATGAACTTATCCGCAAAATTTCAGCAAAATCGGTTCCATAACACTCATTTGCTGTCACTTTGTATTTGTAAGATGCAGTGACTTTTTTCCTGGCTGCAAAGGATTCTTTGGAAACACTAGTTTGGTACAATTGTTTTAGCTCTTGTGATTAAAGGCAAAAGGACATACACCTTTAGTCAATTAAGATCTTCCCCCAAAATACCACTGTATAAAGTGTATAAATATAGAAATTACGTTAGGTCATCTCACAGATAAAACGACAGTAATAACGTAAGCTTTTTGAGGATAGCAATCGAGTGTTAAATGTGTGATTTGATTAAAAAATGTAAAAGAATAGTTTTGTTCCTGGACCCTGTCTCTGGCCTTGAAAATACCACACATTGTCATTGATAATGAACTTGCATGAAACGTTGATAGAAAATCGATATTGACGATTCGACAGATAGACAATAAACAATATTAACGGAAAACGCGTAAAAATGTTTGTTGTAGCGCGCTCTACCAGACCCTGAAATCTATCTAAAGACTTTTGAATCCTCCTCATAATGTATTTTGAAGAACTGCAATTTCTTTTATAATAATAAATTACTATAGTCGTTATTTTTCGTACACCATAAAAGGGGATTTTTTATGAATATGTTTAACCGATTACTTAGTTAATCCGAGCTAACTCGGTTTAAAAACTATTATCCCGAATTAAACACACCATCAGATCATGTAAAGAACATTTTTTTTTTCTAACCAAGAAGTTTTATTTTATTGACTGCTGTATGCATTTATAATTTAGTTTAGTTTATTTTATAAATTTAACAAATTGTTGTGTTTTTACAATTAACTATTTTCTTGTTCACAAAAAATTTCTTATACTAGAGATTTTAAATAAGGTGATAATGTTAATTTCAGTAATAGTGAAAATAGAAGTTAACCTTTTACTTTATGTCAAGTGCAATTGTAAAATACAAAAGTTTGGGGAATTAATTGGTAAAATATTTTATGCCTTGTAACCCTTATTAAAATACATAAGTTTCTTCTTCTTTTTTTCAAGAATATGGAAAAAAAGGTATTTATCTAGCTAAACATCAGTGACATAGAAACTCCATAAAATGAATTAGAATTACACACCTACAGCTCAATCTTTCGTGTCTGGTCTCCTATTCATGTAGAACATGTCTTTACAGTTACTGTTATCACTACATTTACCTTACAGGATTCAGCAATAAAATTAAAAAAAATACTCTTAAAGTAATATACTGCACATTACTAAAACTTTTATTTCAAGCATGCTCCATGTTCTTTTTATTAAAAATGAGCATACTTGTCAGAAACATTAATGTAAAGTAGTAAGGTAAAAAAAAATTGGAATTTATATTACTTTTCTGAAGTATTAATCGTTTTATTGTTTAATGTACAGAGCGAAAAAAGAAATCCGAATAGAATACACAACTCCGTTCTGAATGATCCAGAAAAGTCTGCGTGTCAAACTTCTTTAACCATTTACAAGCCTAATCAAGATCCAGGTACATTTTATTTTATTTTATTGCCTATTTTGCCTTTTAATGATTAAGTTTAAATGTATGTGTTATTAAAAATTGGGAGTTTTTTTAATATGATTTTATGGTGTACACAATTAGAAACATTGACCACCTCTATTTTCTCTGCAAAGTTCAATATGAAATAAAGTAATGAGTGAATTAAACAATTAGCAATGCAGTAAAACATTTGGAAAGATTTGTGTTTAAATTTAAGCGCATATATGACTTTAGTTGAAAATTTGTAAATTTAAATAACAATATTTTTTAAGAGAATATCCTAAATACTATCTTTATACATCTGTTCCAGCTAAATGTCTTTTTTTCTCATATCAAGCTAATCTTGAATTTACAAGGTAATGTCTCCCTTTGGGAATATAAAAGTTGAACAAATTATAGCAACTGCATTGCTCATTTCTTATAACCTTTTAACACAGTGAATAATTTTAGGTATTTATCATCGAAGCTCAGACATATTGGGTTGTTTATCAGTTTTATATGAATTCCGAAATTCAGATAAAATTGCACTCTTAAATGTTTTTATGATTTTCTGCACACTTCTCATTTCATGTCTGTAACATAACTCTTTTTCAAAAACTCAAGCCATCTTTCAATTATATTTATTTATTTTATTGTTTCAACATGAATAAAATTTAATGTTAAATATTTTTTTACAATTCGATGATTCCAACTTGGACATAGCCTGTAAAATATTAATTAAGATTTTCTACATTTCTTTAAGACTTTTGTTGTCTTAAGGGATAGTCAACATCGTTGTTTTCAATCGGTATTTGGCTGCACGCTGGTCTACCGTCAGAGGGTGTTACATGTACCGCGTAGCTTTTCAATTAATTACCATCAAGAATGAATTGTTTTTTCTCAACTCTAACTTTTACAAGTATTTCAAAAAAAGCCTCCTTTTTCAACTTTATATGTACGAAAAATGAGATTTTCTGTAATAAATATATATATATATTTTAAGTTTAAGTTTTGAATAGAACCTTTAAAAAAAAGAAAAGTAATGCTTATCGGAAAATTCAATCTTATAAAGAAAATATTCTAATTAGAAAAAAAACAATCACGTTCAAATATCTGAATAAATGTTATTGTACATTAAAAAAAAATAATAAGAAGAAGAATTTAAGAATTTTAATAATAGCTTCATTACATGTTTTAAGAAATAACACTGGTCTACACATTTATTTTTCAGGGTTTAGTTCATCCGACGAAACCTTAATCGTCTCATACTGTCGTCTGTCTGTCACAGAGTTCGTTCTCAGAAACAGTATAAGTTAGAGACGGGAAATGTTGCATACCTATAACAGAATACCGGCAATCATACGGCAAATAATAAAATTTTCAAAAAATCTTATATTATTTTAATTAAATGAATTAATTTGATGACTTCCGATCATTTCTGCGATTTAGATTTTAAAACAGAACCTTAATTTCAATCTTTTTCACGTAGGTTAGGTGGCCCAGTGGTAGCGCGTTTACTTTCTATTTGAAAAGTCCCTGTATCGGCAGCCCGCAGCACAGTTTAAAGTTTTCAATTATTCCCCGAAATAGATTACATTGTCTAATAAATTCAATTTTACAGAGCTTTCGTAATTTTTTGCTAAATGCAACCGTAATTTATACCGTAATTTTTGTTTCGTTTTTTCCCTTTTGTTAGCTATTAAATTCATATAACTAAGCATGTTTTTCGGATTTCACAAAATATGGCAACGCTACTCGATTGTCTTTCAAGCAAAACAAAATATCTCACTATGGCTGTGTTCAGCTAATATTTCAGCTTATAGATTTCTTTATTATTTTGTCTTACATCATAACGGCTAAAAGTTGTTCAAAATATTTTATCAATTATTTTATGAATTCAAAAATTCTATTTTGGAGAAATTTCGAAAGTTTACACTTTGTTTAAATTTCCGCTAAAGGCATAATTAATTTTGTGATATTCGATCAGACTTACCCATTTGTTTTCGAAAATTCTCAATATAAATAGATTTTATTCTTTCATGTTATTTACCATGCTCCATTATTACTAAATACAAATATACCTTCAAGTAAAATTTAAATTACTAGATAATCTCTTCATATACGACATAAAAATCACTGAATCAAACAATCCATAAATTATTTACAGAAAATATGTTAATACGGTAGTTAAATATAATATCATTAATCTCTGCCTGAAGCAATTGTGTTATTTCATTTAATCCTCAAATCGAATATTTCTGCAATTTTATATCTGGCAACAAAGACTTTTCAATTTGAATATTTTCTAATATAATTCTTGGCGATATAAATTAATTTATCACAATGCAAAAATCTTCAAATACAATTTAAATTATTAAATAATCTTTTCACAAGCATCATACAAAATGTGGATAAAACCAGTAACTAAATTATTGACAAAAAAAAAACTGTTAATCTGGCTAGACACACAGATGTATTTAAAAGCCTACATGATCACGCGACGACATTCTCAAACTAATGCTAAACCAATGTCAGCGTTCTTTAAAAATTTCTTGTTTGCACTCCAATATTTTTAAATGATTATTTTTGCATAGGATATCTCAGGTCTATGGCTAGCCTTTATATAACCTCGATCCCATCAAAGACATCACATGTATAAAATATAGCCAAGACTCTTGACTCTTTTACCGTACAAAGTTCTGAGATCATGTAGAGCCAAATTATTAACTCAGAAATTTTCGTTCACAAATCACTCCTAGTCTCTACATCTTTGATTAAAGAATATTTTGTGAATTTGGCAATTACACAGAATGGGACGGCTGTTGCTTACATTTTAATAATCTCCTTTATTAATAAAGTATTGCATAAAATAGTACTTATGAGCATTGAACGTATTTGCATTTGTACTGTGGACTTAATTTTACATAATATTGTAAGTCCAAGGTGCCAAACCCCTCTCCTACGGTCGAACTGGATGACTAGAGTTTTGAGTAGTTTTCTTCCGATGTAACGTGAATACGTACCACCAATTCTTTTTAAAAAGACCCCAACCAAGGCATCCCTCCTTTATGCTTATATCTTGCCCATTCATAATTAGATTTAATAAAATAAGCCGAGCCAATCCCACAAGACACATACACTGGTGTACAAAATTAACAGAAGTTTCAGATTTGGTCAATTATCTCCAGAACTACTGGACAGATTTTAATGAAATTTGGTATGAACATAGGTTGATATAATGCAAATAAAATAACCATTCAACAGTTACAATACACACGCATGATCGTGCGTAAGACCCATCAGCGTCAGAAGGTAAAAAAAAACAGATTTGCAATATTGAACAAAAAATTGCTTAATAGGGGATATGGTCCCCTCTTACAGCTATACAGCTGTCAAAACGTGAATTCATACTGGAAATCGGACAGTTTATGAGTCCCTGTTGCAATTGGTCGCACTCATCCAGAAACGCTGTTTTCAGGCCCTGGGTGGTTCTGGGAGGTATAATGGGAGTTGCAATTGCCCCTCCCAAAGCGTCCAGGCATGCTCTATGGGATTATTAGGTCAGAAGATCTGGCTGGCCAATCCATCCGGCAAATATCCTCACTTTCCAGAAATTCGTTGACCAGATGAGCTCTATGTGGGCACGTTTTCGTCCATTAAAATGAAATCAGGATCAACTGCACCCCTGAAAAGGCGTATATAGGGCTCCAAGATCTTATCCATATACCTCACACCAGTCACAGAGTCTCTGCCAAACACATGGAGATCTGTGTGATCGTCCAACATGATTACCACTAGTTCTAAAACACACCTTAATGTGATACAAATTCTCTGTATCTTTCGAAATACTAATTATAAGTGTCCTTCTTCCTACATAAGGGGTTGACGTAGTAGAAGTAGAAGTCGAATATTTTACTATGTGTGTTCACAAGTAATGGGACAAAATTCAAAAATGAGTTTTCAATGCACCTATATATCAAGCTGTTTTGAATTCTGTTTTCAAATAAACTGGTCATTATGATAACTAGTGAGACAAATAATTTGATGATGCGGCAGCGGAGCTATGATGTCCCGTTGATTACGTGCAGCAGAAGATGGTATTGAAAATACCAATTAAAGAAGAGAAGTTTTTTTTTTCACTGAGGAAGGGGATCGATGCATCCTTGAAACGGCCGTATGTGGTTTTTTGTCTCAATTTTTATATTTGTGCGTTACAACGTTGTAATTGGTTTTGTATGAATTAAAATTCGCACAAAGTATTCGATTTATACATATAAAGAAGAGAGGTTTATAAAATTTTGTTACATAAATGTGATACTAATTTTCTGAAGCTTTCAGAATGCCCTTTTTGTGTAAATTTAAATATAAATTTATTTCTTCTTATGTAACCCAGAAAATAGAAGTTGAATACATTGAGAATGTTCAGAGAATGTTAAACAATTTTAAAACGGGATTTCAAATGTTTCTATGAAATCAAGCTTTTTTTCGTGATTTGAAACAACAAGATCATTACGATAAACCGAGACATTATGATATGACTCGAGATCATTATGATAACCGAGACAAAGAGAGTTTGTGACAGAGTGTTGACTGAATGATCAAATCGAGCACAGCGGAGAAAATATTTCCATATACTGAATAAAATTTAGCGTGACAGAAGTTTCGAAACGTTTATTTGTGAAATGTTTTAACTACACAAATTTGATGCTAATTTTCTGTATCTTTTGAGATACCTCTTTTGTGTAATTAAAAAAAAAATTCAATACTTGCTACATAACAGAGGAAATATAAGTTAATTGTAAATGGTATGTTCACAACTGATTTGGACAAATTTTGAACCATTGTTTTCAATGCTCTCATCAAATTAAATGATTTTGAAACAATCTGATCTTTATGATAATCATTAACACAAAACATTTCATAAGGTTATGATTGAACGATCAGTGAACGCTAATCAAGTGCAGAAGAGAATGAATTTGAAAACACAGATTTATCTTGGGCGTAGCAGAAGTTTCTGAATGTTCATTTATCGAATTTTAAACAGCATGAATGTGATGCTATTTTGCTGTATTTTCCAGATTACCCCCTGCATAATTTTTAAATAGAATTTTATATTTTCCTAAATAATAGTAGAAATAGAAGTTTAATATACAAGGTGTTTTCACTGAACAAACACAACTAATGGACAAACTTTGAAACGCAATTTTGAACAATACTATTATAAATCAAACTGCTTTGAATCGGACTTTGAAAAAATCTTATCATTATAATAACCAGCGAGCCAAATTATTTGACGAGGTTGTGACACAGCAATGATTGAACACTGATCATGCGCTAATGAAAAGGCTGGAAAATTTAGTAAATGTGGAAGGAGGTATCTAGATATATATTTATTAACCTCTTCAGGACCAGCTGGTTGGCATCACCCTTTTTTAAACAGTTACTTTTACTTATTTAATCACAGAAATGCCCTAATTAAATAAGGCAAATATTAAATTTTTCAATTTCTGGTAGCAAAACAATTTCCTTATGCACCTTTTGAAGATGCATTTATGCACCCATGGTCCCAATGAGGTTAAACATCTAAAACTACTAAATGTGGCGCTAATTTTATGCCTTTCCGATATGCTTATTTCATGTAATTTTAAATATATATTTTTTCCTATTCAGTACCCTACTTCCTATACAGGATGTTTCACAATAAGAGAAGCCAACTTAAATTCTTTCTGTACATTGAGAAGGTCTGATCATTATGACATCCAACAAGCGAAATGATGATGTTGGGAAGAAGTGTGATGATCGAACACATATCAAACGAAGCATAAGACAGAAACTTAATAACTTGCATGTGACAGATGTTTCTGAATGTATGTTTACCGAATGTTTAAATTACATACATATATTGTATCTTACAAAAATACCCTTTTCTTTAATATCGATTCATTACTTCCTATGTAGAAAAGAAAATTGAAGTTTAATACCTGTAATATGTTCACAAATAATGAAACAAAATTTAAAATGCAGTTTTAACCCGATTCAGCACCCACACACTCCATATTAGAGCGATATGGGATTCTGTAACTTCAACTGTGTATACTTTTGTTGGCAATTTAGAGATAATGAAATATAATACATGATTCCTACACACAATTTACTGAAAAATCGAACTGTGATATTAATTTTTATCAAACGTTTTATTTTGTTAATGAAAAATGCAATGTAATGAAAGCATGCTTTTAATAAACGACGACATTTGAAATTTTTGGTCAGTGCGAATTCACACTATAGTGTGGAGTTCAAAGAATTAAATGCTCCTATAAATCATCTTATTTTTCTGCTTTAAAGCAATCTGATCATCATCATCATCATCATCACAAGCGAGCCAAATTATTTGATAAGAGCCGCTTGTCCATTTACAGACACGACACCGACAAATAGCATACGAATGTCGTTATCAGACATAAATTGCAAGCAAAATGCATTCGTATACACTATGACGATAAAATCGTCATAAAATCGGCGGGTGGAAAAAGTGCGTAGTGTATATGAATGCATTTTGCATGCACCGATGTCGGTTAATGAAAATCGTGTACGATTTTTCGGGTCGTGTTGGCAAATGGAAAAGTTCTCTTATAGGATGAATTTGAACAATGTTGAATAAACTTTGATGTAGGAGGAAGCGTCTGAATCTTTATTTCTGATATCGTTAAATTACATAAATGTTGTTCTAGTTTTGTGTATATTACGCAATATCTCATAGGCGTAATTTAAATTTGAAATAATTTTTTTTCTAAGCAGAACAAGAAAAATATATATATAATTTAAATTCATAAATAATTTAAATAATTCATATTATAATTTAAATTCAGAATTAAACATTAAGAAACTTCGACCATGTCAAAGCTTTCTTTCAGTATTTTTAAGGTCATCCTCCTCTGCACATGATTAATGTTAAATCGTCGCTCCATCACAACCTCATAAAATGATTTGCCCTACTGGTTATCACAATGATCAACTTCTTCAATGTACGTTTTTTTTTTTTTAAACTTGTTTCTCTAATTGTGGAAAACCCTACTTATTGAACAGAAAGTTACACATTGAATACGAAGAAATACTTTTATATTAAAAAATATATAATAGGGGTAAACCCACTGATGAAAAAAATTAGCACTACATTTATGTGATTTAAATGGTTATAGATAAGCATTCAGACATATCCTCCCACATCAAAGTTTATTCAGTATTTTCAAAATTATTCTACGTTGCATTTGATTAGTGTTCAATCATTACATCTTCACAACCTCATAATATGATTTGGTCATCATAATGATCAGATTGCTTCAGAACACGATTAAAATCAGCGTTATTTATAGAATCATTGAAAACTATGTTTTAAGGTATTTTCCATTAGTTATGAACAGAACATTCCCTGTATATTCTATTTTTCCCTTCTGTTATGTAGAGGATACAAATTTTCATTTAAAATGATTCAAGGGGTATTCGGCAATTATCAGACTACGATCAAAGCACGATTAAAAGTAATTTGATTTATAGAAGCACTCAAAACTGTGTTTTAAAGTTTGTTCCTTTAATTGTAAACAAACACACCCTGAATATTCAGCTTCTGTTTCTATAATGTATGAATTTGCAAATTTTACATTTAAAATTATTATTATCATATTTATGCAGTTTAAACATTTGACATATATTCATTCATAAACGTGTCACCAAGTAAAATTTAATGAGTGTTTTCAAAAGTAATTATCCACTGCACTTAATTACTGCTCAATGATCCTTCACTCAAAACTTCATAAAATATTTTGGCTGTCTGATTATCTTAATGAAAAGGTTGTTTCTAAGCACGAAAAAAACCCTTGATTTCAAAGAATCTTTCACAACTACGTTTTAAAGTTTGCCCACCTGCGAACACACCCTGTATATTTAACACTTCTTTTCGTTCCATTGGATGACAAATAATAGATTTATATTTAAAATTATACAAAAAAGGGTGTATTCCGAAAGATACAGAAAATTAGCATAAAATTTAAGTAGTTTAACTATTCGATAATTAAACAGTCAAACATTTCCTCCCATATCAAAGTTTTTCAATGTCATACTCCTCTGCATTTGATTAGCGTCCAGTCATCGCTCTGTCTTAACTTCATCAAACGATTTAGCTAGCCGATTATCACTGTGCAACAAAGATCGATGAAATTAATGCCCCTAATGCAAAAATAATGGATTCTTAACTTATTGGATGCTGTGAACGTGCATATGACCATTACATCTTTTTCATAATTTACAAATATATTTACGCCTTACTACTTCTATCACTCTAATATATACTGCGTGCATCACGTTAGATTTCTTTGTAAATATAAACAATCAGAAACAAACATGTTGGAAATTGTACGTCAAACGTGACAAATGAAGTGCGTTCGTACTAGTATTATTTCAGTGAAATGAATTATATCGTCTGTTATTATGGTATGATTAATTTCCGTAAAAAAATTAAGTACATTTTAAGTTGGCAAGATTTTATCTTTTGTTGACATTTACTGAAAATTCCAATGGGAAACTTAAGCCTAGCTTTGAAAATTTCAGAACGTGAAATCCATATTTAGACTCTTTTTCCATTTAATATCTACTTGTTCGGAAAGATCTGTCTAAAAAACTGTCGGTTGATTATAGGATTGCTATAATTAAACAATTTTAGTATACAAATTCGGTTTTTAAATTCAGTAATACGGAAATAATATGACTCCATTTTAAATAGGACGTAATCACCATGGCAACCTAGAATCATTACCAATCATGGGATACCATTGAATAATTACGTATGATAGGATTTAATAGAATGAAGAATGTGTCTATAACTTGGTCATAGAGGTTATAAAATGTCATATACGTCATATATGACTATAAAGTCATACATGTCAGATAACTTGGCGATACATCTCCGTCGCTTGACGATTAATCTTCGGAAGCTGCTATAACAAGGAAGTACCATTTAAAAAAATTTCAAATTACTTAATAAGTAGTTTTATTAATATATTTTTAAGTTTTGATTCGATTTTCATAAAATTTTAAATAACTCCACAAAATTCTGCAACGATTATATATATTAAATTTCACACCATTCGTTTGGGTAGTTTTTGTGCTGTTATATGCGGACAGACGGACAGACAGACGGGGGGACTAAACGACGACTATAGGTGATATGCATTTATATAATTGCAAACGCAACTAAAAATGAAAATGAGTTTGTCAAAAACAATAATTGTAATCACGATCGAATTAAAATTACATAGGTAGTCTTTTTATTTTCTCAATTCTATAAAATTGAGCTTTAAGATATGTGCATTCGTCAAAAGAAAAAAAAATACCATACTTTTGAATCGCAAAAATTTCACAGCGAACAACTAAAATAGCTATTCGATTGGGAATCGTGGATTCTCTCAGTTTATCTTTTAAAAAATTAGGATTAGGAGGCCGTATCCATATTGAATTTTTAACAAGCTTTAAAATTTTCTGTATGAGCACCCAATTTTGAAAACATATTTACATTTGACGGTAAATTTTAACTTCGGAAAACGAATGGGAAGTCATTCGGTGAAGTAGTTTCCCAAAAGTCAATGAAGGCTCACAGTGGAGACGCGAAAAGTTTTTGTTTTCCGTCTGTCTGTCTGTTTCGCGATAACTGCTGTAAAAATCGTCCTATTAGGTTGATTTTTGGGGGATATGTTGGTGAGGTACCGGAAATTAGCTGTGTAGTTTTTAGTTACATTTGGTTCATTCGTTCGAAAAATATAGAACATTTCTTTTTAGGTCATAATGCTTTCGTATGGGAATGCAGACAATTTTCAAATTTTATTTTTAACTGAAATGAAAATCACATATTTGAATAATGGATTTAAACATAAAATTATGGATGTTAAATTTTTTATATGGAAGTTTTAAATATATCCAATAACTTTGAAAATTTGCTGGTACATTTGTTAGAATTTAGAAATTAATTGTTTAAATTATTGGAAATTTTTTTGAATCTGTTCGGGAAATATAAATCACCTGGATTTCATATTTTTTACAAAATTTAAAATGCATTTCTTTTTACTGTGCTCTTTAATTTATTAGTTGTTTAGCAACCATATTTCGAAGAATATCAAAATAACAAAATTCAAGTAACTAGCACTATTTTGCTGAAATATTGTTTTTGCAAAATAAATTATTTTCAAGTGATTTTAGTATTCTATTGACATAAATGAGACTTTATTTTGATACAAGTTACCATTTAACTACTATAGAATAATTACTAAAATATTTTTTTACAAACGAAAAAATTACAAAAACATTGAACGTGTAATTTGGATTAAAGTGTCGTTGTATGTGTTTACATTTGTATATATTTCTTACATGAGATATTATTCATTTTCTGGAACAGACGTGGATGTTTCGTCGTTAAAGAGTTAATAAAATTTTAAAAATAGGATAAAATCACTCGCACAACGAGGTGGATCTAAAGAAATTAGATTAGTAAAATGATCCTGAAATATTACAATTACTGGAAATTGCGAACATAAAAAGCTATTTCAAAATATATTTTATAGTGCCAAATCACGATTGCTATGGTGAGCACTATGATGAATGATTGCCTAACAGGTCTAAAAGTTTACAAATAAGCCTATTTTGGGGAGATTTTAGTATGCTATTGCCATCGAGTTAGATCAGGATGTACTTAGAAAAAATAAATATTATAGAATGACCATCAAAACTGTTTTTCCGAAACAAAAATTGTAATAATACTAGATTTCTAAAACAGATATAGGTGAAATATAGTAGATTCAGTTTATATTTCCATAAGTTGCTTTTGTACATGAGATATTATTCAACTTATCTACCAGATGCAGGTGTTTCTCGGTTGGCAGGTAAGTAAATATTGCTATTTGGGTATTAGGATAACATGAAGTTATCTTTGAAATTGTTGCTTATTTTAATTAAACCACTGTGTAGAACGAACTACAAAATATACTAGAATCATTCACACAATCAATAGGAAATCACGAATATAAATTTAATAAGATTAAGGGGGGTTCAGGAGGGGCACAGCACCCCTGAAGAAATGTATTTTTTTATCTAAAAGATTAGAAGAATAAGAAGTTCATAAGAATGTAAGAATATTATTGCATAAACCGTTTTTAATTTAACGTTTCTAATTTCTGAAATCTTCGAATTATTTTATATGCATATAAATATATATATATGTAATTTTAAAAATTTAATTTGCGGATTGTAAAACGTTAAATATTATGAAAAGTGAGATTAAAAAACAATCACTTGTGCAGAGCTTACGTTGAGGCTCCTGATCTGCAGATTTACTAGTTTAGGAATTATATAGTTGTAACGTTTGAAGCTCCTAATCTTAAATTCCTAATATCATGAATAAATGAAAGTAACCGCAAACACTCCAAATTTTCTGCACACTCTACAAGTGGGCATTCCCTTCGTCACATGTCACACTGTAGTTGAACTCGTTCCACACATTTTGTAGCGTCATCATTTCAATGGTCATCACTGCAGCATTAATCCGTTCTTTGAGCTCTTCTTATGTTTTTGGTAGTGGGGGGGGGGGTACATAAACAAGGTCTTTAATGTGCCCCCAAAGGAAGAAGTCGCAAGGGGTTAAATCAGGTGACCTTCTTGCTTTACCCCCAATTTGGAAGATACTGAAAGATACTGAACACGTGCTACCACTAGCTTTGAAAATTTGCTGGTACATTTGTTAGAATTTAGAAATTAATTGTTTAAATTATTGGAAATTTTTTTGAATCTGTTCGGGAAATATAAATCACCTGGATTTCATATTTTTTACAAAATTTAAAATGCATTTCTTTTTACTGTGCTCTTTAATTTATTAGTTGTTTAGCAACCATATTTCGAAGAATATCAAAATAACAAAATTCAAGTAACTAGCACTATTTTGCTGAAATATTGTTTTTGCAAAATAAATTATTTTCAAGTGATTTTAGTATTCTATTGACATAAATGAGACTTTATTTTGATACAAGTTACCATTTAACTACTATAGAATAATTACTAAAATATTTTTTTACAAACGAAAAAATTACAAAAACATTGAACGTGTAATTTGGATTAAAGAGTCGTTGTATGTGTTTACATTTGTATATATTTCTTACATGAGATATTATTCATTTTCTGGAACAGACGTGGATGTTTCGTCGTTAAAGAGTTAATAAAATTTTAAAAATAGGATAAAATCACTCGCACAACGAGGTGGATCTAAAGAAATTAGATTAGTAAAATGATCCTGAAATATTACAATTACTGGAAATTGCGAACATAAAAAGCTATTTCAAAATATAATCTTAAATTCCTCCTAACTCCTAATCTTAAATTCCTTTTTAATAGCTGCAAAATAAGCTGCAATGCGAGTGGTAGTTTTAAGCGTAAGTTGAAAACTACTTTTCGGAATGAATTGTAATTTTGGATTCGCATATTTGACGCTTCTAAAAATCGTTTTCTTTTAAAAAATTCATATATATTTTTTATATTAATTTCAATTAATATATAGTTTGAAAAAATCTTAAATTAGCATATCTGTATTTCCAAAACCAGAGCCAATGAAGTTTTTTCATGTCGATATCTGTATTGATTGGGTTAATTTTATACAAAATTGCACACTTTTATTTCAGAAGCAATTTCATTGTTGCATGATGTTATCATAATGATCAAACTGGCTCAAATCACAAAATGAAACTTGACTTATTCGTAGCTTCTTAAAACTTCATTCATTATCAGGGAAAAGCATTTTGACACTTTCTCTTATATTAAAAATTCCTTTTTATATTTGATAAGTAAATTATGATCTTATGTATTGATAAAAAGAACGGAATTTATTTTAAAGTATTTTAACTCTTCATGGATCTTGAACGTATGTGAGAGATAATTTCTTGATTATCATATATATTTGTATTGTATTTTTGCACTTTTCCTTTTATGCCTGACATGTGCAATAGTTTACACTACTGCTTTCTTTAAAAAGTCTAAAATGAATTTAATAGGAATTACTATGAAATTAGCTGGATTTTGCCATATATTACCATAAAATTACTCAAAAACTATATCCAATGTTTGTTTGTTTTTCTTTTTCTTTTTTTTTTTTTTTTTTTTTTTATTTAACACGAAAACATTTTTTTTAATTATCTGGTGATTTTAAGAAAGTTTTGAAACTCAAGAAGTGTCCAAATTAAAAAAACGAATTTTTTAAAAATATATAACGAAAGGCGGTTCCTTTTCTATCTTTAAAGAAACCTTACGGAAAAAAGATAAAAAAAAATTATGAATGATTGAATAATCCATTACCATGTTTAAAATCACTCGGTTTTTTTGGGGTTTTTTTTTTTTTTTTTCGTTTACATTAATTTAATACTTCATACAAAACGACTTTAGTCGTTTAGATAAAAATGCTAATAATATCCTAAAAATATTTATTTTAGATATTTATTCGTATAATCAGCTTCTTATTACGCATTAAAAATAATGTTTTATCCATTTATCGTTTATTCGTTTTTAAAGAAGTTTCTTGAAAAACATATAAACATTGCATATCCTATATATTATTTGTAACGTTGCAAAAACAATATATTACGGAACATTACAAGTAGCATTAAATTGCGAAACACATAAAATTACATGTAAATAATGCTATCAGGGAGAAATTTTCATGCATCTCAATAACTCTGATCGTGTATGTTGCTGTGATGCCAGTGGCATAAGTTAGAATAGTTTTAGGCTGCATTTCTTTTAACGAATCATCCAGATCCCCACATAGCTGGCAGTCAGCCAAAACTTTTTCAGCACAAAGCTAAAGTTTCGATTTATCCACAAGATAAATGGCCTCTCGGAAGTGATGGGGAAATTATGTTTCAGGGAGGGGAATTCAACATCGGCAAATCATCGATATATCAGGAAAAAAAAAGAAAAAAAGGAATCCATGACGTATATTCTTCTAAAATCATAATATACTAAACCATGCATTTAGATCTGATTTTATTTCCGTGTGCTTTCGTAAATATTTTTAACAAATTTTAAAGAAATGAGGTTACACTATTCTACTATTACGTATACGTAATAAAGTTGCCGTTTTCAGACTTTTTCTCTTTCAGCCTTGATGCTTTAATTATGCAGTCGTTAGAGAGAAATAAGGCAATGAGACACCAGTTCTTTTTTGGACCTGAACTTTATTATCTTTAGTAGTCCCGGAGGTTCCTTTTCGTTTAAAGGCAGGTTCAGAAGTCCCGAGACATCGCGATTTTAATCACATTTTTGATAGCACGGCAGGCGTGGATTATGCTAACAATTAATAAGAGAAAAAGATAAGTCATCCATAATCAGGATAACGTTCGTTTCGTCTTGAAGCGGGCAGTGCGATTATGTTACTGATTGTACTTTTAAACTGCTGGCAACCTGCCAGATCAATCATACCTATTTCAATCAAGCAAGAAAAATAGTTTTAAAAATATTTCAACCTTCATCAAATACTTAAATATGTATATATATAGTAAATTAATAATTATTTCATCTATATTAACTCAAGTTGAATGTTAAATTCCACTTTAAACTCCTTTTGAGTTTTCTATTACTCGCGTACCGTACTTTTACTTTCTACTATGCGCATAAGAAGAAAAGAGAAGTATTGGAATCATGAAAATTGTACACTAATTTCTTGACGAATTTACGTATTTTGCGATGTCCTGAATACGATTTGACCATATTTGAATGAATGTGTCTTTGTCCGTCTGTTAAACACATTTTGTCAACGCTATAACTCGAATATTCATACACGGAATTCCACGAAACTTCAAATTTAATTGTACTTTCTCATATATTGGTGTTCAGTAGATTTTGGTGCACATCATATAAAAGCAAGCACTATTATGTCGTACTTTTCAAAATATTCGCAACAAGGAGCGCTGCTATGTTATGTTTTTTGCGATGAACACTGTAGTTGTTCCTCAGATTTGTTGGGTAGAAATACGCCAAATTTTGTATTTGAGATTTTTAATATTATCGAATATGTTAATTCAATTACGTATTTCAATACTCAACAAAACCTCTGCAGCGCATTGCTTTTTATTATTATTCTGAAAGCAATTACAATAACTCCGTGTTATTTATCTAAAAAAAATGTGCTGAACTTCAAATTCATAATTATATTAGAATTATATAGAAAAATGTGTTGTGATCGCCACACATTACTTGTTTATGTTTAAAATCTAAATGAATCATAATACATTTACCATTCATTAACCACGTTACAGATTTCCGAAACACCACTCGGACACTTAGAAAGGGGACCGAAACTGCCCTAAGAACATTGTTCGGGCAACTTAATTTTCTATACGAAACAATTGATTTGGACGCATTTTTCATTGTTTCTAGTTTGACGTGTTTCTAACAGATGGCTTTTAGATATTTCACTGTGGGATGCTTTTATTCTGTACTAAAAGCACGAGGAATAATCTCATTTCAGTATCAGACTTGACTAGTATAGATTGACTAAAATACTCATTATTTTAAGAGATTGCTCCCACTGACAAGAAATTTACACCGACGAGCAGTTCTTTGTGTATTATTAATAAAATAAACGAAATGGAAAATACGCGAGAAGAAAAGACTGTCTTTTCTGTCCCGATTGCGAAGTAGAAATATGCTTGTCTCCATGTTTCAAAATTTATCCTAAAAATGTTGATTTTTTAAAAAATACTACATATACGAATTTTGTTTTTTAAATGTATACTTTTTATTCTAACATCAAAAAGTTGTGCTTACCAATTAATTCTTTGGAAAAAAGTTATCTTTATCTAAATATGTGACCTTATCTAAATATTTTCTCTGTAAATAAAAATTAGCATAATAAGTAATATATTCAAAACTCCTAAGAATTTTGGTCGCTAATTTGAATTTGCATAGTCGAATTGACTACAACAATATTTAACAGAAATGTGCCTATTTTCTGACACAATGTGGTAGAAAAAGAAACTGTCAAATGGTTAAAAATTTAACTAACGTAATTTAATAGTAAGCCAGCTGTAAATACTTCACGAAAAAAAGATCTCGAACAAGTTAAAGAGTTAACGTTAATTTAATCCAATTTTGAGTAGAAGTTTTGCCTGTAATGAAATTATGAGAAATGTTCTTTTCTAGACAATTTCTAGCATCTTACGAAGGAGTTTTCACATGCACAAACAAATTGAATGACGTTTCTTTGAAATTAATTTAAATTTTCAGTTAAACGGTTGTTTTCGTCAGTGACGTTTTATTTTATTGTACGAATAAAGTACGTTAAAGTAGCAAAGAAAAATGAAAAGAGTGAATAAATTAGACACAGATTTTGAAAAGTTAAATTCTAAATGCACTTTAAATTTCTTGAATGAGTTTTTCTTTAAGCGTTTAAGTGTTGTTGTTGTTGTTGTTTTTAAATCAACGTAATAGTTTTGATTCAAATGTTTAGACCGTTTCTGCATCTTATGAAAGTAAATAATTTTTGTTAATCTATAAATTATTCATCATAAGAAAACCTAACTGTCTTAAATTGAAAATAATATTAAAAACATTGTGAAAATTAAATGCATTTTCACTTTTATTTTTTTAATTTACACTATTGAAATTAAATTAAAAAATATAATTACTATGGCAGGGCACGAAATTTCCGCTCGCTAGCTCGCCATTGGCGAGTAAATATTTAAGGTTGGCGAGTAAGTTTCGTCTTTTGAAATCTTGGGCTTCAAATCAAACTGTATACGCTCAGAATATCGTGCCTCAACCTAGCGACACGCGGAAGTGTTTTAAAATCAAGCGACGGCATTTGTATTCCAAAAGAAAAAAAAATGCGGCGTCACCCACTTACATTTCTCTCATACAGAGGAACTAACTTCCCCCGTCTGCATTCGTTCTCCCGCTTTCGCACCGCTCGCTGCTTTCGTTCGCTTCCGAGGCTGAATCTGATCACTCTTCACTCCTGCGCAAAGTGAATCAGGTTTCGCCACCTAAGCTCAGCTGCTCCCGAATTTTTAACATTTAAAAAATTGTTCATGTTTTTCATGTATGTAAAATATTCTGGATTTAACAGACAGCTTCTTCTAACAATGGTCAATTTCAATTCAGTTTGTCATAAATAGTTCATTTTCTGGGCAGGTGTGTTGGCCGACATTACTGTCTGAATGAATGTAAAATAACGTTTTCAACTGAAATTTCATGCCCTGTACCATGGAAAAATATTGTGTTTGCAGAATTGTTTATAGATGTTTTTATAATTGCTTAAAATATCAGAGATAGATAAAGAGTATTTTTTAATAATTAAGAAGAAACCGGTATGAAAATTTTCTTTCTTTTCAGAAATGAGATAAAATGTTCAAAATTCTATAAAACTTCTAATTTTGAATTATCTGTAGTTTGTTCGCGGGTTCGAAATTAGCGTGGTCTGGTCAAAGTGACTGTGCAAGGTTTGCAGGGTTTTCATTGTACGATAATGATAGGATAACTTTCCCTTCAAAAGTTTTTCCTGAAGGCATCCTTCTTTTAGCATAGCAATATAGCTTATGCTTAACAAAACTCCCGCCCCCCCCCCCCTTCCCCACTTTAATTTAGAGCAGTAATTGTTGATGAAACTTTGACTAAATGTACAAATTTATCTTATATGCACTTCACATGCTTCAAAATTATGAGCATCTCAGTACCATGGTTAGAAGAAAAAAAAAAGGTAGAGCATGCTTGAACGAACAGTCTTTATATAAGAAACAAGGTTCGGGATCTAGTTTTTCAGTCAAAACAACGGATTATCTCACACCAAATTGAAACCAGATTTTTTTTTCTCGTAATATTAACCATAACCTCCTTAAATAAATGTCTTCCATTTTTGCGGAATTTTTTTGTTAAGCATGGCAACACATTAAAAAGGAATAGCTATTAAATGGCAGCACATACGGGCACAAAATTTATTAGATTAGGCATAGCTGCTATCTTTTACGTCTTTTTGCTATCCCTTTTTTAAAATAGAAATTTTCACCTTATTTAATCTCTGAAATCTGCGATTAAATAAGAAAACTGTTTTCTGTAAAAAGTGGTATAAGTTTCCAGAGGTGGTAATCAATATATAACTAGGTAGTTTGTATCCGAAGGAGGCGTTAGCTACACACCCTTTTTACTTGTTCTCAAGTTTACGAGTCATTCGGGAGGCATATATGGTTAAAGGAAACATATGCTATAGGCATGATGAAGATATTTTAATTGAATTTTCAATAGATTTACACCTGATTTGTGTTAAATGTAACTATATAACTAGAAATAATGAAAGTGAATACCATCCGCATCCAAACATCACTAAACTAGACACTCCATATTTCAGAATGTAACTGACTTTACATACAGTGCCTCTTTTCGGGATTTCATGGCACTTCATACAAAGCAATGAAAGTAAATACCATCCGCATCCAAACATCACTAAACTAGACACTCCATATTTCAGAATGTAGCTGACTTTACATACAGTGCCTCTTTACGGGATTTCATGGCACTTCATACAAAGCAATGGATGTCTGTTGAACATTTAGTTAAAATATTTTAAATATTGTCATTTTTTAAAAAATGGTTTTCATGAAAATGTGATTTTCTGGACAGGGTTACCTAGTTTGAAATAGTATGTTTAATAAAATATTAGTCTTAATAGTAAAGATTTAATAACTAAAAAAATTATACATTTTCAATTTTTCTTTATAATGTATCGTTTTGAAAAAGAAACTGTATCTAAAATAGGAGTTTTCATACTGTAAAATGACAAAGAAATAAACTAAGAAAGACTATGAGATTGGACATCTAAGCACAAAGCAAAAAAGAAAAAAAGAAAATTTATTTGATAAAAGAAGCACGTTCTTACATGGTTTAACCATAGATCCTCAAAATAAATTTTAAGAAATTTTCTTAAAGTTCCATAGCATTTAATTTTTAATTTTTAAATAGTGTAAGGTTTTTTTGTGTTTGTAAAATTAATTCTTTTATTAATTAATACCATACCAAAACATAATTAGATTACATGATATACCCTTTTAGCTAAACCATTTTGTAATACACGTCGGGATAAAGTTCGAAAAGTATGTAGGCCTATAATACACGTTCATCACAATGCATCTACTATTAAAAGCAACTTGAATTGATATATTTTAACGAAGTAATATACACAGCGTTCGTGAAAAACTTTAAAAAATTTAAACACTATGAAATGTATAATATTCTTTTTAAAAAAATCTAATAAGTCTGTACTTATTAAAATAGTTTAATGCAGAATTGAAATTACCTTATATATTTTTTAATAAAATACTCGTAACGTGCCTAAAATTAACTTTTTATAAAAATGTTGTATTTAAAATTTATTGAACATAAAAGATTAAGTCGGTTTAGACCAGTGGTTCAGAACGATGTGCTGCGACACATGATGCACTGTGAGAAAACATCGGGTGTGCCGCAAAAATTTTTAATAAAGATATATCCAGATTTTATAAACTAACTAAAGTACTTTAAGATGTAACATTCTAAAATCTACAATTTATTATGTAATTAGGTATAATGTCATATAGTTGCATCTCCTTCTAAATTTGTTTCAGTGTTTAAATACTCTTAATAAGAAATTTTGAAGAATTACGATGAAAAGAATTATATAAAAAACATATTATAATCTATTGGTTTTCCCTCAGTTTCACATTTGAAATTATTACAAAAAAAATGTTACATTTGCAAAAAATAAGCTTTTCTTCAGCGAATATTGTTCAAAGCAAAAATAATCGTTGCCTAGATCGAGGTTGGCAAACTTTTTTATAGCCGCATGCCAAATTTTCTCATAAAACATTTTACATGACCATGAAGTGCCAACTAAAAGACAAATTTAGTGGATTGAAATAATAATGAATCAAAGTTAGTTGAGAATTATTTATTAAGATTTAAAAGAATATAGATAAAATACATGTAGGTATTACTCTGTAATAATTATAGAAATTATATATTAGCAAAATATTATTATATAATAATGCATTTAATGTATTATATTATAAATATTTTTATAATATTTTAGAAGAAAAAAAAAGTTGTAATGTGGTTAAATACGATTTATGTTGTTGCCTCTTGGATGAAAAATATTTTTTCAGGTTCATTCTCACTTTATTTTAACAGAATGCAAACTGAACTGGAGTTATCGGCCAAATACTTTCGATTTGAGTTTTTATGTTATTCGTTTACTAAAATAATGACTCGCAGGCGTTGATTGACGAAAAAATTATTAAAATGGCAAACGCGGAGATGTTTAAACAACTCTGAAATAAAATACCAAGTTGCCATAATTTTCCCATCAGTAATTTAACGTCTATTAATCTTTCCTTTTTGGATAGTTTTCAAATATCGTCTTTGTTTGATACATTTTCAATACCATATTGAATTAGAGTGGAATTTAGAAGGCCGCAATTAAAATTATTTTTCCAATTAATCGAATTTAGACAAGTTAAACTCAAATTAGTTTAACTCGTCTCATGTATCAGAGCGCAACCTACGTTATATACGGCCGGTGCATGACGTTTAAAACGTCACATGGAGTGGATCATTTTTACATGGCGATTGGTGCAAAGCGACGCGCCCCCTTTGCACCAATCGCTGAAAAAAATGATCCAATACATGTGACGTTTTAAACGTCATGCATCGGCCGTATATAACGTAGGTCGCGATCAGAGATCATGTATGTTGTTTAATTTCATTCTATCTTGATTTAAAGACATAAACAACGCCGTGTCAAAATTATTCTTCGCATGCCAAAAGTGGCACGCGTGTTATAGGTTCGCTGTCATAGGTCTAGATACTTGGAAGAAGATTTATTAGTATGCCTCTCCGAAAATCCTATTTTGTCAAGAAGATATTTAAAAAAATATTTTTTTATTTCAAATTATAACAAAATATTTTGTTTATCTATTATGAAAATTTTGTTTGTATTACTAAATAAACTAAAAAATACATATATTTTTCCCCCGTGTTTTTAATCATTATACGTTTAGTGTGTCGCTGGAGTTAATCTCTTGGTTCGAGTGTGCCAGGAAGTAGAAAAGACTGAGAAACAGTGGATTAGAAAACCAAACTGAAAAGAAAAAAGAAAAATGTATTTTCCATGAAATGATTCAGTAGCAAGAATAAAATAATACTTTGATAATAAAATATACCGAAGTCTAGTAGCGTAGTGCTCAGAGCACCTATCTACCACGCTACAGGTTCCCAGTTCAGTTCTGGGCTGCAGACTGGGCAATGTTCACTCAACCTAATTCCTAATTCCTTTAGCCTAATATTCCTTTGTGTGGGTAATGTGAGTGCAAATTGCATTTTTATTTTATAAAACCTAACATTATCTTTTTTAAATTTATTTAATCTATACTATATGTTTATACCAGGTTTCGCATTGTTCCAGTGTGAAAATATTTTAGATAACCAAGGTTTATCTAAACGCTGAAAAAAATTAAAAAGTTTAAGGTATTTCTTTACTAGTCTATATGCAGAAGCATCAACTTCAAAAACATATTGTTACAAAACAATCTAACCTACAGCTTTCTAAAATAAGTACTATAAAATAAGTACTAAATATATATAGGAGGGCATTCCCCCTAAGGCCTATATCCCTCGAGTATAAAATCGGCCGTTATAAATCAACCAACCTAAAATAAGTATGTTTACATTACATTTGTGTACAATAATTTAACTTAAAAGTATAATTTTAAATGGCAGTGTTAAGTGTATAATCGTATTTTTTTAAATGTAAGGTAATTGGGGTATACGGTTTAATTCTAAAATTAACCTATAAATTCATCTAATGACCCGTTTCCAAACGTGCCTCACACGTATGTAAAGAAAATAACCATGCGGTATGATGGGAATGATCTCAGTAAAGCTGTAGAAGAAGCCAAGAAGTAGTTATCAGTGTATGCAGCAGCACTCAGAGCATGCTGCTTATCCCAGATTTTGACCTAATACATTTTTAATACTAAATGAGTAGATTTTGATTCGCACCCGAAATTTTTTCATAAAATAAGTTAAATATATACCTCCCAAAAATAATTTAAATAAATAATTTAAATAGTTTTTAAAACTTTCTGGTGTGAAACATTTTTATAAAATTTGAGTAAAATTTCCCGTGGTTCTAGAGTTAACATACCTAAACTTATCTATAGAAAGGTAATTTAAGCATAGTTAGAATATAAACCACATAATTCTTTTTTAATACGCATTATGCCCAAATTTCCCTTCTTAAGGGATAATTTGAATATACTTAAGGTTTTATTTATTTTGTTATAACGGCAAGGGCAATAAATGTAACACTTGCATAGTTTTATTAAAAAAAAAAGCCGATAACAATAACAAATTCTGTGATTTGAAGTATGTACGATTTTAAATTTATGAGCATGCTATTTTTGTATCTAAATTACCCCGATAGAGGATATTCATTTGCGGTCAACATTGGGAGTAATCACTGAATAAGAGAAAAAACTTACGAAGTTGAATCGTATGAAAAAATTATTGAAAACTGGACATTTTTTCCCTTTTCAAACACATTTGCAGCTTTTTAAATAGAAATAGATGACTCTCTTGTGATTTTGATATTTATTTTTTACCAGTCAACGAAGTTTCGCTATAATAACAATATCCACTTAAAGTACATTTCAAGCCATTAATACTTTTTTGTTTTACTTATTTAAAATTTTTTAGACTTTTTTGCCTACTTGGTATAAAGAGATTATAGAGAAAGATAAAAGTAATTAAATTTATATGATAAACAATCTACACACTCTAAAAAACGAATATAATTTAACTACCACTATATTTCGTGATATAGAAGAACATAAAACTCTTCCATATAACTTATTTTATGTATAATCGTAGCTTAAGCCTGTCTTCAGGTCATTAGCAAACGACATTTGGCAAGCAGCCAGTACTGGGATCTAAAAGTACAGACTTATATTCAAGACAGAATTTAATGACTGTATCTCGATGAAATTAGAATATTTATTGATTATAATATCGAAAGTCGTGCCGGCATTGTAACCTTTTGTGTAATCATTGTAATTGATGAAAGATTTATTCAATTATTTCATTTTTCATCGTTTAAAATCAGTACATTTGCCCAGTATTTCTTTAAAATATTGTTTCTTATTTAAAAATTTTCGGTTTAAGAATTATTTTATGGAAGTAAAGGAAATTTATACAAATGTGATTTGTAAAACATTATATACAGGGTGGTTATAAGTAAAATTACCCTGTTTAGACCTACGTAGAGTCCGCTCTGGTTGACAGATAGATATCCATGAAACTTGAAATATGAGTCATATGGACCATGAGGAAATGAAATCTGCAATAAAAAAATTAGTTCAAATTTCGACCGATAGATGACGGTTTTCATCTACGAGAAGGGACTTTATGCAAATTTGGAGCAGTTTAAAAAGCCAGTAGTCGCTGCCGTAAAGTCATTCTGCACCATGCCGTTAGAGAAGAAGGAATTAGCGTTACCGGTGAAGTTGATTTATCAGAATGGCAGTAATTTGTCAATTGCACTGCCAAAATATCGACGCTTGAAAGGCTTACGAAAAGCACCAATGTCGAGGCAGGCTTGGAAAAAGATGATGTCTAAATTCGAAGAGACTGGGGAGCTGGGTGTGCTGCAAGGAAGAGGACAGAAACTGTTTTCAAATGAAACTGCCGAAGAAGTCGCTCTTGCCGTGGTCGAAAGAGCGTCTGGTTCCCAATATTCTTCGACAAATGCTCGAGCGGCAGCACGTGATTTGTCTCTCCCATGGTCTACTGTACGAAAGGTTCTTCGATCCATTATAAAGTGGTATCCATAGAAGATTCACACTGTGCAAGCGCTGAAACCTGCAAACCCGGACACACGAAATCAATTTGCGTGTATGTTTTTGGCCATAGAATAGCCGTTGACAATGCATGGCCTTGGAACATTTTGTGGTCGGACGACGTGCATTTTACCCTAAATGGAGCAGTGAATACTCAGAACTGTCGCATATGGGGTACTGCAAGTCCTAATATTGTGCATGGACAGTCTGCACCCTGATTACATTACTGTATGGTGTGGCTTTACGGTTGATTTCATTCTTGGTCCCTTTTTTTTAATGAGAACATTTCTTAGGGTCCTAAAAGGTGTTCCATTATGGGTACCCGTTACTGCGACCTCCTTCAGCAGCAGGTCAATCCATCCTTACAAGAGCGAGAGTGTTTAGAGACTACCGTATTCATACAAGATGGTGCACCACCTCACATAACCCGAGCAGTGATGGCATTGCTTCGTGCCCATTTTGGAGATGATCGGGTAGTTTCGAGAAATTTTCTGACAACCTGGCCTCCTCGTTCTCCGGACTTAAATCCATGTGACTTCTGGTTGTGAGGATTCCTGAAAGATCGTGTGTATAGAGGACGCATACAGACTCTGCCTGATTTGAAAGAAAGCATAACCTGTCATGTTGCTGCAATTGATCCAGAAACCCTTCGTGCTACTTTTGAGCACGCTATAATACGCTTTGAACATGTGCTTGACACAAATGGAATGCACATTGAGCATATGCTGTAAATAAAATAAGTTTTGTATTTCCAGTTTGATATTTTTGGTCTTCATGCGCCTCCTTCTCACCTGGTGGTCGAAATTTGAACTAATTTATTTTATTGCAGATTTCATTTCCCCATGGTCCATATAACTTATATTCCATGTTTCATCGATATCTGTCAACCAGAGCGGACCCTACGTAGGTCTAAACAGGGTAACTTTAATTATAACTACCCTGTATATTTTTCTCAGCAATTAAGTGGTGAATAATTTTAAATTTAAAATATTAATTATTGTAAACAAATTGCGTTTACAAAAGTTTGTTACTATTTTCAATAAAAGAGCGTTTAAAATTTTTATTTGATTTATAATAACTGTTCCTTCTCTCTTTTTCACATAAATTAAGTAATTATGCATGTTTGATTAAAAATACATGAATGTGTTCTTATAAAAGTATCTCCTGAGACATCTGTAAAAATAATTTGCTACCTCGACGGGAAAAAATTCTAAACCACTATTTTTTTTTTTACCAGTGCCCTAGCTGATATTTTTTATTCATAAAATCAACAGACATTTTTGACAGCAAAATATATTAGCTTTATATAAATATGGAGAATTTGAAGCCAACGTTTATATGTTTAAATCTTAAAAGGAGTGGGGGGAGGCTACGTAATTAAGTAATATTTCAAGAATGTCCTTAAACCTGAGCAAGAATCCACATTATTTGAATTTAGAATGTATTCCCAGAGGCACAGAAACATCCCATTCTTTATGTAACAAATCTCCTCCCAATATTTGAGTAATTTTATTAAAATATTCATCAGTAAGCTTTTACAGAAGATTTTTTTTTTCAGCTTTGTCATTTTTACTATACAAGATAAATATTCAATGTCTTTGAATTAATATATCAAAACTTAAATATAAATTTCTGAATAGGACCACAGAAAATCGCGAAAATTTTATTACCTTAATAACTGCACTGTCTTTTGTTTTTATTTTTAATTTGTATATTTGTCGAACTTGCTAAAAGCAATTTATATTATTATTATTATTATTATTTTATTTTTTATTTTTTAGAAAACAGCATCGAGGGGTTTTTCTTTATTAAATGATTTAACGATGATGAACGTAAGATGAAAAACCTTTTACTTTTTGTTAAAGGTTTTTAAAGGAAGAATTTTATACTTTTTTCAATTAAAAAAAACTTAAAAGAACTTAAGAAAAATTATATCACAGGGAAAACAGTTTTTAAGTAATATAGTTAAATTTTGCATGCACTTGCTCGAAGAATGTAGTATGATTTATGATAAAATCACCGCAATTGTGGAAAGAAATCAGTGGTGTAACATACACAGTAGACATTCTATTTTCTCCAGAACCTATAACCTTCCTTCCTCCTAACTTTCCTCCCTTCCTCCCTAACCTTCGATTTTTTCCAGAATCTTCTATCTTCTGTTTTCTCCACTCACCATTATGTACAAAATGGTGCGTTTGTATTTTTATTCACTAACCGGAAAAAAAGTTCTGTGTATTTACTCCTTTATTTAATTCCACTTGTTTTTTGTATGTAAAGATAGAATTTTGCAATCGATTTTTCTCTAACTTTTTGATATGCTAGGATTAAAAAAAAAATTCACAGGCGTGTTTCTAATGACAATAGAACTATTTAATATTTTCCTAGCTTAATTATAAATTAACACATTAATACATTAATTTTAAAACATTTTTTCTTCTACATGCCGCAGGTGATAAATTGCCAAATAATTCTTGAGGGTTACAATTGTATACGAGTTACAACAACAACGTATTATTTCTGCGCTAAAATAGGCCAAATCGCTGTGAAACTTCAACAATTCAATTTTAAACACTAAAATAGAAAAAATAAAATATAAATAAAAAATAGCGTGTAATAATTTTTAAAAAAAATTACACTTTTATCAATAATATTTTCATATTTAATTATGATTATACGTACAGAAATCAATTTAGAAGTCCTAAAAAGATAGTTTAAAAAATGTTTGCTTTTCTTTTCCGTTTCTTTCCTGCAAAAATAATAATTCTTTTAAATAAATTCACGATCTCGGGCTTTCTATCAATCGTAAATGAATGCGATGAATTTTTGGGTTTTGTGAGTACGTCATATTCACATATTTTATCGGAATTTTTTTTTTGGAAAAAGCATGAATTGCTTTCAGGAAATCAGGCATGATTTTCAAAATAAACATTAAATGCGTATAAAAGTTTTTTTCTTTTTTTATTCTTTTTTTTTTTAGAGTTATTTTTACTTTTATGCATATTTTCATCTCAATTTATTTTATTATGACTCTTTTTTGTACCATTGTTGTATTGTGTAGGAACATTGTACTGATTAATTTTTGTATGCAATTAATCTTCAAATAAAAATGAAACGCAACCAATTTTCGCATCAATCTAATAGATTTATTAAGTTTTAGTTGAATCAGAAGTATAGAAGATTCTTCATCATCAGTCACGATTAAGTTTCATTTCTTGGAAAAAAATATGTTATGTCTTTTGCATATATCGTATATATATATATGCATCTCGTTGTATTTAAGATGAATGCATGTAAGCATAAGTTAAAAAAAAAAAGAATTATGTAAATATGAATGGAACGTATTATGTGTAAAATATACAGCATGATGATAATTAAAAAGACAATTTAAAAAAAATCCGGCTGGAGGAATCAGGGGTCATAACTCTTGACCTCTGGAATTTGAAATTTTATTTACATTGTCTTTGTGTTTGATGATATGAAAAAGAAAATACTAATTAATTTTCCCAACTGATTTAAAGTAACAAAAACAAGAAACAAAATTATTAGAGATATTTTTAATTATTATTTATTATAATTATAGACATGGCTAATTAGACCGCAACACTTTATAAAATATCGTCCACTTCTAAAATTCTAAATACTGTTGCAGATGATTTTTAATTAATGAAACAGCTAGTTAAATAAAAATACCTTCAATTATGAAAATAAATTAAATAAGATTATCGTGAACAGGAAGAAATATCCAATCATTCTGAAAAAAGACGTAACGGGACATTTATACTAAAGCGTGCTAAAAAGGTTAAATCTTAATATTTCCTACGGAAAGAAAATTAAAAATAAATAAATAAATAAATAAAAATAAGAACATTCTTTAACAAAATTTATGATTCCACATCTTTTAGAGATGTCAAATAAAACATTCATGCGTTTATTCACGTTTTAATTGAATTAAAGATTTTTCAAGATTAGATTTTCATTTTAAGATTCGGTACAGTTTTAGCTGAGAATGCTAATTTCAGTATTAAGCACAATGGTACTTTAATATAAAAAAAGGTATTCAATTATTCAATCAAAAGATATTCAAAGGTATTCAGTCAAGTGTTGGCCTAGTACTTGAATATTCTCAACCTACTAGATGGAATGTATGAAACATTCAGAAAAATGTTAAATATTACAAATTTCAATTAAATTAACTAAATTTTTAGGAATATATATATATATATATATGAAAAGGTTACATATATTTGAAAAGTACTAGTAAAACTCAATATCTTAATGTATATCTATTTATGTCAAAGATTTAAGTTCAGTTTATATGAAATAATTTAATAGTTATCATTTCTGAATGGATTGTCACGAAATTATGCACACAGTATCAATATTTCAAAAACGATTGCAAAGAAATCAATTTTACTCATAAACTAGTCGTTGGGGGCCACCGTAATACTTACCCATCATTGATATGCTTAATATAAAATATTAAAATTAAAAATGTGTAAACTACTCATAAAATGCATTGCAATTCGAATAAAATCGTGGCTTGATGACGCCATGGACTTTGAAGGCTCGATTACTGAATTGCGTAAAAGAAACATCCTTATAACTCCAAAACCAATAATCCTATTAACTAGCGGTTTATTGCATCTGATTAAGCGTCTCATTTCCAATTAAAATATTTCTTTGAATTGAAATTTGGATGAAATACAGGGTCATGAAAAATCGAAGAGTGTGGTAAATAGGATTACAAATATCTCGGCAACTAATTATCCGATCGACTTCATGCTTCATGCTTTATGCAAAATTTGTTTTTTTATTGTCTTTTATATTCACTCCTTAAAATAAACAATTTCGAAAATTTTTATAGACCTTTTATTAGAACGAATATTTCGAGAGTCCGAAAAAATAATTCCGGTTAATCGAGGTTACTGAAAATCAAAAGGCTTCTTCCCATTATTACATACTAAGTACATACCAAATTTCAAGTCTCTATATCGTTTTTTTTCGGGAGATAGAGCGTTTACAGACACACAGACGGACGGCAAAAAAAAATTTCTAAAAATATGTTTTTCGGAATCTCCAGTGTCTGAAACGTGTAAATCAGTCAATTTTTTTTTTTTTTTTTTGATTTTCAAAACGATTACAAGACTTACCCTATTATACTACGTATGATGGGTAAGTAATAAAAAACATCGAATAAAATATATTATGTGTGTGTTGTAATGTTAACTTATGAGACAATCCCGCAACACCCGCTATATTGACTGTAAAAGTTGTTTTTCCTTCATAAGGAGTTTAATGCTCGAAAGGAAACAGGGCATTTATCTGAAGATCATTCATTTATTGATCGTATGCAATTTCTTTCTACACAATACCATTTAAAAGAGTTTGCCTAGTACTCATAGACATGGGTGCCGGCAATGGGATCAGCGGAGTACCATTTCCCGATAGAGCTAAATTAGCTTAACTTCCTCTATCTCTGATGATTTAATAATAATAATAATAATAATAATAATAATAATAATAATAATAACAATAACAATAACAATAATAACAATAATAATAATAATAATAATAATAATAATAATAATAATAATAAAGGAAAAATTCCGAGTATATTCTGACACAACGTATTTTTTAACCATTCAACTTAAAGAAGGAGATACCAGTTTGAACGTTAAAACAAGGGTCGTAATTTACTAATTTTTTGTGGGTTTTAATAACAATGTAAACTATTACGGAAAGGGGGAGACAGGTTGCAATATTTTAATTATATTTACAGTCTGTTTCGTATTTTTTCATTAAAGGATTTTTCATGCTTAATCCCTGGCATCTGTGCAAACGAAAATATTCTAACATGGCAGTGACAGCTGTTAACTCGCACCAAACATTCATAAAATATAAAAAAAAAAAAAAAAAAATGTTAGTGCAATTAATCTTTAGCGTATTAGTTATAGCGGAGATATTTTTTATATATATATATAATTGTGAAAATGGCGGCATTTAAAAAAAAATCGATTTTGACAATCAAAATGGCCTTATAAAATCGAAAAGTGAAATGTCAAAACAATGTTGCATAGCGCCATAGAGAATTCAATTTGGAACGTTTGTATTAAAAATTGAAGAAAATTGTGCGAGCGGATCCAATCGGCCAGGTAAACAAATGTCGTGTTGAAAAAAATTCGTTTTAAAGTTTATAGTTTTCGTTAGCAGTAATTTAATTACAGTGGTTACGTTTGTCACTGAAACTTTTGTAATAATTCGAATTTCAAAAAATCGCTTTAGGACTACATTCTAGATGCTATAATCTATCAGAAAATAAGTTTTTGAGAGTTTTATACAGGTGTCTTGCCTTAATTTGAAACTAAATTTATGTTCAACGTAAAATGGAAAACAGTTTAGAATCAAAATACAGTGTCAGATCATTAATCTGATCTTAAAGTTAATCTCCCGTAAGCAGTTACATAGTCAAACAGCGTATTTGAGGAAATGTGATGAGCAAGAATATTTTTTATTTAAATCCTTTAATGGTATTAACGTTGACTTTACAGGACATTGTAGTCATGGGTGGAAGTGATAAAATTAAGAAAAATTAATCAAACGTGTAAAAAAAAACTATTTTAAAAGTTTTAACTGCAGTTTTAGTTTTAAAAGCTGCAAAAGTTTTAGTTTTAAAATACATATCTTGACCTATTCGATAATGTAAAGAGCGTAATTATGCGATATTTAGAAGTGAATGCATGTGCGATAAAAGCAAAAGCGGTAGAGCATGTTATTTCATCGGCGTGTTGCGTTTAGTAAAACTTTTAAAGATAAAATCCTAATATTAAGCAGATAATACATTTTTGACGACGACGAAAAAATCTGTAAAGGAAACAATTTTTTTCTTTTACAAAAGTTCTTGCAAATATAGTTGGATATTTTTTATTTATATATTTTAATAGAAAAACATTTAATTTTGAGATAAAAAAAATTTAACTTAACTTTTTAGGTAAACTATTCACTTACTTAAGTAAATAAAATTTCATTTCTTATTTAAAATAAATTCCATTAATTTTATACTGTTTAATAACGTGCATAAAAGTTAATCAATAATGCAGTTAATAAATCATGTTAAATCACTTTTATATTATATGAGATATATAGATTTACAAATACTATTTCCAATGCTTTAAAATTTTAAACTGTAATTTTTGCAGGATTTTCACCAACGACCTTTACACCTTACATCTACACAAGCTATTTCTGGCGTATAATAATTTGCATTTCTCTTTAGAAGGCAAATTACGCAAGAGATCTTACCTCTACCTTTTTTTTTTAATTTTACCAGGAAAAAAATCAAACATTCTTTTAGAATTTCAACATATTTTAAAGAAAGGGATCCAAGATTAATTTTGACAGTACTGAAAATATGCATGCATTTTAAATAATTGGAAAAAAAAATACATTTTTTTAACTGTAATAAAACATATGTAAAATTTTGTTAAACTATTTTCAGTTATAGATAATAACATTCTACATTTCGAGAATATTTTATGATGTTTCTTTTCAGAAAATGACTTATATGTCAAATTTTATGACTAATACTAATTTTTTTTAGAAAAAAAAATGGATTTTTCTAAGTTGAAAACTTTTACTGAGAGTAAACATTTTTCTGCAGTTGTGGTTGTAGTTATATAAAAATTATAAGGCTTTTGATAAGTTACTAAAATTTTGTTCATTTTCTTTTACAATCTGTAAAAAAAAAAAAAAAAAAAAAAAAAAAAAAAAAAAAAAAAAAAATTAAAACGTTTACTTAACTTGATAAGAAAATACTTTCTAAAATCTTGCAATAAAAGATATACCACTACAATCTAGCCCGAGTCGGGTTTATACCTCAACCTGAACCCGAAATCCCATATCATAAAATTCATTCAGATACAACAAATGTAAATATATTGCTTGAAGGTGCATAAAAACATACATAAAACATTTAAAAACACATTAAAGTCCTTTTAAAAAATTCAAAACGTTTTCAACCGAACTACTCGGTCATCATCCGTGAAAAACTAATTGTTGAGTTGAGTTGTTGGTCTCTTTTGCGTTTTCTTGCTTGCCCGGAATAAACTATTTTACTTCAGGGGTTTGGAATATAAGGTGTGATGGGAAAGGTAATCAATGATGTATTAATTCATTCCAGACTGCGTGGATATCATATGATAATACATCATTACAGACTATTTCTTTTTTAGATATTATTTCTAGAGACTCTCTTATGATAGCTTCCAGGTGATTATTTGTGCGGAATATAATTTTGGATCCATTGAAATCTACTTTTATAGGTTCAGTTTGTGCTAATCTTGCTAACGCAATGTGGGGTCTATTTAATCTCAGATCTGCTTCATGTTCTTTTATTCTGTCCCGAAATTTCCTCAGTGTCATACCTACGTACATAAAATCTTTGTTATCTTTCTTGAATGGTATAATATATACCCCTGATCTATTGATATTTCGGAACAGAATAAAAGAACATGAAGCAGATCTGAGATTAAATAGACCCCACACTGCGTTAGCAAGATTAGCACAAACTGAACCTATAAAAGTAGATTTCAATGGATCCAAAATTATATTCCGCACAAATAATCATCTGGAAGCTATCATAAGAGAGTCTCTAGAAATAATATCTAAAAAAGAAATAGTCTGTAACGATGTATTATCATATGATATCCACGCAGTCTGGAATGAATTAATATAACATTGATTACCTTTCCCATCCCACCTTATATTCCAAACCCCTGTAGTAAAATAGTTTATTCCGGGCAAGTAAGAAAACGCGAAGAGACAACAACTCAACTCAACAATTAGTTTTTCACTGATGATGACCGAGTAGTTCGGTTGAAAACGTTTTGATTTTTTTAAAAGGACTTTAATGTGCTTTTAAATGTTTTATGTATGTTTTCACGCACCTTCAAGCAATATATTTACATTTAGTTGTATCTTAATGAATTTTAGTTATTAAACAAGGTGAATTTGCACTGAAATTTTAACTTTTTATTATCCCATATCATGTCAACCAGAAACTCGACACACTTCAAACCGATATAAGACCGACCTCAAAATGAAAAAAAAAAAATTAGTACAATTGTGAAAATGTAGTCTACAATTATATATTTAATATCAATTTTGTCTTTTATCTAGTAAAACGAAGACATATATATATATATATATATATATATATATATATATATATATATATATCCTATTCAAATTCTTCTAATACTTCTTAAAACTTGACTAAATACCTGCAATGTTTTATTTTAACCACGCCTGTTTTAACTATCAGAAAAACAGTATTTGTGTATAAACTTTACACAATTTTTTATAATAATTTTTATACAACAGAATTTAAAAAAGATTAATAAGGTACAAGTTATTTTATATGAGGCTTTTTGGTGTTTAAAGTACACTAAGTATTTTTTGTAGTAAACGACTCTGATTTATCAGTTATAAGATATTCCCACTTTGGTCTGCATTTATACATTTTTGTTTATAAATTAGATTTTTTTTTTTTTTTTTTTTTTTTTTTTTTTTGTAATTGGTATTTCTAATTTAACTTAAAACTACAATTAGTAAATAATAAAAAAAAATTATTTATTTATTTATTTACTTACAATAACATTTGTTACATTTAAAATGTTTTGAGCATCATTTTCAACAATTATATGTGTTATACGTCTATATGTTTTTTCAAACTGATTCGGTTAAAAAAAATATCATTTAAGTCTGACATTTAAAAACAAAAAAAATAAGCTTTACAACGTCTATTTTTATTTATTTATTTTGTCTGCATTTTGGTATTTTCAAATAAACTTTGAATTAAATTCATCAAACATGGTGAAATTGTATCTGTTTATACAGACTCCTCAAATCCTTTTTAGATGCCAGAGTTTCCTAAGAAAAATTTTGATTTTTTTGCAAATTTTTCAGAAAACTTTCCGGAATGTCAGTTTTATTGTAAATTTTGTAGAAACATACGACGAAAATTTATCTTAATAAATACTGGTATTCAAAAAGCGGGTCATTTGAGAGCCCTGAAAAAAAAAAAAAAATAAAAATCCTTTTCAATCTCTGAAAATATAATATAAGAAATTATTAAATAAACTCTTTTGAGTTACCCATGATTCCGAAAAAACGTTCTTTATCTTTAGAAACCTCAGAAATCTATATATTTTTCAGATTTAAAGAAGCATTTATAAAAACAAAGATTATGTTGCTGCTGGTGATTTTCGGAAACGTTTCCGAGTAGTTTTTATAGTGCACTGTAAAAAATGACCAATGTTTCTTATTTTATGAAAATATGCTATAACCACGAACGAAAATATAATATAATCTTCTGAGTTATCCGAAATTTCAAATAGCATGTTACACTGTCTTTTGAATCCCCAGAAACAAATACATTTTCAAAATTTAAAGAATAATTTATAAAAACAAAGTATTTTTAGCTGCCCGAATTTTTCAGAAACGTTTCCGAAGGGATTTTATAGTGTATTAATTAGTGTCCTCAGGCCGGAATTCCTGTTTTTCGAATGCTATCCATTCTGAAGTAAACATTTTCATGCTAAAAAAAATGTTTAACAGACAAACATGCAAAATTAACAGCGTTAACAATAACATTAAAATACATAAAGTTCTTTACTCTTTCATGTATAAATTAACTTATGCGGCTGAAAACGTGTACTTGAGAATGGATAACATTCGAAAAACAGGTATTCCAGCCTGATGACACTAATTAATACACTTTAAAACCCTTCGGAAACGTTTCTGAAAAATTCGGGCAGCTAAAAATAATTTGTCTTTATAAATTATTCTTTAAATTTTGAAAATGTATTCGTTTCTGAGGATTCAAAAGACAATGTAACACGCTATTTGAAATTTCGGATAACTCAGAAGATTATATTATATTTTCGTTCGTGGTTATAGCATATTTTCATAAAATAAGAAACATTGGTCATTTTTTAGAGTGTGTATTAATCAGTTTTCTCAAACCGGAATATCGATTTTCGGGATGCTATCAATTTGCAGTTAAGCATTTCTAGCTGTGAAATTGAATTTATACATTCATGAGTAACAAAATAATATTAATGTTAATGTTAATGCTAATGCTGATAATTTATCATGTTTGCCTGTAAAACATGTTTGTTGAATATGAAAATGTTTATTTGAGAATTGATAAATAAGTAGTTAAATAATTTCAAATAGCTCTTTACATAACTATGTTAAACAAAATAAAACACTTTTCTTTCATATTAAAAAAAAGTTTAATTCAGGTTAATTCTCATCTAATTCAGATTACTATGGAAAAATATCAAACAAAAAACTTATAAAACCAATAAGAATTTTAACCATACGTGACTCATAACATAAAATCAATCTCCAAAATACTTAAAACATTTAGTTCAAGCTCAGCACTTAGAATAAAATAAAAGTTGAAGCTGAAGCTGAAAGCTTTAAATAAGCTTCAATTTTTTTGAAAACTTTTAAACAGCAGCACATCAGATAATCTTGATGCGCTCATGCGACAAAACCCTATCTTATCTGAAACTAATAGCTGTCTTGACTTTGTTCATTATACTGAAATAATTAAAAATAGCTCGTTATATAACTGCTAATAAACAAAATCCAAAATTATTGTTGAAAATAAGTTAATTTTCATCTAATGTAAATTATAAGGGGAAAATAAAACAAAAGACTTTTAAAGTGAATAAAAATTTTAAACGCATGTGATTTGAAGCATAAGAGTAAACTCTAAAATACACAAAATATTACATCCAATAACACTTGGAATAAAATAAAAATTTAAGTCAAAAACTTTAAACAAGTTTCAAAAGCTTTAATCAGCCGCAATCAGATAATTCTGGGGTGTTGGTGTAATGAAATTGTACCTTACGTAAATCGTATAATTGTCTTGGTATGATATTTTTATAGTAAAATAGTTTTAAATAGATTATTTAACAAGTATTAATAAGCTAAACTAAACTATACTTCATGATGTTACCATCCACGTGGGATCTTGGTCTGCAGTGTCCAATTCCCCTCTCCTGACCATTGGTCTGGGATACTATGTGGCATATAGCCCGCTCAAGTGGTCAGACTGACTCGGAACCGGCGGAGTTCAGTATCCCAAGCTGGCTCAGTACTCAGATTATCGATCCCGAAGTGATGAAAGGTTCAGCTAACCTTGCCCAAATCCGAAGGCAAACTTCGGACATGTAGTATGTCAGCCCAGTGCCCCAACAACAAAACATCACTAACTATTAATAAAACAACGAAAAACTGTTAATTCTCATCTTATGTAGATTATGAGAGAAAAAATTACAAACTTTTTTTTTAAGTGAATACGAAATTTAAACACACGTAATTCGAAACAAAAAAGGAATCTCCAACAAACGTAAAGCATAACATCGAATATTACTTGAAAGAAAATAAAAGTTCAAGCAGAAAACTTTAAATAAGCTTCAAAATCTTTGAAAACCTTGAAGTAGCCGCACATCAGATAATCCTGCAATCGCATTAACTAAACTTGAAGGTATTCTTCGCCAATAGATTTGAATCGTCTACATTAGATAAAATTACAGTTCTGCTTGTAAAGTTTTTTCATAAGCTTCTTAAGTACTTAGATTTCAGCTTGTTTCACCGCAAGACAACTTGTACAAAGAATTTCTTCTTTATTAAAAAAGAATTTATCGTAATTTTTGGGAAAGAGCGATTTCTGCCAATGATTTTAGATTGTAGGCAATTTGACTTAAGTCGCATTGTTTTGAAATAAAATGTAACAGTTATAGAATGGAGTTTTTCTATTATTTTTATTTTCCTATTTTTAAATATTTTAATATAGAATAAGTCATAATTAAAAAAAGTTTTTTTTTTAAATAAAATTCAACATGTGGGAATTATCAACATAGAGAAGAACAATGAGCATTGCATTACATAATTAGAATAATTGATTTTTTTAATTGCATATAAAAATTGTATGAATTACTTTGCAGCGTTTAATTAAAGAATTCTATCGCCATGCCTAAATTACATTTTATTTCTGCTTATTTTTTTACAATGTTAGATAAACTTTTGGAATATGCCCGAAATTAATGAAAATCGCACCATCACCATTAAGTTTCAATTAAATCCTAACGAATTTTAATTTAAGTATCCATGTGACCGAGTAAATGTAAAGTTTCTAGAATCGGCGAAAATATAGTTTCCGTGATGGCGAGAAGCCCTTTAAAGTTCCGGATATAAAACTGCATAGCTAAAATTAAATTATTAGTTTTCAGTCATACAAATTTAACCGGACAAGCGAGTAAATTGCGTAAGATTATTAATAACTCAGGCCATGAGAGATATTCAATAAAAGTCCAAATAATGCGATAGGCTACATGTAGTATTTATTACAGATAAAAGAGCAAAACAGTATTGTCGCAGGGTAGTCTCTGGACCACAGAACAACAACGGCTACATGATAATCATAAGAAAAGTGATAAACAGTTGTGACATTCGATTGCAAGTGTACTAAGCCAAAAATGGAAAAATGACCTATACTAACTCTAAAGGATGCTTCATATAAAACAAATTTTGAATTCCATTCCAGACAAGCAATTTATTAATTGGCGCAACTGAAATTTTAACATACAAGTTCGAATGACAAGCGCTGGACATTGGGAATGTCTATATTAAGAAACAAAAGGGAGACAACTACGCCTGCGACGTTCCTTTTTAACGTAAAGAAAAAAATACACTAATTATGTAAAAAAAATTATATATATATATATATCAATTATATTGTATTTTTTACATAATTTAATTATATTATGTTTAATAATATTGTAATTATGAAAAAATTACATAATTATGATTGAAATAATTACTTGTATAGGAAATAATATATTCAAAAGAAAAAAAAAAAAAAAAAAAAAAAAAAGTTTACATTAATGAGGAAAGAAAATCATGTGGTAAAGGATTTTATTTTTATTTATTAGTTAACAACCAGAAAAACATGCAATTGCACTATTACCGTTTTAAGATAGAAAAGTTTTTTGTTGTTGTTGTTGTAGTTTATTAATTGGAAAGAACTGATGAGTTTTAAAAGAATGATATTTATTAACAGAAAAAGAGCTGAAAAATAGATATATTTTAAAAGGAAAGAAAGTTTTATTTATTTATATCTGAAAAGGAGAATTTTACTTTTACTTGAGGAATAATTAATGATATGTGATGATTAGATAATTACATCATCATAATTCAGTCACCATTTGATTTATGTGAACTTTACGAAAAAGCATTTGGGAGACACGCGGTTGCCAAATATGCCTTTGGTCTTTAATAAAACGTTCCTATTATAAAAGAGGGTACAATCAAAATTATCAATATATCAGTCATGCTTATCGCAGGAACTTCTAAAATTTCCAAAATAAGTATTTATCCTTATTTCATATTAAAACTGCACAAATGTTTCAAACATCGAATAGCAATAAATGCATATACTTATTATTCTATTCATTATTGCACTTGTAAATTATTTGTACTTTTTTTTTTCTTTTTGTTTAGCATATTTCGTTAATATAAAGGTATTAGTTCAAAAATTATTAAGAAAATAGTCTTGGGGAGTTAAATATGGCACGCCCTATAAATGTTAACCTATAACAATATATTATTTAAATTTCCGTTCTCATTAAATTACTTATCTCAGAGCAATTTTTAATACTTTTATCGCAGATATTGAAAATTTATTTCAAAGAAAGAAAATGTTTCGAACAACAAACACAAATTTAGGAATAACTCTTAATTTTATTAGTTGTATAAATATGACACCGTCGTTTTCCGATTTAAAAAAAAAACCTTCGTTTTTTGTCAAAATGAAAAAAAGACTTATTCAAGCTATTCCATCAGAAACTTCAACGTTCACCCACCTGCCAAGAAACAAGCAAATTTCGCAATGAGAGAAATCTAGTTGTTTAAAGCGTTATTTAAAGCTCACGAAGCCAATTTTTTATTTCTGCATAAGAACTGGACCGCTTCTCAGAATGAAAAAAACAAATCTGGAATAAGAAAAACAAATGGTGATCTGAAGGATCAACATCTAATGAACACAGTGGTATGGCAACAATTCCCAGAGAGGTATTTCTAGACTTTATTTGATGGATCTTGCAACTTGCCAGCATTCCCGTTGGAAAACAACATTGTCCTGTCTTTCGGCTTCGTTCTGGATATTTTTACTTCAAATCTTCGTTCAAATTGATTATCATATATACTCGCGTTATTGCAACTAGAAGATATAGTGTGGAAATCGGCTATTCCAAAATGTGCTGAAAAAATTAATCCCTAAAATGTCGATCTCAGTGACATCTGGAAGCTCAAACATAAACATTATGTAAGAATTGAATTGCGGTAACGTTTCGGCCGGTAAAGAGCTAGTAGATGTCGCTGCTATCGCCATTTATTGTTTAGCATCGTTCGAAATTTAACAAATTCAATATTTTAGCACTTTTTAAAGCATTACTGGAATAGCTGGTTGCCACACTATATCTTATAGATGCGATACCCGCGAATAAGTCAAGAAAATTATGACAAAAAAAAACCCATGGTATAACGTGGGAGGTTTCACTTATACGCGAGACTAAAAAATCCCAAATTTGAAATATTTATTTTCTCCAACATCGACAATCAATATATACAGGGTGACTTTTAATTAACCTACAACTTTAAACTGAAATAACTTCTCAGAGCTTCACTAAATGGCGACACGAATGCGTGCAATGAGAGAGGGTATAAAAGGAATTTGTTTAGTGTCAGTTCCACACAATTTTGGAAATGTCTCCCAAAGCGTCATATTCAACTGAAGGTTGCATTTTAAATGTTTAAAACGGTATTTTTATTGTTATTGTATTTTTATTGCTAATTTTATTGTTAATTTTTATTGTTAAGAAGAATCCGACAAACCTCATTGGCCTCAAAAGTTCTATAACTGACTCATTTTCACGCATCAAAAAATAAAATTTCGATTTTGTTACTGACAACTTTGTGACTAAGTTGCGTTATTGTATCACCTCTGAAGATTTTCACTTTGAAAACCTTATCCATTAAATTCTTTTTCCACGTTCTTTAAAAAAATATATATTTGTAGAGCTATCTGCAACGATATAAGAGTTACTTCAGTTAAAAGTTGTAGGTTAATTAAAAGTCACCCTGTATAAAGAAAATAATGTTTAAGAACACTAATGTTAGTAAGATATTACGTACAATATACCAATATATTGATATAATACGCAGTCGTATGCCTTTCAATATTGCGATCTAAGTACTTCTTCAACTCTTGGAAATGAGTCGAAAAGGATCACTTCCTTCAGCAACAAATTTTAAGTGAAACATTCTTCAAAAAAGAGGCTGAATTCCAATAGTGTAATGACACTCACGCACATATAAAAGTACAGATAAATGAAGCTGATGTTAAGGATCGGCTAAAGAATATCTGGAACAAAAAGCCGTGTGCGACAATAATAAAAAAAAAAGCTTTGTAGTGGGATTAAAACTGTTGAAATGGAGTGTCCGAAATTACTGTGCCAGCTGGATTAGCTCAAGTTTGTCGTTTGAAATCGAAGCTAGAAATCTGAAGAAATTTGATATTAGATTGATGGCGCGATGGGTGAAAAATATAAGGAACCGTTGTACTAGCAGAAAACATTTACAAAGCATTTAGAAAGTGTTCCAACAGCAACGAACTTAACGCCATCGAGGACTTATACCTGACATTGAAAGTTATTTACAAATTACACATTTATGAAACCGAGGATAGTGATGATGTACCGATGACATAAAAAACTTTGTTAGATTCTTTGACGAGTCTGGCACAGGATCGGAATTTGAAGGATTTCTATGATTAGATTTTTATGTTCATTGAATTTATTATTTTATTTATATTTACTCGTACATGTTTATATTTTTTTCAAAATCTTTTTTAAAAGATTTTTTTTTATATTTTCAGAATCAATGCATAAGTTTTTTGGCTCCTGACAGTGTTTATGGAAAGAGGTTCAACTTATATGCAAGTTTTTTTTAATTTTCAACCGATGTTGTTCCTTCCATTTTTAATTCATTGATGCTTCATATTTATAATTCACAACACTCCATACTTATAATTGTTACAGACTATTTTAAAATCAAATACAGCTATAATATTCTTTTCAGTCTCCAGTATAGTGTATTTCTCTGAATTTAATACAGCATTACAATGGTCAGCTAATAAAAAAATCACATGACAACAACATTTGCACTTTGTGATTAAAATTTAAAGTAAATCAACGTATATATTTTTTATTATTAAGTTAAAACATAAAATTTTGGGAAATTTCCACCATTAGAAACTCAGATATAGCTATAATGGTGAGTGACCATGCAATTCCATATCATAGATGCAGATATACATGCATTATATCACGCAAATCATAGAAAGCACAGCATAGCAGACGATCTAAACTAAATTCTAACCATCATTGCGTCAAACTAAATATGAAAATACATATATTCTTGTAAATTAGTTCCTGAGTTTAAAGTGCCCACAAAATTTATCTAGCACACCTACAGAGAAACAAACATCAATCCAAAAATAGTATATCGTTTCCAAACCATGTATATTCATAAAAAATAGGAAGTCAAACATTTTTACGAATTGGATAATTTTTCTAATAAATATAGAAAAAATTAATAATATTTTCTTACTTATTAGGTAGCTTTCATTACAAAAAGCTACCTATTGCTGCCGTTCGGAGAAAAGCAGTTCAAAAATTTTTGGTATACATATATCCACATATATATCTGACATTTCTCAAGCTGTAACTCTCTTATTTATGAACCGATTTGGATACGACTGAGTATGTGCAGTCACATACTCAGTCTGTGAGTGTGTGACTCCTACTATGATTTGCTGTGACTTGGTATGCAGTGACATACCAAGGTCTCGACCGAGTTAGTTGGCGAGCTTCATCCGCCATCTTCTTTCAAAATGGCAGCCAGTTAAAAATTATTAACTTTTTAAAAATTCCAAAATATGTACAAAAAAATTATAAACTGAAAAAGTTGTTTCCGTTAAGTGTTAGATCGTGATATAAGGATTCCGGAGCATTTTTTTTTTTTGGCTTTATCTTAAAAAATGGCTGAGATATGCCAATTTGAAATTCTAGGGTGGCTGACATTTTGAAAGAATCTGATTCCTGTTATACTGTAACTCTGGTATTTATGAAGCTATATGAATTTGACTGATCATGTGTACAGGACATACCAAGTTTTCGACCGAGTTCGTTGGCCAGCTTCCTCCGAGCACGACCGACATACGGTGCCGAAGGCAGCGGGGACCCAGTTCGGAGGTTCGTTCGGTTCGAGGCGGATGCGAGCCGGAGAATTCAAAACATTCGAGGCACCGATGTAAATTAGGGGCCCGTTAGCGGGCGAAGCCAGCTAGTTAAATACTAACGAGGCTAAAGAAGATGCTTCAGAAATTCACGTCTTCTTATTTTCCCCGATGACATTAATCTGCCTTCAATAGAATAACGCATTTAAAATTTCTAACACATTTTCAGCATATACATTTTAAAATCGAGACACAGAAGTAATCAACTTTAAAAAACACATATTGTAAGACTATTTTGCGTAAACTTTCAAAAGCATCAAGAAAAATGTTTGTATCTAAATATCGGTAAGTATTATAAAAAATAAAATCTACGATTTTTGCAATATCATGAGAAAATTTGTTTCATTTTTTATGTTTTAGGAACTGGAACTAACGTTCATTCAATGAAATTTAGGCTCAGCTATACTTTAAATGGTAGGATTTTATAATTTGTTTTAAAATACTGAATAGTTCTAACTTGCGCATGTTTGCAGAAGAAGTTGCGCATGTTTGCAGAGTCTGTTTCTTGGCAGTTACTGAAAAGTATTGAAGAAATACTTGGGAAGATGCCCGGATGTATCTGACTTGTAAAATTCTAATCATTTTACATTACAAACATTCAGCTTTAAAGAATTCTGATCGTGCGACAAATTTGTGAAAACCTTCGAAAATGCTTCGAAATATCTTTGTACAGAAAAAATCTATATGTTTGTATCACAGGATCATCTAAAATGGACTGACGATTTTCAAAACTCGATAAATAAACAGTGGCAGCTATTGAACTTATCCTTGTAGGAGAGTATGCTTAATCGTTTTAGTTCAAATACATGATTCGGCGCTGTCTCAAACTTTTCGGATGCTCAAATTAGCATTTATACATAGATCAAAGTTTACTCAATTTTCACCCTTCATTCTGAAATTGAAACACTAAAAAAAGTGGATTGCGTTTTGAAATTGCAACACTATCTTGAGCATTATTGCAGCTTCAGTGCCATCTATCAGTGGTATTTAAAACTAAAACATGGAAACGTAGAACAGAAATTTCTGCTTTCACACATTACTTTCATGTAAGAATAACTTCAGTAACTGTCAACATCTAATTTTTATTGAATTTTAAATACCGTATAACCACTTTCGGGCAGCCAGTATACAGGGATATTACAAAAGGAATTGTCATAATTTTGTAACCTCTTATAACGATAATTTTAAATTAATTGTATTTTTACTATTTTAGAAGATAAGAATAATATTCGTAAAAACATTTTTAGATTTCACTTACTCTTATTTATTTTTCTACAGAAACAAAAATTTTAAGTTATATCAACGTCCTGAACAATTTTAATTTCATTAACGACAAACAAAGGTTCTGCTTAATTTTCGGTGGTAGTTGGTAATGGCAAATACTTGGAAAGCTGCCCGGACGTACTCGCTTGAAAAAGTTTGGGAAATGTATGGACATAACAAGCATCGGCTTCCAAATTTTTAAGCTGTTTTAAAAATACTGAACGGTTTTAGTTACTGTTTAGTTAGTAGGAATTAGTACATTCTGCTGAATTCCCAGTGGCTGTAAAAAAGTAATTGACGAATTCCTGGAAAGTAGCCCGGAAAAAGTTGCTTCAAAAGCAGTTGGAAATGCACGGACATATATGTAAATTATTAAGCAATGATGAAACTTATATCATTTTTTGTGTAAACTTTGGAAAATGTAAAGATTTTTGTTATGAAATACCAATCATATATATTATTTCTGATGTCAACATCCATTTTTCTATGCACATATAAAACTCACAACGATAAATGGGGTATCATTCGAAAGGCTTTTTCAACAGGCCTTTGACATAATACACTCATATTTCGTTTAAAAACAAGTTGTTTGATTAAGAATTGCATATAATTAAAAAATAATGTAAAAACCTATCAGCAAATAGTCTCAACAATTGCAGTGTGAAATCCTCGCACAGGTACACTGATATATATGAGGGTTATTCGAGAAGTAAAGTTCCGGAATGTAAATAATTTCCGCACCCGACAGATAGCGCTAATCTTCCTATCTAGTATCGCGTCTGAGAAATGCGTCAATTCATAACAAAAAAGTTCGTATGGTGAAATGCTGATGCGTGTAAATCTTGTGCTAAAGATGTCATATTGGTGGATTTTACACCCAGAAACAAAACCGCCAATGCCGCTGCTTACGATGGAACATTTGAAAAGCTCCAACATGCCTTTCAAAACAAGAGGCGGGCTTGCTTAGTGATGTTGTAATTTTCATGCCGCTCATCTGACACAAAATCTCATTGAATCCTTCAGTTGGAAGACTATGAAGAATACCTTCATAGTCTTAAACATTTTTAGCGCAAGATTTACATGTGTGAGCGTTTTCCCATACGAATTTTTTTGTTATCACGCATTCTTCAGTAATTGAAGACGCGATACCGCATAAGCAGATTAGCGCCATCAATCGAGTGAAGAAATTATTCCACTGCGGAATTTACTTCCCGAATAACATGGTGCATAATACAATTATTTTGCGTTACTTGCAATACAGATTTGCTAAAAAGCCCTAAGGTAAGTGAGATACATTGGTTCAGATTAAATGCATTGAAGTTATTTAAAATCATTTCATTTCATAGTGCTGGGATGGCTCTGCGGTACGTTATCCTTACTTTGCTTTAATTGATTCGATTGAATTTTAATTAGATTACTTCCATTGATTAATTGATTACTTCTCTTATTAATTAAATATTTGAATAGTATTAAAAAAACTACAATGGAAGTTGCGTGGCATCGTGAGTAAATAGTGGTAGTTACCCAGAATCGTACGCAGACCATCACCTCCCGCCTTCTCTGTATTGGTAAATAATTAAACATTAAATTAGAACTAAACAGTTTATTAGAACTTTCACAAATAGGTTACAATACAATTAAAGATTATACTCATAATTTGAATATAAGCTGAACTAGACTTGATTCTAAATAAACAAATAAATACACTTAATCTAAACACATTAGTTAGGATGCCTACGAAGCCCTATACAAGCTTACGTTAAAATCTACATTAAATTTTTGAATGAGAACAATTCGGAATACTTAGTAAATAAATCATACCTGCGGTCAACTGGAACAGTACGCTGATCATCCTAAAATCGGTCCTTTCAAACAGTTCAGCCGGCACTATCACTCACAATTCGACTAATTTTTAATCGGCTATTCTATCCTCTCCAACACTTCAAAAAAAACCCATCACTTTCCTCTGATCATCACCAAACCTTTTCTCTCGTCAACTCCTTGCCTCCGTATCCCCTCTCCTCTTTCTGCTCCCCTATCTTATTTCTCTGTCTCCTCCCCCAAAATATTCTCCCCGTTTTTTCTATCCCAATCCTGGCCACTTTCTCATTTTCTTATCATCCCTTTCCATTCACTCAAATGGCTAGAAACTTCTCATTGTCTGAAAACCTGCCTCCAAACAAAATTATTGGATATCTCTTCATTTAATAAATCCCACCTACTACGGGGTCATCTCACCCTTTTCCCGCCGAAAATTCTCACGTTTTTTTACTCTTAGGTGGTCTGGGGGGGGCGTTCTTGCACTCATAATTTTATCTAACGCTGTCAAGTATGACATTTACTATTCCCGACTTTCTTTTATTAAACTTACTTCTATCTATACAATTGTAACCTCTCTTCTTGACGTAACTAACTTTACACCTGGGTTCCCCATTATCGTTCACACGTGCACTCGCCACTTAAAATCAGCAGCTGAGCCAGCCTTTTATCTTCTTAGCCCAACCTAAAATTCCATGTTATTCACGAGCATCCCCATGCTCTATTTCTATTCTTCTAATATAACCTACCTGGCTCTTAACCGAAACTCATCTTGAGAAAGAATATTCTAAGCTTACAATTATCTCACGCCTTGCCGATAGTTATCCGGCAATAGCGTTAATGTACATAAAATGTAAAATGAAAGGGTGATATGACACCAATGATATAAGTGGAGTAATGTACTAATTGTTAAAACAAGAGATACTTTATTGTTTTGCTGTTTTAAGTGGATAAATCTATCGGGATGTTGATATCAGCAGTTTCATAAATAACTTTTAAAGAAGATTAATTACTACTTACTTAAAAAAAATAAAAATTAATAAATAAACACCTGATATAAAAAAAATAATAATAAGTTTTAGAAAGAGTGAATATTTTTGTTTGTACTAATCAGAGTATTTGACTGCATAGTTAGATTAGATGAGATGTCTGTATTTATTTTTATTTTTTTTTCGCGAAGGTGACTGTTCGTATTGCGAAATAGTAATAACTTCAGCTCAATGTTGAAGATCGTTCACCCATAGGATAAACGTATAGGTGCAGATTCCCAAAATTTGGAAGGAGTCACTGGCTCCTAAACCCAAAAAATCCAGTGGTCACTATTGTAAAACAAACGCATAAAAACAATAGTGTTTATATGGGGTAAAAAAGTAAAAAAAACTCAGGAATTCAAAGTGTAAAGTAATTTATTTAATATAAACACATGTACAAAAAATTTTGAATATTAATTAAATCTTAAATCATGTACAGTCAGAAGATAAAGTTGGGCAAGATACGGTTTAAAAAAAATATGTATAAGCTAAGCAATCATGATAGCGGGGAATATCAGAAAAACAATATTTCTTATTTTGATTTTGCCAGACAAAGGTACATATGAAAGAAAATTTGAATTTGTGAGATTATTTTGCACTATAAAAATCAAAACACTTCAAACATTTGTTTATATATATATATTTAAATCACAGTCTATGTAAAATTATCAGATTCAAACTGTTACGAATAACATTGCTATTCGAATATTATTTAATAGTTTGCTGTGTTAAACAGATCATTCTGAAATGTTATTAAAAGATAATAATAATGTTTATTATGTGTTTTGGTCTTAATCTTTAAAAATATATATATCAATATTTCACGATGGGGACTGGGAATACCAGAAATTGATTGCTTTTAAATCACATGGCGACTTAAACACCGAAAGTTAGTGGCCACAGCAAAAAATTTAGTCGCCACGTGGCGACTGGCGACTGTGAATCTGCACCTATAGATAAACGGTTATTTTAGTCCTATACTCTTTCAAACAATTCGGAGAAAATTTGTTGAACATGTATTGTTAGGAAATTAAATTAATAATTTTAATGCATTTTGTTTTTTTATTTTAACCCTTTCAGGGGCAAAGCACTTACACTGCTAAAATGTTGAAATGAATGAATGACACCGGAATTTTTGAACAAATTAATTTGGAAATAAGAACAAGTGGGTAAGTGTGATCGAAAATCGCTCAAAGGGTTTCGTTTAATATTCCTTTCAAGACATTTTATCCTTCCTTTAATGAATCTAAATAAATTTAATTTTCCAAAACAAACAAAAAAAAGAAAAGAAAAGAAAAAAAAAGAAAGAAAAAAGTCATGTTTTTTATAAAGTAACAATTTACCAGTCTATTTTTCTCGTTTTTTCGAAAATCTGAACCGGTCCGATAGCGAGCAAAGCCCGGTATTATACTCTATCATAATAATATCTGTCATGTCGACTAAATGCGATATTAAAAAAAAAAAAATTCAAATTAAACCTTGCTGTACAGACCTTCAAAATATTAGACGTCAGATTAATTTTCTTTTTAATTCTCTAATGACGTCATATTAAGCTGCTTTCTGTTTTTACACATACTCATACTCCTTGTATTATTGAGAAATGTTTGAAAATTTCCGTTTTATTATCAATATGACGTCATATTAATCATTTTTTTCAATTGGTGAAACTTTTTATTTCATTTTCATTTTTCACGTGGAAATCTTTCAATAGAAAATTAATTATTGTAGAAAAAATTTTACTGTGAATTTTTAATTGTTGGCAACTGCTATAACGAAAAATGTTTAAATTTAATAGAAAAAGGCTGTTAGATTTTGGTTTTTTATCTCTCTATATTAAAATAATACGATTTTTCAAATTTTATGATTTTGAGCTTCATAATAGATATTTAGCTATAAGTACAAAAAAATTCATGACTGTAAGTTACATAGTTTCTGAGAACTGGCTCTGTGACGGACAGACAAAGAAGCGGGAGTAATAGGGTTTCGTGAAAAGAACGAAACCCTAAAAAGATTTATTTCACATACATAATAAACGGAAATTTTTATACCAAAATTCTGGTGTCATTGTTGCATTTGGGTATTAAAATTAAGTGGTTTCATAAACATACCCCCGCCCTTGAAAGGATAAAAGCAAATAGCATTCCAACGGGATAGTACACTAACACACTTAACATTTAACAGCATAGACGTATTATTGTGTACGCCAATCCCCAGCAATATCTATATTTAAGTAATATATAACGAAATTAAACTTGCTGAACAAGACTGGTATAAACTTATAGAAATATATGTAACTAATATCAGTACAGGATCGTGCTGATTTCATGTTTTCAGTTAGAAGTATTTTGCATTTAACAAATTCCCGTAAAAATATTTAAAATATAAAATTAAAAATTGAATATGAACAAAATTGTTTTATAGCTTAAAAATTTCGGCACTTCCACGAAGTTCGTTCTAATGCTATTTGGTTGTAATAGAAACGGAACATTTTTCTTATTTTTTATTTACTTCTTTTTTAAGTTAACGTTATTTTTCCATCTAAACTATAATAAATAAAGATTTCTTTTTCTACGCGCGCTCATACAAGAAACAAGATGAACCTTGCCCCATTATAAATAAATTGGCGCCAGAAAGTTATTTTCTCCTATAAGCATCCTCAAAATGACAATCCAGACTTTGGCTTTTAAGCGTATCTCCTTAATGTTCAAAGCGAAAAAAAAAGAAGTAATGTAATGGAACGGCATTTATCTATGGAAGAGTTAAGAAAGGGAAAAAAGAACTATAGAAGATAAAGCAATTTCAGATTGAGCTGCTGAAAAGAGAGCTTGTTTGAAATGTTTTAAGACTAAAATTGGTTTAATGGAATTCATAATTTACGTGGAATTTTCAACATACCTTTTCTTTTACTAGTTTCACGATAGTTCATGAATAAAAAATGACGTTCTTTTAAATAGTAATTATGTCATCGATTATCATTTTATCGGAACATAAGTAAAAAAAAAAAAAAACTTTCGAAATTATTGAAGCTACATGAAAATCAATTAGGGTAAGTAGATAATAAAATAAAAGTAAAAATTATTTTAAAAATAGTATATTTTATAAAGCTTTTCCGTCTTTTATTAGTGGAACTACAATTCGTGAATAGAGTGCACATGCATTTTATAAGTATTCACAATGGTAACTATGCTATATATAGATTATCATTTTATTGAAGGATATCCAAAAAATTTTACTTTCAATTAATATTATGAGTAAGAACAAGCTATTATTATTAATTATGCATAAATAAGTTGATGTTTAGCAGAAAATAAAATAAATGTAAAGCCTGTTTGAAATGTATTAAGCCTTAAAAATGGTGTGATCTCTGTTGTACTAACTAAACTAAAGCTAGATGAAACAGCACCGAAAAACTGGCGATAAATTGCAATTAAACTAAAATTTAATTTAATTAAATAAATAAATATAAATTAATATAATTAATTTAATTAAATTAAAGCTAAAGCTAGTTCGTGAATTGGAGGTTTATTTTAATCCAAAAGTTAAAATTGATAATTAACTTATCTGTTACTGTTTCACCGGGGCTTAATCAAATAAATATATCTCCTAATGTTACAGATAAAACAACTTACATTAAATGTCGTTTTTAAATGTATTAAGTGTCAAAAATGTTTCGATATAATCAATTTAACATTTACAAACCTTTTCAACATGTTTCTTTTTCATCTGATTAACGGCAATTTATGAATAGAACGAATATGCTCTTTTAAATATGAAAAATGGTAATAAAGTAATCAATTATCGTTCCACCAAAGTGTAAATAGGAACATATATTATCTAAAATTATTCGAAATATATTTAAATTTGTTAGTATTTTGCTGAAAATAAGATTATGCCTATTTGAAATGCATTAAGTCTATAACAGATTTGATTTACAGACCATATAAAAAAAGGGGGAGGGCGATACATCCGCCTTTATTAGCAGATCGTTTACAATAAAAAAAAAATAGACTCAAAATAATGTATTCTTTCGGAATATGAATACAATTTCTGTAAATAAAAACCGCCTATGTGTTAAAAAATGTACTAACTTTCTCTTTTCAAATGGTAATAGTCACTTTCGACACAATATTTGAGTTTCTTGGATCAAAAAAGCCAGAAAAACGGTACAGTTTTCTAAATTTTCTTAAATTTGCATAAAAGAAAATGTGTTAATCCATGAATTTAGAAAATTAAATTAAGATTTTACAAGGAAAAATACCGAAAACATTCAATTAGTAATCTGAGAAATTATGTAAAAATTCTAAATATACGATTTCGAAGATCATTTACACGAGGAGCCTGTGGCCCAGGGTTGCCAGTTTGGCTTTTTTTTTAAATTCAGAAATTCTGATTTCATACCAGAAATGTGTAATTGTAATTTTTGCTTTATTTAGTGACAGACATTTCGAACAGTTGCCGAACAGTTGATGTCGGTTGAGGAGCTTCCGAATTGCAATCAACTTAACGCACAGTCTATTGTAAGTAGATTGTCTTGTATTAAATTGAGCCGTTGGGAAAAGCTAAGATGCAGTATTAACTACAAGATAAAAGAACAATTACAATAAAAAGGATAGATGTAAAATTATGAAATGAGATGATAATAAATTTGAAATAATAAAGTAAAGCGAAAAAGGTTAAGGATAGAGTCTAAATATTGAGAAGAAAATGAAATGGTATAGCTGTAGTTATAACTAACTACTTGTAAGGAAGTGAAAAAGTAAAAAATATGGTTCGGAACATGTTCGTGAAACAGCACATAAATGCCAGGTGGTAAAAAGGCGGGCAAAACATAAACAAAAAAGCCATGATTTTTTTTTTTTTTTTTTTTTTGTATAGTTTATATATTAAGTTTTAATTAAGAAATTAGGTATTTATATTGTGGAAATAATTACTAAGTAAAAAATAAGAGAGAGAGAAATTTACAGTTATGGTGAGCACTAATTCTCACAGTCCATAATGCTGGAATATTTTGGTCTTTACAGTGATGTGATTCGAAGGCGTCATAATCCATTAATGCCACGATTATTTCGTTAAAAAGGTCAGAAAGTTTATTTTTTTTTATTTTTTTGTTTTTAGAAAGGTGGTTGATTTTTTTCTTTGTAGTTTTGATGTCCTTACGAATAGTACTATTTCGGAGGTAACAGGAAGCATTTCTAACAATACGAAGATTTTTGTTGTGGAGTTGGCTAAGGTTGTTCATAGAGGTTTTACAGATATAGCCCCAGACCGGACAGACATTTCGTGATTACATAAAGTAAAAATGTAAAAATTATTCTTTCAGAATTTCCGGTGTGAATTCAATATTTCTGAATTTTAAAAAACCTCAAACTGGCAACCCTGCTTAGTTCAACTGCCACACATCCCCGGCACAAAGCACATTGGTGGTTAACTCGATGGAATGTTTCATAGCTGGTAGCAATGAGGACAAGTAAGCATAAAAATCAAGGAAAACTGGGGAAATGAGCTCATTAGAAATAGGAAGCGCAAGCACTAGTGAGACAGGTTAGGTATAGCCTTACAATATATAGACATATTTTTTATGTTTTTGGAAAAACATTTGTAATTTTTATAGTGTTTTGAGTCTTTTATATATAAATAACATAAAAATAGAGGATAATAAAAGCACAATTATCTAGGAGATAGAAAAAAGTCAGAAGGATAGAGTGGTTGCAGGGTGTTGTGAATCCGTGTTCTAAATTAAAAAAAAAAAAAAAAAAAAAAAACATTTTATATGAAAGAAAATTTTACAAACTTCTACTGGTTTCTTTCTTTACATTTATTTTTATTTCTGAGTTCTAATATTTTGTTTTCTATGGATTGAAAATTAACAGCTGATGGTTCCTTTAAATCGTTGAACAGTAAAATTTCTCAGTATCTTGAAAACTAATGGCAAGAGTAAGCTATAAAACCACAGAGCCACAGTAATTATTTTTTTTAATGTAAAATTTAATGTAAATCACGATTTATATATTTATAATAGGAATTTATTAATTACTTTCAAAACTATCATGTTTTTGAATCAAAAAATGCTAAGTATAGGTTTTGGTTTTGAACAATATAAATAGATCAGCGTTTGTTTCCGGCTAATATTCTATAACGAAATTAAAACTTCATAAATCTATAAATAAAATAATAAAATGATATAATATAACTGAAACACAAATTTAACAGACATGTATCGGCACTACGCACTTAAACCATTAAAATTATCAGGATCAAAAATGCTGCTGTAAGTAGAGAAATCGTTGGCGATTAACTCTTGGCATATGCCTAATATGAACGTATCGCTTTTATTACATTTAAAAACTTCATTGAAAAACATAATTGATATTTTTAGCACTTTCCAACCTAGTTGAAAAGTGCTTATGACTTCGGTTTGTCTGGCCGTATGGCCGTCTGGCCGGATGGCCGTCTGGCCGTCTGTCCATGCTCTAACTCCCGTAAATATGCTCGGATTGCTCTGCAATTTTTATATGTTATTGTCGTTATCTATGGCACGTTCCCTATTTCAACTGAAGTGTGTAGCACTTATAGTTTTCTTACAGGGACACTCAAAAGAATTCCGTTACATTGCGGTCTATGGGGAAAAATCATTTGCGGTTTATTTTAAAAATGTTTCACTATTGTAAACGCATTGAAATTTATATAGATCACTAAGATGCATTATAAGAAGCTTAATATGGAATAGTAGGTGTATAGCACTTAGAGTTACTTTACAGGGACAGTCAAAATAATTCCGTTACATTACGTCTATGGAGAAAAATCGTCTGCGGATTATTTAAATAATGTTCCGCTATTTTAAACGCATTGAAGTTTATATATATTACTAAGGTGCATTACAAGAGGCTTACTACAGAATAGTGTGTGTATAGCAGTCATCGTTCATTTACAGGGACACACAAAAGAATTCTCTACTGTCTGTTAACAATAATTCCTGGAAGTGCGTTTTAAGTTACTGAACGCGATTTTAATCTTAACTAGCTTTTTGACTATTACGTGGTGTGTATAAATTCTGTAGATCCTATACAGGGCAGCACAAAAGTTCGCGAACACATTTCCGTTTATTGACAGAAACTCCAGAAGGAGAATTTAAACTGTGCTACGCGTTTCCTAACTAAACTAAAATTTAGCATCCTATGTATATACAAATCTATAGATCATATACAGGGCTACATAAAAGTATTCGGATATTTTTCCGAATATTGTATATATTGAAAATTCCTGAAATTACGTTTTTAAATATGTTATGCGTTTTCCAAATTGTTTACTTAGATGTCATCTTTCAACTTATTAAACGGTAATGATTTGTAAAATTATTTTAGAAGCGTTGGAAAGTGCTACATAATCTATGCTTGACGCATGATTTTTCGTTCTTGTTTTATATAAAAATGGTTTTTGGTGCTGTTAGTGGATAATCTAAAATAACTATATATTATTTTTTTTAAATATATTAAAATTTAAAAAAAAATGTTTTTACCTATATTATGTAACCCGGGAAGCCCCGTTTGGATCCACTACTCTCATAAAAAAAATAAACATTTCAATTTGGGTTATTTTTTGAAAAGATAGTCACCAAATTTTTACCTCTTCTAACTGTATGAACATTTAAGAAAAATATATAAACTATACCATAGTGAAAAAAATAAATGTATCCTTTTTTTTTTTTTTTTTTTTTTTTTTTTTTTTTAAGTTGGTACAATTTTTCTGACGACCCTTACTTCAAAAATTAAGTTCTTATTTTGAAAGAAAAGTTTATTCCTAGTCTATTTTCGTTGTGATTTTATTGTAAAATATCACTAATTAAAAGAAAGTGCATCCCTTTTATTTCGTCACGCAATGTTACTTAATTTTTATAAATCTGTCTTTTTAGCATGTCTGACTTTAATTAATGACAATTCATAGACAAACCCGTTTTTTCTCCTTTAAATATTTAAAATGGGAATTCCTATTATCATTTCATCAGAGCATAACCTTCAAAATAAATGTTCGGAGATTATCCAAGGTATATAGAAATCAGCTATAGCTTTCCAGATAATAAAACTGTCGTAAAGACGTGTTTGAAAAATAAGATAAAAACAGTTTCTATGTAATTAATTCATAAATTACATAGCTTTTGAATATTGATGCTTTTCATCAGTTTGACGGCAATTCGTGAATAGCATATTTAGGATTTTTTTTAAATATTTAGAAGAGTAATTATGTAGTCAACCATATCAACCACGTGTATTTTTATGGATTATTAAAAGTATCTAGCAATCAAATAGTGATTAGCTGATTTTTTGGGGAATTTGATAATCCAAAGAAAGGCTGGTTACATTTCCAATTTAATGGAGAGGAGCCAGAAGTAAGGCAGCATTCATTTTGCTTAAGGGGTTACATACGTTCGCAACTTTAAAAAAAAATCGATTTTTTTTTTCTTTTTACGGAAATTAAATCCTTATAGCGTGTAGAATTATGGCCAAAAAGATTTAAAATGATATCTCAATTATTAAAAAAGATATGATAAAAAATGTGGGCGCGCGCACAATCCACAAAACCGAACTCGCTGAAAAGTTTTTACTAAAGATTCTTATTGAAGCTGCAGATGGTGCTGTGAATACATTCGGAGCAAACAGTGGTTTCTGCAGTTCATTGTGTTTTATTATTATCTTATTACTATTATATCATGTTATTATTATCTTAATTATCTCAACTTTAAACGCAATTTTCTGTAAACTACATTTTTCAACATGGGCAGCATGATAACTGGAACAATTTTTAGCATTTTTGGATAAAATGTGCGCTTATCTATATATAATTAAATTGTCTAAGGGTCATTGCGCCATTTTATGAAAATTTTATTTTTTTATATTCTTCTAATAAGTTTAAAGGTTAAAATTTTAGACAAAAAAAAATTAATTTTGCAAAATAGCGCAATTTTCTTATTTTTTAAAAATTCAAAAATGTGAGCCGATGGCCTTTAGCTACAACCTCATTTTACAAGAAGAAACTGATATTTTAGTAATTTTTCGTTTCTACAGAAAGTTAGGATGCTGCCTATTGAGCCCGGATATTTTGATACAAGTTCACACAGTTGCGGGTGCCCGATGTAATACGTGACCAAATTAAAACAAAGATATGTATTTTTTTATTCTTGAAGCAATAAAAAACAACGTATAATTATTAGTTTTTCAATTCATTTTATTCCCTTCCTAAAAAAAAAAATCCAAAATATGTGAATTTTTCGCCCCCGAGTTGTTTGGTTGGTTGATTTATAACGGCCGATTATCTACTCGAGGGATATAGACCCAGGGGGGGGGGGGGCGTGCCCTCCGTGGGGGTCTTTCTAAGTTTCGCCGCCGAGAACGTATGTAATCCGTTAAACTAATATATATTTTTTTCAATTTCTACACCAAATGGTGTACCTGTAAACTTATTTGTGTAGCGTACAAATTTTGCTAATAATTAGATTAAACAAACATTTTATTTTTCAAGAACAATATTGTTGTTGATCTAAACATTTATTTTTATAAGAGAAAATAATTATTTAAGAAAATATTACACCATTAGCAGGAAATAGGTTTAAAGGAATTTGCTTCAGCTTCCCTTGTGGGATCATCTTAAAACCGAATAACTCAATAATTTCATGAATAATGAAAATAATAAATATCTGGTTATCAAAAGCACATATTTTTATTTAGATTAATTTCATTTGATTTCCCAACTAATTATACGTCACAGCTGCACTTTTTATTTAAAAATTATTGGTTTTTAGGAAGTGGTATATAAATATATTTTTTTTTTCTAAAACCATCTTCCCAGTTAAAAAGTCAATGTTGCTTAATTTTGCCGGAATTCAAGGATACACAACCCTTAGAGAAAATAGAAGCTTGTAAGAAGTCAGAACCCATTTTCTCCACGTAAAATAAATTGTACGCCATTATTCAGTCCAGTTTTCATTAAGAGGCTCGAGAAGTTCTCGAAATTACGTATTTTAATTAAAGAGTAACGTAGATAGAAGTGGTAATAACAACATAATTGGCAGATATGTAGCTGTTAAAAGGAAGAATTAACTTATAATTTCTTTCAAAAAGAACTTTGCTAAAGGTAAGAATGTGATTACTTTTGTTAAAGGTGTTATTTAAAAGAATATTCTAATTCACACCGAAATATTTTATCAAATAAAAGTGTGCGTATTAATTTATATTATATATTATTTTTAATATTGTAATAATGGTAGCTTATAAAAAAGGAGTGGAGATAAGTATTGACTTAACTGCCATCCCTCTCCCCCCCCCCCCCCGGAAAAAGGGTGACAATTTTAGGTGTTTTAAATCAAGGGTGTTTTAATTTAGGGTGATCTATATTTATTGCCTCTCTCATTGATTTTTACATGAAAACTGTTTAACTATGTTATACAGAATCAAAAATATGGATTTATTTAGAAAATTTTAATGCATTTAAATTACAGGAATTTTTTTTTATGTGAAGCATTCATAAAACCATTGTAGTTAATAAATATGTTTTACATTTAACATATGTAAAAACTTTGATGGTGTTATGAGAGCTTCATATTGAAAAAAAACTACATATTTGAAATATATTAAATTTTGTTAAATAAACCCATGTTTTTGATCTTGTATATCACATGTAAACAATTTTTGAACAAAAAGAAAGCAGAAAGGTAATACATATAGATGATTTTACATTATATTAAAATATTAAAACATCTTTAAAAAAATTACCCTTATCAGGGTGCCAAAAAAACAATTCTTATCACCCTATTCCCTTTATTTCTTTTGTGTAATTTCTTTATGCAACGTACACAGATTAGTGCTTAACTTGTTTGTTGCATTTCATAAGAAATTTACAGAACATAGTTTGTTTTGTTTTTTTGGAAAACTGTAATAGATTTTTTACATTTAATACATATTTTTTACATTACCCGCTAACATCACCAAAAAGCATTTTTATATGAAAAATATAAATAATAAATTCAGATAAAATTGTGAAAATTATTAAAAGTGATACTTTCTTATTAGCAGCATGTCTGGAGTTAACAGCCGAAGAAATTGCCAAAGATTGCAACTTATAGCAGCCTTTTTGATTCTGATGTTTTCAGTGGTTTAAGCACGTAGTTCGATTAGACGCCTGTTAAAGTTGTATCTTATTTATATTATTTTATTTAATTACTGATAAAGTTTTAATTTCGTTGGGCAATATTAGCCGTAAACAAATGCTGAACTATTAATATTGTTTTAAAGGCAAACCGGTTATATTTTATCGTTTGTTTAGGTAATCGAGCTGCACGTGATATAGATTTTAAAGTAATTCAAGCAAGTAATTAAAGTAAGCTTGAAAATTACTTTAAAAACCAAAAAAAAAAAAAATTAGTAAATTGAGACACAGTTTTCAAACAAATTGAATTTGAAAGAATATTTTATCCCTATTCAACGTTGTAAAAATTGAAATTGTGCGATATTTAAAAGCTTAAAAGTGGCAGCAAAAGCGAAATTTATTGATCAGGTGTTGCACTGTCAAGATAATGTCATCGTGCTCACGGACATGAGTTTGCTTTATAATATAAATTTTCCCGCAGTCTCATATTTGTAAACTTTCATTTATATGTAATTCATTATCAGAATTCAGTCCATCATTAATCGGGGCCACTAGCGGCTGATTGATTCTGCTGTCAAAGATGGTAGACGGTAGATGCTGGGTTCAAACGCATTCATGCACTTCGGTCTAACCGTTGGAATTTTTTTTTTTTTTTTTACTTTATAAAACAACGGGTTAGGTTACCTTAGAGAGATCGCCACGGAGCACAACCTCTCCCGACCTACATCTGTCGCAGATAATCGGCCGTAACAAACACCAGCCATCCAACCATTATTTAAAATCATATTTAATTAATCATTAGTTTAAATAAAATAATGTTAAGCGGTATTTACAATATAAACATTTTATTAAGATGTGTTTTATGCTTTCAAAACATTAACAAAATAAATACCAGCATTTGATTGGTAATTGTTTTCAAAACTTATATTGTTTGAAATTTGAAAAAGAAAAAAGAAAATTCTCTTTAAACAAAGGTCTCTAATTCGGAGAAATTTTTCCAATTCGCAAAATCATGCAAATGACTTTTACAGCAAAGTTCATAAAAACAAATTCTATACAACACTTCAACAGCAAACTTCATAAAAATAAACTTTATACAATACTTCATTATATTTTCTTCTTCAAGTACTTCATTATTACTTTCTTCTATAATCATAAAGATTATGCAAGAAAATAACAATGTTTTAATATTTATTTGTAATTACATTTTTCTGTCAAATGAACGTGAAAAGTTTTACAAAATCAAAAACAAGGAATATAGATCATAGTACAAATAAATAATTAAATATTTCTCAGTAAGTATCGGTCTATCACATTAGCTTATTATGTTTGAAACTATAATGAGTTTCATTAAATCCTAACACACCGAAAGGCGATTATCCAGAAATTCACGTTTCTTTTACAGTGATGACACTACTCCTCGATGTAACAATTGTATAAAGTATTTAAAGTTTCTTTCAGGTTATGTATTTTAAATATAGTTGAGAAAATGCATATCATCTGTTAATCTACACTGTTAGGGGACTTACTTCGAGGGGAAGAAATATTGCGGAATCCCATGTTATCCTATGGGAAAAACTTCTTCTGCGTTTTGTTCATTCAAATTTAAAAATTTCGACTTTTTTTTTTCTCCAGCATATAAATCCGAAAGCTCACCATACAGCCATAAGTTTGAAATATTTTTAAAATAGTTCTGAGTATTTTAAAATTTATGTTAAAGTTAAAAAAAATCCCGAAAAGTATAAAGCGTTTACTTTACTAGTTTGTAACTCTGGATTGAAAAAAGATATAAAAATTTTGAGCTTATACCCTAAAATGTTTTTTTGTTTTCTTTCATGTAATTAGGCAACTTTTAAAATTTACTCTAATCAAAACGCTGTAATTTGACAATTAAAAATAAGCTATCGTCAAAGAACACTCCAGACCTGTCAAGTTGTCAACCTGACCTAATTGATTGCTTAGCTCTCCCCAAAGGAGGGGTCACGTTGGAGGGTCAGGGGTTGCCATAATTTGGAAGGCGCGTGATTTTTTTAAAAAAGAAAACTTTGAGCTTTAGTCAAACGATATAGGTATTTTTGCTCCAGTCTTGGGTCTTGGCAAAGTAGTTTGAATAGACGATAGACTTATTGAGCATCCATGGCTGTTTTCATATCCAAACTGGTTACTTTATGAAATATTTTTTTTCATTTTTGTTCGAAAACGCATGAAATTGGCAAGTGTTTTTATTTAGAAATTTTGTAATCGAAAGACGTTTTACAGTTTTTGGTAAATATAGAAGATACTTCAGAAAATAATGTCAAAGTCGGCGTTTTGAACCGAATTTCCGACACCGCAGCACTAGAAAGGAGAAAACGTGTCGTCACGTGAGACGAATCGCTTATAATTTGATAAATAATTTATTTATCAAAAAATGGAAAACTCACTTCGATTCCAAATCGTATCAACTGTCAGGTCTGCCAATTTTATGCTTTAGAGTCTAAAAATGAGTCAGAAAATTTGTCAGAAAATTTCGCTTTTTTGAGCAGGTCATTTGAGAATCACCTTAATTAAAATTTTTATTCATCTGATCCTTTGATGGGGGGGGGGGGGGTTGATATCTCGGATTCTATCAGATTGTTTAAAAATTAAATTTAGTGGGATGGTTGATTTTTGAGATATAGAATAACAACTTTTGATTGCTCTTATTAAATGCTTATTACTGCTTAAAAAATATTATTTTTCCCGGATAAAATAGTTCTTAGTTAAACTTTTGATCCCTGAGTCCCGAAGGGTAGGGGGAAAGGGGGTGGTACCATATCTCAAGGTCTGTCAGAACTTTTAAAAAGGAATTTTCGAGATGATACATTTTTTAGAATAGGCGCAGATAAAATAATTTTTTATTAAAATTTTGATAGTGGAATGGGGGGGGGGGGGGGTGGAACTATATTTCGAGATCTATCAGATCTTTTAAAATTAAATTTTGCACAATGATAACATTTTAAGCATAGGCGCAGATAAAAGCATTCTTAATTAAAATTTTGATCTTTATCTCACCCAGGGATGTGGTTGGGGCGAAGAATGAGGGGGGAGACCATATCTCAAAATCTGTTAGACCAGCCATACTCAACCTTTTTTTCTCGCGGGCCGCAGCCATATGTTTGCGACGTTAGGCGGGCCGCAACACATTTTAAAAAGTTTTAAAAAAGAGTAATTAAAATAGTAAGCTAAAAATAGTAGTATAAAATCAATATATAAAAGTTAATATTATCAGAAGTGTTGAAAAAATCGAACATAAATTTTTCGTGTCTTGTCTTGTTTTAGAATAATAATTTATTTTTTGTAAAGACAGACAGACACACTACAATTTATTAGCAAACCTTTCATAAATGCTGTAAAACTAAGAGAATTAATAAAAGCAAAACAAACACCTCATTCGATGACCCTGAAATTTTGCCTCCTTTCTTTACGGTCTTTTTATCACGTGACTATTTTCCCCAGACGCATCGTATCGAATTACACCCTAAATTCCCAAGACCCAAGACAATCTCAATAATAGAAAAAAGAGGGGTCATATTTGAGGTAAAGTGAAGACGAACGAAAATTGTCTTTTTTGCTCCATAGAATCAAGAAGGACTTGCTCGTTGCTGAAGATTTTGTGCTTATTATGGGACGCTATGGAAAGTCTATGGTGCGGCTCTGGTTATCTCGTTAGTTTTTAACTAAATATACAGTTAGCTAAATATACACTTAGATATACATGTATACATGTTTTACGATTACTACATTATTAACATAAATGTGCAAGTATCAAATATATGGAATGGATAATATACAAAATTCCCGTGTTAGTTTTTCTTTTTATTTGTTTCTTTTCTTTCAGTTTGAGAAAAAAATGAGCGTTTATTTTCCGTTTTATACAAAACATATAAAGTAATACACAGTTATTGATTTTTTCTCTAAATTTTGCCTCGTAATGATTCAAATTAAAATGGAGTATTCGAGATTTCGGGAAGTTTAATTGAAAGCCGTAAAATATCTCTTACCCATTTCATTCCCCCCCGGAGGCAGGTTATCTATCTATACTATAGGTCTGTCTGGGATAGAATTTCCAGACACGAGCTCGGCCATGCCTGAACGAAAGCTAGCTTGGCCCGGCCCAGCCGGTGTAAAAACAAAAAGTTTATCCCGATCCGTTTATGATTTTGCAGTTCACGGTCCAGCAAGGCCCCGTAAATACAAACCCGCTGATTCTACAAAAAATTTCGATTTTTCTTAACATATACTTAAGGTTCTTTTAATGAATACTGCATATATATTTATGGGAAAATTTTTAAAGTACATTTTATATTACTATATGTTTGCAAGTCATATGGAATACAGAAGAGTAACATTAATGATCACTTAGATTATTACATTCAAATAAAGACATTAAAAAAAATTAATGTAGCTTAGACCAAAAGGAAAAAGATGATTAAAAATATCATAACTTTTGTTGCTGTATAATAACAAAACAGTACATTTTTGAAAATGTTTCTCTATAATTTATTAAAATATATTTCAAAAGATTCCATTACCAGATGTTCACTATTGCTATTACTATTTAAGAAAAAAAAAAAAAAAAAAATACTTGCTCGCACGTCCTGGCAGGGCCGAAACTAGCGGAGAGTAAGGGGAGCTTGTGCTCCGGGCGCCAAAAGAAGATTTGATTCTTCTTTCAGTACAAAATAAAATAACAAGATGTGGGAAAAAAGTCATGCAATCGGACAACCCAAAGTAAAAATGTATTCGATGATTTTATTTGCTCTAATGGGACGGTTTTTCCATTAGGTGACCACAGGGGGGCGTCAAATCAATACTTGATTAACGAATTCATCCAAGATATTTGCAACATCAGTACACTATTAGAGATGCAATGGAGGTCAATTTGGCCGGATACCGAATATTCGGCTTCAGTATGTTTCGATCTGTCCTTTTTACATTTTCATTTCTTTAAAAAAAAAATTAAGCAAAGGTTTAGATTAGCTAGCTATCACTATGTTATTTTCTTTTTGATCTAATTTTTAAATTTTCTATTAACAATTATTTTTATGATAATTTCCGTTTTAGTACCAGTATTATAATTACATTATTTAAAATTTTTAGTTTATAATAGTATCAGCTAAATACCGTATATACTCGTGTATAAGTCGACCCCCTCCCCCCTCCCCCCAATTCTTACGCAAAATTGTGAAAAAAATTGAATTTTCGTGTATAAGTCGAACTACATTTCTGGCAGTATGTTGAAAAATATTTTGTAATCAAGGATAAAAAAAATTAATAAATTTCGTTAAAATAGTAAACTTTTTTTTTTACGTTTCTAATCAGATCTTTTTAATTCAACGTTTTAAAACTGTATAATTATGTAAAACTGAAGAAACAAACTATTTTGAAATCTCACAAGAATTTAATGATGCTTAAAAAGAAAAAATCTTTGAAAAATCTATTCAAGCCTTATTTACAAAGGTAAACAACTTCTTAGACTGCTAAAATATAGTACTTCTTTGTATTGTAGGACTTTTAGGAGATAAATCTAAGAAGCATTCTCATGTTGAATTCTTTTTAAAAAGGGAATTAAAATGTTTAAAAGAATGCCCCTGTATTGAAGGGCATTCTATCAGAAGAGAAAATGGGTGCAGGACAATTATAGGGACATTATTGTTGAGCTTTTTTAACACTTTCCAACCAAGTTGAAAAGTGTTTATGACTTCGGTTTGTCTGCCGTATGGCCGTCTGATAAATAAGTCTTAAAACCTAACGAGGTAACAAATGTCTGATTCATGTAATTCCCATAGACGAATATTTGCTTTAAATATTTGTGAATGCTATTAGCAGTAGTGTAAATAATAAAAAGAAAAGTGCCCAGTTAAACTGATGGCATTGAGCTCACAGGCTTTTCACACTAATTGCATATTATACTCTTATTTCAAAGAACAATGTCCCTCAAAAAAAATAAAGAAATCGACAATAAATTAAGGGGATTTAGCCCCCGTTCCCCCCTCCCTTAGACTTAACCAATGAACCCCCAAAACTAATCAGGGAAGCGCCTTCTCACAATGAACCTATATACATATTTCGAAGGAAATCGGACAATTCTGCACGAAAAACACATTTATCTAAATTAGGGGGGGGGGGATTAGCTCCCCGTTCTCCCCAATTTTGCTTAACCAAAGAACCCCCAAAACTAATAAGGGAAACGTCTTATTACAATGGACCTATATACAAAATTTGAAGCAAATCGAATAATTCTGCATGAAAAACACATTTATCTAAATTAAGGGGGGGGGGGCGATTATCGCCCATTCCTCCCCTTTATACTTAACCAATGAACCCCCAAAACTAATCCGGGATGCATCTTATCACAATGAACCTATATACAAAATTTGAAGCAAATAGGATATTTCTGCATGAAAAACAGATTTATCTAAATTAAGGGGGGATTAGCCCCGTTCCTCCCTTATACTTAACCAATGAACCCCAAAACTAATCAGGGATGCGCCTTATCACAATGAACCTATAAACAAAATTTGAAGCAAAACGGATATTTCTATCAAGAGTTATCGTGTTACGTACATACATACATTCAGAACGGGCGAGCACATTAGCTCTCAGGCTTTGATAGCCTGTGAGCTAAAAAGTGAGAATTCTCATATTCATCACAACTTGATTTTTGACATTCTCGAAGACAATTACGAATATTTACGTATGCCAAAAATCAAGTAGTACTTAAAACGAGTATTCTCGTATGCGAATATTCACACCACTTTTCAATATGTGCGCTCGCGAATGTCAAAAATCAAGTAGTGATGAATACGTGTATTCTCGTACGCGAACAGTCCCACTTTTTTACACTATTGCTAATAGCGCTCACAAATATTTACAGTAAATATTCGCCTAAGTGAATGATATAAATCAGACATTTGTTACTTCCAGCACCGCAGCAGTCCCATTTGGTGCCTGGTGCGAAACACTTTTACACACCATCCGCGCATCAATAATCACCGCTGAAGGCACCGATGAAGCCTGCCCGCGCCTAGCCTAAATGATGGCGCCTGGTGCGGCTCTGGTTACCTCGTTAGTTTTTAACACTTATTTATCAATAAGTTCAATATTTATCAATTCCTTGCCACTTTTTTTCCGCTCTTGTTTTTTTCTGTCACGTTTTCCGATTACTTTTTTTTCGGTTACCCTGGCTAAAGCTAAATATACACTTAGATATACATGTGTACATACATGTACATACTATTAAAAGAAAATCCAGTAGATTTATATACAACATTACTTATTAAAAAGAGAGAAAAAAATTATAATATATTAAAATTTGATGAAGTTTAAGTTGCAAACTGTATTCTTACTTCAAATTAGAATTCCAAAATTTAAAATAGGTAAAGTACAATGGAATCTGTAAGGTGAAAATCTGCATTTTGAAAGGACTTGAGAAATTATCCAAGTACTAGAGATACTAAAGATAATTACCGAATACTACATTATTAACATAAATGTCCAAGTATCAAATATATGGAATGGATAAATACAAAATTCCCGTGTAAATTTTTTTTATATATTTGTTTCTTTTCTTTCAGTTTGAGAAAAAATGAGCGTTTTTTTTTTTTCGTTTTATACAAAACATATAAAATAATGCACAATTATTGATTTTTTCTCGAAATTTTGCTTCGTAATGTTTCAAATTAAAATGGAATATTCGAGATTTTGGGTAGTTTAATTGAAAGCCGTAAAATATCTCATACCCATTCCATTTTCCCCCGGAGGTAGGTTATCTATCTATACTAGAGGTCTGCCCGGGCTAGAATTTCCAAGACACGGGCTCGGCCATGCCCGAACGAAAGCTATCTTGGCCCGACCCAGCCGGTGTAAAAACTAAAAGTTTATCCCTGCCCGTTTATGATTTTGCAGTTCACGGCCCAGCACGGCCCGTTCAAAAATTAGTAAATAGAGACCCGCCGATTCTACAAAAAATTTCGATTTTTCTTAACAAGGTTCTTTTAATGAATACTGCATATATATATTTATGGGAAATTTTTAAAGTATATTTTATATTACTATATGTTTGCAAGCCATAGAATACAGAAGAGTAACATTAATGATCACTTAGACTGTTAGATTATTACTTTCAAATAAAGACTTAAAAAAAAAAGAAAAATATTGTAGCTTAGACTAAAAGAAAAAAGATGGTTAAAAATATCATAACTTTTGTTGTTGTACAATAACAAAAAAAGTACATTTTTGAAAATGTTTCTCTATAATTTATTAAAATATATTTCCAAAGATTCCATTACCAGATGTTCACTATCGCTATTACCATTTTTAAAAAACAAATTACTTGCTCGGCACTTCCTGGCAGGGCTGAAACTAGCGGGCAGCAAGAGGAGCTTGTGCCCCGGGCGCCAGTGTAGTTAGAAGGTGCCAAAAGAAGATTTGATTCGTCTTTCAGTACAGAAAATAAATAACAGGATTTGGGAAAAAAGTCATGCAATCGGACAACTCAAAGTAAAAAAAGTATTCGTTGATTTTATTTGCTCTAATGGGCCGGTTTTTCCATTAGATGACAACAGAGGGGCGTTAAATCAATACTTGATTAACGAATTCATCCAAGATACTTGCAACATCAATACACTATTAGAGATGCAACGGATGTAAAATTTGGCCGGATACCGAATATCCAGCTTCAGTATGTTTCGATCTGTACTTTTTACATTTTCATTTATTTTTAAAGAAATTAAGCAAGGGATTAGATTAGCTAGCTATCACTATGTTATTTTCTGTTTGATCTAATTTTTAATTTTGCTATTAACAATTATTTTTATGATAATTTCCGTTTTAGTACCAATATTATAATTACATATTTAAAATTTTTAGTTTATAATAGTATCAGCCAAATAGTTTAGTAATAATAAATTACTTTTATGAGATAAACTTATACTGAATACTTTGGAAAGACAATATTTAATACTTTTATCTTTCCATTTTTACGCTGGGCATGTTATATTTCTGTATTGATAATATTAAGCTAGCATCAGCTCATGCAGCACATTTGTACTTATTCTCCTCCCAATCACGACCATTGAAAATTATTCATATTTTATCAGCTTAGTTTGATCCTTTTAAATTTTTTATGTCGGGCTGGTTGGCCCGCTTCATATTTTTATCACCCTGGCTGGCCAGTTTAATATTTTATATCGGCCCGGCCCGTTAAAAAATTGTCTTTATTCTGCCGGCCTGGCTCGCGTGCGAGACTCGTATATATGCACTGCATTTTTCCTCTCTGATTCGCCTTCAAATTTGTTCCGTTCAAGAAATGAGGCATAATCTAAGCGATAACGCGCCAAAAATGTCACATGTGTGCCGGTCAGTTAACGCTTTGATCTTTCCGACCCGGGGTGGGAGATTGTTCAAAGTCGTAAATTATATCCGCCCATTCCGTGTGTAGCTCTTAGAAACACAGGGGGCGCTCGCTAGATATCTGAGTTCGGATTTTTCAAGTGAGTCGCCTTAAGAATTTGCAGCAAAGTGTCCAGTCATTCAACCGTTTTTGCAAATAACGGTTACTTGGTCATATTATGAAGTGTTCTCATTGGTTAGGATTGGTTAAAATTAGGGGACTCTTCAATCACGTGAAGTCGTTCGCCAACTAATGTTAAGCCTGTTTACGGGTTCTTTTCGAACTTCTTGTTTAAATTTGAATATTTTTAAACTTTTTTTTTTTTTTTTTTTTTTTTTTTTTTTTTTGCATAAGGTTGATCACATATATTAGCCATATTCGAAATCGATCTCAAATATATGAATACATTTTTTTCGAAAACCATCTTCTCATCTAAAAATGGCTGATGCTGTTTGATTCAAAGTACACAACACTTGCAGAAAACGCAAGAAGTCAGAATCCATTTTGTCCATGCAAAATAAAGTATGCGCCATTATTCAGTCCGGTTTTCATTAAGAGGCTCAAGACAGAAGTGGTAATAACAACGTAAATTGGCAATATGAAGCCGTTAAAGGGAAGAATAAATTTATAATTTTTCATCAGAAGGGTATTTTTTTTTTTTTTTTTAAGTGTTTCACTATTTCTGCCATAGACATTTTTTTTTTTTTGTATTTTCATTGAAACTTTTAATAAACAAAAGTTTTCATATATTTATATTATAAGTCAGAACTTATTTTCTCCATGTAAAATAAAATACGCGCCATTATTCAGTCTAGTTTTCATGAAGAGGCTCGATAAAGAAGTGATAATAACAACGTAATTGGTACTATGCAACTATTAAAACTAGGAATAAATTGATAATTTTGTTTTCAAAATAGATTTTTTATTATTATTATTATTATTATTATTATTATTATTATTAAGTATTGAACTATTTCTGTTACAGGCATTAAAGAAAATATTTTCACCAGAACTTTTAATAGATAAAAGATTTTATAAAGTTATATTATAAGTCAGAAGTCAGAACTATTTTCTTCACGTAAAATAAAATATGCGCCACCAGGCAGGTAGAAAAATAGAATTTTAACGCATTCGCATCGGTATGTTTTTGTGAAATCTGAGTTTTAAAACAATAGAGTCTCCTCCCTCTTCTGAAATTTTTTTGTCAATAATTTACTAGATAGTTTTTTTTTAAGTTTATGCATCAGTAAATATCATTTAATGTACGTATTTATTATAAAATGTCTTAAAACCTAAAAAAAAATATGGGCATCATGATATAGATGCATTTTCTATAAGATAGAAACCACGCCCTTGGTCAATATATATATACAGTGTCTCACAAAAGTGATGGGACACTTGTGCTTTATAAAAAGAAACTGCAATAAAATAAATAAACAAACATGTGCAAAAATTTTTTGGGTGTGTTTCATATTTAAAGTTAGTAACAATTATTACATAACATACATTTTGTCAAAATATTAAAATATTAATTTAGTAAAAATACAATTGTTCAGAACGGAGCAAAAAATGGCTCACATAAGTGATGGGACACTTACTTTTCCATCAAATATTTATCCACAAATTTTACTTTTTAAAAGGTTTTAATATTTTGTTGGATTTCCTTTTACTTTTAAAACATGATTTAATCTTTTTGGGATGGATTCAACTATTTTTTTTGTGATTTCTGGAGTGATTTTACCCCATTCTTCTTGAAGCACCGATTTTAGTTGTTGTTTTGAAGAAATGGTGTGTTTGCGAATTCTTGATTCCAATTCTTGCCAAATATTCTCTATGGGATTTAAGTCTGGAGATTGTGGTGGTGTTTTTATTATTTCAGGACAGTTATATAGCAGCCAGAGTCTAACGTTCAGAGCAGTGTGCTTGGGGTCATTGTCCTGGTAGAATTTAAAATCGTTATGAAGGTTCAATTTTCGTGCTGAAGATTTCAAATTTTGCTTTAAAATATCAATATACTTGTACTGATCCATTATACTGTCAATAAAAACAAAATTACCAACTCCAGCGGACGACATACACCCCCATACCATAACTCCTCCTCCACCATGTTTTACTGTTGGTACCAAGTTCTGTTTGCGAAGTTCTTCCCTGGGTTTTCTCCACACCAAGATTCTACCGTCAGAACCAAATATATTAAATTTACTCTCATCAGCAAATATAACTTTATTCCAGTAATCAGAATTCTTATTTATGTTGGATTTTGCGAAAGCTAGTCTGAGTTTTCTATTCTTTTCACTTACGAAGAATTTTTTCCTGGCTACTCTACCGTGATATCCAGCAGATCGAATTACCCTTCTAATAGTTTCAGGATTAACAATTATTCCATATAATGCTTGTAAATCAGCAGCAACTTTTGAAGCACTAATTCTTGGATTTTTTTTAATATTTCGAACGATAATTCGCTTTATTCCATTGGATAGCTTTGATGGTCAGCCAGGTCTTCTTTTATCCTGAATCATATGATTCTTTTTATATCGTTTAATGATATTGAAAACTGTTGAACGACTCAAGTTAACTGTTTCAGCAGTTTTTCTAATAGATTTTCCACGTTCAATATGCAAATTAATAACTAATTTTCGAATTTCAGGCGAAGTTTCTTTTCGTTTAGCATTCATGACTACACAGAGCTAAAAAACACAAAAATTCCAAAACAAACTGGAGAGAAATACTGCAGACGATTTTATAAATTATTGCCAATTGCTTTTAAGTAAAAATAAAACCCCAAAAAATATTTTTATTGCTTATTTCAGGCGATTTTTGTTGCATATATAATGGTGTCCCATCACTTATGTGAGCTATTTTTTGCTCCGTTCTAAACATTTGTATTTTTATTAAATTAATATTTTAATATTTTGACAAAATGTATGTTATGTAATAATCTTTACTAAATTTAAGTATGAAACACACCCACAAAAAAAATGTGTACATGTTTTTTTAATTTATTTGATTAGTTTCCTTTTGTAAAGCACAAGTGTCCCATCACTTATGTGAGGCACTGTATATATATATATTTAATAAAAACGAAAATACCTGTTTCCCGATGGGAATGTGTTAAAATAATCAACGCATCTTACAGTTACAGAGTTCTAAGTATATATTTATGGTTACAGGGCTCCTAAATGGATCTTTTTGAATACCACTTTTATAAAACGATATATATGTTTTTTTTTTTGTTTGTTTGTTTTTTCAGATTTCTGTTGATAAGCCTACTTTCTGATGCATATATTCGAAAATAAATTCTGAAGCAAATATTAGAAAATATATTTCGTGGTAGAAATTTTAGCTAATTTTATTTTTATTTTTTATTTTTTTAACCGTATCAGCGGATGGAAAATTAATTGCTTACATCTCTATCTATTTTATTACTTTACTTTTGTTCAATTGCTTCACGCCCCGTACACATAATCAAGTCTTTAGTTTAAATATCATGTCAAACTTCCCTAGTCTCATATGGTTTTTACAATAAACTTTCATGAATATGTAGTTAATTATCATACTTTATTTGATCATTAATTATTTTATTTATTTAATAAATAGTTTTAAATCAGAGAAATTTTACATAATTAAGGACATTTTATCAATATAAATATTTTATTCAGATATTTTTGAAGTTATCGCAGTATTCACAAAATAAACTTGATTTTGGCGAATTCTTTCAAATCTCAAATAGTTCGAAATTTGAAATTTCCCTTTAAAAAAAGGTTTTAAAATAGGAAAAAAAATAAACCCCAAAATGGTACTTGCACAGCATAGTTCATCAAAAATTTTCTTTTCAATTTATGAGTTTGAGTAAAAAAAAAAGTCTCTCAAAACACGAAATCTCCTAAAATAACATTTAGTTTACAAAGAATTATCTTTTTAGTTGAACCTGAAGTCTTGAAATGGTTTCAATACGTGCGTAAGTAGCATTACATTCGACTTTCTAAATTAAGATGGAAAAAAATGAGGTAGTTTAGAAAGAATACTGGTAAACGAAGAGTATAGAAGCAAGCGGAAAGTTAAGAACGCGAAATTAAATCATAACTCTACTATTTGCTTCCTTTAAAGAATTGCTATTTTAAAAGATTTTTAGAAAAATGAATTTTGAACGCATTTTAAAAAAAAAGAAAAATGAATGAAATCACGATAAATTTTTATTTTATGTATTTATTTGTTTATTTGTTTCGTAATTTCTTTTATATTTCAATATTTTTTTTATCTTCATCTTAAAATAATATATATTTAATAAATTGTAAATAACTTTAACTTTCGAAATAAAAATAAAAACATTTAAACAAAAAACTTTGAAGTTTTCATTTAATAGTAGTGATTAAAAATTGTCAATTTCAAATGAATATTTTATAGATTTAAATTAATTTTTTAAAACCTCTAATTCATATTGTGTATTAAAAATATAAATGTTAGTGTGTGTATTCTAGTGATTAATCGGTTTCATTAATTAATCATACCCAGTTAATATTAATGATAACCGGCTAATAATTTTAATAGTTACCGGATATTATTCATAATGTTATACAGCTTTTATTAGTATTACTTTGATTTATTATATGAAACGTAATATATCTCTCCTGAAGTAACCATGAACTTTGTACTTAGAGCTTTTGAAATACTTTTTAATTAATAAAAATAAAATTTTTAACTCTCTTTTTAAAAACAATAGTAGCGTATAAATAGTAGAGTATAAATAGCGTAGAACAATGGGAAATTCGCTATTTACAATTGAAGAGTTCTCAACATTATTGTCACAAATTGAAGCTTGTTTGAACTCGAGACCTATGTGCCCGTTGTCAAGTGATCCAAATGATCTAGAAGTTTTAACACCGGGTCATTTTTTGACGGGTGCTTCTTTAACAGCTATTCCAGAGCTTGATGTCTCTGAGGTTCCGCCTTCACGACTTCGTCGTTGGCAACTGACACAGAGAGTATTCCAGCACTTTTGGAAGCGATGGAGTGCAGAGTATTTGTCTCAGTTGCAACAACGCCCCAAGTGGTTACGTCCAACAGCAAATTTAAAGATTGGGGACTTAGTGCTCATTAAAAATGAACTTGTGCCGGCGCTTCAATGGAAACTGGGAAGAATCATTGAAACCTTTTCAGGTAGTGATGGTCATGTTAGAGTGGCCATAGTAAGAACTGCTACGGGAGAGCTCAAGCGTCCTATTCACAAACTTTGTCCTTTACCTTTTGGATGAGAATAGTTAATTATAGCCCTTGAAGGTTTCAAGGCCGGGGGTGTATGTTCGGACAATATTTTCCGACAATGTTTCCGGACAGTGTTTTCCGACACACGTTCGATAGAGCATTTTCGATAGAGAGAACGATACCTAGATAAGAGATTATGTGCTTCCGCATACTTGTGCATCGAACCAGACTTCGCAAGTGATCTTGGGTTTACTTGCATCCAAGAACATTTCGCCGTTTGAATGGTTGGTTTATTCTTTCTTTTTGTTAACTGTTAAAGTGATTGTTTATGTAAGTTTTCAGTTCAGAGCAGAGAGCTCGTGTGTGTTGGATGGCGGTCGCTGTCGAATGTGTAACCAAGAGGGTTTTAACGTTTTAATTAAAGTTCACAGTTCACATTTTTACCTTATGTAGTTTTAATCAGTGTTTTTCTTATTGAGTTTAAAGTTAACCAGCCGAGCTATCAAAAGGAAACTAAAACTGTTTTCTAATAACATTCATAATTTATTCATGTTGTATTATTTATTATTTACCCCCAATGCATTTGTGGGGTGTTTGACCCAATTTTTCCTGTAGTTAAAAATATTTCAATAATTGGGTTTAAATTTATAAAATAACGATAATTAACTTGATAATTTATATAAATATTTGATTATGATAATTTATATAAATAAATTTAAATATGACCTTTAATAAAATATTTCAATTGAAGCTGAATGCAAAAATACATATTAACCGCTCAGCGTGAGTGTGTCGTACTTTTTACGAAACGGATGTTTAGTTTAATTACGCTGTTACAAATTAAAAGACATTTCATAGCAGTAATATAAGAGGTAAGTTAGAAAAGCAATTATACGTATAAATAAAGAAAATTCAATTTTAATATTATTTACAAACAGAAAAAAATATCGAGAAATATATACCTTTAAGAAGAGAAGTACTAGTTATTAATGATGAAATAATGTTATTATTTCATTAAAAAACAAGAAGCATGATTTGATGGAATGAAACAAAGATTTAAAATACATATTATTTAAAGAAAAGATCGATTATTAAAAAAAAAAAAAAAAAAAAAAAAGATCCAATTTCATGTCCTATATTTCTCGTAAATATTGTATGCCAGACAGAACTAAATGTACAATTTTTTCGTACATTTTGATATTTAAGTATTTAAATACGTAACATTTATTCAATAAATTATTTTTCTCATACGATGTCTCAGATCTATATAAAAAGAAATCATTTAAAAATGAGGAAATGCAAACGAAGAATTTGAAAGAAAATGTTTCCATTTGCTTAACAATGACTTACAATAGTGTTGTTTGCTATTAAGAATAATTGGATTTACCTATTGGCCACATCAAATAAATGGGCTTCGAACCAAACATTTCATTTTGTAAAATAAATTAAATTAATACAGTAAAAAGAAATAACGTTAAAATATAATAAATATATTTTTTAAGCGTTTGGTATATTTTCAAAAATTTGACGCTGTAAAAAGACAGAAAACATAATAAGTTATTTATTAGATATGGGAATGGCCCAGCAGGGAAGCGAAACGAGCTTGGACTCGAGTTTTATACTAGTCTTCCTGTTCTTGCTCGGGTTCAAAGTGAAAATTTTATTTATTCACATATTGAAAAACAAGTTGGAAATTGCACGTTAAACATGACAAATGAGGTGCGTTCGTTTCGTGCTATAACTAGTTTTACAATGTAAAAAAATCCTCATTATTATTTCAGTGAAATAAATTATATCGTCTGCTATGAGCGAAATGAGGATGCCCTTTTTTAGCACTTTTCAACCTAGTTGAAAAGTGCTTATGACTTCGGTTTGTCTGGCCGTCTGCCGTCTGGCCGTCTGGCCGTCTGCCGCCTGTCCGTGCTCTAACTCCCGTAAATATGCTCGGATTGCTCTGCAATTTTTATATGTTATTGTCGTTACCTATAGCATGTTCCCTATTTCAACGGAAGTGTGTAGCACTTATACTTTTTTTACAGGGACACTCAAAAGAATTCCGTTACATTGCGCTCTATGGGGAAAAATCATTTGCGGTTTATTTAAATAATGTTTCACTATTTTAAACGCATTGAAATTTATATATATTACTAAGGTGCATTAGAAGAAGCTTAATATGGAACAGGGTGTGCATAGCACTTATAGTTACTTTACAGGGACAGTAAAAATAATTCCGTTACATGACGTCTATGGAGAAAAATCGTCTGCGGTTTATTTAAATAATGTTTCACTATTTTAAACGCATTGAAATTTATATAAGGTTCATTACAAGAGACTTACTACAGAATATTGTGTGTATAGCAGTCATCGTTCATTTACAGGGACACGCAAAAGAATTCTCTACTGTCTGTTAACAATAATTCCTGGAAGTGCGCTTTAAGTTATTGAACGCGATTTTAATTTTAACTGGCTTTTTGTCTATTACGTGGTGTGTATAAATTCTGTAGATCCTATACAGGGCAGCACAAAAGTTCGCGAACACATTTATGTTTATTGACAAACTCCAGACGGAGAATTTTAAACTGTGCTACGCGTTTCCTAACTGAACTAAAATTATCATCCTATGTAGTATATATACAAATCTATAGATCCTATACAGGGCTGAATAAAAGTATTCGGATATTTTTCCGAATATTGTATATGTTGGAAATTCCTGAAATTATGTTTTTAAATATGTTATGCGTTTTCTAAATTGTTTACTTAGATGTTAGCTTTTAGCTTATTAAACGGTATGATTTGTAAAATTATTTTGGAAGCGTTGGAAAGTGCTATATAATCTATGCTTGACGCATGATTTTTCGTTCTTGTTTTCTTATTACGCATGTTTGCAGATGCGATTTTTTTTTCGACATCAGACAGCGCTGTTAAATTTACCATGAAGATCTTGCTTTGCGAATGATTACATCCATGGTTTAATATTTCTATGACTCACGATGAATGAATCTTTTGATTATTTACTTTAATGGATTGAGATATTCAGCTGTTAACCTAATTTTCACTGAAGTTATCCCAGAATCTATACATTTCTTAATGTAAATCACCTCTCAAGCAAACAATTTTTTTGAACGATCTTTCTAAAAATGCAACTTTTATGCAAGTTTGTTCGAAAAAATTATTTTGAATAAAAATGGCCGCTTGGCATATGTAAAAAGATTTGGCTAGCCTGTATTTGTTTTCCTCAGTCACATGACTTGCGCTTTTACTATATAGATTACGTATGATAGGATTTAATAGCATAAAGAAAAATTTCATTAATATCTTTTAAGTTTTGATTCGATATTCATAAAGTTTGAAATGACGCGACAAAATTCTGCAACGATTATATATATTAAATTTCAAACCATTCGGTTGGGTAGTTTTTGCGCTGTTATATGCGGACAGACGGACGGACCAGACGACGACTATAGGTGCTAAGTATTTATATAATTACGAACGCACCTAAAAAGTGGGAAAAGTTGCTATTTGAGAAAAGAGAACGTAGTCTAAGTTTCTTAAAATGTTTTACAATTCTTTGAAAATTAGTTTGAAGGGACAATTAAACTGTTATTGATATGATATCAGAAATAATATTCTATCTGATTTTGAAGCCTTTGCAAGGTCAGTGTAAATAACATAAAGAATCCGTGGTATATCCCTTGTCTATGCTCGCTTTTTGTTCAAAGTATTTTTCCAGAATTACTGGAAAACTGAACATATGTCTTTCTGCGATAGTTGTACAGTGATATTTTAAAAGAATAAGAATAATGACTTTTGCAGATTTATACCTGTGGTTGGGTATATATACGAGGTAGAGTCAATAAATTCCTGGAATGGTCACCTACATTCACGCAGGTGTTCGTTGGGGGGGCGGGGGATATCTTTTTTGGAGGTTGGCAGCGCTGATAAGGAAAATACACAGGCATCTGGAATTCATTTCCGGTACTTTTGGCGTTAGCTGCAGATCATTTCTGACAAAGCGAATTTTTCATTCGTCGGATTTTGAAATGTCGTCTTTAGAGCAGCGTGCACACATAAAATTCTGCGTTTTGCTCGATAAATCGCCTTCTGAGCAGCTCGAGAAGCTAAAGAAAGCATACGGAAACGATGACATAAGCGTTTTCGTAAAGGTAAGCAAAAACATCACCAAAGAAAGAAAAATTTCGCTTGGACAAAAGCCGAGGGAAAATGATGTTGGAGGTGTTTTTCGATTACGAGGTTTTACGATTACGTCATTCACTACGAATTTATTCCTGAAGGACAAACTGTCAATAAAGTACTTTACCTGGAGATCCTTAAAGACTACGAGGTGCAATCATACGAAAACGACCTGAAAAATGGGCAACAAACGATTGGTTTCTTTTACACGACAATGCTCCACCACATCGCGCTCTGATTGTGAAAAATTACCTTGCCAGACACAATGTTACCACTCTGGAACACCCTCCTTATTCTCCAGACGTAGCACCAGCGGATTTTTACCTGTTTCCACAGCTCAAAATGAAATTGAAGGGATACAGTTTTATGGATTCAGCTGGGATGACCGAAAATGCGACGAAGCTACTGAAGGACGTCTCAAAAAATGGATTCAAGGAGTGTTTTGAAGAGTCATACGAACGCTGGATGAAGTGTGTGGATGCAGGAAGAAAGTACTTTGAAGGCCAATAAGGTAAAATTATAGTTTTATTTTTTAATAATTTGTAATTGACCTATTCCGGGAACTTTTTGACCGTACCTTGTATATATTTTAATTACTGAATTTAAAGAGCTTTTCAGGGACACGAAAATCACGAAACGTTGTCATAGAAGGGTATTTAGGATTAATATTTATTTCTATGTAAAAATATATCTTTTTTTAATGATAAAATTAATACTGACACATTTTTAAATGTTATTAACAATTTTCTACCGGGTATTTTTGGTATCGGTCTCGGACTCTGATGACACAAAAATGTTCGATCTCGGGCTCCAAAAAAAGAGCCCTCAATTCTCTCTACTAACAAACTGAGATGCTATTGTGTGTGTGTGTGTGTGTGTGAGTACGAGGGTTATTCAGAAACTAAGGTACTAATCGCCGTAGCTAAAAGAATATCGCGCGAACATTGAAACGCGCATGCGCACAGACTCCCGGCATTCCTTACTCTTCAAACGACGCCATTTGCATTTGTATTGTTGAAGTGCCGTTTACAGTATCAGTACAAAATGTTTAAAACAATTGATCAGCCCGCGGACTGTGAAATACGGTCATTGATTCTGTTTTTGACAGCAAGGAAAATTTCAGCAGCGGAAATTCGTCGACATATAAGTGAAGTGTATGGCCCCAATGCAATGAGTGAGCGCAAAGTGCGTAAGTAGGTGAGAACTTTCAAAGTCAAAGTCAAACTGGGCGGGGAGGCCTACCTTTCGGCTTAAGCTCAACTAGCCCCGCCCAGGTGAAAGCTTTCAACATAGAACTGAGAATAATAACTTACTCTTAGATCTATGACTTTCAAGGACGGACAGGAAAATGTCCATGATGAGCCGTGATCAAGACGACTATCAGTTATCACAGAAGCTTTGGTCAATGAGTAAAGAAGTTCAACACTAAAGGAGTTTCTCAGGGGCAAACGCTTCGCCACACATGACAGGGCGAAAGAAGCAGTTAAAGACTCGTTATCCTCACAGGCGGCAGACGTCTATGACTTAGGCATAGAGAAGCTTGTAGAATGTTATGATAAATGTTGAAACCAATATGGAAACTATGTAGAAAAATAGAGAAACTTGTAAGGAATTAAATAAAAACGATTTTTGAAAAAAATCTGTGATGGTTTATGTTTTATAAGAAATTGGACCTTAGTTTCCGGATAAACCTCGTATGTCAGACACAAATTATGAGAATTTCAGTAAGAAGTACGTCAAACTTTCCCAGTCTTCCCTATGGTTTATTTTTATGGTGAGATTGTTATTATGCATACTTGGGAACACATATTGTATTCTTGAATGTACAACTAATAATATGTAACCGAGAAAATACATTGGGTTAAAAATATACACATATATACAGATATAACCCGAGCTTACTAAATATACCAACTTACATTACTATATTTTAACAAATGCATTCAACAAAGTTTCTATTTATGTAAACATTTTACACGTTTCTCAAAAAAGGCTTTATTGTAAATCCTTCAAGAGTAATCAAGTACTCTAGATTTGCAAAAGAAAATAAACAACATCATCGGTAAAATGCTGCTAGCTAGAAATTTCGATACGTGATTAAGAGCCTTTTCGTTTCATCAGAGAAAAGCTTTAAAAAATAATGAAAAAAAAGCGTAACATTTTGTGGAAATAATCAGAGAGAGTACTCAACAGAGATCAAGACTCTGATTCCAAAAATTACTGCAATATTATTTCCCAAGTGTGAAAGAAGTAATTTCATTATGCTTGAAAGATATTTGAAAAGTGTTTCTTATTTCGTTTCGAGAGACATTTGTACAATTTGTCTGATTGAATTCTGATGTCAAAGTATTGTCTTTGACGAAATAAAGCAATTAGATAAAAAACAATTTGTTTAACACTTTATGGTAGTTCGGGACACAAAATTCATGAAAATATCGTATTTTTAGATTTTTGGCTTTAAAGAATCTCTTGATCAGAGGTTCCCATACTTTTCGACTGTTGTACCATTTAATCGAAATTTATAATTTTGGCGTACCATAGTCAATAACGGTCATACTAACATTTAAAATGGAATTATTATATTACTAAATTAATATTCTGATTATTTTCTTTTATGTATATTCAAATAAAAAGTAACACCATCAACATTATATTTTAAACATGATTCATTAAAATAGAAAAATTAAATTAAAAAAAATTAAAATATTTTTTTTTAAATTATTTATTGATGATATATGAAAAGAAATCCATCAAAAACTCTATGGAAGGTGCAAAATGTCACCATGCTCCTCAAAATTATCAAGAACTTCCAAAAGGAATTAAAATCGAAATTAACACTAGAAATTGGTTACGACGTCTGTGGCAAGCATATAGAGACATTGTCATCCACAGTGAAATTAACTATCTTTCGACAATTATTAAACGCGATATTTAGAAATTCAAAAATAATATGCAGACAAGATGCATAGCATTTATCGTTCATTTATAGGTACAAACAAAAGATTTCGGATACAGTACTGTATCCGAAGTACTGTCTACTGGCGATAATTTCTGGAAGTGCGTTTTCAGTTATGGTATGCGTTTTTAAATTTAATTCAATTTTTGCATACTACGTAGTATGTGCTATAGATCTTATACAGGACTACACAAAGATGTTTGCAGACTATAAATAAAATCATGTACAACTTCTCAAAGAGATACATGGCCGTCTATCGTCTATAGATAATAATTTCTGATAGTGTGATTTTAGTAGTTTTAATCGTGTTTTAGCATAAATTAAAATTTTGTTTAATATGTGGCATCTATAAAAATATGTATGCAATATGCAGAGCTGTACAAAATAATTCAAGTGCATTTCCGTCTATTGGTAGAAATTACTGAAGGTTAATTTTAAACCAATTATGTGTTTTCTCACTAAACTAAATTTTAGCATTCTGTGTATAATACATACAAATCTAGAGATCAAATACAGGGCTGTACAAAAGAAACGGAATACTTTTCTGGTTATTGACGGTAATTGTTGAAATCTAGTTTTCACATGTGTTATACGTTTTCTAAAATGTTTACCTACACATCTTATTTATCTTGTTAAACAGCGATTTTTTAAAAAAGTATTCTGGAAGTTTAAATAGTGTTTCATAATCTATGCTTGACGCATGATTTTCTTTCTTGTTGGTCCTGAAATGAGGATGTTTGATATGTCACAATTATATACGATTCTGTCGTTAGGAATTTAGGTACAATAATTTTGTCGCATTTATCATTCAGGCACCCATTGACTTATATATTGACTTAGGCATACATATGAAACTTATTTTTATGTTTCATTTTTATTTATATGCATTCAATAGGCTTCTCATTTCCAATATATATCACTATAAATTAGTATTTGTGTAATTTATTAAATCTCCAATATTCTACTGTCTGAAATGTCAACAACAGGCAATAATAGTTGTTCGAATTTGAAATATGATATTGCTCCAGCATGTGTATTGATTTTAAATGTAAATATGATAGGTGAATCACTTTAATCAACCTAAAATTTTAATTAAATGAATATCATGTTTTTAATATGCAGTTGTTTGTTGAGGAATATTAGTAGTTGTTTGTAAAAAGGCAATAAGGTAATAAGTATAATTGTAAATAAATAAATAATTTAGACGAATTTAAACAACAGAGGTGTAAATTATTAAAAAATAAGCAAATATTTGTCTAAAAAACTTCATATTTATTTTTATTTGAAACTGCATTTGAACAATATTAATAGTTTTAAACAGGCCTTTTGAAAATTAAATTTCTTAAATAATATAAGAAATAAATAAATGTGATAAATTGTTTCTTAAGACACAATTATGAATAAATAAACGACGTTATGTATAAGTTAAAGTATAATTTATGTATAAGTTAAAAGCAAAAAGTAATTATTTTTTAATATAATCTCATTTTTTATAATTATGAAACTCTTTATGATAAATATTTAGTTGTTTAAAAAGCATTTTAAAAATTTAATTTCTTAAAATAATATTATAAAATGTTAGTTAAATAAATAAATAAACATGCATTTTATAAATAATGCAATAAAATGTTTAGTAAATAAATAAATATGTAAAAAGTAGAATTGTAAATAAGTACATAATTTAAATAAAGTTAAATTAAACGTTATTCATGGAACAAAAGCAAATAAATGAGTAACTTTTAAGATATAATTTTTTTTTAATTGTGAAATGCCTTTTGAAAAATACCATTAGTTGCTTAAAATTCGAAATTAATAAAATATTATAATTATAAATATACGTAAAACTGTTCCGTAATTATTTTTTAGTGTTAATTTTCTTTAATATTTAAAAGTTTTTAAATTATTTATTGAGATTATGGTACAGCTGCCAACTTCCGTTTTTTTTTTTTCAAGTCAAATCGACGTGTTTTGGACAGTATCAATTAAATGATTAACAAATTTCGATTCTAAATTGCTCGATTTGTTTTCTCTGTTTATATTGATGAAATTGAACAATCATGCAGCATTCGCTCAGAAGAGTATAAATGCACTTACAAATCTGGCAATTTACAACCGAAACCTGTTAGTCATTCAAAAAATAACGATCACATCCCAGATTTAAAAAAAAAATTAATTAAACCTAACTTCAACAATTTTAAAAGTAAAATGTTTCTATAAGGTTGGTGTACAAGATTACAGATATCTTCTCTAAATGAAGCATATACGATTTCACCAGAATATGTGGTCCTACTGTGACATATACCCCTAGTGATTTAATATTTTAAATGCAAGAGATTGAAACGTCTATTGTAATTGATTTTATTATGTGATAATAATGTGATGTTTTTTTAGCTTTATTAAAAGTCTTATTTTAAAACTCTTTTCTACATTAAGATGTATCTTATTATTCCATAACTAAAATAGCATACTATAAAATAAAATTTCCTATTAAACGTTACCATAGACATTTTTAATAATAGTAACGAAAAAATGGAGAAAATATTTTGAAAATTGGAACGCGTGAAAAAAAAAAAACTAATTAATAGCTTTATTATTTTTCTGTAAATGTGTTGCTTTTCAAATATTTATTAAATCCACGATGAAAAGTACTTCTTTCAAGAATTATTTGTTAGAATAACATAAATAACGAAATAGTTTTTAAATTTTACTCTCTCCTTAAACAATCTAAACCAGATTTTGCTTATTCTTCCATAACTAAAATAGCATAATATAAAACATTATTTCCATTAAACGAAAATTTTTAAAATGGAAACCAATTCGATAGGTTTAGGACATTGGAAATGCAACATTTTATATGTATATATATTTTTTATAAATATTCAATTTATATATATATATATATATATATATATATATATATATATATATATATATATAAGCTGTAGATTCCTTGAACAAAAATTACAATAACCGGGCTTGACTATATTTTAAAACACCTTTAAATTCATCTCTTCTCATAAATAATTTGATATAAGAAAAATTTTCCCACACTTCTACGTTTCTTCAGTACATAAGCCTTGTACTCACTTATCATAAAAAGTAATACTAAACGAGCAAAAAAAACGAAAAAAAAAAACCCTTTTTTTCTGCCAGCTTTTAATATCCATTGTAGGGTTTCATTAAATGTTAAGCTCTCAAGAGGTTATTTTGACAACAAAATAACCACAGACAGCCTTCTTATATAACAATTCCATATGAGTTGGTTAATCTTTTGACACTTCATTGTTTTCTCTTAATTGAGTTATTTAACGATTAAAACTTTTTTGATTGCATATATAATTTAATCCACATTAAGATATTTATTAAAGTAATCAATCTTTTCTGTTTTTCAGAAAAAAAATCTATGAAAGACATTTACCAAGTATTTGCCCTATTTAGACATTTGCAGAAAAGGATTAACTTCTGATTAACCTGCATTTAATACCTTTAACTTTAGTTGTGTACTCTTTTATATACCAGGTGATTCAAAGTAGATTTGAAATGGCGATTATCTCTTAAACCGCTATTGACAAAAACGTCAAATAGTGTCCAAATCAAATAAAGCTTTTAGATATCATATTTTATGTTTAGAAGAGATTGTATATATTTTTAAATATTTCCTATTTTCCCGATAACTCATATTTAGAAAAATGTTATCCTGAGTCTAAGAATCCTCTAGAAATCCCATTCTTTTTTAACCAAAACTTACTGCGTTATAATGCAGTGAATTTTATGGATTATGCAGTGAATTTTATGGATTATAATGCAGTGAATTTTATGGGAAGTTTTATTTAGTGCCAGAAAACACTTATTAATCTATCATATACTATTATCTATTATCTGTTACATTTATTTATCTTTTTTAAATAATATTTCTGCAATTCTAAGATTAATATATTACAAATATTAAAACAATAAAACGCAAAAGTAATACGAATTTATATTATGATGACTTCTGAAAATATTAATAACTAGCTGGCCTGCTCGGCGTTGACCGGGCGCATGATAATAACATTAAATATATACCTAAGATCCGTGCTGAAGGATTAAGTATATTTAAACGCATAAAAAATTGCAGTAAAGTCGAAATTTATTGGTCAGGTGTTGCGATATCATCGTTACTCACGGACATGTTTTTACTTTACAATGTAGATTAATTTTCCAATGAGAAATTTAAAAAATACGAATGCATTCAAATAGGTTGCACAAGAGAATTTGAAATCTGATTGACCACGAAACTTAAGTATGAAGTATTCATCATGAACGTAATTTAAAAATTAAAATATATTTATTAACATTATTCATTCTAGATCGTAAATAAAATCAGCCCATAACGCATGCTTTGTACTTTTACTAACATTTATTATAATACGAGCAAATCGTATGTCTATGTCTGTTTGTGTGTATATATGCAAATTTTACCTTAAAAATGGCTCAAACGATTTTGACGCAATTTTGTATTCTACCGTTCGGGGGCATCAGAAGACCATTGGGTTAGGTCATATGTTCAAGAAAATTCGATTAGTAGATGATTTTGGAGTCACTGCGGGTCAATCAATGCATTTCAATGTGAATAAAGATTGAAACAGTTATTAAGTTACTGAACAGTTAGAAATAAACGAAGTCGCAATGTTGGCAACATTTCGCCAAATTTGGTGATATTTGATTAAATTTTGGCGACATTGGACTGAAAATCGACTTTTTTAAAATACTAAAGTACATGCTTGGCGCCAAATAAAAGAAAGTCGCCAAATTTGGTGATATTTGGCGTCATTTGTCGAAAAAATTGACTTTCAGAATCTGAAAGAATTTTCTAAAAATTCCCAATTAGAGCCGAAATACATGATTCAACCAATCAGAGTCCATAGAACATTCTCGAAAACAGAATTCAACAAATCAGGGTACACAAAACTTTCTCGTAATGTATTGTAAAATTTAGAAATATGTGCATAGTTTTAATATTGATTGTTTCTGTAAATAATACTGTTATAAAATAAAATGCTTTACAGCAATAATACAGCAAGAATATATTGTTATATCGATTTGAACACAAAACTAATTTTAACCGATTTAATTTTTACGGTTTGACGAGCTGTAGCGCCATTTATTGAGAATATTTGGAATTAAACCTGTTGTCAAATCCAAATAGGATGCTTTCGGATACATTTCTGAATCTTTTTTTTTTCTAAAACGTGTGCAATTACCAGGTGCTCTTATTAAGAAACTATGTAATCTAACAGCTTTTAATTTTTCGGTAAAGGCAGATGATCTCTCAGAAAATGTTATCAAAGATGGCATTTTGAACGGAATTTCCGTACGCGACAATGCGGGAAAAGAAAAGAAACTGCCGTTGTCATACAACAATCACTTATAACTCAAGATATAATTTATTTATCGAAAAATGAAGAAAACTGATCGATTACAAATCAGTTAAAAAATTATGTTTGCAGGCTACATGCTTTTATGCTTTTATGCTACATGCTTTTAAAGATGACTCAGAAAATGTGTCAGGAAATTTCGCATTGTTTGGCGGGGGAAAATATTTTTGTTTGAAAACCACCATAAATCAAGAAAGCGTAGTAAAAAAAATGACTCTTTAGTAAGAATGACTTCAATAGCTGGCAACGTTTACTTGTTTTTATTTTAAAAACGTCAGTCGATTTTTGGAGCATCCTGTATGTAGGCAGAGATTTTAATCAGGCAGAGATTTTAATCAGGCAGATATTTTAATCAAGCAGAAATCTCTCAAAGAAGTTTAAAAAATTGTAAAATATTACTAAATACTATGCATACATTATTTAAAAAGGTATTTATTGAAATAATTTTCATGCTTTATTCATATTAGGAATTGTATAAATATAGAATAAAAACTTTATACGTTCTATAGATATTTATGTGTGTGTTCTAACACAAATTTTCTTGTGAATTAACAATCTTATAATCATATAGCTTATAATCATACATCAGTGAAATAAGATTAACCAAAAAAAAATATTAAAAGTATAATTATTAAATATATACGCTTTTACTATTTAATTCCGATTAAATTATACAGAACTAATCGATTTTAACTACTTAAAACTGGATAAAATAATTTTAAAAAAAACTGCAACTTTATATATATGATTTGTGATAATATTTATATAGATATATCTGAAACAAAATTATAAAAGAAATGTAAAGGCAATATTTAGAACATGAAACGTACTATATTGAAACCAGAACTTTTACTTTTGAAATTTTATAATCTTTATGTAAAAAAAAATATATATTAAATAATTGTAAAAGTTAAAAAAAAAATAGATGTATTAAAAATGGTAGAGGTAATTTTAAAATACAATAGGATTTAAAATAATATTTGGAACTACAGAACAAATATTGTTCATTCAAAAATCATTTAAACATAATAATGATATAAATTCAATATAAATAATGAAATAATAATAGCATAACAGTAAAAAGTGTAGTTACACAAATTTTTCCACATTTTACGCTCAAATAAGAAGTTAGATAGCATAGACTAATTAAAATTTTTAGATAAATATAAGTGAAGTGATAAATGTAATTTAAAATTAATTATTCTGCATGTTTTAAAAGATTTTTGGATTAAACACATAAACGAATTACTATAAAACAAGTCTATGAAACAAGTCTATGAAACAAGTCTATGAAACAAAATAAATAAAAAATCCCAAAATAAAAGTATGGTGTAATTAACATACATTATGGAACAATATTACTGCAAAAATATGCATTTTATTCGCAGTGAGGAAAAAAATTACGTAAAATTACAAATTTCGTATAATTTAACTATGACAAGATGTAACTTATAAATGTATTTTAAATTAATACTCTGTTATATTTCGGAAACATCATTGAAAAATATAACTACTTAAAAATGCACTTTATTCGCATTGAAAAAACTTTAGTAATGTAAAATAATTACAAATGTCTTATAATTTAACTGTGACAAAATATAACTTATAAGTGTACTTTAAAATAGTGTTTTTTTTTATATATTTAGCAACCATAATAGAAAAGTATAACTACTTAAACATGATTTTTATTCACATTTAAAGACAAATTTGTTAATGTAGAAGAATGACAATTTTTGCATAATTTAACTGTGACAAAATATAACTTATAAGTACACTTTGAAATATTGTTTGTAAGATATAAACATTACATTAGTAAATTACGCACACTTGAAAATGCATAAGGAAAACAAAAATAAAGTATAGATATAATCAAATTGTAAATAATCTTATAAGATAGTTATTTATTTTAAGTTGCGAGGCATGAGATGTTTGATAGAAATGATTATTATTTCAAAATTTTATTTTAATTTAATATTTTAATCCCATTACTCAGTCTTGTGATGCCTAAAAATTATATTATAATTTTTTCAACAATTTTAAACATAACATTATTTACATTTAACGATTTAATCCCATTACTCAGGGTTCTTCTGATGCTTAAAAATTATGCGGTAATTTTATTTAGCATTTTAAAGATAAAATTATTTACATTTAATGTTTTAATCCCATTACTCAGTCTTCTTCTGACGCTTAAAAGTTAAACTGTAATTTTTTCAACATTTTAAAAGAGTTTTTTTTTTTTTTTTTTTTTTTTTTTTTTTTTTAATATTTCGTTATGTTTTAATGTCTCAGGCATGGTACTCAGCTTTCTTTTTATAAGTTTCTTTGTAGTAGAAAAAAATATCGTGGTGAAAAAATCTTGAAATATTATTCAAAAATTCAGGCATGGTACTCAGCTTTCTTTTTATAAGTTTCTTTGTAGTAGAAAAAAATATCGTGGTGAAAAAATCTTGAAATATTATTCAAAAATTTATTTCACGATACCTTGCGTTTATTATGTACCCAAAATAGCAAAATTAAAAAATATTTGCCAAAATATTCAATATGAATTTATTTTCGATGTTTTTAAAGATGAAGAAAATTAAAGTTATTGAAAAGAACACTGCACTTTTTTAATAGATTTAAGGTAAATTTGCTATTTTAATAATTCGTTAAATTTTAATGCAATCACTGGCCTGACAATACTCAGTTGTTGTTTTTTTAATTATTATTATTACAATAAAGAATTTTTGTTTTCAGTATTTTTCAAGTATAATTGTTACTTTAAAAAATTACTATATTTTAACGTTCTTCATTTTACGGCAGAAAATACAGTATTTTTAGGATTTCGTTCATTTGATGACCCCCTATCCGACTCACTCGCCTGTCTGTCTGTCGGTCTGTCATAGAGTTTGTACTGGGAAACTGTATAAGTTAGAGACTTGAAATTTTGCATATTTTAAGCTGAATGCCTCCTGTTACACGACAAATCAGTCATATTATTTGAATTAAGTGAATTAATTTAATGACATCCGACCATTTCTGCGATTTTTTTAGATCTTAATACAGAACCTTAATTTCAGTCTTTTTCGTGTGGATTAGATAGCTCAGTGGTAGTGCGTTTTGTCTCTAACCCAAAGGTTCCGGGTTCTATTCTCAACGACGGATCATTGTCCGATGGATTAAAACAACTTTTTTTTCTATTTAAAGTATTTCTTTTTTTCTTTATTATTATTATTATTAATATTATTTTAGTTACAATTAAATCATGTAATTAAATATGCTTTTTCAGATATGCAGACATATGGTGTTATAATTGACTGAAAAGCAGTTCTTGGATATTTTTTATTTTTATTTAAAAAATACCTTCCTCTTGTTATCATTTATTATTAAATTTAATGGTGCTGCCAACAATGGTTTCACTGATAAATTGTATTGATAAATGATAAGATAATCATTATAAATAATGATTTGGATTTATTAGTTAAAGAATAAAATGTTTCGAAAGAAATATTAAACGAAACCGTTTGTACGATCTTCCATCTCGCTTACTCACTTGTTTATTTATTTATTTTATTATTTTTTTTGTACGTTTACGATATAAGTGTTATTCTAATAGTGCGTTAAATTGTAATAAGTAAGATGCATTGCTTAATTTTCTTATTATAGCGGAAAAGAAGACTGTTATTTTTAAGTGATATGTTAATATTTTAGTCGCATCACTGAATTTTGTTTTATACATAAAAAAAAAAGATTTCAACTGTTTTTCAGTACGTTTAATAGCTAATTTTAATTTTAAAAATTAGTTAAATTATAATATTTACTTTACACAAATCATTTAAGAAACTTTACTAATATCTGTGATACGTACACTGCAAAAAATAATTGTCGATTTTACAGTATGAAACTGGCACCCCAGCTGCCAGTATTATACCGTAAAATTAACAGTATTAAACCGTAAAATAAGCAGTAATACGCTGCCGTGCAAGCAGTAATACGCTACCGCGCAGAGTATTACTGCTTGCGCGGCAGCGTATTACTGCTTATTTTACGGTTTAATACTGTTAATTTTACGGTATAATACTGGCAGCTGGGGTGCCAGTTTTATACTGTAAAATCAACAATTATTTTTTGCAGTGTATATTTTGCTTGAATGGCTGATTAAAATGTCTTATTCTTCCGACTGAATTTTAAGGTCTAACTGATTTTATTTAGCTGTGATACTTATATTTTACTTGAAGGGCCGATTAAAATATCATATTCTTCGGACTCAATTTAAACTCTAACTGAATCTATTTAGCTGTGATTTGCTTTAATGGCTGATTAAAATGTCATATTCTTCCAACTGAATTTTAAGCTCTAACTGATATTAATTATACAATCTATTTTCTTTTGTCAGATTTTAAGTACTTTACTGCTGAGAACAACGCGACAGAAATTTTCCATCGGATAAAATGGTTTATCCTTTGTAAAGTCTTTTGAAAATTTTCATAAATAATGCATAAACTTTCTGCATCTTCATAAGTACAAATGTTATTTTCTTACATTAAAAAAATTCTATAAATAACATTTCAGATCACATTTTCATTATATTTCAATGCATCTTTTCTTGGTTGTTTAAATAAAGGAAATGCAAAATAATTCTGTTCAAATATGCAAGGAAACAATAAGTTTTGAAAAATTCCTATAAAACAGATGATATTGAAGTACATTTTTCTTGAGAACTACTGAATTGATTTTAATAGTTTTGGCAGTAGTTAAACTATAAAATGATCGTTCGGCAAAATATAAAAATAATAATAAAAGTAAAAAAAAAAAGAAAAAAAATTAAACACTCTTTTATAACTATTCAATTTTTATCTGAAAATTCACGCCTATTTTCATGACTGCCATTAAATAAAGGAAATACAAAATAATTCTCTTAAAATATGTAATGGAACAATAACACTAGAAAAATTCCTGGAAAACAGCTGATATTGAAGTATCTTTTTCTTGGGAATTACTGAATTCATTTTAATAGTTTTGGCAGTAGCTAAACAATAAAATGATTGTTCGAAAAAAAAAATAATAATAACACTCTTTTATAACTATTCCGTGTTTATCTGAAAATTCAAGCCTAACTTCACGATCGCCATTTATGTAGTTACAAAAAATATTGGTTAAAATACGTTAATTTGGTTTGGGCTCCGATTATTGAAAATTTGCCGCTTTGATTTACGCTTGATAGAAAGCTAAAAATACTAAATTTATTGCACTATTACTGCATTAACATTTTTTTTTTTCAATTTAAATAAAATGTATGTTTGTAGTCAAACTTTTCCATAATATTCTCTAAATATAACAAAGCGTGATTTTAAAGTACACTTACAGTTATATTTATTGACATTTCAATTATATGAAAATTTTAATCATTCTAAATTTAAAAAAATTTCGTTTAGTGTGAATAAAATGCATGTTTAAGCAGTAATACTTTTCCATAATGCATGCTAATTATATCATACTTTTATTTTGGGATTTTTTGTTTCATAGACTTACTTGCTTGATTATAATTCGTTTTTGTATTTAATCCAAATGTCGTTTAAAACATGTAATTAATTATTTTTAATTACATTTATCCCTTTACTTATATTTATCTAAATATTTTTATTATTCTATGTTATTTAATTTCTTATTTGAGTGTGAAATATGGAAAAACTTGTGCAACTACATTTTTTACTGATATACTATTATTATTCCATTATCTATTTTTGTATTGTCCTATAAATTCAGTATATAATATTTTTGAATGAATAACATTTATTATGTAAGTTTAAATATTATTTTAAAGCGTATGAATTATTTAAAAAGCATTATGAATTTCGCTCTGTTCTTTTTTTAAGATATGGTAACAGGAAAGGAAAAAGAAGCATTATTTAAACTATCTATTCAGGATTTTTAAATTGTTTTCTCAACGTATAATCATACTTTAATTAACACTAAACTATTAAATGATAACAGAATATTAAAAATATACATTATACTTTATTTTTATTTTCTACTTTTTAGTGCTTAAAATATTTCGTTGTTGCAGCTTTACAACCAACTAGCCTATTTTGGCGAGAATGGTTTAGTGCATAATTAACTTAATCGTTTTTGTAACTCTTAAACAATTGTAACCATATAGATTATTTCGCGATCTAGCACCTGCGGCACGCTAACTAAAAAATGCCTTAAAATTATTTTATTAATTTATAATTAAGTTCTAAAAATATTAAAATATTATATTGCTATCGTAAACACAGCTGTGTACATAATTTTTATAATTCTAGCCTATCAGGATGTGAGTGAAGAATCCATTATGAAATTTTACCTTTACATACAAAAACTAAATTATGTTAAAGAGTAGAGATGCAGATAGTTATGCGTCTATTATTACTAGGGATTTTTATTAATTAATATCATTGAAAAGAAATACACAGATAGTTTTCAGATAGTTAACACAGATAGTTAGAATAAACATATAGTTATGCGTCTATTATTCAAGGGATTTTTTATTAATTAATGTCACTGAAAAGAAATACACAGATAGTTGGCAGATAATTAACACAGATAGTTAGAATAAACATATAGTTATGCGTCTATTATTCAAGGGATTTTTTATTAATGTCACTGAAAAGGAATGACATCCCAGAAAAACAAATGATCGAAATATAGCTAATTATAATACCAAAAAAAAAATCAAAAATTATTGAAATCGCTCCAGTATTTCCGGAGAAAAGATAGATAAATATTAGAAATTTTCCGTATGCTTCGCAACTGTTGACGGCCCCTTAAACATGTCACGTTTAATAATAATCTTTATAGGTTATTCATAGACAATCTAATTAGTTGAAATAATTGAAGAAATACAAAAATAACCAAGTAAAATAATATCATTGCATATTAACCACAACTTGCATGTTATTCAAAATGATGAGATTTTGCTTATTTCAAGATACTCTGTTAAAAAAAAAAAAAAAAAGAAAGAAAGAAAGAAAGAAAAAAAAAAAAAAAAAAAAAGGACAAATGTTATGTAAGAAAATATAATATAACCACGGACAAAAGCATACAATAACCTCTTCCAAGTTACTCATGATTGCGAAAAGTGCTCTTTATCCTTAGAAACCTCAGAAACCAATATATTTTCGTGATTTACAGAAATATTTATAAAAACAGCGTTTATTTTGCTGCTACTGAATTTCAGAATTTTTTTAAGTGGTTCTTGTAGTGTATTATTCAGTTTTCTCCCAGAATATGGGTTTTAGGATGCGACCAATTCTCAAGTAAACATTTTCATGTTTTACAGTCAAATTTGATAAATTAACTAAGTATTAAAAATAATATTATTTCGTTACTCTTGCATGTATAAATTCAGTTTTGCAGCTGGATATGTTTAATTGAGAACTGATAATATCCTAGAAACCGAGATTCCGGGTAGATAAAACTGATTAATAGACTATAAAAACTTCTGGGAAACGTTTCCGAAAATCGGTGGTAGCAAAATAATCTTTGTTTTTATAAATGCTTCTTTAAATCTGGAAAATATATCAGTTTCGGGAGTTTCTAAAGATAAAAACATTCTTCGGAATCATGAGTAACTCGGAATTATTGTATATTTTCGTAGATTAAGAAATATTTGCCTTTGTTTTTTTACGATGTACATAAAATAGTTAGTGATTTTAATTTTTTAATAATTAAGTACTAAGATAAAAAAAAAAAATAATAATAATACAAAATTAAGTGAAATTAACCGTAGTAAATTATAAATTATTTATAAAATATAGACTCTTTTAAATAATTAGAATAGAAAAAAAATATTAGAATTTTTTTTCTTAGTTTAATTAATGTGTATTTTGTTAAACGTATGATGCAAAAGTAACGCAGAATTAACCCTGCTTAAATGTTTAATCGATTCTTGTTTAATGATAATCTATTAATTATTCGTGAGTAAAAGGTTACTAATTAACTTCCATAAAATTTCTATCTTTCTATTTTCATTGCTTTAATTAATGTTCAAAATATGTTTGTTGAAACGACGTGTTACAAAAGTAAAGAAGAGTTTTTCTTTCAAAACATTTAATCTTTTTTTATTAATAAACTGTAGATTATTCATAAGTAAGAAGTTTTGAAAATAATTTAACTAAAGGAGATTTTTTATCATTATCATTTGCTTTGCTTTAAATGAATGTATATTTCGTTAACAATGTGAAATATATATGTATACATTATTTAAAGCATGAATATATAAAGCCTGAGATTTTGCTAAATGGCATACCTTATTTAAAACATCAATGTAAACATTATTTAAAACATAATTCAAAATGAATGTAAAGTTTATTCTGTCGAATCCTTTATAATAATATTATGTTGACCTGTAATTTGTAGATTATTATCCTAAAGAAATTATATCTTGTTTAAAGCACAATGCAAAAAAAAAATGTAGGATTTATTCTGTCGAAATATTTATTAATGTTATGTTGATTTGTAATGTGTAGATTATTAACCTAATGAATTTATATCTTATTTAATGAAGGATTTATTCTGTCGAAATATTTATTAATATTATGTTGATTTGTAATGTGTAGATTATTAACCTAATGAATTTATATCTTATTTAAAGCATAATGCAAAGGAAATGTAGGATTTATTCTGTCGAAATATTTATTAATATTATGTTGATTTGTAATCTGTAGATTATTAACCTAATGAATTTATATTTTATCTAAAGCATAATGCAAAAGAAATGTAAAATTTATTCTGTCGAAATCATTAATAATTTTATGTTTAATTGTAATCTGTAGATTATTCATAATCAAGAAGTTTGCTATATAATTTAGGTAAAGGCGGGTTTTTATCATTTTAATGGGATGGGTTAAAGTTTTTGTCAAGCATCGCCCAGATTTGGTCATATTGCTATACAAGGGATGTATCCAAGGTAGACTTTTGAAGCAAAAGTGACCCAAATTATCGTTTTCGTACAAAGAAAATCTTGAAAACCTGGTGCATTTACCCCGCCTAGACTGCGCCGGTTTCAAACCCGCGAACATCTGCCAAAGCACATTACATGCTAATCACTGGGCTCAGTGGGTCCTTACTACTTTAATGAATGTACATTTTCTTAAAAGCATAATATAAACGTAATGAAAGGTTTAGTCTGCCGAAACATTTAACTAAAGCATGTTTAATGATAATCTGTAGATTATTGATGAGAAAAAAATGTGCAAAATAACTTATATTAAGAAAATTTTCTTTTCATTACTTTAATAAATGTATATTTTGTTAAAATTATAATTTAAAACTAATGTAGATTTATTCTATCAAAATATTTAATCATTTCATGCTTATTAAAAATCTGTAGTTTGTTCGAGAATAAGACGTTTCCAAAATAATTTAAATAAAGAGGTTTCTTTCGAATTTTCATTGCTTTAATGAATACTTTAGCAGTGATACAAAAGAAGTGCTGGATTTAACCTGTCAAAGCAATTAATAATTTCATTTTTTGTGATAATTATCAGATTATTTGAGAACAAAAAAATTAGAAAAATAATTTACATAAAAGAAGATTTTTCTTAATTTCCATTACTTTAATGAATGTACATATATTCCATTAAAAATGTGATACAAAAGAAATGCATGACTTATTCTATAAAAACATTTAATAGGGTTTTTTTTTTTTTTCGCTTAATGAATATGCAGATTTTTCACTGGTAAAAAATTTGATAAATAAAAAAAAATATGTGGGGGGAGGGGTCATTATTTAAATGAGTGCGCACTTTACTAAAATAAAATATAAGAGAAACGCATGATTTATTCTATAAAAACATTTAATAGTTTTTTGTTTAATGAATATGCAGATTATTCATTAGTAATGAGTTTGATAAATAAATTTAAAAAATATGTTTTGTCGTTACTTTAAAGGACTGATACTTTGTTTAAGGTAAAATACAAAAGAAATGTAGACTTTATTTTGTAAAACATTGAAAAAATTTTTTTTTGTTTATTAAATATGCAGATTATTCATTAGTAAGGAGTTTGATAAATAAATTTTAAAACATGATTTTTTTTATTACTTTAACGGATCGATACTTTGTTTAAAGTAAAATACAAAAGAAATGCAGGCTTTATTTTGTAAAACGTTCAATCATTTCATGCTAATGATATTCTGTGTATTAATCATGGACTATAATTTTTGTTAAGTAATTCGAGGTAAAAATGCTGTTTCTATTGTCTTTTTTTCTTATTAATGAATGCATTTATTTTTATTGGAATTAAAGACATATGGACTTAATTCAACCGAAGCATATTTTTATTAGTTATCTTAATATAGTCTGTGATATTAGTTTCAATAAAAATGTAATTTTCATAAATTTTATTAATTTATATGAAGGTATATTTAATTAAACGAATGACAAAAATATAATGTCTGATTAATATAGTCTGGGGTTGCCATATTTATCCCCCATAAAAAAGGAAGACAGTAATTTGGTTTTAGTTTTATCGTTCTACTATCATTTATCCCATCTAATTAAACTATGTGCCAGTAATGTATTTTTTAAGGAATTTTCCTTAAAAACATTTCATTATTTAATACTTATAATTATTATTTTCCAACTGTATTTTTATTACATTATTCTATCCTCATTGTTAAAATAATTTTTCAGTCATATTTCCCATTATGTTTTGTGTTGGTCAGAGATTATTGTCGCCCCAGTTGGAACTGACTTTTCGATGTACATGAGTGTAACGTGTTTGTGACAAAAAGTGCAGAAAAAGTTGAATTGTTGAAGAAAACAAAAACTGTAAACTGGGAAACTTTTTCAAAATAATTAGATAAGTTAAAAAAAAATGTTCTACGGGAAAGTTTTAAATGTACAACATACAATAAACTGAAAAACGTACAACTTACGGGGAAAACATATCAGTACAAAAGCCCTTAACGGGTTAAAAGTTGTGACGCAGCAGTTTCTTTTGGCTCTATGAATTTTAAATATGGATCTTTAAAGCAATGATATCAAATTTGAGTGACGCTATGTTAATAATTTAAAAATAATAATAATCATTTTCTTTTTTGTTTTATTTGCATTCACAGATGCAATTATTATTTTTGACATGAAAAAATATATAAGATTTATTCGCTGATGCTTTTTCATTCACAACTCTCCTGAATTCAAAATATGGGTTTTAAAAGAAATGATATCAAAATTCGAGTGACACCTTCACATGAATTTAATAGTATTGTTTTAAAATTGAATTTAAATTATTTTTGGTTTGTCTTCTAAAGAGTATATTTACACATACAAAAAATACTTATAATTTTCCAACACACTGTTAAATATATTACTTTCACTGAGCCTATATTATGCATTGAAATGTATTTATTTCAATAAATTGGTTTATCTTTTGTGCCATGCTATCCAAACGTACAACTTACGGGGAAAACATATAATCTGGCAAACCCTAGTGACTTTCTTCATAACCAAGAGTTATGGTTAAATAATTTCAATGAAAATGTAATTTTCATAAATTGTATTAATTTATATGAAGGTATATTTAATTAAATGAATGATTAATTATGCCGAATGAACTTTTAATAAAATAACCCTTCTAACCATGATGATAATCTATGGATTAATTATATTCAACACTTTCCGCTACGGAAGAAATATAAAAGAGATATTTTCTGTAGGGAATTAAAAAAAAATGCGTATTTTTTTTAATCTATAAATATAACATAAATTCAAAAACACTCTCGAAAACGTGTAATAATTGCATACTTAACAAAATTCGGCATAATTCCATGTACTAAGCAATTACTTCATAATACATTAAAGATGAGAATTTGAATAAATTTATTTTTAATGCACTTACTTTAATGATCCTACAGAACTCTAGTGAATTAATTTATGTATAAAACATATACATTAAAATTCCTTGATTTTGGAAAATTTACCCTCAAAAAATACCATAACACCACTTTAACTATTTTAAATTTTATCGCTCATAAAAACCGCTTGAAAATATATAAGCCTGCAAATTTTGCATAATCAAGAGTTTTTGCTTAATAATTTAAATAACAATGGAATTTTCATAAATTTAATTTATTTAATGTATATTTCGCTAATGTTTTTGATATAAATGAAAAGCATAATTAATTCTTATCAAAACAATTAACAATTCTATGATTGATGGTTGTCTATAGATTCTTTCTAAGCAAAGTAAACTTTTGCAAAGTAAGATTTTATAATAAAAAACTTTTTTATCTCAGGAGTAAAATTGAGTAATTTCATATTTTAAAAATGCTCATGAATGAAGAAAACCATTTCAGAAATACACAATCGTGGTATACATATTTTTTTTTCTTTACTAAACAACTGCTTCATTTAAATAACTTAACTTACATCATTTCCATAAATGTATTTTTATTCCTTCTACTCTAATGAAACTTTGTAGAATCTCAGAAAAATTAATTTCGGTCCAAGGACATGCATTATTCCTTCATTCGTAAAAATGTACCTTCTAAAAACTACCAAGATACTGTCTTGAATCTTTTGCATTTTTCCGCCCACTCATAAACCGATTAAAGTTATATAAACCTGCAAATTCTTCATAATCAAGAGTTTTCCCTCAATAATTTAATTAAAAATGGCATTTTATAAATTTTATTTATTCAATTATATATTTTAATGTATATTTCGTTAATAGTTTGATATAATTGAAAAGCAGAATTAATTCTTGTCAAAACAATTAACAATTCCATGATTTATGATAGTCTATAGATTCTTTCTAAGCAAAATAAGTTTTTGCACAGTAACATTTTATAATAAAAAACATATTTATCTCAGGAGTAAAATTGGGTAATTGCATACTTAAAAATTCACATGAATGCAGAAAACCCTTTCAAAAATACACAATCATGGTACGTATAACAATTTCAATTTAACTAAACAATTATTTCATTTAACACTTTTTATCACCTCGTTGCATGTCTGCAAAATACCCCAAAGTCAATGCTATTTATACAGTGTGCTTTAAAAGACGATTTTATTTATTGCTGCTATATTCTAGCACAGTAAAACTTTAAAATAAAAAAACATTTTTATCTCACGACTAAAATTGACTAATTGCATATTTGTAAAATGGACATGAAGACAGAAAACCCTTTCAAAAATACATTATCATGGTATACATAATGTATATATATTTACAAAACAACTACTTGATTTAAGTTAATTAAATTACATCATTTTCATAAATGTATTTTTAGTCCTCTTACTTCAATGAAACTTTGTAGAGTCTCAGGAAAATTAATTTAGGTCCAAGTACATGAATGAAAATTACTTCATTCGTAAAAATATGCCTTCTGAAAATTACTAGGATACAAGTTTTAAAACTTTCGAAGTTTTTCGCTCTTTCATAAACCGATTAAAGGTATATAAACCTGCGAAATAAGATATTCTTCATAATCAAGACTTTTCCATCAATCTTTTAAATAAAAATGCAATTTTCATGTATTGTATTCATTTTAATGTATATTTCGCTAATGGTTTTGATATAAATGAAAAAAGCAGAATTAATTCTTATTAAAACAATTAACAATTCCATGATTGATGATAGTCTATAGATTCTTCCTAAGCAAAGTAAGTTTTTCCAAAATAAGATTTTATAATAAAAGAAATTTTATCTCAGGCGTAAAATTGAGCAATTGCATATTTTAAAAATACACATGAATGCAGAAACTCTTTCAAAAATACATAATCGTAGTATACAATAACATTTTTTTTTAAATAAACAATTACTTCATTTAAATAAATCAAATTACAACATTTCGATAAATATATTTTTAGTCATCATACCTTAATGAAACTTTGTAGAGTCTCAGCAAAATTAACTTAGGTACAAGCACATACATGAAAATTACTTCTCTGAAAATTAGCAGGATACTATTTTTAAATCTTTTGAATTTTTTTCACCCATTCATAAACAGATTAATGGTACACAAACCTGCGAATTCTTCATAATCAAGAGAAGTTTTTCCTCAATAATTTAAATAAAAATTTAATTTTCATAAATTTTATTTATTCAATTATGTATTTTAAATTATATTTTGTTAATGGTTTGATATAAATGGAAAGCAGAATTAATTCTTATCAAAACAATTAACAATTCCATGATACATGATTGTCTATAAATTCTTTCTAAGCAAAGTAAGTTTTTGCACAGTAAGATTTTATAATAAAAACATTTTTATTTCAGGAGTAAAATTGAGTAACTGCATATTTTAAAAGTGCACATGAAAACAGAAAACCCTTTAAAAAAATACATTATCGTGGTATACATAATATATATATATATATATATATATATATATATATATATATATATATATATATATATATATATATATATATATATATATATATACTAACTTAGTAGTATACGTGTGTCTTTTTCCAACTGCACTGTTATTGTTAATTACTATTACACTTCTTTATTTTATAGAAGTGCAATAGCAATTAACAATAACAGTGCAATTGGAAAAAGACACACGTATACTACTACTGCTCTTGAAAAGATACATACTAAAACCTGAGTAATGGTAAAAACTAAAATAAGATTTAAGTAAAATTTTATTTATTCAATTATATATTTTAATGTATATTTTGTTAATGGTTTGATATAAATGAAAAACAGAATTATTTCTTAGAAAACAGTTAACATTTTTATCGCTTGATGATACATGGATTTTTTTCTACGTACGAGTTTTTGGAAAGTAAGCATTATAATAAAGAATATTGTTCTTAAATCAGAATATTTGCATACATTTATCCTTAATCCACTTACTTTAACAAGCCTTTGTATAATCCCAAGAATATTAATTTAGGTTTAAGCACATGTACGAAAATGACTCCATTCCTTAAAATATACCTTCTGAAAATTACCAGAATATATTTTTTAATCTTTTCATTTTTTTTCGCCAAGTCATAAACCGATTAAAGGTATATAAACCTGGAAATTCTTCATAACGAACAGTTTTTCCTCAATAATTTAAATAAAAATGGAATTTTCATAAATTTCATTTCTTCAATTATATATCTTAATGTGTATATCGTTAATGGTTTGAAATAAATGAAAAACAGAAATATTTCTTATCAAAACAGTTAAAATTTTCATGCATTGGAATAACAAAAAGAATTTTTCTACGCACGAGTTTTTTCGAAAATAAGCATTATAATAAGGATAAAGAACATTTTTCTCTAAGAAGTCAAATTAAATAAATGCGTACATAAAAAATAAAAGTTCAGAAAACACTCTTAAAAACATATAACCAATCGTATATTTCATGTAAAAAAAATCTACATAAACTTATGTACTACACAACTACTTCATTTAAATAAATTAAATTAGAAAATTTGCATAAATATAATCCACTTACTTTAATGAGCCTTTCTAGAGTCTCAAGAAAATTAGTTTAGGTCCAAGCACATGCATGAAAATTACTTTATTCTGGAAAATATACCTTCTGAAAATTACCAGGATTACTACTTTAAATCTTTTGAGTTTTATCGCCCATTCATAAACCGCTTAAACGTATCGTTTGCCCCTCTGCAACGCGACCTTTGCAGAGCAAAAAAAATTAAAAAAACATGCGTCCAAAATCGATTTTTTTCCACTTTAGAGCTATTGTTAAATCACATGGAAATTTTAGTCACTGTAGAATTAAATATTATATTTCCGATTCTTATAACTCACTAAATAATATTTTTAAATGAAAAATTCTATTCTTCAATAAGAACTGGTAGATCTAACAGCATCACTCGAATCAAAAACCTCGAAACCGGAGAATGTACGCAGAGTGGAGAAAATGGCCACTGCTGCCCTCTAGCGATCGGTCGTAAAAAAAACTGATCAATGAACAGAGGAGAGGCGTCTGTTTTGAAAGTCAGGTTGATTTCATTTAGGATTTGGGATGAAAAGTTCTTAAACGGTTTTGATTGTGTTATGACAAAGCAATCACATTCTGGTGGGAAGCTTTTTTTAATGCATTTTTTGTTTTTCTTTGTCATCTCAGTTGTACTGGTTTGTATATAAAAGAGAAAAAAATCTATGAAAATAGATAATTTGCTGTGCTATATTATGTATTATAATCTGAATTATAAACGTAGAATTTTTCATACAAATGTTGATTTAGGGGAAAATAATTTTCTGACACGTAGGTATCAGTGTAAAGGATGAAATAAATATATAGAGAGATATATAGATATCGAGACATATATGTATACCACTGTGTTTAATAAATTGCATTTTATTTTATTTTTTCAGTTAAGATTTGGTATGAAAAGTTCTTAAATGTTTTTGATTGTGCTGTAATAGTTTTTAATATTTTTTATTTTATTTATTTATTTATTCTGCGCATTAATTTTATTTACTTGTTTATGCATAATCGGTTGGATTCGAATGCCAGACCTCTCGTTTCGAAACTGGAGACGTTACCTCTACGCTACTAACTGATTACGTCGACAAAATATTTATATCTTATACTCTATCACATTTCATTGGTGATTTTCTCTATAGAATCGGTTGTAAAATGGTTAAAAAATGGATTAACTACCTAATCCGTCTGCCGATTCTTACAAAAATCTATGGAATTCTTGCGACAGTGGTTTCTAACATATTTGCACACACACGTGTGTGTGTGTGATTAAATACACACGATTCACAATCATGATTACAATGCTTTCCATACACTGTGTGTTCCGAAAGTAATAAAGAGTAACATATTGGAGAGAGTAAAATTTATCTTTTTCTCAGAAATTAGATTATTTTTTTATTACTATTATTAGCACAGAGATAACTAATACTTTCGTTAGTTATTGAGCATTGTTTTTACATGTAAATTGGCGATCGTGAAAGATTCCTAAATTTATATATTCTTTACATTTTATTTGAATTCCAGACGATTTCTCAGTGTAAAATTTTTAATTAATCAGAATATAATCACTATTACTTTAATTTATGGGATAAAGACTTTTTGTTATGCATATCATGTGTTGTAAGTATGCTGTATGTTGTGTAATTTATTGTATGTATTATAAGTTATTGTATGTGAATATGTTTGTAAGTATTGTAGAATATCCGAAAGTTTTAAGATGTGTGGATGAATGTAAGATGAATTATGTTGGCGTACATATTATTTTTCTTTGTCAATTCCGTTGCACTGAAAGAGGAAAAAATCTATGGAAATAGATAAAGTGCTGCTCTACATTATAAATTATAATCTGTAGTCTTTTTATAAGTTAAATTTAAAAAAAATAATTTTGCGACACGTAAATATCAATTTAATAATTGAAATTAATATTTATAAATATATACTAAATACTTCTAATCAATATTCATAATAAGTTGTATTTTATTTTTCATTTAGGATATAGGAAATAAAGTTCTTAAACGGTTTTGATTGTGTTGTGATAAAGCAATCATATTGGAACAGATTGAGTGTGAAGCTTTTTTAATGAATTTTGCTTTTCTTTGTCATTTAAGTTGTACTGGTTTGTACATGAAAGAGAAAAAACTCAATTAAAATAGATAAATTTGCTGTGCTATATTATGTATTATAATCTGAATTATAAACGTAGAATTTTTCATTCAAGAGGTTGAATTAAAAGAAAATAATTTTGTAATGCGTAAATGTCAAAGTAACGGATAAAATTAAATTTACATATTTATTTATTAAAATCTTCTAATTAAGGTGTTTAATAAATTGCATTTTATTTCTTCATTTTACTCTAAATTTTAAAACATTTAATTGTACATTTTTTAATTTTTCCTATAAAGAGTTAAATTAAAGGAAAATAATTGTCGACGTGTAAATATTAACTTTAAAAATGAAATGAAAAAAAAAATTTTAATTAGTATTGAAGTTTTTAACATTTTTTTTCTCATTAATTTCCGTTACTTGTTTATGCATTTATGTAATTTAGAAAATAAAGAGTAACATGGTGGAGGACGTTTTAACTTAAATAAAAATTATATAGTTTTTTAATTATTATTACCGATAGAGTTGTTATTATTTACATTAGTTGTTAATGCATTCATTTTAGATGCAATACATTGGTTTATTACTGATTCATTACTCTTAGTTTTTTTTTTAATAACAACTTTAACACACTGTTAAAACATATCAAAGAACTTATTAAAGTAACATTTAAATTACATGATTTATCTTCATTATTTCTTTACAGATAATTTCTGGGAATATTTTGTTACGGATATTTAAAAATTGTACTCACTGAAAGGTTTCAAAATTATGCAGAAAGAGTTAGTATATTATTTAAATATTCATGAATTTATTTAAAGTATACAAAAAAAATCTAAAACTCCAAACTGTATTATTATTTTATATATATATAAAAATAATCGTTTTACTTTTTATCAGGGTTACTCTATTATTATTTTTTATCTACTAATGATTATTTTCTTCTAAATAACAATTATAATTAATTAAATATTAGTAAAGAAAATAAGTTGAAACTGATGGAAAACCGTTCCCATATTTTAATATATATGTGTGTTTTCATTTTATTATAATTTTTATTACTATTTTTTTTTTCATGAATAATATTATTTTTTTATTATTATTATTTTTAATTATTTTTTATTTATTTATTTTATTTTTATTTTATTTTGTATTTATTTATTTTTATTTTATTTTATTTCATTTCAATTTTCTTCCTTATTCCCCTTCTACTTTGTGTTCTATTGTTTTGATTATACTCTTCTGTGATTGGCTGTTGTCTTCTGTTTTCCTATTGGCTGTTTCTTCAGCTTGTTTCCTTTCCCTTATCTCTTACTTCAGTCTTGCCGCTGCTTTCATAGTAGAAGCAAGTCTTTTTTGCGCCTGACGAAGAAAGACTCGGATCTTTCGAAAGACCTAGCGCATTTAAAGGTTTTTGATGGTGTTTTAAGAAGATCTTTTAGTTCCTAAATATTAGTAACTTAATTTTTTTATTGAAAGTTTATTTGAATCAGCTTAAATTAAAATTATCAAAACTAAAATAACTTAATAATTAATTTTTATTTTTGAAATTTTCAACAGTCAACGATTTGTGTTAATTTGCTCTGATTTGACATTTTGCTGTGATTTTAGTGGTTGTTAAAAGTTACACTGAACAAAATAAGACAGTCAATTTTAAAATTTAATTTTTGTGAACCGAAGTAAGGATATATATATATGTGTGTGTGTATATACGTATGTATGCTCATGAATTGGTTTTCGGTACCTCTACTATTACTTCTATTACTTTTTAAAGTAGCTAACTGTTACCCATGACTTCATCACTTGATAATCGAAGAAGGAACAGTGCTACTAATCCCGCAATAAATTCCCCCTTGATTAAAAGAAAAAAGCACTCCGATTATAAAAATCAATTTAGGATAAAATTCCGGTGCGCATAGATTATTATGGCTGCACAAACGATATAGCATGTAGGAACAAAAAATTCTTCAAAGTTATAATTATTTTTATTTTTAGATAAAAAAAAAAAAAATTGTAGGTGTTCTTTTTCTCCTCCCCCCCCCCCCCTAACACCTCCCTTGTAAAATCTAAAGGCTCTGTGTCAAATTTCGTAGCATTGTCTCTTCCAATTCTGTATGAGAGTGCACAGAGACAAATTAACAGACAAATATTTCATTTTTTATTATATATTCATTCTTTTCCTGCTAACTTAATCCATTTAATCCGCTTGCCAAAGTTCCCTGCCAATTTAAATTTTCAGGTTTTGTATCACAAATTTCGAATAGTAATATTTATCTTATTTAATGACAATTGCGATTATATAAGACGAATATTATTATTTAAAAATAATAGTGTTCAAAAGTTAATAAATATGAAAACTGCTTTTCTTTGTACCTATGTCAAACCACGGCCTAACTGGATTTTCTCCTTCCCTCATACGGCCTTCACAATCACCCCTTAGTTTCGGAATCGTTAAAAGGCTGCTTCGCCGGTAGATGGCGCGATATACTTACCATAAATAATGCTTAGTAAATGTTACTTCTATACATAAAAATACAAGAATCTTTGCAATATATTCATTATAAAAGGTATATATAACATATGTATCTTTTGTTTCGGCATTTTCTTTACTACAAACAGGAAAAACTAAAATATTTAGAGATAAAATAAATAAATACAATGCTTTCAGCAATTAAAAATAGTTTAAATAACACGCTACTATAAAATGCAAAACAAACATTATAAGTAAATTTCTATATTTATATACATTTAAATTCTTGATTACTTGAAACATTGATAATTCTGAGCGTAAAATGCACAATAAAAAATTAAAAAAATAATTACTAGTTTCATAATAGTAGTAAGAAAATTAAGCAAGTTCGCCAATATCCGGCAATGAACTCATATCGATTTTTTTTTCTGAAAACATGGATTATTTTTACACGATTCTTAATTATTTAAAATATGTATATATATATGTATATTCAAAACAATTTTCAATAAATTTAATCATTATAGGTACTGATCTGAAATATATAAGCATTATATGTAACATATCTATCTTTTACTTCGGTGTTTTCTTTACTACAAACAGGAAAAACTAAACGGAAAAAACTAAACAAAACAAACAGGACAAACAGGAAAAACTAAAAGATTTAGAGATAAAATAACTAAATACAATGCTTTAAGCAATTAAAAATAGTTTAAATAACATCCTACTACAAAATGTAAAACAAACATTATAAGTAAATTTCAATACATTAAAATTCTGGATTACTTGAAACATTGATAATTCTGAGCGTAAAATACACAGCAAAAAAATATAAAAATATTTACTAGTTTCACAATAGTAAGAAAATTAAGCAACTTCGCCAATATACGGCAATGAACTCATATCGATTTTTTTTTTCTCAAAACATGGATTATTTTTACACGATTCTGAATTATTTAAAATATATGTATTTATGTGTACATTCAAAACAATTTTTAATAAATTTAACCATTATAGGTGATGATCTGAAATATATAAGCATATAGAAATATAATAGAATTACATATAAAATTAAATATTATATTCTAGTTCTGGAAAGTCATGGTATAAAAGTATGTATATAAAAATAAAAATATACTTTCATGTTTCATAACATCAACAGAATAAAAAAACATTTTTCGCCAATATCCGGCAATCAACTCACATCGCTTTTTTTTTCTCAAAACATGGATTATTTAACAAATTCATAATAATTTTTACAGGTTTTATTATTTTAGAGAATGAACAAGTTTTTTTTTTTTTTGCTGTAGCATTATGTACTCCATTTATGAGAGAATAGTTTTTGTGGAAATTTTAGAATATTGTGTGGTTACAGAAATTACAGAATATTTTTTCAGATTTTTAAAATATTAATTCATAAATCTATCCACCCTACTTGTATATATATATGTATCTATAGGTATATGCAGATTCTATTTCTTGATTAGACTTTAAACATTGATAATTTTTACAGTGAAATATACATTAAATATTATAAAATTAAAATTAAGTAAACTTTAAAATTTTTCTTGATAAAGAGTTCTTACATGCAGATAAATTGGTTTCATTTGTAAAATACCTTGCCATATTTTTTTAAATGATGGGCAAGAATTTTGCACATATTAATGAGCATATATTTATTTTATGCTCGTTTAAGTCACATCCCCCTAAAGGGTTTTTTATTAGTCTTGGATATATCAATTCATAAATAGTTTTGACGAACGAAACGCAAAGATAAGGAAATTCTCCATTAGTAATGGTAAGTAATAGCGCCCCCTACGTTCTTCCGGGGAGAAACTCTTATTCCTCTTGAACAAAGGGAAAATGACTTTTTGTTACGGCCGTATAAAGGGAAGTAGAAAATCGAGTTAGGCCGTGGTCAAACACTTAAAATGAAAAAGCAACAATAATTCCTTAACTACTTATTTGCAACAATCCTCTATCACACTCAGTTTTTGTTTATTGCATAAAGCCGAATTAATACTAGATTTGGTACTTTTCCATGGATTTTCACTTCATTTGACCGGGCTGTTTCACACTGACAAGTTTTCCTGCCAGGCAAAAAAAAAAAAAAAAAAAAAAAAAAAAAAAAAAATCAACAATAAATGCTAAATAGTCCTTAAAAACAACCAATTCAACAATAAATGCTGTTATTGGAAATAGATCATGCATGAAAGTGTTATAGGGTGAAACCCCCAGTAACTGACCCTTTAAGGATTCTTTCTTGTTCAAATCACTATTACAAAAATTTTAATCTATTTTATACTTACCTTTGCTTTTGAAAGGATAGTAGAGATATATTAAAAAAATATTGTTGGGAAAGTTTTGAAAAATTATACATTTTATTATTAAAAATTAATTTTATTCATAAATATGGTCAAAAACTCCAGTAACTGACACCATCCCTATTTTGAAACGTCATTAACTGACACAAAGTGAACCAGTGACTGAAACTTTATTTTAAAAGATTAAAATACTTTAATTTTTTTTCTTTATTATAAGAACAAAATACATTAATATTTATTATAAAAAGTGGGATTTAGTAAGCTGTACAGCATTATTAGTAATGCAGAATATATAGTAACAGTATATAGCAGTAATATTTAGTACTGCATTATTAATAATGCAGAGTATATAGTAAGAGTATATAGCAGTAATATTTAGTACTACATTATTAGTAATGCAGATATCCAATAATTGACATTTATGAACCGGTAACTGACATCTGGTGTCGGACACTGGTAAAACAACTTAAATTTTAATGGTGTTTACTAAAAGATAAATTTAATTTATTATTATGCATTTTTAAGCAGTTCAAATAATAGATTTCAAATTTCTTTAATATAACCAATAACTAACATCTCTGTCAGAGACTGGTGAAATGAAATTCTAGAAACCAATAACTGGCACCCCCAATTAAGTTAAATTAAATAACTAAAATCCCTAAATCATAGCGCTAATATATCATATGCATCTTTAAACTGATTTCTACTAGTATAACTTTAAGAAAAATGTTTGGGATGGTTGCATTACAAATAGATTAGAAAAACACTTCCTTAATTTTAGAAATAAGATGGTTGTTTCAAAATGGCACTTTTTGTATTCTCAAAAGTTTCTTCCTCATTGAATATGTTCTTGTCCTACCAGTGGTGAATAAATTGACTACAAAATAAAAATAAGTGTCTCATTTACCACTAGATGACATTACTCTGCAGAATTTTACAACAAAATGCGTATTTGAGTTAGATTTTTGCTGAAATGTCAGTTACTGGTAAGGTGTCAATAACTAGGTGTTTCACCCTATGTTTTAAAGTGCAAGAATCTTACGAAAAAATAACCAATTCAACAATAAATGCCAAATATGTTCTTAAAAAACAACCGATTCAACAATAAATACCAAATATGTTCTTTAAAAAAACCAATTCAACAATATGCCAAATATGTCCTCAGGCATTAATAATAGATGACGAAGGAAGTATTAGTATGTTTAAAGTGCATAAGATCTTGTTAAATAATTCTTGGAACAAATGGGTTAAAGTTGTGAAAAAAAAAATGAAAAACATAGCCTGACTTAAGAATGCAGTTAACCTTCAAATTTAAGCATTCAAAGATGTAAAGTAAAATGAAGAAGTGTGTATTTGACATTAATTTTGTTATATTATCAGATGATAAAAATTTAAAGAAATATTTTAAATAATAAAAATAAAAGTAATGTGTGTCGAATGTGTGGATAAATATTATTTTCTTACAAAAACAAGAAAAACGACCATAAAAGCAATCATGAAAGTCACATGGTAAACGTTAATTATTTATATTTAAAAGTTATATATAAATATATATATATATGCTAATTTAGATTAGCTAAATTAACCCGAAGATATCTGCTCCATGACTAAAGAAGAAATGATCAGAATAGAAACGTCGTAAAATATCCATTCACTAAAATAGAAGAATTTTCCAAATTTCATAAAGATAATACAGAAACAATGTAAGAGAATAAATATAAGCTTTACATGTGTTTGAATAATTCAATAAAAATTAAGCAAATATGTTAGTTTAGTTATTTAAAAAATGGTTCCCGATAGAAGTCTTTGTATCTGAAAGTTTCGTATAGGTTGTGTACTTACCTATGAGTATTTCTAATCGAGCATACACAAAGGTACATAATTTTAGCAACTTTGTAAATTATGACACTATTTGTAGAACATACAAAATTCAAATGTTGTTTTCTAGAATTTCGGGAATGTAGTTTAATTTTATATTCTGTTGTATCTAGAGAAACGAAAGAAATTCTCTTCTGTACCATAATGAATTTCTATAGTGCATTCCAAAAGAAAAAAAATCATAATTTCTCTAACAAAAATTTAAAACTATTCTTCGCACTTCAATACGTACGTGGGACATATTCTACAATATCCCTATATTTTCGCCCTGTTTGCAAGGATTGAAAAATACATGCGTACACATTTTACAATACATGCTCAAATTCATCCTCATATTTGTGTATTGTTTGTACACAAAACTGATTTCTAAATTATATGTTCGCACATTCTGGGGGTTTTACTTCTTAAATTGTAAGTGGTTCCTTCCAAAGTGGATTTGTTTCATTTTCGGTAACTATTTTATACACCAATATTCACACAATTAGCTTTAGAAATGACATGTTTATATTTTATTGTCTATATAAAACATATAAAATACATTGTATTTAAACCATACAAAACTTGCTGAATGGTACACAAGAAATACATCTATATACTTATCATGAAGATGATCGCAGAAGCAATACGAAACGTCGATTTTATTGATATTTTGATGTTTTTATAAGTAATGCTATATAGATGTATTTCTTGTGTACCATTCAGCAAGTTTTCTTTGACAGGGAACAATTCAAAATCAACAGCAATGCAAAAGAGTTCTAATGTCTATAATCACAGACGATCAGGTTTCCTCCTTGGGTGATTTGAACGTTTGAGCTTTGGGGTTCCTGGGTCCTGTCTAATCACTTGTGGCGAGAGTGCAGGAGGGTCTGCTTGCGAACTGTTCTCCCTGTTTAGAACACTTACCTGTGGAGACAGAAGGGGGGGTACCGGGGTGTTTGGAACTTCCACAGTTGGTGATTCTCCACTTAGAACATCAGCCGGCGTTAAGTCCTCTGAGCATTCGGGCTGAAGAACAGTTGGAGCTGGCAGCTGTGGAACGAGAGGAACGTCACTAGCACCTTCAAGTCTGTGGCGAAGTTGGTCAATGTGCCGAGACCAATCTCCCCAACTGGTTTTCACCTTGCACATCACATTTCCCACTGGGGAAATAACAGTTCCAGCCACCCATTGTGGGCCCCGGCTAAAACAGCGCACCCAAACCTTCTGTAAATTTTCTTGCACTGGTTTCTGCCTTCGCAGGAGCTGGGCTACCGGAATCTCGAATTAGATCCAAGCGAGTGCGAAGAGGTCGTCCAAACATAGCCATAGCAGGGGATATGCCTGTTGATGTTGCCGGCGTGTTCCTGAAATTCAGCAGGAATCTAGCCAACCTCTCTGCAAAGCTTCCTTCCTTGTTTTTCCGCATTGCAGCTTTCACAGTGCGCACCGCTCTTTCAGCTAATCCATTTGAGTTTGGATGCTGGGTGCCGTTTTTATAGGCGTAATGCCATTTAGACGTAAGAAATTAGCGAATTCATCACTACGAAATCCAGGTCCATTGTCACATACTAAACTCTGTGGTAACCCGAAGCGTGCAAAAAGATTACGCAGAGTCAGTACTGTTGTATTAGAAACAAGTATCACTTCCAGCCACTTTGTTTTAGCATCGACTACAATCAATAGCCAATGACCTTCCACAGGATCTGCATGGCCAATATGAATTCTCTCCCAAGGTTTCTCAGGTGCAAGCCAAGAGCTTCGTGTATAAGGGGGAGCTGTAGCATTTTCTGGGCAGTCAACACAGCTGCGAACCTTTGTTTCTAAGTCCCGATCAATATCAGGCCACCAAACATGTGAGCGGGCGAGAGATTTTATAGCATTAATCCCTTGATGAGCACTGTGAAGTTCATCCAAAACGAATTCACGAAATTTTTTTGGGATAAACACACGGGAACCTCTAAGAATGATATTTTCTTCCACTGATAGTTCATTCCGGATGTACCAAAAGGCTTGCAAATTTTCTAACACTTCCTTTGGCCATCCATTCTGAATATGTGACTTCAGACGACTCAGTGCAGGACACTTGTCTATCTCCCTTTCAATTAGGTGTGCTGTCAGTGGTCTATCGTTCAACTGTCTGATGAGTAAGGCTGACTCGACTGGCACTGGAGGATCTACAGACTTGGATTTTAGTGGAAGTCTACTGCAAGCATCAGCATTTCCATGCAACTTCCCTTTACGATACTCAATATTATATACATATGCAGATAAAGTTAAGGCCCATCGTTGTATGCGAGCTGCAGCAACTGATGGCACTGGCTTATCTTCAGACAATAGGGTTACTAATGGGCGATGGTCAGTGACTAAAGTAAATTTGCGTCCTAACAGGTAGTTCCTGAATCGAGTCACTCCAAAAACTAAGGCTAAAGTCTCTTTTTCGATGTGACTGTAATTCTTCTCCGCTTTTGTAAGGGAGCGAGAAGCAAACGCAATTGGGCGGTCGCCATCTGATGTTTTGTGCGAAAGTACCGCACCAAGACCATAAGGACTTCCATTACAAGCCAGAATGACTTCTTTGTTTTGCTCAAAATGCACAAGTAAAGAAGAGTTCTGCAAGACATCTTTAGCTTTTTGAAAAGCTTCTTTCTGGGGTAATTCCCATTTCCATGGCTGCTTACTTTCTAACAACTTGTATAATAGTGCTAACAAGGTAGACATATTCGGTAAAAACTTGGCATAATATGTTATTAAACCAATGAACATGCGCAGTTCATCAACATTTGTTGGCTCAGGTGCCTCTGCAATTGCTCTCACCTTCGATTCAACTGGGTGCAGTCCATGTTTGTCTATGCGATGCCCAAGGTATTCCACAGATGATTTCAGGAATTCGCATTTCTCAGGGTGTAATCTTATACCTGCTGCTTGTAGACGGCTGAAAACTTCCTCTAAATTTTGCAAGTGCTCCTCTTTATCTTTACCAGTTACTAGCAAATCATCTAAGTATATAGAAGCTCCTTTTGTGCCTTGTAAAATCTTCTCTGTTTCTCTTTGGAAAATCGCAGGAGCAGAGGCAATGCCAAAAGCAAGTCGAATGTAACGGAGAAGGCCCCTGTGAGTATTTATCACCACCAGGCGTCTCGACTCTTCATCCAGTTCTAGTTGGCAATACGCATCCCGAAGATCTAACTTGGTGAATGCCGTACCACCTGACATTTCAGCAAACAAGTCCTCAATCTTTGGAAGGGGATATTGTTCCAGCTCTGTTGCTTTATTCACCGTCAACTTAAAATCACCACAGATTCTTATTCTTCCATCTTGTTTTAGCACCGGAAGAATTGGAGTTGCCCAATCTGAGGTTTTTACAGGTTCTAAAATACTATCTGCAATGAAGCGATCAATTTCTGTGTCAATTTTCTCTTTGTAGGCATATGGAACAGGACGGGCTTTGAAGAATCCAGGAACCGCGTCCTTTTTACATGTAAGGTGAACTTTGACTCCTTTAACCAACCCCAATTCTGGTAAGAAAACTTCACTAAATTTTTTTAGAAGACCATCTAATGTGGGTTGACTGGCACATGCAAACTGTGATTCATATTTGAGTCAAATGCATTCATAAGGCCTAGTGGAACAATCCAGTTCCGACCAGCTAAATTTGTGTTTCCTTCAGAAACCACCAGTAATTGCAAATGTTCTGTTCTTGACTGGAACACCACATCTACATTTGTTACTCCCAGTACGAAAATGGGATGGCTAGTAAAGGACTGGAGTTTTTTGCTGGACTGTTTGCTCTAAAGGAGGGCAAAACCTTCTAATTTTTTCAAACATTTTTACAGGCATTAATGAAAATGGAGCACCAGAGTCAATTTCAAAGGATATGGGTTGTCCCTGCACTCTACATTTGATTTTAAGTGGAGGGTAATTTTCCTTAACATCAGATAAGTGATACATAGTATACTGATTATGTTCCAACTTTTCCTTTGATTCTGATAAAAGATTTACTTTTGGTTTGTAACTAACTTTATTTTTAGACAAACATACCTTTGCTAGGTGCCCAAGTTTCTTGCAGGTATGGCATATTGTGTTTTTATGCCTGCATTCTGATGCCTTATGTTTTGGGTCTCCACAACGAAAACAATGTTTTCCTGTATCTGCAGTGGATGCCGATTTAGCGTTTTCGTATTTCCGCGGATTTGCGCCGTAATTTTCAGTTTCTGCACTTCAGAAATCGGAGATACCTTCAAATCAACTGCATCACTTGCTGCTGCTTCCATGGAAACGGCAATTTCCGACGCACGCACAAGGGTTAAGTTCGATTCTGACAGCAATTTCCGTTGAATTCCTTCGTCCTGTATTCCACACACTATTCTGTCTCGTAGCATCATATCCAGAATGACTCCAAAATTGCAATATTTCGTCAATTTCCGGAGTTCCGCGATGTAATCGGCCACCGATTCGCACGCGGCTATTGAACTTGAATCGCTCCACGATTTCTGAGGGCACCGGATCATAATGTCTATTTAGTATCCCAATAAGTTCTGCTAACGTCTTGGAGGTAGGTGCTTCCGGCGATATCAAGTTTCGGAGCAGTCCATACGTGGCAGGTCCAACCACTGTTAAGAAAACAGCACGTTTTCTATTCGCCTCTTCGATCGCGTTTGCGATAAAGAATTGCTCAATTCTTTCAGCATATTCGCTCCAGCACTCGTTTCCAGGGTTGAATTCCCCGATGCAGCCAAAAGATGCCATGATAATACGCAAAGAAATCCACCACGCGGTCGCCGAACGTCGATTAGGCTTAGCACGCCGTCGTCTGCCGAAGTCGCGATTTTTCTTAAAAATACGCGAAAATACGTTATATTTTCAAAAAATACATCGATAATTTTAATTCTCGTCGCCACTGAAGAGTTTTTTAAATTACTATTAGTAAGTTATGTTAAGAATTACGCTGGATGCATAAAGATTTAATAGGTTTATTAGAGGATCCAAGATCCAACCTGCATACATCGCGGCTAGCGTGAGACTGAGGTCCGATCGCCGATCACGACCGGGGAACATTTACATGCGCATGTGGCGCCATCTGGTGATATACAATGCAACTAATCTCGATTATAACAAAAGTAAAAGGTCGAAAGATACAACGTTTAGGCAGCAACCTGAAATATCCTAAGCAAAAAAAATCATTTAAAAATATTGAAATACGAACGAGATATTTGCAAAAAAGCCTCTTGGTTTAACAATTGCGAATATCACCGCTTTTGTTAAGATTTAAGATCACTGCAGCTGTTACAATCTTAAACTGCCGTCTGTTAAAATGTAGTCGATCTAGTTGGGAAATCTTTGGTCGTACAATTATAGAAGATAAATTTGTTTGTCTTTCGTATTTGAATTTTAAAATATTTCTTTTCCAAAAATTGTAACTTTTTTTTTGTACATAAATCTGCACACAGTAACACTGTAAAGAGCTTACTTGTATATCATACTACGCACCCACAATTTGTACTATACTGTTGCATCAATAAAACAGTCTTCTAAAAATATCTATCCAATATTAATAAAAGATTTAAAGTCACTATAGCTGTTAACGCTATCTTAAGCTGTCATCTGGCGGAAAGCAACAGATCTATTCCGGAAACTTTTAACGTACAATTATACAAGTTACAATTTTTTAGATACGTCGTATTTGAATTTAAATATATTATTTTTCTGAAAATTGTAAAAAAAAATTTCGGTACATAGGTCTGCACACTTTAACATTCAAAAGTACTTACTTGCATATCATAGTACGCATCCACAATTTGTAGTATACTATTGTGTCATTAAATGAGTCTTCTAAAAATATTTATCCAATATTAATAAAATGTTAGCATAACTTTTTAAATATTTCTGTCGTTCTTTAATATGGAATTAATTTGGAAATATTTCAACAAAAAAAAAATGCCAAGAACTTCTACAACATTAATATAAAATATAATTATTTGTAGAATAACTTCGATCTTTTTTTAACATCAGCATTACTGGACAGTATTACATTGGTCTGTTTTATGAATATTTTTTTTTTCAAAGCCAAATACTCTTTTTAGATTTCTCTTGCAAATTTTGTAGAAACCAACCGCGAAATTCTTTCTTCAGAAAAACGAGTATTCAAAAAGCGGACCATTTTGAAGCCCCACATTTTAACATAATATTTAATAAAAAATATATTGGGGCATTTGCAAGAAATATTGACTTTAATAATTTGTAGAATAATTTCCATCTTTTGTAACATCAGCCTTACTGTGCAAAACTTACATTGGTCTGTTTTTTGGTCTAGTTTTTTCAAAGCAAAATATTCTTTTTAGATTTCTCTTGGAAATTTTGTAGAAACATACTGCAAAATTATTTCTTCATAAAAACTGGTATTCAAAAATCGGAACATATGGAAGCCCTGCATTGTAAGTACATTTAATAAATAAAATACTAGGACATTTGCAAGCAATATTGACCAATAATGCGAATAGTTTAGAATCCTTCTAAAATTTTCCTCATTTTTTTAAACCTGCTTATGTATCTTGCAGAAGGCTTAAACAGAATGTATAAACCATTTATATCACTGACGTTAGACTAAAGAAAATAAACACCATTAGTTATATTATTAGTAACTATTAATAAAAGTGGAGGACGTCAGAATGCATTCGAAAAGCATAATAGCTAATAGTTAACTTATCATATTACTGTGATAGTGACAACGATGGATTATTTATTACATTTATAATATATTTTGGTTAGATCCATATATGGATGAGCGCCAGTAAAATCCAACTCAAGCATTTCACATTTAACTTCATTTATTAGTGAAAGATATTCAAAGAGACAAGTATACGAAGAAATATACTTTTCTGGTTCATAAAATTTTATTTTGCATTTGTACTTTTGAAAGGAAATAACAATTTTTAAGTAACATACAAAGAACATAAATATTTTTTATAAAACTTAAACTCGTCAACTGCTAAATTAAACAGTCACTAAATGTGACTATATTTTAGCAGTTATTAAACTGAATATTCCATACTGTAAATTAAATGCTTAAGCAATTTATTTAGAAATATTCGTAGTACTATGAAGAGCTTGAAAAATCATAGTTAAAATTCAAAATCGTCCTTGTATTTAATTCATTGAGTGTTTGCAATGTAGTGATTATACTTTAAGTTTACATTTTATAAACTGCTGGAGTTTTGTTATTTCTTTTTTCAATCTTTAAATATAAATAAATAAATAATAAATAAATTCTGCCACACGCTAAACTAAAAAATCACTAACATTATTTTAATCTTAGATACTATAAAACTAAGAATTTCATGCTATAAATTAGTTTAAAAAATTGCTTAAAAGGGGAAGAAAGAAATTGCCGATATATGAACATCGGGGAAAATTATAATAAAAAGTCAAAATCATGTCTGTTTTTATTTTGTTGAATTTATGAAAGTTGTGAACAAAGTGGTTGTAATTTAATTTCACATTTCACAAACTGCCAAAAACTTTTAAAACTTTTATTAACTTTTTTAAATGAATGCTTTTATTAAAATATAATATCCCATTATCTGTTAATTTAAAAAGTCACATAGTGTAGCCAAATCTAGCTAATTTTTTATTCAAAAATTCCACATTCATACCAGAAAATGTAGAATAGTATTTTTTGTTATTATTCTCGGAATGTCTACTATTTTATAATACAAAATCAACTATTCAAAATTTCTGGTTAGAGTTCGGAATTTCTGAATAAACAATCCGCAAAATTTTTAAGATAAATTATGAAAGAGAAAAATACCAAAAATTTCTACAATATTAGTATAAAAATGTAAATATTTGTGGAGTAATCTAGATCTTTTTGTAGAATTAGCATTACATTGTACATGTCTCCCAAATGGTTCGTTCTTTTAATACTAGTTTTTTTTTTCTTTTTCCGAAGAAAAATATTCTTTTTAGGTGCGTTCGTAATTATATAAATACGTAGCACCTATTGTCGTCGCTTGGTCCGTCCGTCTGTTCGTCCGTCTGTCTGTCCGTCCGTCCGTCTATCTGTCCGTCCGTCCGTCCGTCTGTCTGTCCGTCCGTACGTCCGTCCGCATATAACAACGCAAAAACTACCCAACCGAATGGTTTGAGATTTAAGATATATTATCTTTGCATAATTTTGTCGAGACATTTCAAATTTTATTAAAATCGAATCCAAACTTTAGGAGATATTAATAAAAATATTTATTAAGAAATTTGAATTTTTTTTTTTTAAATCGGTGCTTTTTTGTTATAGGAGCTTCCGAAGTTTAATCGTCAAGCGACCGAGATACTTATTTTATTACAGAAATTAATCTGCAGACGATATAATTCATTTCACAGAATTAAAAATCATCAAGATCTGAATATTTATATAACTATCTACAGTACGAACGCACATCGTTTGTCACGTTTGACGTACAATTTCCAACTTATTAGATTTATCTTGTAAATTTTGTAGAAATTTATACATAAGATTATTTATATTCCAAATTTTATAGATATTTATACATAAAATTATTTCTATACCAAATTTTTCAGAAATTTATATATAAGATTATTTCAATTCCAAATGTTATAGAAACCTTCCACGAATTATTTTCTTCAAAAATCTAGTATTCAAAAAGCGGACCATTTGGAAACCCTCCATTCTAACTGCATTTAATAAATAAAATAATGGGGCATTTGCAAGCAATATTGACTTGATACTTTAGAATCCTTCTAAACTATTCCTCATTTTTTCTCCTTTAACCTGCTCATATATTTTGTAAGAGGCTTAAACAGAATGTATAAACCATTTATATCACTGATGTTATACTGAAAAAAAAATAGGCGCCATTAGTTATATTATTAGTAACTATTAATGAAAGTGGCTGACGTCAGAATGCATTAGAAAAGCGTAATCAATAATAGTTAACTTATCATATTACTTTAACAGTGACAACGATGGGTTATTTATTACACTTATAATATATTTTGGTTATATTCATACATGAATGGACGGCAGTAAAATCCAACTCAATCATTTTACATTCAACCTCATTTATTAATGAAAAAGCTTCAAAGAGACACGTTTACGAGGAAATATATTTTGCTAGTTCATAAATTTTCATTTTGTGTTTGCACAATTGAAAAGGAATGATAATTTTTAAACAACGTAAAAAGAACATACTTATTTTTAATAACATTTAGTATTCCGCAAACTGCTAAATTATATATTCGCTAATGTGACTATATTTTAGCAATGATTAAACTGAATATTTCATGCTGTAAATTAAATGCACGAACAATTTATTTTAAAAAATTCGACGTTCCATGAAGAGCTTCAAAAATCATAATTAAAATTCAAAATCGTCCTGGTATTTAATTCTTTTTTTATTATTATTAAAGTGATTAAAATTTACGTTTACATTTTGTAAAAGGCTGGGGTTTTATTATTCCATTTTAAACCTTTAAATATAAATACTTAAAAAATAAATAAATCTCGTCAAATGTTAAACTAAACAATCACTAATATTATTTCATCTTTGCATCTACATAATTGAGCATTTCATGCTATAAATTAGTTACAAAAATTGTGAAAAATGAAAAAAAGAAATTGCCGATGTATGACAGTCAGGAAAAAAGACGAGTATAATAAAAAGTCAAAATCATGTCTGTATTTATTTTATTGAATTTATGAAAGTTTTTAACAAAGGGGTTGTAATTTGAATTCCCATGTTACAAACTGCCAAAAACTTTCTAAATCTATATTTAACTTTTAAAAATAAATTCTTTTAATAAAATATAATATTCCATTAGCTGTTAAATTGAAAAGTCACTAATGTGACTTTTCTTAACCAGTGTAGCCGAACCTAGCGATTTTTTATTCAGAAATTCCACATTCATACCAGAAAATTTTGAATAACATTCTTTATTTTTTTAATTTAATTCACGGAGATGGGTTCGACCCTCGGTAGGTTTCGTCTGTCATCTTGAATCTAACTTTTGGACAATTTTTTTTTAGTTTTTTTATTGTTTAACTTCTATTTCTTTATTATATTTTAAATATTTTTATTTTATTTTTGTTTCAACTTTTTACATTTCGCACGGTTTCTTATTTGCCTCGCAAGTCGTTTACATTTATCCTGGACGTTCAGTTGGTACGCAACTAGGTATTTCATTCAACTAACTACATTGTTCCATGCCTATTATTTTATAAGAAAACATTAGCTATTCAAACTTTCTGGTTCGGAATTTTTGAATAAAAAATCCACCAGATTTATAAGATAATTTATGAAACGGAAAAATACCAGAACTTCTGAAATATTAGTATAAAAATGTAAATATTTGTGAGTAATCTAGATCTTTTTGTAGTATTAGCTTTACAAAAACTCAAACGGTTCGTTCTTTTAATGCTAGGTTTTTTTTTTCAAAGAAAAAACATTTTTTTAGATTCACCTTGCAAATTTTGTAGAAATGTATCCCTAAGATTATTTCTACTCCAAATGTAGAAATCTACCATGAACTTTTTTCTTAAAACTAGTCGTTGGGTTCCACCGTAATACTTACCCATCATGGATATGCATAATATAAAATATGAAAATAAAACATGTGTGAACTATTTATAAAATGCATTGCAATTCGAATAAAATCGTGGCTTGATGACGTCATAAACTTTAAATGCTCTATTAGTGAATTGCGTAAAAGAAACATCCTTATAACTCCAAAATTGATAATCATATTAACTAGCGGTTTACTGCGTCGGATTAAGAGTCTCATTTCAAATTAGAATATATCTTTGAATTGAAATTTGAATGAAATACAGAGTCATGAAAAATCGAAGAGTGTGGATAATAGGATTACAAATATCTCGGCCACTCATTATCCGATCGATTTCATTCTTTGTGCAAAATGTATGTTTTTTTATTGTCTTTTATATTTAATCCTTAAAATTAAACAATTTCAAAAATTTGTATATACCTTTTATCAGAACGAATATTTCGAGAGTCTGAAAAAAATAGTTCCGGATAATCGAGGTTACTGAAATTCAATAAGCTTCTTCCCATTATTACATACTAAGTTCATACCAAATTTCAAGTATCTATCTCAATTTGTTCGAGAGATAGAGCGTTTACAGACACACACACAGACAGACGGACGACAAAAAAAAAAAAAATTCTAAAAATACGTTTTTCGTAATCTCCAGTGTCTTAAACGGGTAAATCCATCAAAAAAATTTTCCGATTTTCAAAACGATTACTTGACTTACCCTATATTACGTATGATGGGTAAGTAAAAAAATTAATATTCAAAAAGCGGATCAATTGGAAGCCCTGCATTGTAACATTGTAACTGTATTTAATAAATAAAATACAGGGGTACATTTGCAAGCAATATTGACTTGATACTTTAAAATCCTTCTAAACTCTTCCTCATTTTTTCTCTTTAATCTGCTCATATATTTTGTAAAAGGCTTAAACAGAATGTATAAATCATTTATATCACTCATGTTAGACTGAAAAAAATAGGCACTATTAGTTACATTATTAGTAACTATTAATGAAAGTGGTTGACGTCGGAATGCACTAGAAAAGCATAATAACTAATAGTTAACTTAAAATATTAATGTAATCAGCGACAACGATGGGTTATATATTATACTTATAATATATTTTAATCATATGCATATATGGATAAGCGCCAGCAAAACTCCAACTCAAGCATTTTACATTTAACTTTATTAGTGAAAAAGCTTCGAAGAGAAAAGTATATGAGGAAATATACTTTTCTAGTTCATAAATTTTTATTTTGTGTCTGTACAGTTGAAAGAAAATAATAATTTTTAAATAATGTAAAAGGAACATACGTATTTTTAATAATATTTAGTACTCTGCCATCTGCTAAATTAAATAGTCAATAGTGGGACTATATTTTAGCAATGATTAAACTGAATATTTCATGCTCTTAAATTAAATGCATGAACCATTTATTTAAAAAATATTCGTCGTATCATGAAGTGCTTGAGAAATCATAATTAAAATCCAAAATCTTCCTTATATTTATTAATTCATTGGATTTGTGCATGTAGCCATTATAATTTAAGTTCACATTTTGTAAACTGCTAATTGTATTTGTTAATTTATTTTAAAACTTTGCAACATAGTTCAAAAGTGCTTATGAATTCGGTTTGTCTAGTCGGATGGCCGTCTAGCGTCTGTTTGTTCGTGCTCTAACTCACGTAAATATACTCGGATTACTATGCAATTGATATACAGGGTTATTCTAAATGATGGACCCATTTTCAAAAAATTGTATTTATTAAAGTACAAATCTAAAATGAACAATCTTTATACCAATGAAAAGAGGAAGTTTCAAAGTTTTTTTTAAGACATTATAAATGTTCAATGTGTCCACCGTTTGCTGCACGGCAAACATCTACGCGATAGCCAAACTCGTCCCACACACGAAAAAGCGTACTGCTGTTACTGAGTGCAACGAAATCGCGGCCTATTGCCGCGCGACCTCTACCGACCGCCTCTGGAAACATGACCGCTTTGAAAGCCGTGTAATCAGTAACAGCAGATAAGCTTTGTCGTGTGTGGGACGAGTTTGGCTATCGCGTAGATGTTTGCCGTGCAGCAAACGATGGACACATTGAACATTTATAATGTCGTAAATAAAAACTTTGAAACTTCCTCTTTTCATTGATATAAAGATTGTTCATTTTAGATTTGTACTTTAACAAATATATTTTTTTGAAAATGAGTCCATCATTTAGAATAACCCTGTATGTTGTTGAGTTTTACCATAGCATGTTCAGTATTGAAATTGATGTGTTTAGTATTAATAGTTCATTTACAGTGGCGCTGAAAATAATTCCGTTCCATTATGTTCAAATCCGTTTGCAGTTATTTTAATGATTTCACACAATTTTAAATATATTGACATTGATAAAGATCACTGGGATTAGAAACTTCCATAGAATTTGGTGTTCATAGTATTTATCGTTCACTTACACGAACACACATAAAAATTCGTTTACAGTATTGTTGTTAACAATAACTACTGGAAATGCGTTTTCAATTTTGGTATGCGTTTTTAAATTTAACTATTTTTCTGCATATTTACTAGATGTGTATAAATTCTATAGATCATATACAGGGTTGCACAAAAGAATTCGAGTATATTTCTAGTTATTGGCGGAAATTGCTGAAGGGGAATTTACAACTGTGTTGTGTGTTTCCTAATTGAACTAATTTTTTCCATAATATATATACAAAACAGATTATATACTGTGCTGCACAGGCGAATTCGACAGTACCTGTGATGTGTCGGCGAAATCAGCCGACGAACAATCTCGAAATAGTGCCGTAATGAATGTGATATTCGATTAACCCACCCTAAAAGAGAAAAAGCAATTGTTCTTTTTTTTTTGGGGGGGGGGGGATTTTTGGATTCTTGTTTCTGATCTGCTGGAACTAAATCGTGTGAACCCATCCTTTTGTTAAAGAACTTGGTATTTCGTATTTGAACTAAATATGGAAAACGAACTACATTTTCGCAGAAAAATACTTATTGATTATGAAACACTTTCCAACACAGCCAGAAAACTGTAACGAAACTTCAATGTTAAATAACGTGAAAGAAGTTATGTAAGTAAACAGTTTAGAAAACATATAACACATTGAAAAATACAGTTTTCGAAATTACCTTCCAGTGTCAAAAAAGTAGTCGAATTCTTTTGTGCAGCCCTGTATATGATCAATATATGTGGCTATATAGCATGATAAAATTTAGTTCAGTTATAATATTCACATTTAGAAATTTTCGAAAATCGATGGAAATGCACTCGAAATATTTTGTACAGCCCTGTATATCATCTGAATACTTTTGTACACACCACCTATTAAGCTAAAAGGCAACTTAAAACTCACGCGCAGCAATTACCAAACGTAAACGACAATGTATCTTTTTTGCGTAGTCTTTTATATGAATTTATTTATATTCCACAAACTTCTATTAGTCTACTAAATATAGTTCAGCAGGAAAATGCGTAAACACAATTAAAAACTACCCTTAAGCAATTCACTCCCATAGTCTGTAATACTTGTGAATTCCCTTGTGTAGCCCTGTATATGATAAACCGAGTTTATAAACACACACGTACTACGAAAAAAAAATTGTTAAACTTAAAAACACAAACCAAAGTTGAAAATGCACATATCACACATAGACTGTAAATATCGCACATGTACTGTAACCATTATCTTTTGTGTGTCCCTGTAAATAAACGCAATGCACACAAGAGAGCAATTTACAGTGCACCTCAGTAATGCATATAATTTTCATTATGTTTGAAATAGTGAAATATCACTCAATTACACTGCAGACGATTTTTTCCCATTGAACAATGTGTAACCATTGAGCTCTATATATAACAGGAGTTCAGAATCAGCGGTCAGAAGCATGAAAGACAAATGAAGCTTGCAAGGCAAAAGTAAAAAATAGTCCGTGTTGTCAATGTCAGATATTAGTATTCTCATTTACTAGTATCCTAATTTATGCTTTTATAATTAAGCTATGCTTATTTAATTCATAAATAATTCACTAATAATGTAAGGGAATGCGATAGACAGCTTGTTTTGCCAAGAATGCGAGCTAAAATTATGGTCACTGTATCCTTCCGCGTTGACCGCTGGAAAACATGTTGGGCATTAGGAAGACAGATCTCCTGTTATATATGGAGCTCAGTGTGTGTAACATAGTTTTTTGTTTGACCCTGTAAATGAATAATAAATGCTTTGCACCCCATATTCTAAAAAAAACATGTTTTAATGCGCTTCATAATAATATATCAATTTCATTGTGTTTTAAATGACGTAGCGTCATCAAAAGGAACTTGAAACGATTATTTCCCATTGACTGTAATGTAACGGGATGCTTTTGACTGTCCCTGTAAAAAAACTATAAGTGCTACACACTTCAGTTGAAATAGGGAACATGCTATAGATAACGACAATAACATATAAAAATTTCAAAGCAATCCGAGCGTATTTACGGAAATTAGAGCACGGACAGACGGCTGACAAACCGAAGTCATAAACACTTTTCAACTAGGTTGGAAAGTATTAAAAAGAAAAGAAACTCTGATTCCAAATCAACTTGCCTGCCATCATCAATCGATTTTAATCTGGATTAATCTACCTAAACTGAAACCGAAAACAGACATATGCTATTTAAAGTTTTTTTTTTTAAATTTTAAAGGTGTTTTCCGAGTTTAGAATGAGTTTGATCTAAAATAGAATTATGGTATTAAGGGGAAATCAGGAGTTTTACCCAAATTCAAATTTATTATTTTAAAAAATTTATTAGCTTTTTTTTTGTAAAATTAAAGTTATTAAAATTATAGGAAATTTGGGAATGACATGCTATGCACATTAAAAGTGGGACAAATTTTAACAACAGTGTTTTTGTGTTCTTATTTCGTCAAGTGAAGCATACGTGTGATCACCAAAAACTATTTTGTGTTATTTTGTTAAAAAAATATACCGGTTTAACTTTTTTTTAAACTTAAGTCTTTTTATTAAAATTGTATTTGTGGAGGGGGGGGGAGCAATTATAAATGCCTTTTTTCATAAACAACACTATTGAAGCAGTCAATATTTCTATTTTTTTTTTCCTTTTCAAGTATTTTATTTGCATTCGTGTAATTTTGAAGTTACACAGCAAAGAAAATAGCTATAAAGCTATTAAATAATACATTTGCACAGTGATCTTTCAATTTTTTATTATCATTTTATTCATAATTATTTTTCTATTTAATATGGGCACAATTGCATTTATCAATGTTTGAAAATATATTTTGTTTATTTTGGATTTTGTGTGACTATGATTAGTACCTATTTTACTTACTGTTATAATTCGTTTCTTTTATATAAGTTTTTTTATTATTATTATTTTTTTTTACTGAACTGGTAGACGTACCAATCAAGTTTGAAAATATCTTCTTTATATTTTATGTAAATATTGTTCATATTGAGTTTCTAGTACATTAATTGACTATTATTATATATTATATCATATTATTTTTAACATTTGATTTTTTTAATTTTTATTATCTATATAAAGTTCTTTAATTAATTTATCACACCCCATCACTCTCTAAAGGGCTCTAATGTGTTGGTTAAATTCCAACCATTTTATGTACATTTTTAAAGGAAAAATTGGGAGGCCCTTTCCTCACCATTTTAAATATTCTAAATAAATTGAATTCATTGGCCAATCGATTTAGACATGACCGTGGTAAATCCAATAACGTCTAAATCCACACATTTAATTTTTTAAAGTGAGCATGGTTCCTCTCCATTAAGTTTTTAGACCCACGGTTTTTTTTTTTAAAGTTTTTGAGTTGTTAAAACGCCAACCAAAAACACGCCTGTGCAGACAAGGAGGATTCGGTGATTTCCTGCAATCCGTGGAAATGTGGCAACTGCTGACGTTTTTGTAAAAACGGATCCATTAATAAACAGAATTGTCATCAGGTTGCCATGCACTTAAAATTAAAGCACAGTTTTTTTAATTCGAACCCGGGCATATTATTTTATTTTTTGTTTATTTGTATTTATTTATTTATTTATTTGTATTTATTTATTTTTATTTTTATTTTATTTTATTTTATTTTATTTGCTGTTTTATTTATTTTATTACCTTTGCCAATAGCAAAACACTTTAATATTTAAAAGAGTTTTGCTATTTGCCTAAAAAACTAGCAAGGGAAACTCTGATCATTTTTACTTTAATCTTTAAGGGAAAATGGTCTGATTTTTATTTGGTTAGAGCAGGAATTTTTTTATTTATGTGCTACCAGTGAGAGGTAGGCGTAGTTTATTAAATTACTACTCGGATTTATGAATGCCACTGGAGAAAATAAATACACTTCAGTCTGCAAAATAGTAAACTCCTTTTTGATTACAATTGAATTGCATCTGCATCTCCACGACAAAATATTAACATCACACTCTTTTTTTTTTTGCTAAAACCTGAAAAGGCTTGGGATAAATGAAAGTACATACCTAACCAGTAGTCCCTGTAAATAAATTCCATACATTACACTTGTTATGTCCATACCTGTTTTGTCTATTTTTATATTACATTATTTTTAAATATTTACATATTCCTTTAATTTTAACATTTTTTTTTAAAAGTGACGAAATCTTTTCCATTTTTTTTCATAATTTCGCATTTTAAAGTATCTGTCTTATGTACATATTTTACGCAGAACATATGTTTTTCAGTAATCAATTTTTTACACTAATTTCTTATATTTATTATTATTATTATTCCTATTTTATTATATTTGTACTATATGTTAATATATTTTTTTTACATAAGTCAATTTTTATATTATATTTGTGCAATTTTGTGCAATAAATTTATATATTTCTCAGATATTGATTTGTATATAATACTTTGCAATTTTGTGCTGTAGACTGACAAAAATAGCACAACAATGGCCGCAGAACTTTCCAATAAGATAATTATGGCCACATGACAAACAACAAATTTATGGCTATTATTTTACAACATTATTATCTTATTATTATTTCTTTCATAGAGTTTTGTTGTAATATTACTGTGTTGTTGTTTTCAGATATTTTTTATGTTTTATATTCTTAATATTATATTTTTCAAGTTTTTATAGTGTAAAGTTCTCTTAGGTTGTCCCAAGAGCCATAATCCCAAACTTAGAACTTCTAGCATAAAGACTTAAAATCATAAATTTTTCCGCAATTTTTATGCTCAAAATTTAAACTTTAAAATATTTTTACAGCAGCAAAATTTAGCCCTTACTTTTTAGTAATCTTACTTATAAATTTAACTTTAACACTAACTGAAATTTGAATCCTTAAGGAAAGTAAACACTTCTTTTTTTTTATCTTACTTTGTATTCTCGGTCTTCCAGGTGACCTCCCCCTAACTTTGCAGGCAAATCTGATGAATCTCATCTTGAAGTGGGGATATGAAAGGATAAAAAATAAATTCTTATTTAAAATTTAAAATTTAAAATTCCCAACTTCTTTTTGCAACTTTTAAATCTAATCATTAAATCAGACTTGCCCTTGTTAAGTTTCTTTTACAGCATAGCACTTACTACTTACATACTCCAAAATTTAACTTTCTTTAAGAAAAATGTTCTGAATTGGTGCTTCTTGCAGCTGTTTGTGGTTTGCGGCATCCAGGTCTTGGCCAAGCCTTGTTGTCGTCATAAGACCCCAGACATCAATCAAGAACTAACTGACCAATTAAAATAAATTATCATAATTATTAAATAATTATTACTATTTGACACCTTCCTCATCTGCTGTAAAATATCCTAAATGCTTAACAAAACTGCCGTGCACCCCACCAAGAGCATAGATTTTGTAAAACCTACGGCTATGTAGATCTCTGAAAAGTAACGTAGAATGGCTGGCAGGGACTCCGATTGAACACACGAAGATGGCTGCACGAAGAAATGCTTTAATAAACGATTTCGATCCAGAAAGAGGATCCCGATTCCAACATATTTCTATCAAAGTCCTCCCCAATATTTCATTATATGTATATATATATATATATATATAAGAAAGAGAGAAAAATAAATTATTATCGTTAATTTAATTGGGCTTGTGAAAATGTTAAACATGTCTATTATAATTAAAATTCATATTTTATAATCTGCTAATAACTTTTTTATGCATTTCTTTTTTAGATGTTTTTATTAAAAATTATTAATCCATCATCTGCTAACTTAAAAAAATTGCTAATGTGATTGATTTTTGCAATGATAATACTGGGAATTTGATGCTATAAATTACATGAAACGTTAATTTCTTTTAAGAAAATTTATGCATTCATGAAGTGCTTGGAAAATTCTAATTAAATTTGTTTATTTTATTGCGTTTATGAACATGGTAAACATGATAAAACTAATGCTGTACATATAAATTTCTATACCATCAATAAATGCTTAATTTTTTTTTCATTTAAACACAAATTAAAAAACATTGTTACCTTAAAAAAACCACTAAAGTAACTTGTTTAAGCAATAGTAAAACTGGAGAATCCCATGTCATAAATAAATGAAATACAACAAGATTTGTTTTTTTATAGAGCTCGAAAAATCGCGATTAAAACTCAAAATTCTATCTGTGTCTATTTTATTGAGGTTGTCGTGAAAATTATGATGTAGAATTAATGTTTCGTTATGATATTGAAGAAATGTTGTTTATAAGTAATATTTATATTTTTTAAACATTTAAAAATAAATTTTTTTAATAAAAATTATTATTTTGTAATCTGCCGTGTTACAAAATCGAGAAGGTGACTTGTTTCAGCAATGAAAAACTTGTCAATCTCTTGTTACGAATTAAATACAAGATGAATTTATTTTATACAAAAAATATATATATATTATCCATGAAATGTTTATAAAATCATGTTTAAATCTCGAATACTTGTTTATGCTTGTTTCAATGGGTTTGTAACTGTAGTGAACACGGTGGAAAACTAATAAATTTAAAGAGACTTGCAACAGTTTCACAATAAACAAGAAAACCGCTCACCGAAGTAACGCGCCAAAAAGTTTTTCTCGCCAAGCATGCTATAAGTCTTTAGTGTTTGTAAATACCCAGACCCTCTCGTCTAACAAGTGGCAGCTGAAACACTAGACAAAATATTACAAGAAAGTCTATCTAATCTTTCCTAAAATAAATTTTTTTAAATATTAAAATTTTAGTACACTGTAAAAAATGGGTACTCAAAATTGAGTAAAAAGTACTCAATTTTGAATACGTCACATACTCAAAATAGCTCCGATCCAAATGTACTCAAAATTGAGAAACACATGTACTCATTTTTGATCCCATGGATGTATTCAAATATGAACTGCTATGTACTCATTTTTGATCCCATGGATGTATTCAAATTTAAAATTTATTATGTCGTTAAAATAAAATTTATAGGATAGAAAAAAAAGTTACTTCGCGAGGACAACCTTATAAGGGATACATACATTTCTGCTCATTTTTTTCATTCCTGCGTGAGTTTATAGTAATTGACCAACCCTTGCCCATGAGAGTGAGGTCCTGTAACCCGTGAGATGCGAACCCGTGATGTCCTGTGTACTAACCTGACGACTCAGACCAACGCGCCATGAGCGGTCACGTCATCTTTTCAAATGTTGTTAGTAACTTTTCAAAACTTGCAAAAACTTGAGGTTTCATCTGTAGATGGATTTTTCCAGTTCTAATGTTTTTAATATTTTCTTTTCATAATTTTAAATACTTTGCTGTATGATTTGGTGCCTTATAACAGATAAATTTCAATTTATTATGTATTATATGCGTAAAACATTGCATTAAGAATACTCATTGCTTCTTTTTGCAACAGTACCAACAATTTCTTTATTCAAACATATATATTTTTTTAATTATTTGCCTGATTATCTATTTATCAATTCTAATAAAAACAACAATTATCTTAATCAGACGTGTTTATTACATGCTATTAAAATATTTTTTTTTTATGTCTTATTTAAAAAAAAATTATGTAAATAAAATTTTTTATAAGAAATTGAATTATTATATTTCAGCTATGCTGAGAGCTTTTGCGTACGGTTCGGTTAAACTAAATAGTTAAAAAAAAATGATTTTTAAAGACAAATTTGAAATTAATGACCTTGGGATAGGTAGGTTTAAATCTGGACTTATTGATTTTATTTAAATTAAATTAGATTAATTTATAAAAATATAAGCTAAAGAAATAAATTAAAAACGTTATAAAGTTAAAAACTTTATTTTTATAAAAGTAAAGAATAAATATTAACTAATTTTATAAATTCAATGAAAAAATTATAAACTTGTAAAATTATAATTTATAAAATAATAAATTTTAGCGTAATTCATAAATTTGTAAGCCAAATCAGCTTAGTTTAATACCAATTTGCAGAGCTATAATTTGCAAAGATATTATGTTATGAAACTTTTAAATAACACAATATTGCCTCACGTTAAAAAAGTTAAAGTAATTTTTTAAAAAATTAGTGGGAAAAAAAATCATAGTTTTGAAGTACTATCAAGGAAAAAAAAAAGTAGATGTGTAAAATGTGAGGGGGGGGGGGGAGTGTAAATGTGTTGTAGTGGTTGTAGTGGATCCACTTTGATAAAAATCCCGAACAACCAGATCCACTTTTCATTTCTCTTATTCTTCGTTTTCCCTTCAAATAATAGCTTTTTAGGCTCCGAAATTTCGTCATTACACATTCTGAAATATACAAGTATGTTGGGTTTGATCATATGTTCATTTTTTATCCAAAAATACTCATTTCGAAATGAGTACATAAACTTACTCATTTGTGAGAATACATTTGTTCATTTTTTATCCAAAAATACTCATTTCGATATGAGTACATGGACTTACTCATTTTTTAGAATGCACGTGTTCATTTTTGATCCAAAAATACTCATTTCGAAATGAGTACATGGACTTACTCATTTTTGAGTACTTCATTTTTTACAGTGTATGTTCCTACTATTTTATTCAACAAAATTTACTTTAAAAGTGTTAAAGATTTCTAAAGTACCTTTAAGTGTTTAAATTACTTATAGTTGCAAAGATAAATATAATTTTAATATGTAAGTAAGAAATTTCCTACGCAGGGAAACACATTCGATAAAGCCGTTGTCTGTGAAATGATGATCAAGGAGAATAATCAAATGCCTTATCCTGGCAACTATCGAAAAAATTAATAAGATATTAATTTCTGTAATGTTTTAAGAGACATTTATAAAAGTGCATTTATTAAACTCAGCACATCCGTTTGATTTCTCTGTACAATTAAAAAATCTCTTGGGATCAAATCTTATAGTGCTGGAAATGTCACCTATAAATAATTTTATATCTATGAGAATCTATATACAATTTTCAGAATTATATTTTTATCTACAAAAATAAATTACTTACTTTTACCATCCTCTTCAGAAAAAATTCAAGACATTCTACAGAAAATTTCCTTTTTAAAATTAAAGACATTAATAGAAGAGATATTTCCTCCTGAAATTCTAAAAAAAAACGCGAATATTTATATGCTCTCTACTTAATATACTTCCACCTACTTAAACACCTACACATGTGGGAGAAATTGTACGAAGCCAAACAAATATTCTAGGCGCTGAAAAAAAATATTACATGGTATATTGTTGTATTGGAAATCATGTGGGAGTCACTCGAAATTTTATACAATTTTAATCGCTGATAAATGTTTATACACCGTAATTCTGGAAACTTCGATGCAAAAAATTTTTCATAATCAGAATGTAATTTTCTAAAATTGAATGGGTGTATGGAAGAAAGGGCTTTGTTGCAAATTTAAAATTTTACAGAAATGAGGAAAAAACTATTGATATCACTGATTAGCGATGTCCTGATCACCTAGTCCCCTTCTTCTGATCTTAATTACCCTACACATTTGTCTTCATGCTGACCATTGATGGGTAATAAAAAACTAGTTAAGTGGGTAAAGAAAGTAATAATATTATTTTAATTTATTTTTTACTTTAAAAAAATAATAATAATAAACTTGTATATTACGAAATTACATTTTTTAACACCGGGTAATGATCAATCATTCCACATAGGCTCTTTTCAACAAAATAACCAACTTTCCGAAATTTGTATCATAGGCGCTTCTTCCAGACACTCATTCAACTGTCGAATGTATTTGTAAAAAGTGTACACTTTACCAGGAAAACATTTAAAAACTGTCATTGTTAAAAGATAGAAGACAATTTTTCTCTCTTGAAATATATTACTTCTATCTATTTCAAGTGATCCCTGAAGATTGTACTTTCAATTTTTCATATAAAGAACTAGCTGGGACTTATATTTTAGAATCTGTTCTTTATAAAGCAACAATGCAAGCGTCTGACATTTTTGTAATAAGTATCCCATAGATTTTTTTTATTAAAAATTCTTTTTTTATTTTACTTATTATTTACGCCATCATACCATTTTTTTCAAAGGCGTTATTTTTTTAACTATTTTTCATTTGTTTTCTGCCTAACTTATTTATATTTCCTCGTATTTTATTCAGATCATTTTCGAAATGTTCTTTATTGTCATTTCCTAAATAACAGAATAAACTATTAGATGGGAATTATATCACTATTATACAGTGAAAAATATTTATTTTACAATTTTTAAAAATCTGTTTTTTTTTTTTTTTTTTTTTTTTCAAAACTTTTTTTTAAATGTTAAATATGGTTTATACAGAGATTTTCAGATCTATCCACTGACTTTTTTACAATGTTTCCAAAATTCTGCCTATTTAGACATTTTTCTATGAAATAACGGAGAATCTACTGGTAATCATTTATAATATATCTTATGTAAATTTACACGGAACTGAAAACCGAGATTCTTTTAAAAAATAGAGAAAATGTTCTGTAAATTTACCATAAGCTGATTATTTACATCTATAAAAATGCCCAATAACCTGTATTATTACATGCTTAAAAACAAAAGACTATTGTGGACTTGTTGATCATATCGCAAGCAATTATAACACTTTATATGCGGGCAGTTTTAGCGACGCATTACAGCCGAAACGAGCAACTTTTCGATAAGTATGCAAGAAATTTAATATTATAAAATCTAGCAGTAAAATTAAAACTGATATGCGATAGCTGCAAATTAGAAGGAACTGGATCACACCTTCTCTCTTCCTCTATACAAAATTTCTGGTACAAACATTAATTTCTTCTACCGATCTATAAAAAACGTGTGAGCTAATAATTGAAAATCTTGCTAAAACGCTTTCAACCAACAACTAGTGCATACTAAGAATCTCTACTTCTTTTCTGAGTTTTATGGAACATTTTAACAGTGTGCCTGGCATAATCATCTCTAACTAATACCGCGGGTAGCCCATAAATTTATTAACATTTCAAAAATTCATAAAAAATGAAGGATTTGGTTTATTTGAATGCGGTTTGCGACAAAATTATACTCATGCGGAGAATTTCTTCTTATTATTAATATTAGTAGTATTATTTCGTAAAGAAAAAAAATAATGAAAATTTTATCACTAGAATGCGTTTTACACATTCCAATTGCAGGAAATATGCAAAGTATATTCCTATATAATGCTATGTGCAAGTTTAACAGCTTATTTCAAATTTTTCTGTTACTGGTGCAGATGTGCATATTTTATTCTGATGTTGACGTTGGCGGATAAGGCACTACTGAGGAAGTTGTTTTACCTTAGCCAGGAATCGCCGATCGAAGCTTTACGATGGTTTCGGGTGCAGAAAGAAATGATTATGGGAAAACTTCCAATAATTCATCTCGGAATGATCTTCTTCATTCAACGTGTCGAAGAAGATTGGTTGATTTTTTGACGACCGATTATCTGCACAAGAAATATACGCCCTAGAGGAGAGTGCCCTCCATGGGGGTCTTTCTAAGGGATCCTAACCCGTATTTACGGCAAGCTTCGAAGAAAACCACGGAAAACTCCGAACGGTTAGGTCGACGAGCGTGACAGGGGTTCAACGTGTCGAGGAAACAGGCATCTTCTGCATCCATCCGGATATGCTACATGTCTCAGTTAACACAGTTCTCGCTCGCTTGCAGTGGGCAATTCCTTGTGGTAGCGAACACGTAGAAAATTGACTGCTATGCGCTTGTAAATATTTGCATCCACATAAACATTATTTTCCATGAAATTTTGCAATTTGAAATGTAAAGCGACAAATTACTACTATTTAAATTAGCGACTATTAACAAAAAATGCCACTTTTTTTTTTTTTTTTTTTTTTTTTTTTTGTTTAACAAAAATAAAAAAATTTCTCCCTTATGAGAATAATTTTGTCGCTAACCGCATTCAAATAAACCAATTCCTTCAGTTTTTATGAATTTTTGAAATGTTAACAAATTTATGGGACACGCGTTATAGTTAATGTCATGAATTATGATTTTAAATGACACGAAACAAGAAATCGTCATTTCTTTCCAAGGATGATAATGAGATGACCCTTTTAAACATCGCCTTTCTATTTTTCTTTCATTTTTATCGCAACTATACTATCGATTAGATTACCTTGATAAAACCGATTGTTTCCATTTTGCTACTTCCCGTAATGGAATAAAACACCTGATACCAGCCGTACATAACTGATCGAAAGAAAAAAAATGAACCGCCCCGTCATATTTAGTTAAAGTGTGCTGCAGTTCTAGCCCTAGAAATATCGAAAAGGGATAAACCATATTACACAAAATGTCGAGAAAGTTGTTTCTCATATTGATGCTGGACATTACGATCTGTTTTTCACAAGGTAAAAATTTTGATATATAAATATATAAGTATTACTATTATTTACCACTTTTGGAGGCAGGTAATTATGATGCTGTAATGTTGAGGACTACCGGGATTTTTTAACAATTTCAATTTAAAATATGTAAATGCAGTGTCTTTTTTTTTTCACGTAAATTATAAAACTAAAATTTTATTCAAAATGTCTGGTACAAACAGCTCTAGGAGAACTGTATACATTTTATTTTACTCCTTTTTCATATATAAACAACACATGAAGTTCGAAAATGATTGTGAAAAACAGTAATAGATTGAAAAACCATTTTCTGTATAAAAAAGCTATGTTAAAAAGTTCGCTTAAAAAAAATTTCTGATCTTCATGATAGAAAAAATTTTCGGAGAACGCCTGCTTTTGAATCTCAACAAAAACGTAAACAATTTTTTTCTACTTTTTCTTACTGCATCCCAAGTTTAAAGTTCTAGTAATAATATTATTTAATGCATATAAACCTCATATAACTTTCGTTTTCTAACTTTGTAATAAATGTACGATTTTAAAAATTCTATAATATTTATTCTTAGTAATACCTTTTAAATGTATTTTACGTGCAAAATATTTTTTCAACCATTAAAAAAAAAAAAAACGCCGATAAGAGTTGGGACTTCTACCACTAGATATTCTGTAAAATTCGATGTAGGATTCGATGTAGGATTCGAATTCCGGATAAGAAATCAAACGTAAGTCAGTGAGAAGGTAAGTTATTTCGCAAGTTACAGTTGGAAATTTGCGGAGAATGGATCGGTGGTAAAGGTCTGTACGGGTCGAAATTTCCAGGCCCGTGCCTGGCTCGTTTATATTTTCGTAGTTCATGGCCCAGCCCGTGTAAAAATCAAGAAAATTAGGCCCGGCCTAGCCCGTTTATATTTTTCCAGTTCATTGGTCGGCCCTGTCCGACTCAATTTCAACAAAAAATTCCCATTTTTCTTAACGTACAATTATGATTCTTTTAAATAATAATTTTACAGTATATTCCAGATTATATGTCCACAAGCCATGTAATACAGAATCGCAACATTTTTTATCGCTTTCGCTTGTATTTACCATCTACCCCAACTCCCGGTTTAGCACGAATAGCTCGGTCGAACGTTTAAATTATATTCACTATTAATCTGTTTAGACTTCGGCTTCAATCAGGTCCAATTACGTTAATGACGAATACTATTCGAACGTTCAACCATGGCTATTGTGCTTAACCGTGAGTTGAGGTAGATGGTGAATTCGAGCTTTAAACTTTTAGATTTTAAATTCAAATAAAAACTCATTAAAAAATAGTTTAGAATAAAAGAGAAAAGATGGTTAAAAACATCATATTTGAAATATTTTCTATAATTTATTAAAGTATATTTCCAAGCATTTCGTTAATAAAAGTGAATTATCACCGTTATTTTTACAAATAACATTTCCTGCCTAACACGTTTTGCGAACAATTAAGATGCAGATGATACGAATAAGAATTAAGATGCTATGCTGGATGTGTTAAATTTCTTTATTTATGTTGACAAACTCGCATCGGTTCGTGCACCACATTTATAAAGTATTATCGGCCCAGTCAGGTCCTTTAAAATTGTTCATATTTAGTCGGCTCAGTCCAACTCTTTTAAAATTGTTACATCGGGCTGAACGGCCTACTTAATTTTTTTATCGGCTCGGCGGGCCCGTTTAATTTATTTATCGGCCTGGCCTGTTTATTTTTCCTATCGTCCCGGCTCGGCCCGTTAAAAAAATTGTGTTTATTCTGCCAGCTTGGTACGAACAAGTGCATACCTCTAGTGAGTGATAGCTGAAGCAGCAGACACAGTATTTTAGAAGGGAGTTAACGTTTCTAGCTAAGGTGAGATCTATGGCGATGTAGCACCGAGTAGTCTTATCCTTCTCGAATGTTCTTTAGCATTTCAGGATTCTTGTCGGCCTCTCTGAAGTTGCCCACTGGGAAAATATTTGAATATTGTTATTAAATATTGGATGTTATTAAATATAAAAATTTTTACTAGATCCTAAAGTTACAGTACTAGCAAAACTTTTGGGAGAACGAAAATCCTTAACTTCAGACGCATGCTGCAAAGTGAACAAAAGCAGAGGACAAGCATCTGTCCATCAGATTTATGCGTTTGTGGCAGGTACACATGCTTTAGTCTGAAGAATAGAATTTCATTCCTTTGAAATGCATTGCTTATTACATATTTTTATGCGCTGCTTCAGACGTTGTTAATTTATTAAATATGTTTTGCAATTGTTTCATTTTTTTTCTTTTGCATTTTTCATAATGTAATAGACATAAATCTTCACTACTTTTTTCGGGCTTTTATTTAATTTTGTTCATGTATGTAAAGATGGAATTTTGTAATCAATTTTTCACTCACTTCCTGATGTTCTAGAATTAAAAAAATTACAATCACAGATGTGTTTTTGATGACAAATACAACATTTTAATAATTTTAGAACTTAATTCTAATTTAATAAATTAATTTTAAGACATTTTTTCCGTTAGCCGGGAGCAGGCGATAAATCGCCAAATATTATTTATGGTTACAACTGCATACGAGTTACAACAACGATATTAATTATTCGCTATAACATGCCAACTGACTGTGAAACTACAACAATGAAATATTTAAAACATTAATGATAATAATAATAATAATAATAATAATAATAATAATAATAATAATAATAATAACAATAATAATAAAGTGTGTAATAATTTTTCTTTTAATTTAAATATGGTTTTATTTAGTTAAAAGGGAACAGCAGTTGTTTCCAGTATTGTCAGCTTAGCCTCTTTTTTTATTAAAATAACCTACCAGAATTTCTGTGTAATAGTTTCTTTTGTTTTTAATGACAGACATTCCGTGATTATATAAAACAAACATTGCTATAAAAGACTTCTGGTTGTATGGTAGTATTTTTTTAAACAAAAAAGGGGTTAAGTTGGCAACACTGGTTATTCTCCTTAAAGTACGCGAAAAAATAAAATATTTGACGAAAAGTATCAGGAAATTTGTCCGTCATATTTTCTTCTTTACTTTAGAAAAAAAATATATATATATATAAAACTTTTAACTATAACATTAGTATAAGAAAAACAAAATGTTAATTACAATTAAAAAAAAACTAGTATAAAAAAGAAAATTTCGAAAATGTGGTGAATAGAAATAGATTTTGTAAAGTATTGTCCTAATGGTTTATGAATGTTTTATTTCGACTCGCAGCTACAGTTGTAAAGACAAGGGGGAAAACCCGTTTTAAACATGGTAGTAAATCAAGATATTTAGGGAAAAAAACCACGTCATTTTCAACTTCACTTGCAGCTCGACACTGATTGTTGTAATATCGTGAATATCAAAATTATGAGTGGTGTTTCACTGTGAATAACAAACTTAGAAGTAAAAATATTAAAAAAAAACACACTCTTTTATAATCATTCTATGTTTATTTTAAGAATCAGGCCTAATTTCATACCTGCAATTCACGTAGTTCCAAAAACTTTCTGTTACAATACGTTAATTTGGCGTGGATCATTGAAAATTCACCGCTTTGATTTATGTTTGATAGAAAGCACAAAATAGCTTATTTATTAAAAAAGTGATATTTTTTGCTTTGTTCCTTTTTCAAGATATGGTAACAGCCAAAAAAATACAAAATCACTATTTAATCTATATTTTCAGAATTTCTAAATTCTTCATCAATGGGCAATCATAATTTAATTAATATTAAAATATTAAATGGTAAAATAATATGTTTTTGTTTAAAACTAGCTGACTTGCGCCGACTAGCGGTCCCTAATTACATCGGGGCCTCGAATTCATAGGAACATCGAAAAAAACGTATCTCTGGTTCGGGTCCCGCTTCCTACGACGGCGTATACCGGCACGTGCTTTACACGCGACGGAAAATCTTTTAGTTCCACCTTCCACCACCAGGGAGCACCACCAGAGTTCTAAACGAACCTCCGTCACGTATCCTCTGTGGCATCGCATAGCAGCTTACTGTGCACGCGTGACAAAGTCTTTTAGTTCCATCTTCCACCGCCAGGGGGCGCATTATGTTCTAAACTAACCTCTTTCCGAACGAAACTCCGGCACCGTATAGCAGGTCGCAGAGCAGGTGTAGCTGCAAAATAATTTAGTTCCACCTTTCACCGCCAAGGGGCCCATTCTGTTCCAAACAAACCTCCGATACGAGTCCCCGCTGCTTGCGGCACCGTATAGCAGGCGTGCTGCGTGCGAGCTGCAAAACCTTTTAGCATTAACCCGATATTTAAATTACGACCGAACACGCTCTCACCTCTTTCAAAATTAAACCAACGATCTTTAACATTAACAAATATCGTTAACTTTTGAAACAGACACAAAATGGCGCGGTTAAAACATAAACAAAATGCCACTTTTTTTTCGTTGATTTTGAAATTTATTTTCTATTGTTTCGGAAAGTAAATGGAGAGACGTACCCCGAAGCAAAAATAAATTCAATACGTCACCTTCTTCCATCTGGGCCAATTTTTTTTACGTTGGGTCAGTTTTTTGTAAATATTAAGAAAAGTTACCGGCCGATTTTCACAAAATTTGAATTTTCGGAATCAAAAAAGTAAAATACGTATGTACTGTGAGTTTTAAACCGATACCTAGAATAGTTTTTTTAAATATTGGCAGATTTGTAAAATCTAGAAAATCTCATCGTTGGTGATTTCAAATCAAAACAAGTGTTGTATTTTTTCACCTTTTTTTTCAGATAAAAATATCCCATTTTCGATGTGATGTTTGAGGAGTTTTTAATTAATATCTGGGTTAATTATCAAAATATTGAAAATCTGAGCCTCAGATGCATCAGGACATGACTTGTACTATCCTCACCGGAATTTTCCGATTTCTAGTTGCGCTAGATTTCTCTAGCTATCGCCGACACACAGAACACAGACACACAGAGCGAAACTTTCTTTTATTAGTATATATATATTAAACTATTTATTTTTTATTCATATTTTCCACCTTTTAGTGTTTAAATGTTTATTTTATGCAGTTTCACAGCTAGATAGAATTTTTTGGTGGGAGTGGTTTGCCGCATAATTAACTCGTTTGATTTTTGTAACTCGTAAAAAGTTGCAACCATTAAAAAAAACATTGTATATTTATCACCTATGGCCGGATAATTTAAAAATGCCTTAAAATTAATTTAATTATTAATAATTAAGTTCTAAAATTATCAAAACGTTGTATTGTCGTCGGAAACACGCCTATGTACATAATTTTTATAATTCTAACATATCAAGATGTGTGTGAAAAATCGACTACAAAATTCGATCTTTACATACAAGAATTAAGTTAAGTTAAATAAAAGAGTGTATATAGTGAATTATACAATACTAGCTGCGTAGCAACCCGTTGTGTTGCGTTTAAATTGCATGATGTCTTTCGATTGTTTGGCAGAAAATAAATCTAGTTTTATTACTCATTTCAACACAGAAAAAATAAAACCCAATTTGGGGACAGTGGGTATTTAACAGTGTCCAAAATGGATGTACAGTGGTAACCAAAACAGGCATGGCTCAATTTGGGCACATATCCAAGGATCTTTCGAACCAAATTGGGTTTTGGTTTTTTTCTGTGAAGTTTCTAGCCCTAACAATTCCAAATAAATCGTAATTTAGAACATTTTTAGAACATTTTCCGCTCATATCACCTTTTTAAATTTCGAATTGTTTAGAAACCATTCTTAGAGAGCATTTACATCTTAAAAGTAACCAACATGGGAAATTTCAAGTTTTTAACACCACCAGCAACATAAAAATTGCAATTTTAGAACTTTTACATTTCAATTTCTTTAGAAATTGTTCTATTGCAAGTATTTACGTTTTAAAAGTAACAAGACATGTCAAATTTCAAGTTTTTAGCACTAACAGTTCAAAATAAATCCTAATTTCGAACGTTAGTAGAATGTTAACACACGTTGGACAATTGCACCATGAAATATTATAAATAAGAATGTATTCATAAAACCCATAAAATTGCTAAATAGTACACAAAACAAGAACCTTTATATGCACTTGAATAAATAAGTACTACGATAAAATCATAATATCTAGTTTCGAACTGCTTCTGCGGTCGTCCTCGGGATAAAATATGATGTTCTAGTTAAGTTAAATAAAAGAGTGTAAAATGGGAACAGTTCTTTTGTGTGTGTGTGTGATGCGCGCGCGCTACTTTTCGTAACATTAGAACCCTTTATGTCGTCCAGTTACATCATGGGAGAGATAATGAAGCACCTCATCATTTATTTTGTTTAGTTAACAGTGTACCGCAGCTCCACTTCCTGAAAATATCTGTACATACAAAATATAATACAAAAATACCAGGAAATTCAATCTTAATATGTATTAGCATCGTTCATAACAATCTGCTATTCACAAAGTAAAATTCTTAAGTTAAATGTCAGCATAAATATAAATAATAGAAAAAAACACAGAAAAATGTTGTTGACACTATTTTTAAAATGTTCTAGAAAGTTATTAAACTAGAACGAATAAAGTATAATTTTTTTTTAAGTTTCAGTTCATCCATTTCGAAATGCTTCATTTCGACTCACAGCTCAACTATCACAACATGTAATTAAGTTCCTGTCAAACTCTTTTTAATTTCACTTGCAACTTGAACGCTCTGCTGTGAACTGTAAAATTAGCGGCAATCACGTTTTATATTTCCAAACCGTTGCCATAGAAACTGAATGGTAATAACACTTACATAACAACCGAAAAGTTTCGCAATATTGACTATAACTTCATGCAATATTGGAAAGTTTTGTAATATACATAACTAATATTGGATTATTTACAAATACAGTAAAACCTAATAAATCCGAAATCCACTAAACCGGACTTTGCTTGATCCAAACAGCCTTTTTAAAATTAGCGCATAAATAATAAATAATACACCAACAAATTTCGATTAAAAAAAGGAAAAAATATCTCTATATTACGAACATTTGAAACACTTGCGTACACGAATTGTTAAAATTTTTACTTTAAAAAGAGACAATAAAAGATCTATAATTTATTTAAGCCAGTAAGCAAATAGAGTGTATAAATGTGGCTGAACTTCATATTACACTGCAAAAAATAATTGTTGATTTTACAGTATAAAACTGGCACCCCAGCTGCCAGTATTATACCGTAAAATTAACAGTATTAAACAGTAAAATAAACAGTAATACGCTGCCGCGCAAGCAGTAATACGCTACCGCGCATGCGCGGTAGCGTATTACTGTTTATTTTACTGTTTAATACTGTTAATTTTACGGTATAATACTGGCAGCTGGGGTGCCAGTTTTATACTGTAAAATCAACAATTATTTTTTGCAGTGTACACGTAATACAACTTAAAAGTTATATTGTAGTACCAACATTTTGTTGATCAAACAACCATATAAGGAAACTTCAAGAATGGAAATGAGTCCAACAATGAATATGAGAAACTGCAACACATGAAAACAAGTTGGAAATTGTACGTCAAACGTTACAAACGAGGTGCGTTCGTACGCACGTTTTAGAATTAAATTCATGATATCCCGTGCGTAGAACGAGTTAAACAGCTAGTTAAGTATATATTTTATGACACTGTTCATACAAATATCTTAACTAGTTATATAAATATTCATATCTTGATGATTTTTAATTCTGTGAAATGAATTATATCGTCTGCAGATTAATTTCTGTCATAAAATAAGTATCTCGGTCGCTTGACGATTAAACTTCGGAAGCTCCTATAACAAAAAAGCACCGATTTAAAAAAAAAAATTCAAATTTCTTAATAAATATTTTTATTAATATCTCCTAAAGTTTTGATTCGATTTTAATAAAATTTGAAATGTCTCGACAAATTCTGCAAAGATAATATATTTTAAATTGCAAACCATTTGGTTGGGTAGTTTTTGCGTTGTTATATGCGGACAGACAGACAGACGGACGGACAGACAGACGGACAGACAGACAGCCAGACAGACGGACGGACAGACGGACGGACCAAACGACGACTATAGGTGCTACGTATTTATATAATTACGAACGCACCTAAAAAAAGGGAAAACCAATCAATTGCTTTTTTCACTGGTCGAACTTGGCGGCACATTTGGCGAATTTGTGAACGTTTTAATTGCAAAATACTCATTTGGGCTTTCGAAAAACTGAAGCCGTAATATGAAAATTAGTGGAATTATCCAGAATTTGTGAAAGCGAGGCTAATGAAAAAGACAGGCTACCTCAGTGTCACGCTTGAGTCACGTGATGCTTGAATACACGAATGCAGATGCACGAAAAGAGCATTATGTGACTCCAGCGGTCTAGCGCGACGGTAGCCTGTCTTTTTTTGTTAGCCTCCTAAAAGGTATAGGATGTCATCAGTTGACGTCATTATCAATGCATCGAATCTGGGACCTTATATCAACCCACCAACGCTCTGCCAATTGAAATACTCAGTTTTTTTTTTGTTGTTGTTGTTTGTTTACCTTACACTTTTCACTCCACAGAGTTCAGAGAAAGATAGAGGCATTATACCGTCAAAACGGCTTGCAATATGAAGCCAGTTATCGCTCAAATCAAGAGGCCCAAACAAAAAAAAACATATGGAACAAGAGCTTAATTCGTTGGGCGGGGAGAAGTTTTAAAAGCAAGCCGCCAGTGTTTGCGTCGACTTCAAAATTGCATTTTTAGCTTCACGCCAAACAAATATATTTCATCTCTATTTTTCTCGGAATTCTGTGAATTCACTCACGTTTTCGTATTTTCAGTCTTTCGAACTTTTTACTGATCAAAACACGTTACATGGTTATGTTAGATCAAAATCGCCCGGATAGCTCAATTGGCAGAGCATTGGCACGTTGAACAAAGGACCAAGGTTCAATTCTTTGCCTGGATATTTTTCGCTCTGTTGGGAGATATTTGTTCAAATTTAACCTCCATCTAAAACGTCTCAGTAATTTGTGGTTATAATTTAATATCTCCAATTTATATATAGCATTTCATTATTTTCGAACTGATCATACAAATAGGTGTAAAAGAAAATTTATCATCTTTAAAAATTTCAACGCTCAAATAAATGCATAATCTCATTTCTTGTCGTTCTCAATTTTTTTTTAATCTTATTTTTTAGATACTTTGCATGCTTAAACATAAATATATCTAAAACCATGAGATTTTTAAATAAATTATTTTCGTATGAATTTCAAAGTGTACTTCAAAAAAGGATTGCACTTTACTTTGGTAGTTCGAATATGTATATTTACAGAGTAATGGGTTCATTACAAGCGGAAATTTGTTTAGATAGAAAAGCAATTAAGGCATTTTTACAATCTTTCCATTGAAGTAAAATTTTTACCAGATTAAATGCCAACATTCAGTAAACGGGGTTAAGTTTTTTTTTAGAAGTTGTATTTCTAATCATGTTAGTTAAAATTTTCAAAGGCTAAATTATCTTTAATGGAACGCTTTTAATAGATCACGCCGTATAGGCGAGAGTAAAAGATCCGTAAAAGAGTTTAAACATATCTATACTCACCATAAATTTAATTTTAAAAAATTCTAAATTTGAATATTCGCCATTCAGAAAACACCTTTTTGAAATATCTCGTAAATAATTAGGTGTAAAACTTTATAATATGTTTAAATGGGATAAAAGTGTTTATGCTATATCTAAAATATTATATATTTATCGTTAAATACCTTTAAAATAGTTAAATATCTTTTAAATAAGCTAATTATCTCCAAAGAAAGTGTATTTTTGAAATCCTTTCAAATGTTAATTTTTATATATGTCTAATTAAAATTTTGAGAACTTAATTTTATGTTTACTTTTTATATTAATGTATTCAAAATAAGTACACAAAAATTCAAATGTATATAATTAATATATTTTTCATACAGTTAAAGGTTAAAACATTTGAAACTTGGCTCATTTATATTTTATCCGTTTTGAAAATGTATATTCGTTAATTATATTTTTTAAATGTCTAATGTCTACTAATTAGTTCATTTATATTTTATATGTTATAAGATTGTATAGCTTGGTAAGTATATTTTGTGTGCACTTATGTATTATATTTTGAATATGCTGATTGTTAAATTTTAATTAATAATTTAGAAATTATTTCTACTTTAAGAACCGGTACTCAGTATTAGCCGTTACAAAGTAATTTTTTTCTAAATTAATTAATGAATTAATTATTAAAAGTTTTATGCTTCAAAAGATCTAAAAAATGTACAAAATGTATGCCTTTTTCGTTTGTTGCAGTCTTTTTTTACACATTTTAAAATAAAATTCTAAATTTAATTTATTTATATAAAATGTTAAGTTTGTAGTAAAGAATACATAATGCAATGTTTCAAAACACCTTTTTCTACATACATCTTTGGACAAATGAACTAAATTCTATATTATTTCTGTTTTTAATAAAAATCCAGTAGGGTTTTCATAATTCTAATTAAATACAATTTAGAAACGGAGTTTCTACAAGCTGCCCCCCCCCCCCTCCTACCAAAAATAAAGAAGCTGGGGGAATTTAAATTAGCCATACGCTAATAAGACAACCACAAGTGACTTTTGAAAATCTTGTACAACACTGGTATGGTTGGTCAGTTATTTGTTACAACCGATTATCTGCGATAGGAATATTAGCTGGCGAGGTGGGTGTCCTCTGTGGAGGTCTTTCTAATGGATCCTAACTCGTATTTACGCAAGTTTCAAAGAAAACTATGGAAAATTTCGAACGGTTAGGGCAACGAGCGCAACAGGGGTTTGAACCCAGCATCTCTCGTCTACCATCTTTGAGAGCAAAATCCTTCAGCCACTGGTGCGGCACAACACTGGTAGGATAGTTGCTAAAATTGACATAGCGAACGGAGTTCAGAATAATGTGGAGGAATGAGCACGCGTGTCTACGTCAACACGATGTTTCTCCTGGCAGAGTGTTGTTACATTCTCCAAGATTATTTTTTCAAGAAAAAATCGTTCAAAGAAATAAAAAGACATCTGACAAAACAGGTAAGTTTCTTGAGATGTCTGGTGAACAGTATCCACTATCAGACTCGAGAAATAACCTAATAATGCAGAGATTTCGGAATGATCATACAATAATCCAACAGGGTGAAACGAATCTTCGTGAAACTATTTAAGCATGCATATTCGTGTCTGGAATTTGGAGGAGGACAATTTGAACATCTATTGTAGTTTAGAACAAATAAATGCATAAATTAAAGCATAGATAAAATGCTTAAGTGATACAAACAGAACACAAAAAGGCTTATAAAAACATTTTAATATAAATATCGACATATGTTTCAACGCTCAAACGGCGCCATTACCAAAAACTACAGCGATAAACAAACTATTCTCGTTATTTTTTAAAAATAAACTTGAAAAACATAAATCACGAGATCATGTATGTAAAAAAAGCAAGTACTTAAAATAGTTAACTGTAAAACGTGAAATTTAATATTTCTTTATTGCTTTTTTAAAACTGAAAAATACCTCGTGCCAAATTTTAGGTAAATAAAATAAGACTGATTCGTTGCAAATGTTCTATATATAGACGTATATAGATTTCTTTTGATTCACGGATAATAGATGAGAAATACATTTTTGAAGGGTAAATTATTTTACTACTTTTAAAATCAATTAAAAATAGTAAAAATAGTAAAATCATTAAAAACAAATATTTTAAAAGACTGGCAAGTACATTGGACCACCTCAACAAAAAGCCGACATACTCATACGCTAATCTCCAAAGTCTCCTATACACTATTTTACCTCCCCCTCACACTACAGCTTTTCTCACTGGTCATGGACCCTTCCGCCAGTACCTACACAAATTTGAATGTGCATTTTCATACTGATTCGAGTGCGGTGAACAAGGTACTGCGTCACACCCGTATTTTCACTGCACACTGACAAACCAATGGCATCTCATGCGCACTCAAAACCCTCCAAAAAATTGGCTCGAAAATGTCCTCACTCGCCCACTTCTAAGGAGGAAACTAAAAAACATATTTGACCTTACCTCTCAAATTTAACTTAGGAAGCTTGTATGTCGGATCACAATTTTTCACATCTCTGCCCCCTGTCGTGCGTACAGCTCTAGCAGAGAAACGCTCGTTTGTCGCGAAAGAGTTTTCCCGTCTAAAAGTTTCCACCACCTACTGATGTCCCTCGCTGCCCAGTATAGTGTGGGAAAATATGTTTTCCGGCAGTGATGGACAACTTCTGTAAAAGTCTTAATCAGTTCCTGTCACTTGCTCAGTTTATGTTTTGCCGTTCATTGTCGCGTTTTCCGGAGGCTGAACACTGTAACTTTTTTTAACCTTAATAAAGGGATCGGGAGGGATACTATGCTCTGCAGACCTGGTTTCCCTGTCTAAAGAATCCCTCTTAGGCAATCAAATCATTTCACCCGTTTAAATATAGATTGTTTTAACATATGTACTTAGTATTTACATCGTAAAAGTACCGCAAAATGAAATTTCAAGGTTTTTTTTTTTTCCTCAACACAGAAATCGGAATTTTAGAGCAGTTTTCGCTCTTGTACTCCTTTGAAGGCAGTTTGTACAAAGATAAAATATAGCCTATTTTTAAATAGGGATTGCTATCGTTATTATCCTAAGAGAAGATCTGGAGTTAGTTGAGTAGTCCCAAAGTCGTGATTTTAGAGCATTTTTCGATCATTTCACCCTTTTAAATTTCGAAATTTTAGAAACTTTTCTGAGTGAGCATGTACGTCTTAAAAATAATTACATGTCAAATTTCCCGTTCCTAGCCCTTACATCAACTCCAAAGAAATCCTAATTTAGAATTTTTAGTTCTTTTCACACTTTTAAATTTTAACTTTTTTTTTTTTTTAGTAGCACGGACTTAGGATTTACATCTTAAAGGTAATCACCGTGTCAAATTTAATATTTCTACCTTCAACATAATCAAAGGAATAGTAATTTTATATCGTTTGTTGCTCTTGAACCTCTTTGGGAGTAGTTTCATATAGATAAAAAGAAGCCCAGTTGTAAGAAGAGACGGTCACCAGTATTGCCATAAAAGAATTTTTGAAATCGGTTTAGTAGTTCCAAAGTAATCATAGTTTTAGAACTTTATCCGTTCATTTCACATTTTTAAATTTCGAATATTTTAGAGGCTGTCCTGTGAGAGCACATAAGTTTTAAAAGTTACAACCATGCCAAATTTCAAGTTTCTAGCCCTAACAATTCCAAATAAATCATAATTTAGAACGGTTTTAGAATGTTTTCAGCTCATTTCGAACTTTTAAATTTAGAATTCCTTAGAAACCGTTATTGGTCAGCAATTACATTTTAAAAGCAGTCAACATACAAAATTCGGTCGACCGCATCCAAGCAGATGGCGTTGTTGCAGTGCCTGCGCAGATAGCGTTGTTGACTTCGTCCGTATGCAAAGCCCTGATTTTTTTCCTGGAGGGCTTTTGGAAGCTTATAAAGCGGTTTGACAAATGTCTCAATGTACTTGGTACTTATGTGGAAAAATAAAGTTATATTTTATCTTTAATGTTTCTCATTAATTTTTTTGTCTTTCATACACACCTCTGTCCACAGTCGCCAGGGGAAACTTATTTTCCGACTGCCCTTCGTATATTTTTAATTACTTTAACTTTATTTTACGTTATCATACATAGTAATTAACTATGTAACTATATAACTGATGTAATTGTGGATATCAGGGTAATTTATTTTGTAGTTATTACATGAATATTTTTCCTTCTTTCTGTTTTCCCATCTTTTCTTTTCCTTTTTTTTTTACAGAAAATAATCACATGCCTTTCTTGGTATATCTTCGATTATCTTCTTGATAATCGTCATACAAAATATAGCAAAAAGTGTAAATCAGTTCAATTTATTTAATCGATTATTACATATAAAATCTGTTAATTTAAATATTTTTAATACGAAATTAGTCTGTTTAGAAAATATTGTTGGGTGAAAACTTTTACTTAATAATAATTATAAAGCATTCGGATCAAACTCAAATCTGTAAAACAATACAAAAGTTTTACAAAGTTCATCTTTTCTTTTCACATTCCTTTTCACTATATTTTTTTTCTTTATCAAAAACATTCGCGGAATAGTAACAAAACATTATCTAAGTGAAGATAAACTTTGAAATTACCACCGCAGCACATTTATCTACTTTCTAATTAGTAAAATGTTTTGAGACTTAACATTACTTTCAAAAGTGCTTTTATTGCGTGCGAAAAGATTGCATTAGGATTAAAAGTTAATGAAAATTTAGTTGACTTTCATTATTCTCTTTAGGTCATAAGAAAAACAGAAAAACAGTAAAATGACAAACACCGTTTTAAGATAACTGGTGCAGGAGAGCTTTATGTAATTTAATTAAGAATAATTTTATTCGTATTTGTCCCACGTAATTTATCATTGCATTAAAAATTAAATAGCACTCACTAGATATTTTGTATGAAGTAGATGATGTACCTTTAAAATTTACTCCTCCTAGCCTGGTTTTCAAACGAAGAATCATTCATGTTACCTCTTTAAAACCGATTGGGGAAATTTTTGGAACGGAAGGTATATCTTTTTTAGAGCAAGGTAAATTAATTTTTTAACTTTTTTTCTGTACTACAATTTTTATATGTTGCATTTTTGGGTATCACAGCCCTTTAGGACAGAATGGTTTGTTAGAAAGTCACAAAACTCAATAAATTCTAATTCTTACGATTATGCGTACTCAGTCTTAAACAGAGCTGCCATTGGCGACTATCTTTCCTTATTTTTCTTTCCACTTTTAATAACAATCGAGATCAAGAATTAGTAGTAATCTATCACGAATATTATTGTTTTGAAATAGTAGTAGCCAAATTAATAAAGAAAATAGCCGCCAGTTGCAACCCTGGTCTTAAAGGTTTATCAAGGATTTAGAATATTACGATATAATACTATTACGATGAAAATATTGCCGTATTTAAAAGCGATATTTTTATTCATCTTTCTACTCAAACTTTCTAAGAATATTTGTTATCATTTCGTACTCGTTATAGAATTGGATTACATTCAACTAGAAGGTGGAAAATTTATTTTAAATCAACTTACGATACGAATCGTATTCAAATGCAGTTACTTAAAATTTTATATGCTTTAGAGTACATTATATATACACAATTACGTCAATTTTCAAGACGTTTTTCTGCATATTTTGTAACTATTTATTAATAGAAACATATAATAAAAATAATTAAAAACTATAGATACCGATACTTCTGATTAAAACCAAAGTGTTAAAAATGTCGAATTAGTAATTTAGCATATTTTAATGAAAAGAACTCATGTTTGTTTTAAATACAGGGTGTTCTGTTATTCCAGGACAAACTCGGGAAACTAATAGTACACGTCAAGAAAAACAATTTTTCTAGTAGAACACATAATCACAACCCACTTGTTATGTCAAAAATACAGGAAGACTCGCTTCAAAACTGAACTCGGATCTTTGTTCGAAATCGTAACATTAATGAAGATATTTTAACGAACATTTCAACAGTCTTATCTTGGATTGTCCGAAATGTCATGACATCATAACGAGAACTGTACGTGGACTCCAATCGTGAACAAAATACACCACACTAAATGCTTCATATTTTGGAATGGCGTTAATAATACGTATCTGTGACTCACTGATTTACTGAACTCTTCCATCAAGTCTTTCAATGTCATCCTAGTGCACATAAGATAACTCTGTTGAAAAATTGAGGAGGTCGAGGCAAGAAAGTGCCACGCCACATTTTTGGTGAAATAAATCTAACACTGTAATCTGTTGCTTAATATTGTAAATTATAATATCCAACATATAATTTTTTAAATATCGCCTGGTGGCAGCCTATGCGACAGGTTTCGTTTTTGCCCCTGATGTTTTTGCCCCCAATGACGATAGCTGATTTACAAAAAACATAATAGTAATATCATTAAAATAATGCCATATTGTTACTCAGAATATCTCAAATGTTACTACGACATTGGCAAAAAAACTTTAGATTATATATCTTGATTTGAGTATTTGATAAAATTTTCAAATTGAAATATCTCGGAAGTTCAAAAATGTGGATTGGCACTTTCTTGCCCCGACCCCCTCAATTCACTACAATACGAGTATTTTCATTATTGTTGAGGTATGAACCAAGATCCACGTTAAATTTTGAAGTGAGTTTCCCCGCAATTTTGACATAACAAGTAGATAGAGATCATAGGTTCCATTGGAAAATTTCCTCATATTGGCGTGCACTATCACCCATTTGAGTTTGACACTGTAATAACAAACATGGTTTTAATAGTACGTAAGTTTGACTCACTGAATTACTCAACTCTTCCATCAAGTCTTTCAATGTCATCCTAATGCACATAAGATAAGTCTGTTGAAAAAGTCACTACAATACGAGTATTTTCATCATTGTTTATGTATGAACCAAGATCCACGTTAAATTTTAAAGTGAGTTTCCCCACATTTTTGACATAACAAGTGGATAGAGATCATAGGTTCCATTGGAAAACTTGCTTATCTTGGCGTGCACTACCACATGTTTGAGTTTGTCACTATAGTAACAGATATGTTGTTAATAGTACGTATGTGTGACTCACTGAATTACTGAACTCTTCCATCAAGTCTTTCAATGTCATTCTAGTGCATTCAAGATAAGTCGGTTGAAAAAGTCACTACAATACGAGTATTTTCATTATTGTTAATGTATGAACCAAGATCCACGTTCAGTTTTGAAGTGAGTTTCCCCACATTTTTGACATAACAAATGGATAGAGATCATAGGTTCCATTAGAAAATTTGCTTATCTTGGCGTGCACTATCACATGTTTGAGTTTGTCACTATAGTAACAGACATGTTTTTAATCCTAATAATATTATAAATCCGATTGTGTGCAAATGTTAGGCTGAAGTCAGCGTCAAAATGGATAATTTAATGATCATGTATCTTTGCATATAGGTTGATTATAACCCGTAAATGAACATAGGCTGGTTTTTGTTTATTTTATTCAAATATTTTTCTTAACTCGAAATTTCATTATTTTCATAGAAAATAAATGGATATTTTTTCGTATAATATTCTAAAATGGTTAAATTTACTTTACCGTTGCTAATACTGCATCGTTGCCAAAACTAAATCAAAATCTGGAATAATTTTTACTCAACAATTTATTTTCAAATAAAAAATTTCCACGTGAAAAATGAAAATGAAATTAATTATTTAAGAAACAGAATATGAAATGACGTCATATTAGAAATAAAACTTGAGTTTCAAATGTTTGATAATAATACAAGGTGCAAGAGTAAGTATAGAAAGCAAGCGAATATGATGCCATATATCAAAAATAAAACAGATTTGCTTTGATGTTGAAATAAAATGATCTTGGGTTATCAAATTATTTGTGATTAATTTCTCCATTTTTGTTCTCTTTCTATTTCACATGAAATGAATTATTTTAAATATATGTGTTGTAAATTAACGTTCTGTGTTTTAAATGAAATGAGTGAAAGATTTATATTTTAATACGAATTCAATACGAATGATGGTGATAGGAATAATACTTGGCGGTTTATCGTCTACACATGGCTAACATAAAGGTACCGTATTTTTAATTAAAATTTTAAAAAGTAAAAAAAAAAGCCTTTGTAAAGATATTGGATGGCAAATGGCAATAATATGCACCGCAAAATTATCCGTATAGAAAATCAGAAAATCTTAATAAAAATAACTTTATTTTTTAAAAGAAAGTTGCATTTTTTCATAAAAGCTAAAGATTTAATATGATTGCGTCGAAGTAATAACATTTTTCCTCTATCATTTTCCCACAATCAAAACACATTTGTAAATGGTCGTTTCAAACCGGAATTTAATTTTACATTTCTTTTACCTTTAAAATAGTAAAAACTTTGTTGTCATTTTTAAATATAGCTTTTTTTAAAGTTCTGTTTCATAATAGATTTTTGTAAAGTTTTGTAGGTTGAGAAAAATGGCATAGATTTTAAAGCAATGTTTAGGTAAAATTACAATAATTTAAAAAACTTAAAAAGCAACAATGTTATTGATCAATTTTACCGACAAATTCGCGTAATGCAAAAGCAAAGAAGAAATCAAAAAGTAATGAAACTTTTCTTCCAGCCGAATTATGTAAACTTGAACAAGCCGATCATTCCAATTCATAATATTATAAACGTGAAAGCACATTGTATATAGTAGAAAAGGTTTTCACATATAGGTAGAAAATTTCCGATAATAAGAATGTTAGGGATCTGTAATCGGGTTCATAGCCAATTTGCTTTTTTTCATCAAGTGAAATTTGGTGCAAAATTAAATACATTATTGTAACCAGATTTGTTTTTGCGTGGTAAACACTTAATGGTATTTTAGATGATCATTTCCTCGCACCTTTGATGCCAACTATGACTGTAAAACATATTAAAAATATCAGACGATAATTTTCTGATTTTCTTATTACTTCATGATGTAAATAGACATCCTGGTTCATCCTTTAAACCTGAATTAATCATACCATTGTCGTCCAGTTTATAATCTTAATCCTAACCCTAATCGTATCCTATCCTAATCCTAATAATAACTTTAAACAATATTCTTTGAAACGAATATGTAAATTAAATCAATATCCATAAATGGAATGAATGGAAAATAGAATAAATAGAAATGGCAAAATAAAATAACAAGAAAGTACATTTATTCGATACTTAACCCTAGAAAAAGCGTAAAAAATTTCAAGCGCACGAAATGAATTAAAATAATCCTATATATACTAACAAAAATATGTAAATTTAGATCATCAGATTGGTGCTGTCGGTAGTTATTTGTTTAGAGTGTCCTTGACACGATAGAAAAAATATCGAGGTTAAATTGGGCAGAATTTAAAGTAGTTTCTAGCAACCTTTATTTACATTTTAGAATCGCATCAGATTGTTATATCTTTATGAAATATCTATCAATGTATAAAATCCACAAGCACTTTGTTCAATATTTACACCACTTAGCGAGAAGCACTTTATTTAATATATGCATAAACAAGACATAAAATAATAATGTAGTAAGAAATATATAACACATGTCTATATACAAATAAACAATATAATAATGCCAATTTAGAAATGAATACATATACAAATTTCACATCAAATACCACCTAAAATGCACTGTTGTATAGAAGAATTTTTTCAGTGTTATTTTTCGTTTTACGAAAAGGGATTCGTCGATTTTCACGATATTACTGGGCCCTTCTTTTTTCATTGGTTGCAGTTTCATTTTCGCGATTGTATATATTATTTGGCATGAAATTTCACTTTTTTAAGACAGGGTTATGTTAAGGCCCCTATAGCCCAAAAAAATACCTATTGTCTCCTATAAAATGTGATAAAGATTTGGTTAACTATATATGTTTTTTATTATCGAATGAAATGCTTTGCTAAATTAATGCATTTATTCTTTTTTAAATGTTACGGGAACGAAGTCACGAGTAACAGCTAGTAGTACGTAGGTGTGACTCACTGAATTACTGAACTCTTCCATCAAGTCATTCAATGTCATTCTAGTGCATTCAAGATAAGTCCCGGAATATACATGAGATCTGGTCCAATCTTGTCTTATCATGTTAATTAAATGTTTTTTTTTTTCATTTGTAGGGTGTTCCATAAGTCTGTCCAAATTTCAAAAAGTACATAAAAAAAAATAACAAAGTGTTATATCGGAGTGCAGTTAGCAGCATAAGACATTTTAAAGGTCATATATTTTATTGCAAAAGAAAAAAAAATAGTTCAATTTTCTTTGAATTATTTTTACTACAAAAATTCTATACAAGTCTCTATAATAGTGTAAATTGCACTCCTATACAATAATTTGTTAATTTCTTAGGAGTTTTTGAAATGTGAACGGATTGATGGGAGTTTTTGAACTATTTTTTTTCCTTTTGCCACGAAATATTCCTTCTCTTAACAAGTGTTATGGTACGAGCCGCACTCCAATATGGATATTTGTCATTTTTTTTATGAATTTTTGAAATATGACCTTACTTATTGGTTTCTTTCAGAGTTGGGCAAAATCGTAATCGGATTAATCTATAAAGTAATTACAATTTAAGGGCATGTGAGGGATTACAATTCCCATTACATGTAATGATAATCATAAATTTGCAACACCATTACAATCGTGATCATAAACGTTATAATTGTCATTACATTATTGTAATGGCAATCGAGAAGTTATTGTTACGATTACTGTAATGTAACGGGGATTTTTTAATTTAGATGAAACTAAAACTATACTTAAGAAGGTTGTGATTACCATTACATTATTATGATAGTAATTAAGAAATTTCGTTACAATTACATTTTAATGATGATGATATATATCCAAACTTTTTACAATTATAATTTTAATTAGAAACTGAACAATTGACCTTACAGTAATGTATTGGCAATTATAAACCCAATAATTACCATTACAGAATTGTAATGATAATGAAGAATGTTCAAATTAGAATAACTTTTGTAACTTTGAACTACATAGCTACAAATATATACCAATGTTAGATAACTTTTAAACGTTATCAGTCAAGAATCATACTTTCGAATTTATATTTTTTTATTACACTTCATCAGTTCTCAAAATAAATGTTATACACTACCAGTAAAAATCAACTGTGAATTGAATCATCCTCATATGTACAACAGTTAATCGAATAATTCGCTTGCATGTATCAACTGCTATTTGATAGAACGATTAATTGAATTATCCCGTTATATGAATCAATGGCTGATTGAATAAATTCTTATTTAGAACATTCACATATATGAATCAACGGTTTACTGAATAATCCACCTTTATGAGTCAACTATTTATTAAGCTTTAACTGTTGTGACAGAAATTGTCGTATAACTGCTGTGAGCAGTCTCTGAGAACGCTTGATTGAAATATTAATAAAGCTCTCGTTTAAGTCATAGGACACTGTTTCTGTACTAAACTTTACGTACAAGACTACAGTACGTCCCAAAAGTTTATAGACAACGGAGTTTTCTTATTTTACAATTGAAAAAGAGGTGTAAAATTTTCAAAACAATTTATAATTATAAATAATATCAAGTTAGTAATAATACGATGCAAAAATAATATTACACAATGGCAGTCTTTGTGAGAAAAATTAAAACTTAAATTTTACTGTCCCAAAAGTGTATAGACAACTCATTTTTTTTTCCCTTTAACGTTAAAATTTTTAAGCCATTTTTCCTAATCGCTTCAAAAAGTAGACTAAGCATATTCAAAACAAGAGTTTGAAGAAATTCTTGCTTTAAAGAAAACAAACTTCGTTCAATTTTCAGCTCTAGATCGTGAACCGTTTCAAATTGACGCCCATTAGCATATATTCCCCTATAGCTAATATTCCCCAGAAGTTCGCTATTGGGTTTAAGTCAGGACTTATGGATTTCCAGTCCATAACAGTTACTTGGTTTTGTCTAAACTACTGAATTGTAGAGTTGGACACGTGAATGAAGCAATTGTCTTGCTGGTATATCAATTTGTCCCCACCTAACAACTTTCCAAATCTAAGTAACTGTACTTCAAGCGTTTTCTGTTAATCTTCAAAACATTGACGACTTTTCGAAAAGGGAATATCGGTTGTTCCATTATAATAAAATGCTCCCCATACCATGAGTGAACCCCCTCCTTGTTGTCTGCTGAAAAAAGTTCTTGGTTCCTTGATAATATTTTGCCAGTAATAAGCCCACCCATTGAGGCCATCTAAATTAAATTTCTTTTCATCACTGAAAAGAACACTCAACCATTCATCTGTCCAATTAATGTAATTTCAGGCCAATGAATACGAGCGTCTTTATGCCGTTTTGTAAACTCTGGCGATGGACGTATTCTGCGATAAGTAATGTACTTGCCTGCAGCCGTCGATGGACCGTGGATTTTGATACTGGAACGCGTACTTCTTTAGAAATTGACCGTACAGACAGGTTCTGGGTTGAAACTAATCTCAAAATCTCTCTGTCTTGCCATTTACTAGTTTTCTTTGGTCGTCCAGAACATATTTTGTTTCAAAATTGTCACCTTTTGACAGAATGCGGTAAATACCAACCTTGATGCGTCCAATTTTTCTTCCAATGTCTACAACTTTCCATCCACGAGCCTTTAAACGATAGATTTGCAAAATTTCCTTTTTTGGAAAACTGCACATTGCGACGTATTTTTGCAATCAGTTGGAAACGAAAAGACACATTCGTTTTTATCTCAGGAAACTATTTCGTCACAAGTACATGACCCGAGGCTCACGAAAAAGACAGGCTACCGCGGTGCAATCCACTTATCTTTTTTTACAGACTGCTAGAGTGACGTGATGCTCTTTTCGTACACCTGCATTGATGGATTCGAGCATCACGTGACTCCCGCGGTCTGTAAAAAAAGATACGCGTAAAGCACCGTGGTAGCCTTTCTTTTTCGTTAGCCTCGTACATGACCTTAGAATATGCAAATTTTGGATATCAGTACTTAAATTATCTTTTAACACAGATTGTCTATATACTTTTGGGACAGCCTTTCTTTGTTTTTATTTTTTTATATTCAATATATGACTGTTAAAATTTGTTTGAGTATTTTATTATTTTTGTTTCGTCGTTATACATTTGCATAATTTATTTCGTCTTTCTTACTCGTTTAGTTAGCTCTTAAATCGAAAAAAACGGTTGTCTATAGACTTTTGTGACGCACTTTATTATAATTAAAATTCACCTATTCAGAAGTCTCTAGCGATAGTCTATGGCTCCAAATGAAGCAAAATTTCACTAGTACCTATAGTTTTAAGCCGTTAAAATTGAAAAAAAGAGCTGTCTGTGAGAACGCTAACAACAGTTAAGGGTTAAATCATGGGCTTATATAAAAAATATAAAAAACTATTTACTGAATCACTTGCTTGTATGAATCAACGGTGACTTGAATCATCCATTCTATTTAATAAACACTTTATTATTTTTAACATAATCATATTTATTGGAAAAGAAACATACGATTTGTAATTTTTCAACTGAGACAATTCACATGAGTTAAAAGTTTTCACTCAGTTGAAAAATTGTAATCAGTATGATTGTGTCCAAAAAAAATAATAATAAAGTGTAGTTACACTTCCATCGCTTATTAGAATTCCTTTACTTGTGGTTTATTTTATTGAACTGTCTCAAATAGCAAATCAGGTGTTATTGCTTGTAAAAAGCTTGTCTGAGTAAATTGTGGTGGCTGAGTTGTCGCCCAGAAAGCTCAATTGGTAGAGTCAGAGGTACTGGATTTGACTCCCAGTCTGGACACTATTTAATTAATAGCCATTGAATTATCCAACATATTGAATGAATGTTAATTGAATCATCTAGCATATTGAATGACGTTTCATTGAATCAAACGACATATTGAATTAATCTTCATTGAATTATCCAACATTTTGAATAAACGGTTATGAAATCATACGCCTATAGCAATCAACTTTTAATTGAATTCGTGGTTATTAATATAATCTAGTTATATGATGAATTTTTTTTATGTGAACTATTAATTGAAATCTCTATACGAATCAGTGATTAATTGAATCAGTTACTAATTAAATCATCAGCTTATATGAATCAACGCTTAATCAGATCAATAGTTATTGAAATCATTCCCTTTTAAGAATCACCAGTTTACTGAATCGTCCGTTTATATGAATCATTGATAGATGCATGATGATTTAAAAGATTTAAATGAAATCCTTTCAATATCCTTACAGTTCATACAAAGATGAGTATGTTACGACTTTTGTTAAGATATCTTCACTACTGTTAAAGTTAGGAATGAAAACGCGACTTCGGATTGGAGGAAGACGCCTTGTAAATATACGCATTCATGAATAAATAACATTTTTGTAAAACCAAATACAGCACATAATCATTTGCATTACAGGTGAAAATGCTAAGTTCAGAAAAATGCCTACAGTAATTCTTTGTTTTAACACTTCTTACTTTGACGGTTTTTCAACTAATGTGCATATAATACTTGCCAAAATATTTCAATAAATATAATTGAAACTAGATTCTTATTTAACATACTTTTAACTATCTTTTTTCAAACGCCATACTTTATATGACTTCATCTAGTATATACATATTTCTTTTAAATAACGTTTCATGCGTTATGTATACATAGCAAGACGAATAGCAGTGGAAGCAAACACATGGGAAAAAAAGTTGTTCAATTGTTCACCTTTTGCTTACGGGTAGAACTGGCAACTACTTTTATATTAAATCGTACCACAATTTACAAAAAAAATTCTTTGTGGTAGATTTCTCTTGAAAGTATCCAAGTATAAATGCATGGCAGAATTTTTTTTTTTCAAAATCTGGTGCGAGTAGAATAAAGAAATAATCGCTGGGACGACATATGTCCCAACCCCGTAATCAAAGTGTTAATAACCAATGATCGATAATTATTCTAGATTTTAAAAAGTCAGATAAGAAGAACCTTTTAAAAATAATGCACCACATTTCACTTATCAGCGGTAAAATTCTAAAGGATTGGTAAAACGTTAATTAAAAAAATAAGAATAAGTTTCATATTTCCCTTGTAGAAAGAAAAGGTTAAATAAAACCTTCTTGAAACGCATAAATCATATTAAATACCTGATTGGCTGTACGCATCTTACACTAATCATGAATGTCATTAATTTGATGAAAAATCTCTTTAGAAAGGTAATCTCATTTAATGTCTTCAGCAGTAATGTGTAACTAGCGACGAATTAGATTACGTACATTGACTTTAGCTTAAGTGAATATTTTCTAGATATTTTTTTAATGAGAAAGATGTGAGAAAGGAAAAGTAGACGTTAAGTGAATTGTCCTAAATTTTCTTATGTTTATTTTAACGCAATTTAGCGTATAGTTTCACTTTTTTTTTAAACCTTAATGGATGAAAGTTAACTTAATAAATTAATGAAGTGTGAGCTAATTAATCAAAGTTAATAAAACATATTTGAAAAAAATATGTTTTAATACTTTATACTGCACATTCTATACATAAAGACCGTCAATTTACAGGGTTCCAAGTGAGGCGACTATTTCAAGACTATTTTTTACCAAATAAGAATATTCGGAGCAAATTTATTTAATATGTACAGTAGAAATCTGCCACAAAGGTTATTGTTTGAAAATAATGGTCGCGAAGTAGTCGCCTCACTGGAAACAAAGAAATTACAGAAAAGCTTCTATCATAACAACCCATGAAAAGTGTCGTTTTGTTTTTACAAAATAAAAGTGGCAATAGTATCCGCCAAGATCAGCACTTTTGTTTAGGGAACCAGAGTTCCAATCTACTGATTATCTAAAAAGTATTGGAGCTTCATTCCAAGCTGAACCCGAAGTTTCATACATAACTTTCAGAGAAATGAAGATACTGTAGGAAAATTTTCGAAAGACTAACTTAACTTTGAGTGAAATATGTTCCATCAAGAGAACTATAATAAATGACCACCATTCACGGGTAAACAGCGCTGATATAACACCCGCTCCATACTTCAGAATGTAGCTGATAATGCAACACTTCTCATAAAATCATCAAATTTTGCACAAAATAAAGTCAGTCTTTTGAAATTTTCGGTAAAATAGCTTTTGTTACAGTTATGAACGAAAATCCAAGATCAGCGAGGAGTTAGACATGGTGTATTTCTAACTGATTTAGCGGATTACGACCCTGGTTTCTTGTACAAAAACTTTTCACCTTGATTGGTATTTTTTCCTGTCTTATTTTTTAAAAACAGTTTACGAAATCTTCTATTATTCTAGTCACAAATCTTAGTAGCGACAAAGGTCCTATTTCTTCCAATAAGGACTTTTCTGACATCATCAAAAATCCGTAATACTCATATTTTGACGTCTACCAAAACCAGTTGCTATTTTTGAAATGTATAATAATAGTGATAACGACTAGTATAATAGCGCTATTACTTTCATTTTAGCGCTTTTACATCACTTTTAAATAATGCATAATTTCAGTTTTTATATAATCGAATAGAGAAAAAAATGTACGGCTCTTTGATATTTTTTACTTCGGGAAGTTTTCTTGAAATTTTTCTGGTGGGATCTTTCGTTGTCGACTACCTTTTCAAACACCTTCGACACCGTTAAATATATACAGGGTGTTTCAAAAATGACCGGTATATTTGAAAAATCAATAAAAACTAAACGGGCAGCGATAGAAATACACCGTTTGTTGCAATTTGCTTGGGACAACAGTAAATTTTCAGGCAAACAAACTTTCGAAATTAGTTACAATTTTCAACAACAGATGGCGCTGCAGTCTGGAAAAATATAAACCACGATATTTTCCACATATCCACCATGCGAAGCAATAATATGGCGTAGCCTCTGAACGAAATAACCAGTAAACCTGTGACTTCTTTCTGTGGGAACACTTGAAAGACCAGGTGTACCGCCACAATCCAGAAACAATTGAACAACTGAAGCAGTACATCTCTTCTGCATGTGAAGCCATCCCGCCTGACACGTTTTCAAAGGTTTCTGGTAATTTCGTTCAGAGACTACGCCATATTATTGCTGCGCATGGTGGATATGTGGAAAATATCGTGGTTTAGATTTTTCCAGACTGCAGCGCCATATGTTGTTGAAAATTGTAACTAATTTCGAAAGTTTGTCTGCCTGAAAATTTACTGTTGTCTCAAGCATATTGCAACAAACGGTGTATTTCTATCGCTGCCCGATTAGTTTTTATTGATTTTTCAAATATACCGGTCATTTTTTAAACACCCTGTATAGATTTCTTGATTTAACAAGGAAGTTTACGAAAATATAATATAACCTCTTCCAAGTTATCTACGATTCCAAAAAATGCTCCTTATTTTCAAACACCTGAGAGACCAATAAATTTCACGCGCACTTTGACTTTTAAAGTGTAATATTGCAAATAAAACCGCGTGGTACACACGGAAAAATGTGGTATTCAAACAAATTGAATAACTCCTTTGATTGACATCCTCCTTTGACCTCATTTTGAATGATTTTTTTGGCCCAGAAAAACTTTGTGCTTTATTTCAAAACATGTTATATCTATGTAGAAAATTCTTGTTTTAGAGATTTTACTGGGTCATCCGGTAAGTTCTGCGGGTTTTTTTTCTTTTAACTCGTTTTTGTCTATTTATTTTGCTACTACTGAAAAGGAGTGACCTTTATAACGAAAAAGAACATTTTGGTTCTCCATTCTTAGCATTGAAACAAAAAAATATGCCACAACACAAGCAATAATTATGCAGCGCAAGCAGAAAAGACAGAATGTAGGTATCTGGGTCCTTCAAGGTCACTCCTTAGCAGCAGTAGCAAAACAATTAGACGAAACCGCACTTTGCTTTTTGAAAAAACGCAGAACTTTCCAGATGATCCAATAAATGAATAGAGAGAATTCTTAATTTAAATATCCATTATCTCTTTAAAAAAATAAAAAAAATCCTTTAATTCTATAGCAGTTAACTTAATACCAGAGATGCGCTTTAGCTTGTATTTTCTAACTCGATGCGTCTTAATATTTTACAGATTACAAAAGACCATCTTTCCCTGATGTCTTTCAGACGGAAATAGAAGGCACATTTAAAGAAGAAAATGGAGTAGTCGAAATGGAAGCCTCAATGTTTTACGACAGAATAAACAACAGGGCAGCTCTTTACATATTAAAAGAGAATGAATTGACAAGGCAAGCTTATGATTTCGACAATGATGAAAGCATAACGATCGACGGTAAGAACAAAAATTCATTTATTAAGAAATAAGCTGACCGTACGCATATGAAAATAAATAAAATAAAGGGTATGCATAAAATATTATCTAAAATATTATCTGGGTTTTTCAGGATGATTATTTGGCACTTTACTGTATACTACCAATGAATAATTAAAAAGCATCGTTTTCACTCAATGAAAAAAAGTGATCTAAATTTTGCTTAAACAATAATATACCTTATGTAATATCATTTGTTTATTTATTAACCTACCAAAAGAACACTCCCGCATAACCAACACCTCTATTTAGCGAACACCTTTTCAATCAAAAATACAACCTCTGTTTCATCTGCAAACAATTTGAAAAAGCCCGTTTCCCCTACACAAAAAGCAAAACACAAATCATGTACACAGAAAGAGAGAAAGAAAACCTCAACCCAAGCCTCTTCACAGTGGAAAACTGTGAAGGGCAAAAGCAAGAAATTTTTTCTTTATACACCGCTTCCTACTACAAAGGATTCCAAACAGCTGCTGCACTATGCAGAGGGAAAAAATGGATTCAGATTCTTACAGCTCTGACTCAAATGATGATGATAATACTGTTTTTGAGGAATTCGAGCCTACGTGATTGTAAATGTATTTCTGCTCGAAAATTTAAAAATTTTACTAACTGTTAGTTTATTGAAAATTTTACCAACTGTTAGTTTATTGAACATTTTACCAATTGTTAGTTTAAAGATTGTTTCTATTTTAATTGTGAAAACATGTGTTGATGTCTATTAGATGATGTGTTATATTTTCATTGAACGATTTTAATTATACATTTATCATCATATCACTCTTTTTATTTAAATGTGTTTTTTTCATTCATCCTGTTTTTATGACAAGGTTTTCAATCGATTTTATATTTCAATTTGATGTTCTTATTTTAATCTTTTTTGTTTGGCACAGCATGTCCCTAAAGGGACTTTGTGCCATAAAACCCCAATCAACCAACCAACCATCAATCAAAAATACATACATATTTGTATATTTTTCACTCTTAAAAGTCGACACCTCTGAATAGGAAGCAATTCTCTCGATACCGCTATTAAAAGGTTTTAGTGTATTATGTTTTTCTAAAACATTGCTATTTTTCTTGTTACTCCAAATTCTCAGTTAAGAAAAATGAGCGTCAAACAGTATATTTGAAAATATATATATATATATATATATATTGACCCCTCTAACTTTTTATATAAATTAAGTGCAAGAATTTACAAGTATGTTAGTTCACGCTTCTTAAATGATTGTTTTCCATACCCTTCTATTAATTATAGCAAATTCGGTAACTTGGCAGACACGTGGTCTGATAGGTACGAAAGTGCATATTAAACTTTTCTTTCGCCACCGAAGTATAAAGCTCAGATAAGAAATGCGCTTTTGCATATCGATTACCCTCAACCTGATTGCTCAATTCGTGTATAAAATTCAAGTTATCCGAACAAAACTCGAAAAATAGTGCCGAATATTGCGAGGCAGGTATTTGGTCCTTCTGAAATGAGATCCACTTTACGCCCAGTCGATGATGGAACTATTAGAATCAAGTTTAGCTGTAGTTATAGTAACTACTGTAAAGTGTTTAAGGATAGTTAAACGAAAGATTAGAAAAACGAAGTATTTAATTATACTTAATTTATTTATTTTTCTGGTGAGAGAATGCTTTTAACGTAATATAGTTGAAGGTGTTTTTAGCTAACTCGAATGTAACGAAAACTTGTGTTTAGTGAACAAAATAATAATAATAATATTAATAATAATAATAATAATAATAATAATAATAATCAAATGTTTAGTCTAATTATAAAAATACGGTGGCAAAAAACTTGGTTGTAACGAAGGAAACTCAAATACACGGAGCAAAATTTTGGGTGTTCACATTTTATTTATTTATTTATTTAGTGCTCTCGTTTTTAGGAAGTTATCATATCTGCAATCATTCCACTTCAATTACATAACTTCTTTTAATCAATATATATATACACACACACACACATATATATATATATATATATATATATATATAATATTTTATATATGTTATAGAGTTGAAAGGGGCTCGAGCAAAATTTTTTTTACCAGTCTTCGTGTTCGGGCTCAACGTGAAAATTTTATTTATTCAAAAAAAAAAAAAATAATAATAACAATAATAAATCGGTGAAGTGCGATTATAACTCGTACTTTGTTCCGTACATTAAATTTATTAATTACTACCTGCAATAGTAGAAAAAATCGTTGCTGAAAGAAAAGTAAAACTTTGTAAAAAACTACACAACTTAGGGTTGGGTATAGCTATTATATACTAGCAAATTATAGTTGAATATAATGAACATTTGGAGACATATGAATCCTAAATAGTAACAAATATTGACATTATGTATTATTTTTTTTAACCTTATATAAATCGGTTTATGTTTACATAGTTTAAAATAGTACATGATTTAGAAAGATAATATAAACTAACTTTTCTAATAAAATTTATCAAAATTATATGTATCTGAAAAAAAAATATATAACCGTCATGTCCGGGAAATGCTGAAAATGTCCCGATAGTTGAAAGCTACAACATCTATATCTGCTAAGCAAAGCATCGATGAAATTGTGAAGCAGGAAAATAATTTTTTGCCTATTTTCTTGTCGAAGTCAGTCGAATAATGCAGATTTATTATATTAAAATTTGCATTGGATGAACTTAACTTATATTTGCCAAATTAGTAAAAAAAGTTAAATTATTTTTTGTTTAATATAATTTCTATGTTTCTTAATATTTTGTAATTATGCAACATCTGTAATGAGACATCTTATAAGAACTACGTGGGAAGAGAACAATACAGCTTGTGCTCATTTCTTAGATAATTTTTGTAAAAAAAAAAAAAATGGCCGTATTAAATAAATTGGTCTCCATATGAAAAAACTTGGTAGCCAGTGGCGACCTTTCCCCGGCATTTTTCAAACCCTTTACATAGGTATCACCTAATACGTGTCTAGTCAACACTACCATAGTTAAACGATTTTTTTTTTATGCGGTTTGTTTTTAAATGCACAGAAAATGTACCTCGAAAAATCTAATCTTTTGAACATTTAACAATAGTATGCCTTTTTGAAAGCCCGCAAAGTAGTAACCCCCTCTACCTCCCACGAAAGGTCACAGTATCCCGATTCGTGGAAAAAGACTGACTACATGATTTTTAATTTATTTTGCCAATATATAGAAAATTACTTAAGAAATCTTTGACAGGTTCAAAATTTCGAAATATTTTTTTCGCCTTATGTACCAGATTTCGTACGGGTACTTACATTTGAATACGCGAAATTTTGAAAAGGAATTTTTGCCTCACTTAATTGCAAAATTCTGCGATTACATAGAGTGAGGTTTTCTTAACACTCTTACTGGCAAGCTAGTGTTCATTCGTTCACTAAGCTCCAGGTTTCACTGCAATTCAAACATCATTTTAATTAGTATAATTCTACGTACATAATACAGTTTTATTACACTGAGTAATGATTGATTACCTCACGGTTTGCATTCATATATATATTTAAGTTTTTTGTATAATTTTGGAATAATCCCATTTTTTAGCATTTAAAATAAAATACAGAGAAAACAACATTACAATTTAGCCCTTTTGCTGGACAATCGGAAGGTTTTAATGGAAATACTGGTATTAAGAAGTAAGTGGAGAAGTAAGCATCCGTACGAAACCTGAGTACTCTTTATATACACGAAAATCATACTTTATTAATTTGAAGTCGATACCGAAGGCCGTGCGACAGCGTTCTAAACAGCAAAAAAACTTTAAACGCTTTTTTCTCAGAACATCAGTTTCAAAATCCGTAGGCACTCTAACACCATCGATTTTCATTCAATCGACTTGAACATATTTGAAAATTAATAGTCACATATTTACTAGTGAAATATTTATATCTCGCTTTTCTGTGTAAATTTAAGTGACGACATTTTTGTTTGAAAAGTTAGATTTTACTTTGATTCTATACCATTTAACTAAAAATACATATTTTTTAAAACGGCTTCGCATTTTACTAGCTTTTGGTTAATATATATATATATACATTGTTCCGTTGTCTTTTCGGTCAAGTCTACGATGAGTTCTCGTACCCACCGTTTGACCCTCCTTTTTTCGAAGGGCCGCCTGCTTGTCTAGTCGTTAGAGCGCTTGCTACTAGATAAAGGATGGCGGATTCGGATCCCAACTGAGGCATGAGTGTTTGTAGTGGGTTGGGTTCCACTTTAAACGGAGGTCCCGGTCTGTTTAGTTCTCGTATGCAAAAGATGACCGTAGCGCCCGCAGCCAACCAACTTTTTTCGAACCGTTTCTGCCCATCAGCTCTCAAGTGGCCATTATCTAATGTAGGAGAAAAAAATGTTTTTGGCATTGAATTTATTCTACTTTCATCAAAATGTATGAATATTGTCATATAAAACTATTGATATTTTAAGGGATCTAAGATATTTCAAAGTGCACTCAGTATGCACGGCGTGCACAGATTATTTTTTTTTACTTTTTTAAAGGTTTGTCCTTCAATTAAAAATGTCTAGTTTAATTTGCTAAAAGCAAAACATCGATAGCTTCAATGGTTTAAGCATGAGAACGTACACTGATTCAAAAAGACTTGTTTGAAGAAAAACGCGTTTAAAATTTTGACCAGCTCTTTTGTCAGTGGTGAGACCGATATTCTTAATTTGTTATAACAACTTAAATATTGAATGGAGGAAAAAAACTGTTTTGAAAGAATATTCTAGACACTTTAAAAGTTCAAAAAATGCAAAAAAAAAAAAAAAAAAAAGTTTTTTTTTTTTTTTTTTTTTTTTTTTTTTTTCTTTTGAGGTATTATCACTTTAAGTATAACATGTATGTATATTAGTGGTATTCTGCAAGCGGGTATTACTGGTATTCTGCAAGCGGGTATTGTGTAAAACGAAGTTTGCAATGGGAGAGAAGTACGTGTTGCAAATCCTTAATTTTATTGCTTTTAATAAAAGGACGAAAATACATGTGAGTAAATATGGTAGAAGTTTTTTTTCTTTATTTATTTATTTTTTTTTTTTTAATTTGAGTTAGGATTTGTAGGACTTTTTTCTCTGTCTCACAGCACGCGCATAATACACACATAAATACTGTACATTGGCTTTACATTAAAAATATTGACAATATAATAGCTTATTAAAATTTTACTACTGGTATTTAAAGAAATGTTAATATTAAAGTTGTAATATTTATGCTATAATGCTGGACATGCTTGTATATATAGCCATTTTATTTTATCATGAGTTAAATTAAATATTTAAATTTTGATTTTGTTAATTAATAAAAACCCATGTAAATAAATACCGCTGCATTTCTTAAAATGTTTAAAGTATGTTTCCTATTTTTTCCCTGTGTAATTATGTCGCCGTATACGTATACCTTCTGGATTTTTATAAGAACTTCCATATACCCTCTGTTTCTCATGTAAAGCTATAGCGAATACTTTCTAACATATACCCTCGGCTTATAGCGTATGCTGTCTGGTTATCTTACGACTACTGCAATAATTATACAGTACTTTTGACAAATTCATATATGCAGTAAAAATAAATACCCCTAATTCATTTCTGCTTAATTTAAAATAGCAAACAACAACAGCAGATGGCAGCACTAGCGATTTAAAAAAGTAGAGGTGGGAAAAATAATTTAGAAATTTGGAGAAATATTTTTTTTTAATTTTCATAGAACAGACTACAGAGTACGATTTTTTAATAAAAAATACTTCAGGAAGGAAAGGGGAAAACTCAATATACAGTTTTAATATAGTATATATATTGGATGTATCTTCGTTTAAAAAAAGAAAAAAACTATATGCATTCCAAGATATATCCCCTCACAGGAAGCAAAATACTGAAAAAGAAAGTGAGGAGAGATACTGTTTAGTTTTTAGTTCCGTATACAATTTTGTTTTTTAAATCAAATCGAACTGGTAAGATTGACCATTTCCATTCTCTGAACCTTATATGCGCTTAAAAATTACTAAAACATAATTTCAAAGCGCTGGCATAATCATAAATCCACGCTTAAAAATCTGTTTAGTTTCTGAAAAACATGCAGATTTTCTTGCGGATAAATTCTAGACATTTTCTCATTTAAAATTGTGAGAGGAAAACAGAAATATACATTTACAAACCATTTTTAAAATAATAAATAGGTTTTTTTGTTTTTCACTTTTCCAAAAAGAGAGTTCCACTTTCGATTATTTTATTTTAAGCACGACTATTCTTGATTTATGCAATATTTTATTAAAATCATGGTCATTCGTGGCTCATCAAGAACCTTGACTCTAATGACCTTGATGACATTGACACCAATGATCTTGAATTTGCTTTGTAAAGCACAGCAAATTTTAAACTGCAGATAGATTGTTAAAAGTCAAAAACCAACTTGAAGCAATGAAAAATGTGAAATTACAGTTTTTAAGAACTGTGTTATACCACGAATTTTAAATGGATTGTATAGTGTTGAAAACAAATTTTTGTGATTAAAATTTCTTATGGGTCTAGAAAAGCAAAAACAAAATTATCCTATTCATCAAATGACGGCGACGAACACTATAACGAAGTGGCTTTTTTGCAGACATCGTCGTTGACAGACAAAGGGGCTTTCAGTGTTAATCGAGTCAGTTCACAATTCCTATTCATGGTAATTTTTGATAATTTTATATATTTTCAATTCAAAGATATCAAATTTTAGTTATTTTTTAAACAAAACAGTACAGTTTATTTTTAATGAGGTTGGTGCAAAAACATGTTTATTTACGTGGACTTCCATTCAATCAAATACCGTTAATTACAAAAGTTGCACATGGGCGCACGTAATTACGTTTCCCACTCCTCAAATGCCTACAGAAGAGGAATATATCAACAATTTTGCAGGATATAGCAGGACCTTGACTTTACAAGACAAAAATTTTGAAAATTGTAAACATTTCAAAAACCATACATAGGTATCAAAACCAAAGTAATTGAAACAGGTGTGATAAGTGTGATCGAAGATCCCACGAAGGGTTTCGTTTAATATTCCTTTCAAAACACTTTATCCTTTCTTTAAAATGTCCAAATAAATTTCATTTTCAAAAAAAAAAAAAACTCATGTTTTTCATGAAGTAAAAATTTACCGATCTACTTTTCGTTTTTTCGAATATCTGAACCGGCCCGATAGCGGGCGAAGTCCGCTATTATACTCTGTCATGTGGACTAAATGCGATATTTAAATAAAAAGTAGTTTCCCAACCCTCTCCCCTTCTTTATTAATAATCCCTATTCGCATTATTAATTACATCATTGTCTGTTAGCGTTTTATTTCTTTTTTCTACTAGGGGGCTCTACCCCCTACGAGCTACGCTCGCCAACCCCCGTTCTCATCCCGCAAACTCTAAAAACACTCTAATTTGATGAACTCTAAAATGATTACGGAAGACTGAATTAGAATTAAGCGACCAGTGGCGATCTGCTGTAACCGATTTCCATTCATTTTTCTTTCACTGAAGGCTGAATCAACTTCCGTCGAAAGAGCTAACAACTGTTTTCGTGATTGATTAAATAACAATCAATTAAACATTTGAAAATCAACTTGTGTAAATAGGCTAAGTAAAAAATGTAACTGCATCGGAGAATTTTATAATGAAGTTATAAAAAATTGGGTATTTTTTCGTTATCCCGTCCATCAACTATCCAAAAAAGAAAAAAAAAAACTGTCGCTAAAATCTAGGGAAAAAAGTGCGTTACCTTGGCTGTAACCCATGGGCGGTCTGGAACAGGTCTTCGTAATGCAGAATTTTCGTATTCAAACTGATCTCTGAAATCAACTTGAATCCGGAAATTTGAATCCGTAAGTCTTTGGACCACGTTACGAGACAAATTAAGACGTCCAACCGTATCAGTTTGTGTTAGCACCATTTTATCAATACGATTTCCCTCCATCCTAGCGAATAGCGTAAACAACATTTCTTAGACATGGTCAACACTATCTTACATTAGTACCAACAACTGAAGATCAGCAAGCATAAAAAAAAATACATACAAATTACAAAAGTGACATACTCACAGTTTCTTCCGACTGCCATATAAGTGTTCAATACTTTAAAAAATCCCTGACGGCTCGGCCTACAGGCACAGGTAGATTTCGAAGACGCAGACCGTGGGGCGCCTGTTTGTCGGGAATTGCGGAAGAAATGACCTTTTTGCGATGATGCTGCAGTTGGAACCGCCTACTTCGAAACCAAACTTGTTTTCAGGCGGCGCCAGCAAAGAATTTTTTTTTTTTTTTTTTTTTTTTTTTTTTGCTACAGGAGTTGGTCCTATAAAAAAATGTCAATATAAAAGTTTTAGATAGTATTAAGAGGATTTATAATAAATTTAAGCGGATTTGAAATCTTGGGAATTGACGAAGTTATGAATTTTTTTCTTCTAAACCCCCCCTCCCCCCCCCCTTAAGGCAATTTTTAATTATATCAAAAATCTGTCATACATACATTTTCGGCCCTTCTCCTAGAAGTAAAAATAACTTCAAACGGATTCGATACGTATCATAATTAAGAAATTATGGGTTTTTTTCTGTTTTCACAAAAAGTCCCCCCCCCCCCCCTGGTTCGATTTTGCCCATTAACAAACTTGACCGAGATTTTATGCTCCTTGATTTTATGTATCAGTTTCGAAAAGATGCGGGAGTTGGAACCGCCTACTTCGAAAAATAACTTGTTTGCAGGTGGAGGCGGCAGGAATTTTTTTGTTTTTAATTTTTTTTTTTTTTTTTGCTATAACGGTTGGTCCTATAAAAAACTTGTCAATATAAAAGTTTTAGATAATATTAAGAGGATTTATAATAATTTTAAGCGGATTTGAAATCTTGGGAATTGACGAAGTGATGAATTTTTTTCGTCTAAAACCCCCCTTCCCTCCCCCCTTAAGGCAATTTTTAATTATATCAAAAATCTGTCATACATAAGTTTTTGGCCCTGTTCCTAGAAGTAATAATAAATTTAAACGGATTCGATACGTATCATAATTAAGAAATTATGGTTTTTTTTTCTTTTTTCACAAAAAGCCCCCCCCCCATCCCCCCCCCCCTTGGTTCGATTTTTCCCATTAACGAACTTGACCGAGATTTTATGCCCCTTGATTTTATGTATCAGTTTCGAAAAGATGCGGGTGTTGGAAGCGCCTACTTCGAAAAATAACTTGTTTGCAGGCGGAGTCGGCAGGGATTTGTTTTGTTTTTAATTTTGTTTTTGCTATAACGGTTGGTCCTATAAAAAACTTGTCAATATAAAAGTTTTAGATAATACTAAGGGGATTAATAATAAATTTACGCAGATTTGATATCTTGTGAATTGACGAAGCTATGATTTTTTTCTTCTAAAACCCCCCTTTTTCCCCCCCCTTGGGGCCATTTTTTATTATATCAAAAATCTGTCATACATAAATTTTCGGCCTTTTTCCTAGAAGTAATAATAACTTTAAACGGATTCGATACGTATAATAATAAAGAAATTATGAGGGTTTTTCTGTTTTCACAAAAAGCCCCCCCATTCCCCCCCCCTGGTTCGATTTTGCCCATTAACGAACTTGACCGAGATTTTATGACCCTTGATTTTATGTATCAGTTTGGAAGAGATTTATGCAGAATTTTTCCAGTTATCGTGGTCAGAAAAAAGTGACATAGATAGATAGATAGATAGATAGATAGATAGATAGATAGATAGATAGATAGATAAAGTTTTGAACTGGGGGTGGTTTTGGGTTCTGGGAGTCATGATCGGCGTAGATCTGCAAAAATTTTTCAAAATTTCCAACTTAGGTGAGAATGTAATAGGTAGTATTTCTTACGAAATCTACCTAAAAAAGTAGTGGTGAATATAATTGTTTCACAAGGTTTTATTGATGTTACTTAGGATCATTCATATAAACTATACTTGTTACATATTTTTTCATTATTTTAATGGCAAGCGTGTACTTTAATTTTTGGTGGCCAGTGTTCTTTAACTAAGTGTTCTCCCAAAACAAATTTCGTGTTTCTTTGGTGATTAGGTAACTTTCGCGAATTATCAAAATATTTCAATAATACATTTCTTGAATCAAATAAACATTCCCTTGGATATAAATAATACTATTCTTAAACGCCATCTATTTACGAAATTCGCACTACTTTTTCAAATAAGTATGTAAAATTTATAAGCTACCTGATAAATATTTCATTTTTATATTTATTATAATTAACGAATTTTGAAGTTGGAACGTTCTTTATTAGACACCCTGATCATTCATGAATATATTGTTAAATTTCGAAATATATATATAATTATTAATCAATTTTATATATAAAATGTTAGCAAATAACTTTTATTACTCAAATTTTTGAAAATATCATATACATTAATACCTCGGTTTTCGTTAACTTCGGATATCGTCGGTTCCGGTTTTCGTCGATTTTTTCCGCGAAAAATTTGTTTCGGTTTTCGTCTGTTTCCTCGGATTTCGTTTATTTTCAGTGTATTTTTGTGCTTTTTTAACTGATTGCGAGTTCTTCATCATGAGATCAAAAAAAGTTTCTTGTAAGTAACTTGTTCAATTATAATGTCTTGCCCCATTTTGGACAAATCTTAAAGAGGCGGCAGAAAAAGACTCCTTAAGACAGCTTTTTTGAGCGACATAAGGCAGAGGTGTAAAAAGTGGGCGCCAATGGGCCGATTGTCACCACTAAATTTCATTAGTATTATTCACCTAAATTTTATTATTATAGTTCGCCTAAATTGTATTAGTATTCTTATTAGGCGAAGATTACTAAAAATTTAATGGTGGCAAACGGCACAGTGGCACACAGTTTTTACACGCCTTAACCATTTCCGGCACAGTGGTCCCACTCCGGGCACACCTAATTTTAATTCCAAACTTGCATAAGGCACCAAGAATATTTTAATAAAATTTTGTTTCTATAATGAAAGCTTAAAATATAAGTTCTTATTTTCTAAGAAAGTCGTTTGTAAATTCCGGTGTCAGTCAGTAATTTCTCATTTTACGAACAGAATTTGTCTGTGCTGGAAAGGGTTAAGTCCTCTGATTCTGAAGCTCGTCCTACTGCCAAAAAACCAAAAAGGGAAGTAAGCCCAGATATAGTGACTTGATACCATACGCCAAGAACATTTCTTATGATTTTTAATATTAAACGCTATACTGATTCTCTATAAAATGTGTTTTGGTACGTATTTTGGAGTGTTTAGAACGAATTGATTGGATTTACATTCATAAGGAAATAATTGCCTCGGTTTTCGTCGGTTTCGGATTTCGCCGATTATTTTCGAACGGATTATCGATGAAAACCGAGGTATCACTGTACATATGTAATGCTTTTTTTTCACCTTTTACGTATATATTTAGGAAATGATTGCGACGTACAAGGAATACCCGATGAACAAGGTTTCTTTCCTTTTACCATTGATAAAGGAAAGAAAAAATTGTCCCCAGCAGAAGAAGCATTCTTTTTCACCAAATCGGTAAGTTTGAACTCTTAACAATGCTTTTGTTTCATATTGTATCGCAAAATCTAACTGACATTTTCAATTAATAAAGTTTTTATGTGAAATGATAATGTTTTCATTTAGATAACACTTTCGAACATAACTGAAAAGTGTTTATGACTTAAATTCGTGTATTTGTCTGTCTGTCCCTACACTTATCCGTGCTCTAACTGTCATAAAAGTACTTTGATTGCCACGAAATTGGTATAATTATTGAAGTATTCTACGGTTTGTTTCCCATTGATAAATAGTGTGTGTAGATTTATCGTTAGTTTACAGGGGACTACGAAGAATATGGATACATTACCGGATATTGGCGATAAAACTAACTAGGGAAGGTCCCCAACTGCCAGATCGGGATTTTGTCGAGAGTGGTGTCGTTGGAAAGCTCTTACCATGGGGATCAAGGACATGTATACAACTACCCGTTTGAGTGCAACTGGTGAAAAGTTATGGCCGATGTATTTCTGTCATTTATTGATTTCTCCAGGTCTCTAGCTATGCAGGAAAGCAACTCTGTGTGATAGAAAAGACAGCTTACAGTACAGTTATGTAACCTGCTGTTGACAGTGTGAAGATGGTGAAGGTTCCATGTTCCCTCGAGTAAGAAACAGAAGATTGTGACCACATTTTGTCGACATGACCACTAGAGAAAGCATAATAAAATTAATTACATAAGTTGGCCTATAACCAATTCTCTTCGCCCACTTTCGATGATATACGTCGGTATTCCTTTCAAAAGACTTTAATTAGAGGCATGAATCCCGTATTTCGATTAGTTAAACAGGCATGCTTTAACTTAACTAATAACATCTAATAACTAATAACAAATGCGAAACATCCCCTTTCATTGTGTGTGCCTAGTGTTGGAAACAGTCATTTCTATTCAGAAATGCACTACCATCCATGAAGTTACTTTTTCCACCAAACATAAAACTGTCTGCTCTGTAATCTCTGTAATCCGTCAACTCTCTCTTCTAACACACAAAGTGTCTCTTCAGCATAGCTATTTCCTACTGAACGAGAATTTTCAACTGTACTCGTGATGTTTTGTGCTGCCAAATATATGATCTGCATATGATATATGATATGAGAATTTATACACATCAAGTAATAGGCAAAAAAAAATTTTAAAACGCGTACCGCAACTGAAAATGCACTTCCAGCAATTATTATTAACAGACAGTACTTTAACCGAATTATTTTACGCGTACCTGCAAATGAACGATGAATGTTATGCGCACAATATTCTACAGTAAACCTTTTGTCGTGCACCTCGGTGATATATATCAATTTCAATATTTTTGAAATAATGTAACATCATTAAAATAAACCGCAAATAATTTTTCCCCACAGACTGTAATGTAACGGAATTCTTTTGAGTGTCCCTGTAAAGGAACAATAAGTGCTACACACTTCATTTTCAATGCCGAACATGCCACAGTAAACCTCAATAACATATATGTTACGGTTGGTTTCAACCAAATTTTTTTTTTAATCTACATTAATTACCTTAAATCACTCTCTCAACATTTATTTAGAAGTTTTCTTTTTGTTTCTGTTTTAAATAAATATATAAATAAATGTAATTGTAGTATTAATAATAAAAGCAGTTTTTTTTTTTTTTTTTTTTTTTTTTCCTCTTCTTTCCATTTCTTTTAAGCAAAGCAATTTCAACTTTCATAGTCTAACGTAGCTTCCTGTTTTTCAAATACGAAAAGCAGACAGCAAGGGAGGGATGATTTGTCAGTAGACTGCACAGGTGGAAAATTTGGAGTCATCTAGTCTGACTTTGATATAGGAATGACCGACCGCCCTGTATAAGAATTACGTTATCTTATGAGTGTACTATACACGCAATTAGGCTTTGTAAGTTTACGTCAGGCTTCAATTGGCTCTGCTATCAGGCGGATAGCTGGCGCCCATGTAAACAGAGGCTAACAGGACCCCCCTTCAGCACACGCCATGGGGGTGATGCATGGCTTCCTTCCCCCATGAAGCGGCCGGCAGAGTGGAGCGGCAAGCTGTAGTCTTCACGAAGAGTCCATTTTTCCTTTTGTTTCCATTCCCGTACCCCTGGCAGAGTGGATCGGTCCCGTTTTTCAAGCAGCGCGGGAGAATGAATGTTTACGACACTTGTTGCTTGGCCAAGAGACCTGTCGTTTGACTCGTAAAAAAAATTCGACTTATTACGGGGCTCGAAGATTGGCCTGTGGGCTGGATCGCGAAGTTGTTGAAGGCGGACAGGTTGATGGCCCTACATTAACCATCCTAAATCATGATGTTATGATGAAAAGAGGCTATAAGGGCATTTTCGAATTGCGGATCTATAACTGTTAACGAGAAATTAAGAAGAAGATATGTGTAGCCCGTTTTTTTTTTTGGCGTAGTGGCGCTCCAAGATTATGATTTCTTAACCATCAGAAGTGATCATAGATATTGAACTAAACGGTCGTTAGAAGTCGTAGTGTTCTGAGTTACGGTGATGGCTATCTTCGAATAAAACACATGCTTCAGGAAGGTGAAATTACTGACTCCGACGGTGAAGTTCTGGACCGTAGAACGATTTTCCCCTCCGGACTAGATGATGGACCTAGTAGTTGATGGCAAGTGATGCAGTGAGATGAGAGGATTGATGAATGTTAGCTTGAAACCACATGGGTATTGTCTGAATTTTTCCCCAGCCTGAATACTCCAGCTTAAGTGCTTCATCAGATTTTGAAAAAGGACGAAATGCTCCTAAGTGCCCATTGACTAAAATTGTAGAACTCTCTACCTGTTGTAAGTACTATTTGCATAGTTTTTCTTTTTATTTATTTGTACCTCTTTTTTAAAAAAAAAAAAAAAATATGTTTGCTATACCAGAGTTTAAAAGTGAAATGAATATCTTTGGATAATTTCAATAAGAATTAACATTATGAACAGAAATAGTCTGTAGGTTAATATATAATGTTTGTATGTTTGAACGACCATTAAATGGTAATGTGATGATAATTTTAAAAATATGATGTGTAATTTAAAAGTAACCAGTGAGTGGTTTCAACTTAAAAGATCAGCTGTTATATTGTTTTATTAAGATTATTTTTGATAACTTAGTTGCTTCATTATTTTAAATGTTCAAATAAATTGTGTTTTTTTTTGTTTACTATCAAAGATGGTATGTTTTTCTTTGTATAAATCTCTAAATAATTAGTTTTTTATATTCACAGTAGACCTATAAGAATGGCCTAACCTTTCTGTGAGTAATAAAAAAAAAAAAAAAAGGGAGAGAATATTCAACTTTATTAAATTAGGACTTTAAAATTTCTTAAGTTTAAATTCATAACTGACTGTTTTAATGAACATTAATTGAAGTTCACTCAATGTTATACAATCGTATTTTTGATCTTGATTTAAGGATGGATAGATTAATAAGTGAAACAGTAATATTAAATTTAATTTCATGAAATGTTAAATTAAGCTTTAACTCTCCTCTTTCAGAAACATTGTTTTTCTAAAATATACACCAAAATTGTTTTATTTAAAAAAAAAAAAAAAAAAAAAAATCCAGTTATTTTACACCACTATACGATTCTTGGTTAACCGATCGGATCTTGTTCAGAATCTCTATGGTTGTTCTAAAATTTTAGTACATCATCATATCCCTATTCTATTAACGGATTTAACTCTTTCTCCTTTTGGTCCTCATATTGGAGGAATTTCAGGTTGTCTGCATTTTTCCAAATTATATGATGATTACACTTTTGTTAATTTAATGTGTATGGAGATTTGAGCTTGATCGGGTTGGAGTGGAGTTGGGTGTTCCTTATGCAATTCAGTATACTACTTGATTTAGAAATCTGTTGCCCCTTACTACATTTAATATTATCTTAAAATGATAAGTTCAAAATTATCATTGTTGTATTAACCTATTCGGATTCTTAAGTTTTGATATTTTGATTAGTTCAATATTTTTTGCTCCCTTTTCCATGGCAACAGATTTCAGTGGAGCTAATCAGGGTATACTTATTTTTTTTTTAAATATTTAATTGTCAAGTGAAGATTGAGTAATAAATGAGTTTTTAAGTTTAAGTAAGTTGTGTTTTAGAAAGAACACCAAAACACCACAACAAATGGAGCCGTAACAATTCGGTCTCTGGGTTATTGATTTTTTTTTACTTGTATGTATTTATGTATCAAAGAGCAACTGGGTGTTTTTGCAATTAAAATTTTAGTTATATGTTCAAGTGTAAAAAGAGGTCTAGGCTCTCTCTCTGTGCTAGTAAGCTACAATTCCCAGTCAAAATTATGTCTTGTGAGCATAACCTTTTCTTATTTACAAAAAGCATAGTCCTGTACTTAAGTTTTATGTGTATGTAGGTTTCCTTTTTTTCTTTTCCTCTCTTTTTCTCTTTTTTAAGCTGCCCCCCCCCCCCCCATTTTCCCTTTTTTGTGGTTGTTTGTTTATCAATTTTCTAACCCTAACCATGGCTGATAAGCATTCAGAGGCAATTGCCACTATTCAGCGGAAAAATGCACTAGTGGACAATTTGTCAAACATTCCCCCATTCAATGGAGAGGCCAGCTCAGTCTGCTTCTCAGATTTTTCTGAGAAATTTGAGAGTTTTGCCAAATTATTCGACTGGAATGAGGAGGAGAAAAAAATCGTTTTGTTAGCTAGATTATCAGGAGCTGCTTCTAGGCGAATAAAAATTCACAAAGCAAAAACATCTGATGAGCTATTAAAAATCTTAAAAGAGAGTTATACTTCACAGGCCACACCAGATGTTGCCCTCAGTCATTTTTTAAATTTTAAACAGCCACCCAATATGAGTGTTCAGGAGTTTTATGACAAGGCATATGATATGTCATTAAGAGCCCTTGTAATTGTAGGTATCCAGGGTGAAGTAGTCGATAAAAGCCGAACGGCTCTACTACACTCCATGCTGTTGAGCATGAACCAGAATGAGCATTACACCAGAAGTGCGAAAGGGGGTAATTGCGAGAAATCCACAATCCCCAGAAGAGGTCCTCAAAATTGCGCTTCTTGAGGAAAAGGCTTATAGGAGCATTAACCCTTTCTACAACCACCGCGAGGAAATTCTCAACCCTAATTTGACCCAAAACCTACCCTGTGCTGCAGTTTTTCAGCAAGATAGCTCACAAAAGAAGGAGATAGACCAACTAAAATCTCAAATTGATGTTTTAGCAGCTAAGATAGACAGTTTAGTTGATCTTAGGGCTAGGGATATGCAGGAAAATAACCAGGAAGTAAGACCCGTAACCTGCTATAGGTGTTCCGTACAAGGCCACTATGCCAGAGATTGTCCACTAAATTTTGTCGACTATAATTTTAGAAGGGGAGGGGGTCAAAATTTCAGGAGCCGTGGGCAAAATGATAGAAACAGAGGTGAAAATCCTAGAGGGAACCACAATCAGCGAGGCGGATATAGGGGAAGAAGAGGTGGTTATTACCAAAACAATAGGAGTACAGCTGCGAACAGAAATGAGGAGCAGGCGGTAAATAACACCCCAGTAGCTAACAATGAAAGTGAGGCTTTAAACTATTAGTGGCCGGATCAAATGTGGTCAAGTCGATCCCCAACAGGCCCCTGGACCCCCCAACTGTGTATAGTATGTTTCAGCCCCAATCATATACATTACCAACTGCAAGAATTTACATAAATAAAGTTTGCCTGAATGCATTATGTGACACTGGTTCGGCAATTAATCTCCTGAGTGGTACTGATTGTAACTATTTAGAGAATTTTGAAATGGAGAATTGCAATATCCCCATTATGACTGTCACCGGTGAGAAAGTTCACCTAAATAAGAAAGTATTTTTAAAATTTGTTTTTGATAATGTTCAATGTCAAACTGAATTCTATGTAGTGGAAGGTAAATTAGCAGAGGAATTTAATATGATTTTGGGAATGCCATTTTTGAAAGAGTACCGGGCAAGTATAAATTGTGATACAAATGCTGTCGCTCTTAAAGTGCCAGTTGCAGGCCAATGTAAACAAAGCGTAGAAACCCCAAGTAATACTTCAGGGTCTAATACTTGTCTTGCTACTAATTCTGTAAATATTTCTAATTTTGTATATAATGTAAATTCAAATAATAATTGTATGAATAATGATTGTGTTGAAAATAGTTCTGTAAATATAAAATGTGTCAACAAAGTAGGGGAGAATTCAAAAAGTAGTAATGCCAATAGCCCTCCTGAAAATTGTGCATGTGAGAAAGTTCATGACTCAGTTAATATTGAAAATGGGAATCATAGTAGTGAAAATATGGTAGTTCAGGACCCGCAGTTGAGTAATATGGGAAAAGATGTTGAGATAGTCATTCAAACTGAGTCAGATAAGGAAGTTGAAAGTGTTGCGCAGAACTTTTGCATGCAAACAATATCAGGTGGTAGCTCTGAGGGTAATAATACTGCAAATTTTTCAAGTATTCAAAATGTCGACAATAATCTATCAGCAGCGAGTCAGGTAACCCAGGGTAATTTAGCTGAAGATACTACTGAAATTTGTAATATTGATGAAAGTGAAGATTTGGTACGTATAGAGGATAAGGTACCTGAAGTCGAGGAGGAGAGCAATGAAGATAGCAGTAGTGATAAAACCAATAAAAATAATAATATAAGTTTCGCTGTGTTATGTAGTAAAATTTCAATTCCCCCGCAGTCAAAAATGTTAGCCCAGGTTAAAAGCTATAAGGAAAGTTTTATTAAGGAAAATGATATCCTTATGTTAGAACCTTTGGCGAAAAATTTAAATCAAGGTCTCCTTACCTCCAGAGCCATTTGCACTAAAGAACATGGCCTATATATCTCATTTGCAAATTTTTCAGACAATAGTATTCATTTAAATAAAGGAACCTTTGTTGCCAAAATTCAAAAATGTGTAGACAAGTCAAATGTACCCGTAACTAAAAATAACCTTACTTGTAATGTAAATTTGGCCCCTCCAATTGGTGACTTTGATCACGCTGATCTCACTTGGAGCTCTGAAATTAATTTAGATCATTTAGAACCCCCATTAAAACTTAAAATGCAAAATTTTCTAGACAAAAACAAAGATGTATTTGCAGCATCGGTCTTAGATTTACCCGGCTGTGATACAATCCCGCATGAAATTAACTTAACTTCAAATAAACCAGTTAAAGGCAAAGCTTATAGAGTCCCCTACAAACTACGTCAAGAAATGGAAGACCAACTTAATACTTTATTACAGGCGGACATAATTTCCCCTTCCATGTCTGAATTTGCTTCTCCGGTTATTCTGGTTCAGAAATCAGACGGTTCCTATCGACTTGCTGTTGACTACAGAAGATTAAATAAAAATCTTGTTAAAGATGCTTATCCAATACCTAACATTACCGACTCTGTTGATGCTTTAAGTGGGGCTAAATTTTTTTCAACGCTAGATCTAACTAGTGGTTTTTTTCAACAGGTTATTCGCCCAGAGGATAGGCATAAAACTGCTATAATCACCCACAAGGGACTTTTTGAGTGGACCCGTAACTGTTTTGGGCTCTCAAATTCAGGTAACAGTTTCCAGAGACTTATGAATGCTATTTTCGGTGATTTAGGCAATCTTGGAATTCTTGTTTATATCGACGACATTGTAATTGCCTCCAGTGATGTTAATTCTCATTTTGAGAAGCTTAGCATGGTCTTTGAAAGGTTAAGACTGCATAAACTTAAACTTAAGCCCAGTAAATGCACTTTCCTTTCGAATAAAATACAATATCTAGGTTTTGAGATTTGTAGTGGCCAAGTATCACCTATCAATAAAAATATTGCCGTAATAGAAAATTTTAAACCTCCAACTACCCGAAAGGCTGTTAGGTCATTCATTGGAACTCTATCTTTTTATAGGAGATTTATTCCAGATTTTACTAAGAGGGCCAAAAATTTAATCAATCTAACTAAAGAGACAGGAAAGTTTTCGTGGAATGAAGATGCACAGAAAGAATTTGAAGACCTTAAGATAGCTCTTATTTCAAAACCATGTCTGGCACTCCCTGATTTTGAGAAGGAATTCCATTTATATAGTGATGCCAGTGGCGAAGCATTAGGGGCAGTGTTATCACAATTAGATGAAAATAACATGCTCCATCCTGTTGCCTTTGCCAGCAGAAAATTGAAAGATGCTGAGACCCGCTACTCCACCACTGAAAGGGAATTACTAGCTTTAGTTTGGGCAACTGCCCACTTTAAATGTTACATTGCCAATACCCATTTTTTCATCTATACAGACCATGCGCCTCTAACATTTATGTTAAAAATTCACGACCCTACATCTCGCATGGCTAAATGGATATGCACTCTCTCAGACTTTAATTTTACAATCAAGTTTGTTAAAGGTAAGTGTAACAGTGTCGCAGATTTCCTTTCGAGGTATGTCAACAATGATAACTCCAATGATACTGTTAATTGTAATTTTTGTATACAAGTCGAAAAGGAAGTTACTTTTATGCCTCATTCCAATCTACTTGAAAAAATTGGTGAATTACAAAAATCAGACAAGAAATGCTGCGAGATTGCAAGAAAACTAGACCAAGGTGTAGAAATTGCTCCTAAATACATGAAATTTTTTTTTAGAGATGACATTTTAGTTTGTGAGGATACAAGGGAGTCAGCTATTTTGAATAAATCTGTAAAGTTAGTCGTGCCAAAAAGAATTGGTTACTCAAGTTTTTGCACTAACACATGAGTCCCTAGCGGCTTGTCATCAAGCCTTCCAAAAGACCATTGATCGCATTCGTGAGCACTTCTATTGGCCAGGAATGTCGTCAGATGTCAAGCATCTAGTGGAGTCATGTATTAGTTGCCAGCAGAAGAGAGCTTATAGAGCGAACCAGCTCGCCCCTCTGCAACGTATGCCGACCCCCCAGTTTCCAATGAACAAGGTTCATTTGGATCTCATTGGACCCTTACCGCAAACTTTTTCGGGAAATAAGTATATTGTCGCATATATAGATTCATTTACTAAGTGGCCAGAGGCATATGCGGTTAGTTCAACCACTTCAGATGTCATTGCGGACACTTTAGCTGACTTCATCTCACGCTACGGAGCACCCTGTTTTATTACGACGGACAATGCGAAGAATCTAATTTCAGATGCGATAGAGCACGTATATAAAATGTTTGGTATTAATCATATTAAGACCTCATCTTATCACCCGGCTGGCAACTCGCAAGTGGAGAGACAGAATCGTACTCTTAAAAATGCACTTTGTCACATAGTCAACCAAAATCAATCTGACTGGGACACTAAACTCAAATTTACACTACTAGCTATGCGTTCAGCTGTCCACTCTTCAACTAAACTTAGCCCAGCTGCAGTTATGTATGGCAGAAATATGAATCTACCATATAATCTCTTTTCTCAACCACCTTCTTTTAATTATAATGATGCACCCTCTTTTTGCGAACTCTTAATCCCAGCTCTTCAAAAAGTATACACTGAAGTACATAGTAATTTAATTAAAGTTTCTGAGCAGCAGGAAAAATACCGTGAAAAGACAGCTGTTGATAAAAATTTTAAAATAGGAGATCTTGTGTGGTTATTTACACCCACAGTCGCCCCTGGTAATACAAAAAAATTAAGCAAGCAAAATAATGGTCCTTTTACTATAATTGAGAAGCTAAATGAGGTTAATTTTAAAATAGCGCTAGTTGCTAATCCCAAAAATTGTCAGGTTGTCCATGTTGACAGGTTGTCTTCTTTCAAAGACAGACTCCCCATCTGGTCCAGTAAACCAAAACAAACAATTGGCCTGGGATCGACTGAAAACGTGACCATCGATTCACGACACCAACCGCGCGATTCTCCTCCTGTACGCAGGTGTAAACGCAACCGATTCATTCCCTGGGCACCATATGATAGTAACCACGCACCAGCAGTAGTGAACGTCAACAATAACGAAACTCCGGTAGCGCCGGAAGTGGAGGAAACAGACAGCGACGCGACTGAAATCATAAATCCCTCTCCCCCACCTCCCATTTCTCCGGAGATTGCAGCGGCAGAGAATAACGAGATGTGCGTAAATAAAAATTTAGCAACGGCAGAAGGCAGTGAAATGCGCGTAGGTAAAAATTCAGCCACGGCAGAAAGCAGTTCAACTGCTGAGCACAGCGATTCGCGCAGGTCTCGTTCATCGATTCGTCCAGCTGCTAAATCGAATAGAAGTAGTCGTTCAATATCGATTTCTAGAACCGACTATTCGCTACGGGATAGAAGAGACCGTCCGAGTTATAAATACTAACTACCCTTTTTTCGTTATTCAGGCATTTTTATTCAATTTTACCCTGTTTATTTGTATTTATTTATAGTTTAGTTAATGTGTATGTATATTTAATTATATTTTTTTTGACATTTTTAAAACGGAACTTAGTTTTTCTAGCGTATTAAAGGTTTGTTTTGGTTGTGTGTTGATACTTTCATGTAGGCATTTTTAACCCTTTTTATGCCTATACTTAAGGTTTTTGTCTGTTTTATGGTAGATTATGTGGTATATACCCGTCCGCACCCCGTTTTCGTAGATTTTGGGTATATTTTTGCAAAAAAAAAAGAAACGAATGTAATTTTTGTTACTTTAAATTTTTTTTAGGATGTTGTGTTTTGTATGCCCTTTTGCCGAGGTAGATCTGTTTAGTTCAGTTTTTTTTAATGCATCAGTGTTTTGTATATAACTTTTTAAGTATGTGTTTACTTTAATTTCTACATTTTAACTAGATAGATTTATTATTTACTATACAGTTTGTGGTTTTATTTGAGCTTAAACTTTAAGGAGTGTGGGCCCTTTTTCTTTTTCTAGTACATACTGTCTCATGTACATGCCTGTATGTTGTTGTGTGTGGCTAAAAGTGCTAAAATTAACTATTTTATTTATTCTACTTCCTATTTTTGTGGAATGTGTGTTTTCCTTCCTGGTGATATATGTCACCACCCCTGTTTTTTATTTTATTTTGTGGAATGTTTTCCCTGTTGTGCCCAAAGGCCCGAAACTGCTTTTTGCTATAAGTAGCACAGAGGCAGAGATACTCTTTCCCATGCACATTACTTGTACGTGCATTTGTAAAATCTACATAATATCCCGAATCATTAGACTGTGTTCGAAAACAAACATGTGTTCTCATATAAAATTGTTACAATTGTGTGCGTAATTCTCTAACATGGTCTGTGATACCATAATTTGTGTCTTACAGATGTATATGTATATATTTTTTTTTTTTGTGTCACCAGTTGCTCTTGTGTATTTTTGTATAATAGAATTAATATGTGTTTTACAAATGTCATTGACATTTACAGTGTTGTAACTATGATATTACTAGTACTTATTTACATTAATAGATAGTGTTGTAATATACTGTGATGCCAATTATTGAAGTTATGTATATAAGCAGTATAATGACAATTAATCAGTGGGCACTTCTCTTCTTTTTCGGCTAATTTTTTTTTCTCAAAATTCAATTTATGTATTGTTTACAGTTCTGTTGCCAGAAGTCTCAGGAAGGATGCAGTTATGCGTAGGAATGACAGTAGTAGGGAAGTGAGGTTTCACAATCAGGTGGAACATGTGTTCTTTTACAGGTGCAGAAAATATCTTGGTCATTTTAGTGGTAAAATCAGCCTTGTGGTCCCTCCTCTGGTAGTACTCTTTTATGGTCATGTTTCAGGTAATATGTTAGGTAATGGTTTCTACGGATGTGCGAGCTCTGGTTGTATATATCCGGAATATATTGTCAGGGTGGTATTTCAGCGGTGAACTCTCTGGATCCCGTCCCGGATCGATGTATGATTTGTGTTTGTGGGTCAGTTTTTTCAGTGTTGCGGTCCCAGCATGCCATGTGGTACCCAGTTACCTTTCAAAAAAATAATTTGTTTTCTCAAAAAAAATTTTTTTTTAATTAGCCGGTGGGAGCAATCTTGTTACGGTTGGTTTCAACCAAATTTTTTTTTTTAATCTACATTAATTACCTTAAATCACTCTCTCAACATTTATTTAGAAGTTTTCTTTTTGTTTCTGTTTTAAATAAATATGTAAATAAATGTAATTGTAGTATTAATAATAAAAGCAGTTTTTTTTTTTTTTCCTCTTCTTTCCATTTCTTTTAAGCAAAGCAATTTCAACTTTCATAGTCTAACGTAGCTTCCTGTTTTTCAAATACGAAAAGCAGACAGCAAGGGAGGGATGTTTTGTCAGTAGACTGCACAGGTGGAAAATTTGGAGTCATCTAGTCTGACTTTGATATAGGAATGACCGACCGCCCTGTATAAGAATTACGTTATCTTATGAGTGTACTATACACGCAATTAGGCTTTGTAAGTTTACGTCAGGCTTCAATTGGCTCTGCTATCAGGCGGATAGCTGGCGCCCATGTAAACAGAGGCTAACAGGACCCCCCTTCAGCACACGCCATGGGGGTGATGCATGGCTTCCTTCCCCCATGAAGCGGCCGGCAGAGTGGAGCGGCAAGCTGTAGTCTTCACGAAGAGTCCATTTTTCCTTTTGTTTCCATTCCCGTACCCCTGGCAGAGTGGATCGGTCCCGTTTTTCAAGCAGCGCGGGAGAATGAATGTTTACGACACTTGTTGCTTGGCCAAGAGACCTGTCGTTTGACTCGTAAAAAAAATTCGACTTATTACGGGGCTCGAAGATTGGCCTGTGGGCTGGATCGCGAAGTTGTTGAAGGCGGACAGGTTGATGGCCCTACATTAACCATCCTAAATCATGATGTTATGATGAAAAGAGGCTATAAGGGCATTTTCGAATTGCGGATCTATAACTGTTAACGAGAAATTAAGAAGAAGATATGTGTAGCCCGTTTTTTTTTTTTGGCGTAGTGGCGCTCCAAGATTATGATTTCTTAACCATCAGAAGTGATCATAGATATTGAACTAAACGGTCGTTAGAAGTCGTAGTGTTCTGAGTTACGGTGATGGCTATCTTCGAATAAAACACATGCTTCAGGAAGGTGAAATTACTGACTCCGACGGTGAAGTTCTGGACCGTAGAACGATTTTCCCCTCCGGACTAGATGATGGACCTAGTAGTTGATGGCAAGTGATGCAGTGAGATGAGAGGATTGATGAATGTTAGCTTGAAACCACATGGGTATTGTCTGAATTTTTCCCCAGCCTGAATACTCCAGCTTAAGTGCTTCATCAGATTTTGAAAAAGGACGAAATGCTCCTAAGTGCCCATTGACTAAAATTGTAGAACTCTCTACCTGTTGTAAGTACTATTTGCATAGTTTTTCTTTTTATTTATTTGTACCTCTTTTTAAAAAAAAAAAAAATATGTTTGCTATACCAGAGTTTAAAAGTGAAATGAATATCTTTGGATAATTTCAATAAGAATTAACATTATGAACAGAAATAGTCTGTAGGTTAATATATAATGTTTGTATGTTTGAACGACCATTAAATGGTAATGTGATGATAATTTTAAAAATATGATGTGTAATTTAAAAGTAACCAGTGAGTGGTTTCAACTTAAAAGATCAGCTGTTAAATTGTTTTATTAAGATTATTTTTGATAACTTAGTTGCTTCATTATTTTAAATGTTCAAATAAATTGTGTTTTTTTTTTGTTTACTATCAAACATGGTATGTTTTTCTTTGTATAAATCTCTAAATAATTAATTTTTTATATTCACAGTAGACCTATAAGAATGGCCTAACCTTTCTGTGAGTAATTAGAAAAAAAAAAAGGGAGAGAAAATTCAACTTTATTAAATTAGGACTTTAAAATTTCTTAAGTTTAAATTCATAACTGACTGTTTTAATGAACATTAATTGAAGTTCACTCAATGTTATACAATCGTATTTTTGATCTTGATTTAAGGATGGATAGATTAATAAGTGAAACAGTAATATTAAATTTAATTTCATGAAATGTTAAATTAAGCTTTAACTCTCCTCTTTCAGAAACATTGTTTTTCTAAAATATACACCAAAATTGTTTTATTTTAAAAAGTAAAAAAAAAAAAAAAAAAAAAAAAAAATTATAGTTATTTTACACCACTATACGATTCTTGGTTAACCGATCGGATCTTGTTCAGAATCTCTATGGTTGTTCTAAAATTTTAGTACATCATCATATCCCTATTCTATTAACGGATTTAACTCTTTCTCCTTTTGGTCCTCATACTGGAGGAATTTCAGGTTGTCTGCATTTTTCCAAATTATATGATGATTACACTTTTGTTAATTTAATGTGTATGGAGATTTGAGCTTGATCGGGTTGGAGTGGAGTTGGGTGTTCCTTATGCAATTCAGTATACTACTTGATTTAGAAATCTGTTGCCCCTTACTACATTTAATATTATCTTAAAATGATGAGTTCAAAATTATCATTGTTGTATTAACCTATTCGGATTCTTAAGTTTTGATATTTTGATTAGTTCAATATTTTTTGCTCCCTTTTCCATGGCAACAGATTTCAGTGGAGCTAATCAGGGTATACTTATTTTTTTTTTTAATATTTAATTGTCAAGTGAAGATTGAGTAATAAATGAGCTTTTTAAGTTTAAGTAAGTTGTGTTTTAGAAAGAACACCAAAACACCACAACATATACATTGTATAACAATCAGAGAGTATTTACTCGAGTTGAAGCACGGACAGATAGAAAACAGACCAACCAAAGTCATAAACACTTTTTAACTATGTCGAAAAGTGTTAAAAAGAACTTGGTGTTTATATAAGACGAAAATTTGTATACTAAAATACTGGTAGAAGTTTATCCCTGCGATATAATAATCTAGCCTTGTTTACACATTTCAAAGAGCGTAAAGAAAAATTGGAGATTGTCGCAAAACATGAATTTCGGGAACAAAAATGGTTATACTGTAAATATTTATTATTATTTACACAAAATAGGCTATTCGAACGTAGTTCGATACCTAAAATAAATAAATCCAAACAGTCACGTGTTTAAATATTACTTATTACATTGTTGTTATCTTTTTAATTCTTCGATTTCTTTTTGAGGTGTGCTAACAGAAAAGGAAAAAGAAAAGTTTTTAAATGAGTGAAATAAACGCATTTTTGTAATTTTCATTAAACATTTAAATTAATAAAAGAATAGTTGGAATTGTAAAAGAAAAAGAGAAAAAAAAAGGGGGGGGGTGATAGCTACCCATTTGTCTTGATTACTTATTGTACCGCAGTTGATCACGATCTTTCAGTGTGGGTGCCTGTAGAGATATCCATTGAAGAGTTAATTTTAAAATTGGTTTCCACATTTCCGTCACCCCCATTTTGTCATTTTTAGGGTTCCTATTTCCAAATCTACTGAAACTAGAATTAGTAAAAATATAGGGGTAGTAGAAATTTATTTAAACCTTGCAGGAAAACTATTGCGATTTTCCTTGGTCACATTATTTTAAATAAAACGCATTTTTCCGTTACAGACAAACTTTACTTTTCGGGCGGTCAGCGGGGGAGTTGACGGAGTCTTGAGGTATCTATCGACGCAGAATCATCCAAGGATATTTGATAATGATTTTTGAAAAAAATTTTGGTTAATTAGCCGATATATTAATTAAGTTACTTGAATAAAAACTATTTTTATGTATCGTGTAGCATATCGTTTGAAAGTCGTTTGAACACCGAACTCAAAAAAATATATTTTTTTTAATTTTAAGTATTATATTTTCAGAAATATCGTTGAAAGTGTACTGCAAAAATATATCTCGCCCCTTCTATTTCCAAATCTACTGAAACTAAAATTATAAAAAAATTTGAGGTATAATAGGAGTTTGTTAATTAATAAATATTAATTAATAAATTTAATGTACGGAAACCTATGAACGCGAGTTATACTTGCACTTGGCCGATTTATTATTTCTAGAAACAATTTAGACCTCAAGCTCAACATAAGTAGATTTCACTACAAAAATATATAGGTATAAAAAATTACCATTCTAATTACGGTTTAGTCAAAACACTTTGCCGCAAATGATATCACTGCACTCAATTTCATTCGTGTGCATACATCGAAAGCGTACGCAAAAAAATACCTCTAATGTATTAACTGCGTTATCAGATGAGTGTCTTCTCAGTTATATATACCAACTTGTTACATCATGCATTGTTTTACAGGAATTAGATATGCAGAGCTTATCAGACGCTGGTATCCCAACTCTAATTTATCGTGCAAAAATTGACATTCCTCAATACGGACAAACAAATTGTGAAGTGACTCACGTGTTTTCAAGTGAGTAGATCCATTTCCATTCTATTGTCTATTCTAACAGTTTTAGTTACAGTGTATTATAGTAATTAAATAGTTATTATGATCTTCAAAAAAAAAAAAAAAAAAAAAAAAAAAAAGAAAAAAAAAAAGAAAGATTAAAAAGTGATGATCAAACGATATTGGTTATTATAAAATGATGCTAAAAACATTGCTGCTAAGCTTCAGATTTTTTTTTAAAGTCAAGTAAACATATTTTTAACTAGAAATTTTACTTTATAAATGGGATTTGAAGATGCATTGCATTAAATATATTTTCAGGTTAACAATTTATTTGATTTGAAAAAAAAAATGCGATGTTGACAGCTATGTAACAGGTTGGCATTCGTCAAATATTTTATCTTTCTGTATATTTCGCGTGATTATTTTTTCCTCTTTTATCCGTTATTGTTTAAAGATTAAATAAGGGGAATAAGACAAGTTTCTCCCAATTATCTAAAATTATAAAAATTTAAAATTCATTGTGTATTTATAAAGCGACAGTTATTATGATAAAAATATAAAGAAATAAAGTTGCTAAAATAAATTAAGTGTGGCTAATATTTTATTGAATATTATTTAAAATATTAAGAAATCTTATAAAAAAGGGAAAGGAAAAGCTATATTACGCCGAATTATGACACTGTTTTGTATATGCTATTTAACTGAGCGAGTGATGCGTCTTGGTGCCAATGGTTTCTTTGTGGTGCTAATCCTCCTACAATGTTCGGCCGATTACCATCAAATTCAGGGGAGTGATAGGTGCGAAGGCCGGCATGGCTCGTGTAAAAACATTCTGGTACACTTTGTGTCCTTAGGAATAATTACATATTATAAGTGCCATAGACTTAACGTTAAAAGATTAAAGTGAAACCGATTGTGTGCTTAGTTTAGAATGGCGAATTTCTGATCAGGGTCTTTGCTCCATGTACAGTCCTGGAAAAAAATGTAATCACCCCCTACTAACTCTGCTGAAAATCACCATAGAAAAAAGTGATTGGTATCCATCGATTAGTAATAACATCCACCAATTACTGCTATACTTAAATCTTGCTAACAGGATTGTCTACATATAGAAATTGTACCAAACTTGGAAAATTTCAATACAAACTGCTAATTTTGACATCATATTTGGATTTATCGCTAAATTTTATCTTCGGCTACCAAGCTGATAGTTATTAAACTAATTAGTTTATGACTTATACAGGTTCAAAGTATGTAACTCCTAAAGCTAAATTCACTTTACTTATCGTTTTATTTTAAAACATTCATAAATTACAGTTCATATTTTTTTTTTTTTTTTTTGAAAAAAAAGAAGAAGAAGAAGAAGAAATTTTAAATATAATTTTTTTCGAAATTAATTTTCGAAAAAAATATGAATTGTAGGCTATAACTTTTTTTGACAGAAGTATATCTCTATAAGCTTTAAATATCCTAATCTAAATTTACAGCTTATTCCACCAAGTAGTTTTTGAGTTATGATTAAGAAACTACCCGCATTGCAATCTGATTTGCAAAGATTAAAAATTAGTTTAACATTAGGAACTCTAAGCATTAAACTTTCATATTTCTTAAACTACTTGACCGAATGACTTCCAGTTAGGTATAAGAAGATAAAATGTAACGAAGAAGCCAAATATGATGTTAAATTAGATGTTAGTATTGAAATTTTTCAAGTTTGGTTCAATTTCTGTTTGTAAACGACCTTCTAAGCGAAAATTAAGTACAGTATTAATTAGTAGACGTTGTTACTAATCAATTGGTACCAATTACATTTTTATACAATTATTTTTAGTTGGCATTGTGTGTTTATTTTTTTTTTCAGGACTGTATCAATACACTTGATTAATGGTTGTTCCGAGGCCTTATGGCAACTTCTCTCTTTGTCTTACTATTAGGAACATGAAACGATATAGTCTTACACTGTGTTATAAATTAGCAGTTGTCAGTCAGGCTTTTTGATTAAATTTTTAATTTTACACCCAGAATTCTCACACCAGAATTCTCATACCGTTCTTAGATAGCATGCAAGGCTACGTAAATGATCGCTTTTGCTTTGTTTTTGATTATTTTGTGTGTGTATGGTACATAGCATTCATCGTATGTCATGGATATATCAAGAATAATCGTATTGCGTTTTGACGAAAACCATCACACCAATCATACAGGAAATATCTTTTCGACGCATTGCGCGGCTTTTGTTATTATTTATCTATTGGATACGGTATCGATGGTGATATTGATATTTCAAGTTGCATACGCAAAAATTTGAAAACAAGAAATTAAACAGTTGACACTAAAATCGGTTGGTACCCAGATTGTTCACTGTCGACCGAGCACTTTGCTAAGAATATTCCGAATGCATTGTTTCAATATAAATGCATTGAAACTAAATTAGGTTGGTACCAGGATTGCCAGTTTGGTCTCCTTTTTTAGTCAGAAATTCTGAATTCATAACAGAAATTTCAAACTATTATATTACAAATAATATACTAGAATCTTAGACTTTAATTTACAGTAATTTTTTGTTTCATTTAATAATAGACATTGCATAATTACATAAAGTAAAAATCTTTCTTTCATAATTTCCAGTATAAATTCGAAATTTCTGAATAAAAAAGAGAGTCCAAACTGGCAACCCTGGTTGGTAACAGCATCAATCGCATAGGAGTCGAATTTTTAACTGTCGGCAGAGAAAATATTCAAGGCCACTTTAAGCACAGAATTTGAAACACGTCAAAATCTTACGGTTCGCACTATGAAAAGTCGAGTGTTGAAATACTCGAAAATAAACTGCCCTTCGACAATTAGTCTTTAGTAATTTCAAAATTAGAAATTCTCAATGTCATCTTGACTGCATCAAATTAATGTTTGCAAATTAACTTGCTCAGTTCAATTTTGTGCGGGCCTCGCATTTACTTCCCTAGTAATACGATACAGTTTCGGATAGGCGCATATCAGAACTTATCACTTTTTTCGTTTTCTTTATGAAAAGAAAAATTATGCAACGGTTCCGTAATTAAGCAGCATTCTCTAACCTATTTCTTGTATGCTTAAAAAGTAAATCTTTCATACAGGTTTAGTTAACATTTAGTTGAGATCTTAGTTAAATCTAGGAACTTGAGTGAAAGCTTAATCTATAAATGAGATGTTGTTTTCACTGAGAAAGAATTCAAATTTCAAACTGATAACACTTCTGATAAGATAAGGTATCAAATCACAAACTCGAATCTCAGATCATCTTTTTGTCCCCAGAAACATTTTAACTTTCTCTCGTTTCTGTAAAATTGTATCATTTTATCATCTACAGTAAACTCCCGATTCTTTCACGCTCGATTGTGCGACACTTTCAGTTATCCTACACCCGTCACATATTTCATCATAAAGTTGTCTGTATCTATATTCCAAAACTACGGGTGAAAATTTAATAATTTCAAAACTTATAATCAACTATACAAAGCATTAAACGTTGTAAAAATGTAAACACATTATTAAAAAACTGTTATTATTTCAATACATTGTAAATATCTTATAAAATAATACAGATGTTTTTCACATTAATCATTTAAAATAGATCGAAAATTTTCGGAAAATCGAAGGAATTCTTACTAACAAGCAACCCTACTGCTGTGTATTCTAATTCCATTTTACTACGGAAATGGCTTGAAAATTAAAGATACATCAATATATATTTTTTTTTCTCCTTGAAATTGTATTATTCTTAATTGTGACAAAAAATGTTAAAGATACACAATTATATTTTTTCTTAAATTTGCTAATTTTTAAGTAAAATACATATGTATCCTTTTAATAACAGTTATTTATTTTACTTTACGTAATGGCTTTTTTATGTGTAGTAATTTTATTTGTAGTTTAATTTTTATTACAGTTAGAAAATGCTCTTAATAATGTACCACCGATTATCTGATGATTTCGATTTTCTGACATATATTTCTACACCTGGTCAGTGACTGTCGGTTAATCGTGAGTTTACTGCAATTTAAAACGACATATTTGTTTTATATACTCTATATTTAATCCTGGTAATTGTAAATGTTTTCACCTAATAAATGTCGAAAGAAAATAGTGGTTCTTTTCTTTCATTAAGTATTCAAAAATCAGGATTTTTCACTTTTTTATTTTTTCATTTAATTTTTACACTTTAGTTGAAACACATTACAGGGGGTTTCCAAATGAATATCGGGGTTTTTAGGCTTGGTCGTATTTATTACATAAAATTTAAAATTATAATTAATACATAAAATGAAAGAGCAACTCAAACAGTTTTACCTACAAGCTTACAAGTGTTCAATGTGAACACCTTTCGTCACACAGCACACATCAAGTCGATAGCTCAGTTCTTCTAAAACGCTAATTAGTCTTTGTGGGGTAATTGTTGCAACAGCTGCCTCAATCCTGTTTCTTAGGTCGGGTAGGTCAGCTGGTAGTGGAGGCACATACACACGATCCTTTATGAACCCCCACAGGTAGAAATTACATGGCGTCAGTTCGGGTGAGCGTGGAGTGGCGTTTGGGAAGAACTGAGCTATTGACTTGATGTGTGCCGTGTGATGAAAGGTGTTCACATTGAACACTTGCAAGCTTGTAGGTAAAACTGTTTGAGTTGCTCTTTCATTTTATGTATTAAGTATAATTTTAAGTTTTATATAATAGATACTACAAAGCGTTAAAACCCCGATATTTATTTAGAAACACACTGTATTATAAGACACGTCATATACAAGATAATACTATAATTTCACTAAAATAAAAATTGCCATTCATTTACAAATTCCTTTCACAAATATTTGCTAAAAAATTAAAAGTATTTCAATTTCTTTCTAAATCCAAGTTTTTAAAAGCAGCAATATATAAAGGGGTCGGTGCAGCCACTCTTTCGGCTACCACTGTTTCCAAACAATAATTTTCGAGGTAAAATTATCTTACAAGTGTTATAGAAGCCTTCTTTGTTGTAGGTTTCTCTTGAAAATGATGTTGAAGAAATCTACCACAAAGATTTTTGTTTGGAAATAACAATAGCCAAAAAAGTCACTGCGCCAATTCCTTAATATATTACTGCTTTTAAAAACTTCGAAATCGGATATTTTTTAGCAAATACTATATGTGAAAAGAATTTACAAATGAATGGTAATTCATTTCGTAAAATATGTTATGTAAATGTCTTTTTAAATTAAAAAAGTAACGAAGATAAAAACACCTTTTAATAGTGTCTAAAAAAAGATAAAATCACTTTTATCTTCAAAAATAAATTTCGTGATCTGGTTGACGAAGTTCTAAAAATACTTTTAAAATGGAGTTAAAAATGTTAAGGTCAGAGCCTGATTAACACAAGAGCACGCGAAACAACTGCTCCGGTCAAAGATTACCACTATTTCTAAATACTAATTGTTGCCTTATTTAAACGCAGAAAAAAAGTGCAAAAATCACCAATCGGAAATAGTGGCGAATGTCTGCCTCTGTTTCTAAAATTGCTTAGTCGAGGAATGGTCCGGGACACACAAATCTCAAAATATTCACATTTTTTGTCTTGAAATTTTTTGTCGCTGGAGCTTTTAGAATAAAATTATGCAATAAATACGTACGTATATACGTTAGATCAAAATTGATAACTTTTTTTACATTCTTCTTTTAGTGGTAACCACGCCCTCTGCCAAAAAATCCATTTAATCTCAGAATTTTTTTTTTTTTTTACTTCTAAATTGATAGAACTAAATTTCTGTTAAATATAAATCTGTGAAATTCTGTACAGTGTTTCTCAGTGATTTATTCTTTCAGCTGTGTTTGGAATTTTTTTTTAAATGCCAAAAGTACCTTTTAAAAATTTTTTAATTTATAAAAGAAATTTTAAAATAAATATTTCTATTTTGTAAAACCTCACAATAAAAGTGCTATATTCTTTCTTTTTCTCTATTTTCTTTTTCAAGATTTAATTGAGAAAAAATTAAATTAAGCTATCCAATTTTTGTCCATAGTTACAACATTCCAATCCACGTATCGTATTATCCAAGTATTATTCAATTAAATATTTAATTTTATTTAATTTTATCCATTTATTTATTCTGAAATATAATAGTAATTATTTAAAACGGTGTAAAAGTTATTTAGAATCATTTTTAATTAGATAACAAAGTATTTTTTTTTTATCTTCCTTCAAGAAAACACTTGCAAACTTGAAGACGATATCATTATTGTGTGTAATTGAATTATTGCCCATTAAGGGAACTTTTTATTACCCATTAAGGGATTTTTTTTTTTTGTATCTCTGTTATATATTATAAAATAAAATGATTTTTATAACAAAAAATATATAATATCACAGGTAAATATATATATTTTTTAAAGTTTCAAAAAATTTTTAATGAAAAATTTTTAAAAATTTTCATTTTTCTTTTTTCAATTTTTAATATTTTTACAGAATTTTCTTTCGGATATTCACAGGAATATCTTTCATAACTTTAAGGACAGATTTTTCAATAAACTTAATAGTTTATCAGGAAAAAAAATTGCCCTTTTGCTGAAATTCATTCCAAAATATAAATACCTTCTTATTTTTATGTTTTTTTAAATATTCATTATATTGCAAAATCTGTCAATAATTTTACTTAACACACTTTTTTGATTACGTAAAAAAAGTTATATATCATTTTTTATAGATCTGTTGAAGTCGAAGAATTTTAAAATAGCAAAAGATTACAAAACATTCGATAAGGGAAAATTAAATTTAAATGTTGCAACTCTGATACATTTAAAGGAAAATGAATCCAGTAAATAGCCGTTTCACATATGTATCGGATATTTACCTAACATCGTCAGGATATACGAGAGATGTCTAAATACATTTTAAGCAAAATATTGCAAAATTGATATTTTGGTCTTTTTTTGCAAAGTGAAAGGTAGTGAAAGGCTCTTAAACCTCATTTAATTTAAATACTCTAAAATTAACAGACAATTTCAACATATCAGACTGACAGACACATACCTGCATCCGTAAGTACAATACCTCGGAGTGTCTGTTAGTACAGTCGTTAAAAAAAAAAAAAAAAAAAAAAGATTCTATTACTTTACGCAAATCTTGAACTCATATTTGGATTTCTTATAGTAAATTTTACCTTAAGATACTAAACGGAAAAATACTTCAGCCAAGTAGATTAGGAATTATGAACGTTTAAACTTTGGAAATCCTAATGTTAAAACAATTTTTAATCGTTGCAAAACAATGCAATGCAGGTAGTTTTTTAAGCACAACTCAAAAAATGACGGAATGAGCGGTGATTTTAGATTCGCTTATTTAAAGCTTCCAGAAATCGATTTATCATAAAAAATTCACAGGTTAATATTTCTTTTTTTTACAAAAATATATATATTGAAGTTAATTTTCGAAAAAAAAATATGAATTGAAATCTTTGACCAGATGATTTTTTATCAGAGATCGATTTCTAAGAGCTTTAAATATTCGAAGCTAAAATTACAGGTAATTCCGCCACGTAGTTTGTGAGTTATGCTTAAAAAACTACTCGCACTGCAATGTGTTTTGAAACGATTAAAAATAATTTTAATATTAGAAACTCTAAACTGTAAAGTTCCATAATTCTTAAACTACGCGTCCGAATGACTTCCCGTTTGGTATCTTAAATTAAAATGTACCGGATAATCCAAATATGAGGTCAAAATTATTTTTTCGTATTGAAAATTTTAGATTTTGATGCAATTTGAACATGAAGACGATTGCCTAAGAAAAATTAAGCATAGCACCAATTGGTTGATGTTATTACTAATCGATTGATACTAGTCACATTTTTATACGATGATTTTCGACAGAGTTGTAAGGGGTAATTTGTTTTTCATGACTGTACACCGGCACGCCATTTGTATTTTTCTATATGTAAAAAAGGAATAAGTGCGATGACATTACGTTGAATTAAAAATCAAAATAAGTCTCTAAAACGTCTATAAGAAAGGCAGCCGTTAGTATCGAAAATACATCTTAAAAAATAATCATCATAAATAGTTTTGACTTAACTTATTTTTGTTCAAGGATCCGTGTTTATATGGCTCACTAACGCCTCTAAACTCATGCCTTGACCCCCTCTCTTTTTACCAGAATTTTCACCAATTTAAAAAACTGACTGTCTTTATTTATAATTCAATTGCCCAGGCTCCCTATCAATCAGACCACAAATCCCCCTGTCTAATGTTAAACTTGTGGGCTTAGAATGCATCCATAATTTTCAAAATTCTCCTCTGAAAATCTTTTTTTTTTTCTGTGTACTCTTCTGGAAGGACGTTTCTTTTTAATTTGACAAAATAATTCTAAAATATATAAATTTTATATTTTGAGTGTTAAAATCTAACAAGGGGACCGCCAAACATGATGCGAACAGATTTTGCTTATTTTAAAGCATGTTGTAGGGATCATACCCCTAACTATTCAGGTAAAAGGTTTCCTTCAAATGGGCTTTAGTTTTCGAGAAATTTCGGATTAAAGTTCAGCATACGTTTCAAATACCTATTAGTTCACAGTTTAGAGCAAGGCCTCTGTGGTGTAGAGCTATCGCTCTGAATTTGAGAGCCAAAGATGAGGGCTCTGTGCTCTCTTGCGACTTTTTACCTTTTTTAATAAAATTTATATATTTGTCGCGTTACAAGTTTTATGCAGAATTATGAATTCTGCTTCTTTGAACTTTTTGATATTTTCTTAATAAATTCCATTTACATTTTCGAATTTTTCGTAAAAATTTACTTTTTTTTTTTTTTTTTTTTTTTTTTTTTTTTTTTTTGTGCAGTTTTGAAATTAACATTTCTATTGACGAAATTCCAAACTAATTTATGTCTAGATTTTGTTTATTTTTTTTTATTATTTACCCTTTATATTTTAATAACCGTTCTAAAATAATACTTTTTTTAACGTTATGAAATATTAAATGAAAATTTATATTTTCTTATAATTTGTACAAAATATTTTTTATCTCAAATCTTCTAAAGGTATGTATGATTAGATAATTCCAACAACATATCTTGAAAGGAGTAATAAAATATTAAAGCAATAACGCTTATATTCAAGTTTTAGCCAGTTATATATATATATATATTTATGTTATTTTAAATACATTTAACTGTAAAGTTAAAACTCAACATCATTTTTGATTTGCATAAATTAAAAATAATATATTACAATTATTTTTTTTTTCATTGTAGCAAGTCGATGCCATACAGAAAAATTCAACTAGAAATGAAAAATCGTTTGTAAATTACAATACATATAAAAAATATCAGAAAAAAAAATCGTCTGCAATGACTTTAACGGTAATATCAGAATAAATAAAAATTTATTTTTATCCATTTCGTTTAGCTTCCTTTGCAGTCAATTATCACGTTTGAAATAATTTCTTTTTCAAATGTGATGCATTTTTTAATATATTTATCACAATTTAATTATTTAAAGAATATATAATATGCTATTTATATATTCTTCCAATATTGTTAAAACAATTTACATAAAAAAATATATTTAAAGGCGATTTTTAATGCGGAATTTGTTTAAAATATTTTTGCGATATGTATCACACAATTAGTTCCATATTTAATAAACTAAAAATGTCGATGTCGGTGATAAATATTTTAGTATTTCAGCTGTTAACATATTTCAATATATTTAGAACAAATCAAATATTAAAAAAATATATTATTTTGCTAATTTTTTCTTAATCATTTAAATTTTTTTAAATAGAAAATGCAAATAAAAAAATGCATTATTTCATAAATACGATAAATAAATAAGTAAATATACATAAATGTAAACAATAATCATTTTAAAAAGACGAGATATCAAGACATAAATTAGTTTGGATTTTCGTCAACAAAAATATTAGAATAAAAATTGCACAAAAACTATAAATTTTCATGAAAAATTCGGAAATGTAAATGGATTTTATTAGGAAAATATCAAAAAGTTCAAAGATGCAGAATTCATAATTCTGCATTAAACTTATAACGCGACAAATATGTAAAATTTATTAAAAAAAGGTAAAAGTCACATGAGAGGACAGAACCCTCATCTCCGGTTCCCTAATCCAGAGCGCTAGCTCCGCACCACGGAGACCTCGTTCAAAATTGTGAACTAATGGGTATTTGAAATGCATACTGAACTTTAACCTGAAATTTCTCGAAAACTAAAGCCCATTTGAAGGAAACCTTTGAACTGAATAGTTAGGGGTATGACCCCTACAACATACTTTAAAATCATCAAAATCTGTGCGCATCATGTTTGGTGGTCTCCTTGTAAGTGAAACAGACGAGTTCTAAATACAATTTTAAAACTTACAATAAAACTAACTATGTATTTTAGAAATATTTTGTTAAATAAAAAAGAAAGAAAGATCCTTCAACAAGAGCAACAGAAAAAAGAAGACAAAAATTTTAATTTTCAGAGAATAAAATGGAAAAATACGGATGCATTCCAAACCCATAGGTTTAACATTATAGAAGGAGGTTTTGCGGTTTGACTGATAAAATCCTGGAAGCTGTTCTTAAATCCAAAAGAGCTACTTTCTGATTAATTTATGAATTGTTTTTTGCTCGAAAACGCATGAAATTAGCAGGTGTTCTTATTCATAAACTATGGAATCGAAAGACGTTTCCATTTTTTGGTAAAGGCAGAAGATCTTTCAGAAAATAATATGAGAGTTGGCGTTTTGAACTGAATTTCCTATGCGGTAGCACAAGAAAGAGGAAAAACTTTTCGTCACATGACAAGAATCGCTTTATAACTCGATAAGTAATTTATATATCAAAAAATGAAAAACGCTATTCGACTCCAAATCTCTTCAATAGTCTGCAAATTTTATACTTTTAGCTTTAAAGATGAGCCAGAAAATGTGTCAGAAAGCTTCGGGTTGTTGGGCAGGGAATTTGAGAATCACCTTAAGTAGAACTATCTTTTCGTACAATAGTCAACCCTATCATTACATCATCACTAATAAGCAACAACTCTTGTTTGCATTTTATCAAACACAATGATGGGTTCGAATTATTTTAACTATTCAAGCTTGTTTTGGTTATCACAAAATTTATTTACATACTAGATATGGGACATTCGAAGAGATGTTGATATTGACAGCTATTTACATATTTACAAAGTTATAGATTAATTTTACCTTGAATTCGGATCGTCGTACTTTACACAATAAAAGATTATCCTAAAATATATCTTCTATCTGCGTTTTATTCAATTTTCGTCATGCATTTTCAGGAAAATAGACGGAATTCTTTTAAATAACATTCATAACTACAGAGAACAAAACATTCTTTTTAGCTACTCCTCAATAAAATCAGCTGCCAACTTTTATTTCCTAATTTTTTAGCAACTTCACGTGAGATAAAAACGCAACGTACCGCGTTTAACAAATAAAATAAAATATAAAAGAAAAATAAAAGAAAAAAACATAGCAACGAAATAAAAGAAACAATTTTATCGACATTAACCAAAAGTCGTCTGCATAAATAAAAATATTAATTTACCGATTCCTAAAAACTCTAGAGCAGGAGACAGAAACTTCTCTAGAACAGGATAACTGTAAGAGAGTATTCTGTTACCAGTGTTGCACCACTTTCTAGGATACGTTTAAGTAACCTTTTAATTAATTTATAAAGTGTCCTTTCGTTTTAGAGCCAGATGTTGAATTAGCGATCTGCAAAGAGGGCTGGTACTGCAACTCAACACTTATTTCCTTATCGGTCCAGTGCAAGAATGAACAAGGTGAAACAGCCGTTGATCATGTCTACAGATTCTCTCGCTTCAAATACAATATAGAGGATGAATCTGTTTTCCTACCGCCTCCTGGTATCCATTGTGAAATGAAGAATACGCTGCCTATGCCACCATTTCCTTCTTTTTTTAGTTTTACTTACGACATTATTGAAAATCCGAAGGATGATGAGAAAGTTTCTCCTATTTTCAAGATGCATAAAGAAGTTAGTATTTAAAAACTCCTTTGATTTATGTTAAAATTTATTTAATTACAACAAAAGTATATTTCGATTTAAATGCAACTAATGTATAGACAATATTTTACTTTTGATGTTTGAATACTGATTTATATGCAGTCCGTTCAATTTATCACCTTCACTCAGCTTTCAAATTGCCTTGCAATGTCATTTTTCCAAAAGTTTTGCAGTTTTCATGCATAACGTCTCAGGTGCATTTTCTATGTCACGATACCACTTTTTGGAAGTACTTTCACTACTTTGTACTTTCACTTTTGAAACCAGTTTCGAAAGTGAAAGTACCTATATTAAAAAAAACCTTACACCAAAATCAAAAAAGTAAAAAATAGCCATATTAGAGATCGACCTCAACTATCCTACGAAAAAAAAAATCGTTTAAAAATATGCAAATTCTAACGAGAAATTCGAAAAGAAGCCGCCCATAGGTTTAAAATTAAATAGCGAGCGTCTTCAAGGGATTGAAGTGGCACCTTAATCCTCTGTACACTTGTTATAGAAAATAAAAGCTGATTTCAATGTGAAAAAGCACTTTTTTTTAACTTCAGATATGGTATGATGCAGACTACAAAATTGTTCGAATCGATGAATTCGAAAACGATGGCTTACATTTTAGTTCAAGACTATTTGATCTTAAAGCAGGTTTGTGTATATTTTTATTTTTGTCACAAATAAAGAAGAACATAGAATTTTTCAGAGAAACGCACAACATTTCATAAAACTTTCATAGAAGCTATATATGTGTTTTAATAATGAAAAGCATCTGAGACGAGAGTTCAAATTTAATTCTACAGTCTTCTAAACAAAAATTACAGATTTTATACAGAAATATTACAGTACAATAACAGTCACTTACATGAACCATTGAAAAATCGAATCAACTACTTTTATTATTCAAAACATTTAAATAAAAACAGAAATCATAATGCTATTTTTATGCCACATAAAGAATCAACCGTTTTATCAATCAGTTCTGATGCACTAGCATGGTTTATTTAAACAATAGTCATTTCCTTTTCACAATTTTATATCAAAATATAAAGGATAGTGGTTGACATATCAGTTGACTCGTCGTTGGAGTAGCGAGGCTCTATGCACGCTAATAGCATTTGGTGCACCTAAAATTCAGAATACCTAACAAAACAACTGTTGCGTCGCCTGGGCCGGCATCCAAATTACAGGGCCACTTTAGAAATCCAACTTTTCCCAATGCATTAGAAACCTCTCTTCTACAAAAAGTGCATTTTCCTAGACACAGCAACCGCAATATAAAAATTTTCTGAACATTAAAAGATTGATATAGAATACTGGTCACATCTAAGATAAATACATATTTTTAAGTTTAATATTATTTATTACAAGATAATACTTATAAACTACTTTATTATTTCACAATGCACTTTTTTTTAACTTCAGATATGGTATGATGCAGACTACAAAATTGTTCGAATCGATGAATTCGAAAACGATGGCTTACATTTTAGTTCAAGACTATTTGATCTTAAAGCAGGTTTGTGTATATTTTTATTTTTGTCACAAATAAAGAAGAAATCTATAAATATATAAAAGAATTATCAAATAATTATTTGCAATAATTTATCATTGATTGTTATGACAGTGGATTATTATTTTTATTAAACTTTTTGACAATTTTTTCTCATTAAAACTATGGATTTCGCACTGAAAGATTTGTAATTTATAGTTTGTAATATAATTTCTATTAAATACGTAAAACGTTCAAATTTGAAAAAAGTACGTAAAGTACTATACCTTCTTTAAAAATCTAATTCCAGTACAATAAAATCCAGTAACAATAAAATTCAGAAATGAACATATAATTTTGAAATTTATCGCAAGCCCCCAAACTTATTTTTATATTATAAAATTATCACTAAAATCATACTAGCCCGCTCCGTACGAAAAACAGGAAAGAAAATCATGCATTAACCACAGATTATGAAAAATTTTGCAACACTTCCAGAAAGCTGTAACGGAATCTCACCGTTTAAAAAGATGAAAGAATTTATCTAAGTAAACAACTTGGAAAATGCATAACACATTTGAAAACCAGATTTCAGCAGTTACCGTCTATAGCCGGAAAGGTACTCGAACACTTTTGTGCATCTCTGTGCGTAATCTATAAATCTGTATATACACTAAATAGCGTGCTAAAATTTAGCTTAGTTACAAAACGTATAATAAAGTTGAAAATTCACCTTCAGCAGTTTCCACCAATAGACGGAAATTAACTCAAATAATTTTGTACAGCCCTGTATATTATCTACAGATTTTTAAACACGTCTTATATTAAACTAAAATATAATTCAGAAAATAAACGCATAACACAACTGAAAACGTACTTTTAAAAATTACCAACCATAAACGGCAATGTATCCGATTTACAGAGTATATGAATTTGCTTATATTTTACAAACATCTCTTAATATATCAAATATAGTGCAGCTGGAAAATGCTTCTTACCTCAATTAAAAAACACCCTTAAGGAATTTACGCTCATGCACAGTAATGTTTACGAATAATTTTGTGTTGTCCTGTATATGATCTATAGAATTTATACACTCTACGTAGTATGCAAAAACTACTTAGTTAAATTTAAAAACACATGCCACAATTGAAAATACATTTCCGGAGACAGTGCTGTAACCGAAGTCTTTTGTGTGTCCCTGTAAATGAATGTTAAGTCTTATACACATCATATTTTATAGAAAGCATCTTGCAATGAGCCACATATGTGTACGTAAATAATGTATAGTTTCATTATGTTTGAAATAGTTTAATATCATTAAAATACGCTGCACACATTTTTTCTCCGCAGAACATTGTGTAACCGATTTCTCTTGTATAAAAGTGTAAATAAATTATCAATCCCTTGCATATCATACTCTACAGAAAGCATGTTTTATTGCCCCTCATAAATGCATATCAATTTCACTATGTTTTTAAAAAAGGTAACCTCGTTAAAATACACCGCAAACGATTTTTTCCCCTATAGATCATAATGTAACGGGATTCGTTTGAATGTCCCTGTAAACAAATAATGACACACACTCCACTTTCGATACAGAACATGCCATAGTAAACTTCAATAACATGTATGAATTACATGGCAATCCGAGTATATTTACGAGAGTTAGAGTACAGGCAGACAGCAAACATACGAACCGAAGTCATAATCATTTTGCAAAAGTGTGTTAAAAGGGAGAAAATCGAAGGGAAATCTTACGGCAGTTCGGACGTCAGTAACGTTTTGCAGCAAAAGACTGTACCTTAAAACTATTATATTATTTAAATGTAAATACAAACATTAAACACTTGCTTTCAACGTATATTTCGTTTAATTTAAATATGAGCTATTTCAAAAAGCTACATAAATAAACAACTCTCGACGTTTCGGCTATTCTTCATAGCCATCTTCAGGAGAAAATTCTCATAAAAACAAACAACTAAAAATTAAATACGTGTTACATAATTGAGAAAAATGTTCAACTGAAAAGACAACGAAATTAACCGAAATTTACAAAAAAATATTCAAAAGTAGGCCTGATGGCGTCATCTATGAACCAGCTACCTCACTGGAAATAATGTTTAAACAAATTAAAGTCCATTCAAAATACATTTCCAGATAGCAGGAATAGAAAATGATGTGTTATCATTACAAATTTCATGCTTTCTTAATGAAATCGCTAGAGATTCACGAATATAAACTTTTAAAGGATTGTCTTGTCTGGAAATAATTTTAACATTTTCAAAAATCAATAAACTTAATCTGTCCATCAGCAAAAGTCCTTGATACGGCAGTGGAAAGTTTATTGTATTTTATATCACTTTTGTGGTCTTTAAGTCTTCATACGATGCGACGTTTTGTCATACCAATATATGCTGAATTTGTACCATCGGTCAATTCAAACGGAATTTCATATACTCCAGAGAAACAAGTAGGTGATATAAGATCAATGCTTCTATTCAACAAATTGAACAAAGTCTTGGAATTGGATGCCACAAGTTGTATATTATATTTCATGAAAATCCTCTTTTATCTTTCAAAGAGTATGGGGACATATGGAATTTTTCTGTAAGTAGGACTAACTTTAGGAGAAGAAACATCTGCAACTTTGTATTTATTGATTAATTTATGAATAATGCGCGGTTTATATCCATGTTTCATACCAACATTAATAATGTAATTAAGTTCTTCTTCTAAGAATTCTCCTGAACAAACTAAAAATGCCCGACATATAAAAGATCTAAAGGCTGCAATCTTGAAATTCCAAGGAGAGGCTGTGGTGACCAAGATAACACTGTCTTATTTCATGGATTTCCGAAAAATTTTTCGTTTTAAACTATTGTTTTCTTTAAGGAGAAGAACATTAAGGAACAGAAGCGAATTATTATCCTCCAATTCCATAGTAAACTTAATATTACTGTCAATGTGGTTGATATCATCAAAGCCTGTCATTAATGGTTGTCTTTCTTTATTCCAGATAACAATAATAATAATAAGTTTACTATGAAATTGAAGGATAATAATTCGCTTCCGTTCCTTGATGTTCTTCTCCTTAAAGAAAACAATAGTTTAAAACGAAAAATTTTTCGAAAATCCATGAAATAAGACAGTGTTATTCCGGTCATCGCAGCCTCTCCTTGGAATTTCAAGATTGCAGCCTATAGATCGTTTATACGTCGGGCATTTTTAGTTTGTTCAGGAGAATTCTTAGAAGAAGAACTTAATTACATTATTAATGTTGGTATGAAACATGGATATAAACCGCGCATTATTCATAAATTAATCGATAAATACAAAGTTACAGATGTTTCTTCTCCTAAAGTTAGTCCTACTTATAGAAAAATGCCATATGTCCCCATACTCTTTGAAAGATTAAGGAGGATTTTCATGAAATATAATATACAACTTGTGGCATCCAATTCCAAGACTTTGTTTAATTTGTTGAATAGAAGCATTGATCCTATATCACCTACTTGTTTCTTTGGAGTATATGAAATTCCGTTTGAATTGACCGATGGTACAAATTCAGCATATATTGGTATGACAAAACGTCGAATCGTAGGAAGACTTAAAGAGCACAGAAGTGATATAAAATACAATAAACTTTCCACTGCCTTATCAGGGACTTTTGCTGATGGACAGATTAAGTTTATTGATTTTTGAAAATGTTAAAATTATTTCCAGACAAGACAATCATTTTAAAGTTTATATTCGTGAATCTCTTGCGATTTCATTAAGAAAGCATGAAATTTGTAATGATAACACACAAAATAATTCTCACACAAAATAATTCTGTCACAAAATAATTCTGTTACACTAAGGGTAAAAATCATTTGCAATGTAATTTAATAATGTTTCACCATTTCAAACATAATGAAATTTTTAAGCTTTACTTAAGTGCACTAGAAATTGCTTACTGAAAAGTATGGTGTGCATTGCGTTTATAGTTCATTTACAGGGAAACGCAAAAGAATTCGGTTACAATCTTAGTGCGATAATTACAGTCTATGTGTGATAAGTACGTTTTAAACTTTGGTGTGCGTTTTTAATTTTAATTAAATATTTGCATAGTACGTGGTGTGTATAAATTATGTTGATCATATACAGGGCTACAAAAATACTATTGATTATGCGAGTGAATTGCTTAAGAGTAATTTTTAATTGTGATACGCATTTTCCTGCTGAACTCTATTTAGGAAACTAGTAATAGAAGTTTGTGGAATATAAATATATTCATACACAGGGCTACGAAAAGAACAAGATGCATTGTCGTTTATGGTTGGTAATTGCTGGAAGTGAATTTTAAGTTGTCTTATGTGTTTTTTATCTTAATTAAATTTTATCTTAATATGTGATGCGTACAAAAGTCTTTAGACAATATACAGGGCTACCCAAAGGAATTTGTAAATAGTATTGATTATGCGAGTGAATTGCTTAAGAGTAATTTTTAATTGTGATACACATTTTCCTGCTGAGCTCTATTTAGGAAACTAGTAATAGAAGTTTGTGGAATATAAATAAATTCATATATAGGGCTACGAAAAGAACACGGTGTATTATCGTTTATGGTTGGTAATTGCTGGAAGTGAATTTTAAGTTGTCTTATGTGTTTTTTATCTTAATTAAATTTTATCTTAATATGTGATGCGTACAAAAGTCTTTAGACAATATACAGGGCTACACAAACGAATTCGTAAATAGTATTGATTATGCGAGTGAATTGCTTAAGAGTAATTTTTAATTGTGATACACATTTTCCTGCTGAGCTGTATTTAGGAGACTAGTAATAGAAGTTTGTGGAATATAAATAAATTCATATATAGGGCTACGAAAAGAACACGGTGTATTATCGTTTATGGTTGGTAATTGCTGGAAGTGAATTTTAAGTTGTCTTATGTGTTTTTTATCTTAATTAAATTTTATCTTAATATGTGATGCGTACAAAAGTCTTTAGACAATATACAGGGCTACACAAACGAATTTGTAAATAGTATTGATTATGCGAGTGAATTGCTTAAGAGTAATTTTTAATTGTGATACACATTTTCCTGCTGAGCTGTATTTAGGAGACTAGTAATAGAAGTTTGTGGAATATAAATATATTCATACACAGGGCTACGAAAAGAACACGGTGTATTATCGTTTATGGTTGGTAATTGCTGGAAGTGAATTTTAAGTTGTCTTATGTGTATTTTATCTTAATTAAATTTTATCTTAATATGTGATGCGTACAAAAGTCTTTAGACAATATACAGGGCTACCCAAACGAATTTGTAAATAGTATTGATTATGCGAGTGAATTGCTTAAGAGTAATTTTTAATTGTGATACACATTTTCCTGCTGAGCTCTATTTAGGAAACTAGTAATAGAAGTTTGTGGAATATAAATAAATTCATATATAGGGCTACGAAAAGAACACGGTGTATTATCGTTTATGGTTGGTAATTGCTGGAAGTGAATTTTAAGTTGTCTTATGTGTTTTTTATCTTAATTAAATTTTATCTTAATATGTGATGCGTACAAAAGTCTTTAGACAATATACAGGGCTACACAAACGAATTTGTAAATAGTATTGATTATGCGAGTGAATTGCTTAAGAGTAATTTTTAATTGTGATACACATTTTCCTGCTGAGCTCTATTTAGGAAACTAGTAATAGAAGTTTGTGGAATATAAATAAATTCATATATAGGGCTACGAAAAGAACACGGTGTATTATCGTTTATGGTTGGTAATTGCTGGAAGTGAATTTTAAGTTGTCTTATGTGTTTTTTATCTTAATTAAATTTTATCTTAATATGTGATGCGTACAAAAGTCTTTAGACAATATACAGGGCTACACAAACGAATTCGTAAATAGTATTGATTATGCGAGTGAATTGCTTAAGAGTAATTTTTAATTGTGATACACATTTTCCTGCTGAGCTGTATTTAGGAGACTAGTAATAGAAGTTTGTGGAATATAAATAAATTCATATATAGGGCTACGAAAAGAACACGGTGTATTATCGTTTATGGTTGGTAATTGCTGGAAGTGAATTTTAAGTTGTCTTATGTGTTTTTTATCTTAATTAAATTTTATCTTAATATGTGATGCGTACAAAAGTCTTTAGACAATATACAGGGCTACACAAACGAATTTGTAAATAGTATTGATTATGCGAGTGAATTGCTTAAGAGTAATTTTTAATTGTGATACACATTTTCCTGCTGAGCTGTATTTAGGAGACTAGTAATAGAAGTTTGTGGAATATAAATATATTCATACACAGGGCTACGAAAAGAACACGGTGTATTATCGTTTATGGTTGGTAATTGCTGGAAGTGAATTTTAAGTTGTCTTATGTGTTTTTTATCTTAATTAAATTTTATCTTAATATGTGATACGTACAAAAGTCTTTAGACAATATACAGGGCTACACAAACGAATTTGTAAATAGTATTGATTATGCGAGTGAATTGCTTAAGAGTAATTTTTAATTGTGATACACATTTTCCTGCTGAGCTCTATTTAGGAAACTAGTAATAGAAGTTTGTGGAATATAAATATATTCATACACAGGGCTACGAAAAGAACACGGTGTATTATCGTTTATGGTTGGTAATTGCTGGAAGTGAATTTTAAGTTGTCTTATGTGTTTTTTATCTTAATTAAATTTTATCTTAATATGTGATGCGTACAAAAGTCTTTAGACAATATACAGGGCTACACAAACGAATTTGTAAATAGTATTGATTATGCGAGTGAATTGCTTAAGAGTAATTTTTAATTGTGATACACATTTTCCTGCTGAGCTCTATTTAGGAAACTAGTAATAGAAGTTTGTGGAATATAAATAAATTCATATATAGGGCTACGAAAAGAACACGGTGTATTATCGTTTATGGTTGGTAATTGCTGGAAGTGAATTTTAAGTTGTCTTATGTGTTTTTTATCTTAATTAAATTTTATCTTAATATGTGATGCGTACAAAAGTCTTTAGACAATATACAGGGCTACACAAACGAATTTGTAAATAGTATTGATTATGCGAGTGAATTGCTTAAGAGTAATTTTTAATTGTGATACACATTTTCCTGCTGAGCTGTATTTAGGAGACTAGTAATAGAAGTTTGTGGAATATAAATATATTCATACACAGGGCTACGAAAAGAACACGGTGTATTATTGTTTATGGTTGGTAATTGCTGGAAGTGAATTTTAAGTTGTCTTATGTGTATTTTATCTTAATTAAATTTTATCTTAATATGTGATGCGTACAAAAGTCTTTAGACAATATACAGGGCTACCCAAACGAATTTGTAAATAGTATTGATTATGCGAGTGAATTGCTTAAGAGTAATTTTTAATTGTGATACACATTTTCCTGCTGAGCTCTATTTAGGAAACTAGTAATAGAAGTTTGTGGAATATAAATAAATTCATATATAGGGCTACGAAAAGAACACGGTGTATTATCGTTTATGGTTGGTAATTGCTGGAAGTGAATTTTAAGTTGTCTTATGTGTTTTTTATCTTAATTAAATTTTATCTTAATATGTGATGCGAACAAAAGTCTTTAGACAATATACAGGGCTACACAAACGAATTTGTAAATAGTATTGATTATGCGAGTGAATTGCTTAAGAGTAATTTTTAATTGTGATACACATTTTCCTGCTGAGCTCTATTTAGGAAACTAGTAATAGAAGTTTGTGGAATATAAATAAATTCATATATAGGGCTACGAAAAGAACACGGTGTATTATCGTTTATGGTTGGTAATTGCTGGAAGTGAATTTTAAGTTGTCTTATGTGTTTTTTATCTTAATTAAATTTTATCTTAATATGTGATGCGTACAAAAGTCTTTAGACAATATACAGGGCTACACAAACGAATTCGTAAATAGTATTGATTATGCGAGTGAATTGCTTAAGAGTAATTTTTAATTGTGATACACATTTTCCTGCTGAGCTGTATTTAGGAGACTAGTAATAGAAGTTTGTGGAATATAAATAAATTCATATATAGGGCTACGAAAAGAACACGGTGTATTATCGTTTATGGTTGGTAATTGCTGGAAGTGAATTTTAAGTTGTCTTATGTGTTTTTTATCTTAATTAAATTTTATCTTAATATGTGATGCGTACAAAAGTCTTTAGACAATATACAGGGCTACACAAACGAATTTGTAAATAGTATTGATTATGCGAGTGAATTGCTTAAGAGTAATTTTTAATTGTGATACACATTTTCCTGCTGAGCTGTATTTAGGAGACTAGTAATAGAAGTTTGTGGAATATAAATATATTCATACACAGGGCTACGAAAAGAACACGGTGTATTATCGTTTATGGTTGGTAATTGCTGGAAGTGAATTTTAAGTTGTCTTATGTGTTTTTTATCTTAATTAAATTTTATCTTAATATGTGATGCGTACAAAAGTCTTTAGACAATATACAGGGCTACCCAAACGAATTTGTAAATAGTATTGATTAGGCGAGTGAATTGCTTAAGAGTAATTTTTAATTGTGATACACATTTTCCTGCTGAGCTCTATTTAGGAAACTAGTAATAGAAGTTTGTGGAATATAAATAAATTCATATATAGGGCTACGAAAAGAACACGGTGTATTATCGTTTATGGTTGGTAATTGCTGGAAGTGAATTTTAAGTTGTCTTATGTGTTTTTTATCTTAATTAAATTTTATCTTAATATGTGATGCGTACAAAAGTCTTTAGACAATATACAGGGCTACACAAACGAATTTGTAAATAGTATTGATTATGCGAGTGAATTGCTTAAGAGTAATTTTTAATTGTGATACACATTTTCCTGCTGAGCTCTATTTAGGAAACTAGTAATAGAAGTTTGTGGAATATAAATATATTCATACACAGGGCTACGAAAAGAACACGGTGTATTATCGTTTATGGTTGGTAATTGCTGGTAGTGAATTTTAAGTTGTCTTATGTGTTTTTTATCTTAATTAAATTTTATCTTAATATGTGATGCGTACAAAAGTCTTTAGACAATATACAGGGCTACACAAACGAATTTGTAAATAGTATTGATTATGCGAGTGAATTGCTTAAGAGTAATTTTTAATTGTGATACACATTTTCCTGCTGAGCTCTATTTAGGAAACTAATAATAGAAGTTTGTGGAATATAAATAAATTCATATATATGGCTACGAAATGAACACGGTGTATTATCGTTTATGGTTGGTAATTGCTGGAAGTGAATTTTAAGTTGTCTTATGTGTTTTTTATCTTAATTAAATTTTATCTTAATATGTGATGCGTACAAAAGTCTTTAGACAATATACAGGGCTACACAAACGAATTCGTAAATAGTATTGATTATGCGAGTGAATTGCTTAAGAGTAATTTTTAATTGTGATACACATTTTCCTGCTGAGCTGTATTTAGGAGACTAGTAATAGAAGTTTGTGGAATATAAATAAATTCATATATAGGGCTACGAAAAGAACACGGTGTATTATCGTTTATGGTTGGTAATTGCTGGAAGTGAATTTTAAGTTGTCTTATGTGTTTTTTATCTTAATTAAATTTTATCTTAATATGTGATGCGTACAAAAGTCTTTAGACAATATACAGGGCTACACAAACGAATTTGTAAATAGTATTGATTATGCGAGTGAATTGCTTAAGAGTAATTTTTAATTGTGATACACATTTTCCTGCTGAGCTCTATTTAGGAAACTAGTAATAGAAGTTTGTGGAATATAAATAAATTCATATATAGGGCTACGAAAAGAACACGGTGTATTATCGTTTATGGTTGGTAATTGCTGGAAGTGAATTTTAAGTTGTCTTATGTGTTTTTTATCTTAATTAAATTTTATCTTAATATGTGATGCGTACAAAAGTCTTTAGACAATATACAGGGCTACACAAACGAATTCGTAAATAGTATTGATTATGCGAGTGAATTGCTTAAGAGTAATTTTTAATTGTGATACACATTTTCCTGCTGAGCTGTATTTAGGAGACTAGTAATAGAAGTTTGTGGAATATAAATAAATTCATATATAGGGCTACGAAAAGAACACGGTGTATTATCGTTTATGGTTGGTAATTGCTGGAAGTGAATTTTAAGTTTTCTTATGTGTTTTTTATCTGAATTAAATTTTAGCTTAATACGTGGTGCGTACAAAAGTCTTTAAACAATATACAGGGCTGTACAAAAGATTTCGAGTGCATTTCCATCGATTGGCAAAAATTGCTAAATGTGATTTGTCTAACTGAACTAAATTTTATCATGCTATATAGTATATATACAATTCTATAGATCATATACAGGGCTGCACAAAATAATTCAACTACTTTTTTGACTATGGAAGGTAAATGCTAAAACTGGATTTTTAAATGTGTCATATGGTTCCTAAACTGACTAAAATAAACTACATATGACTGAAAAATAAACTACATATATTTTTTTCATCTTATTTAACGGTGAAGTTTCGTTAAAGTTTTCTGGATGTGTTGGAAAATGTTTCATAATCTATGTTTCACGCATGTTTTTTCGTTCTTGTGCTAGTTCTATTAGGTAATGATTAATCCCCTAATTAAATCTCCCCATAAGTTAACATAAGATTTTTCGATTGGAGAGGGGGGAGTCGTTTTGGTGATACGTCCCGTTAACCCTTTTGATGTTGAATCTTTAATTTTAAAATTTCTCTTTATTTCAAATTTAAAAATATACTATTTTTCAGTTATCAAATAAAAATCTTAAAAGATATGTATCTCGTTTTATATATTTAATATTTTTTTTCTCAACTGTACTTTTTCATTAGCTGCTATCTTTTACCTTTTTTTCATACCACTAAAATTTAGTATTAAATTTCGACTTATATTTTTTTCCTAAATAAGTTAAAATTTTCTATTAAATTTTAGTGGTAACCAAAGAGCATAAAAGTTGGCAGCTATGCACATTTTAAGATGTTTCTATTTATTTCTCTATTATCATTCTGTTCCACTTCATTTCATTTTGTTTATTTTTAAACCATAAATTTCTTTATAGAGGTTGCATTCACAATAGTTGGCAGTAATCCTACGTGTGACATAGGTCATGCTCCAAGTGATTTCAAATTACAAGGAACTACTCGTCTACCTAAGGTTTTTTTTGCTCAAAACGACACTACCGCAGCTGTTTACGTTGGAAAGGTAGTATAATTGCTTCAGATTTGCACTCTTTTATTTAACTTAACTTGGTTTTTGTATGTAAAGATAGAATTCTTTAATCGTTTTTTCACTCACTGCCTGATATGCGAGAATTGTAAAATTTATGTACACAGGTGTATTTTTTATTAAAATACATCATTTTAAAATTTTTAGGACTTAATTATAAATTGGTAAATTAAGATTTGGGCATTTTTCTGTTATCCGACCACAGGTGATAAATCGACAAATATTCTTTATGATTACAGCTACTTACAAGTTACAAAAAAAGTGGAGTTAATGTTGTGCCAAACCAGTCTCGACAAAATAAGCTAACTGGCTGTGAAACTCGACGACAAAATATTATAACCACTAAAGAATATAAAATGTAAACAAAAATAAAGAGTGTAACATATATTTTTTAACACTCTTTTATCGTTTAATAGTTTAATACTAATTAAATTATGATTATACATTAAGAAAACGATTTACAAATGTTGAATATATAATTTAAATAATGATCTTCTTTCTTTTCTGTTGCCATATCTTAACAAAGAAACAGAGCAAAAAAATATGATTTTTTATAATGAATTCACTTGTTTGAGCTTTCTAAATCAAAGGGGTGAATTTTAAATAATCGGGGTCCACGCTAAATTAATGTATTGCAGCGGAAATCTTTTGAGCTACATGAATTGCAGTCATGAAATTAGGTATGATTTTTAAGATATATATTGAATGCTTGTAATAAAGTGTTTAAAAAAAACTATTTTTATTTTTATTTCAGGTAAACATTTAGCTTTATAAGTATGAAGCTCATATACACAAGGGTATTTCAACTAAAAATATTTCTTAATACAAAACAGATTTTACTGACTAATGTTTTATAGCCAGAAAATATAGTGTCGTTTTAGTTGTATCTCTTCTTTTTAATACCTAGTCAAAATTTCACCTTTTAGAAAATAGATGTGATGAGCTTTGTACATAATTGTTCAAAATGCATAATATTCCAAAAGCTTGGTAGTATAAAGCAGGAAAAATGTGTGTTTTCCCACCAAACTGGTGCTCACTCTTTCGCATCGCATACTTATTTGTAAAGTTACAAAACTCAAAAATGAAGTTGTGACGATACCCACTGGCCAGCCTTGTAAGAGAGTCGGTATGACACTAAGTTTCAATATAAAACAACAAGTTTATTTGAAATCAATAAAGGAATGGGGTTCGCAGTGGAGCGGACAAAACTTATCATGGTTGAATTCAAATTCCACTAACTCTCACAATAACTAAATGCAAATGTACTAATTTAAACACAACTTACATAATGAAAATGGTTGTTCAAAATCGTATCCCCGGTGACTTTTACGTCGAAGAATCATTATTGCTGAAAACACGTTAAGCAATGGCACTTCAAAGCTATGTTAAATGTTTCTAAATTAAGTGGAATCCCATGGACTCTGCAATTCACTTTATTGATTCAAGTACGTAGATTTAATTTCTTACCATAAGGCAAAATCCTTGGACAACACGAGACGTCAACACCTCCAAGTACGTGGCAGCAAATGCGACTTAAAATCTCAAAAGCGAGATGCTCCAGTCTTGTTTTCCTGGAAAGGAAAAAATCCAAAATCGACCCAAAATCCGCTCTTTTCACCTCCAACTAGCGTATTTATACTTCGGCAGCCGACCACAGTAAGCTAATTAACGTACAGTAGAATCTCGTTACAACGAATACCACTTTAATGAATTTTTCAGTTTAGTGAATATAATTTAGATCAGAAAAAAACCCTCTACATTGCCATTATAATTATTTGCTTTAACGGATTTCCGATTAACGAATTTTTCAATTTAACGAATTTATTGAATTCCTAAAATAATGGATATTTCAGTTGAATGAACGCCGATTTCATAAGAAAAACGTTCTTTATCGAAAACCTAGATTTCCGAAATAAAAGTTTTTTTTCTTTTTTAATATCCACGATCTTTGATATTTCTTTCGACAGACGAAGAGAAATTGCTGCCCTATGCGCATCTCTAAAATTGAAAATCTCTTCTTTTATAGATACACCTAACCACTTTTATTCATAGTTATTTCGGTTTTTCTATACACTCGTTTAAAAAATGTAAGAAGTCCAAAACAAAATATTTTTGAAGTAGTCAATTACTTTCGAATTTGGTGATAAATATAGCTGTACCTATTAGAAAATTACTATCCTGCAACAATTCACATTTGGAAATAGATTTTTTCCGGTTTTTTTTTTTTTTTTTTTCTTTTTTTTTAGAGTAGAGACCATAAAAAGATACCAATTTCCACTGAAATAAAAAATGAACGTTATACAAGTAGTAAGTGCTGGAAGAAGGTAGGTAGATGCCACGAAAGAATTTATGTTGCTACTTCTGTATTAGCTACCACTTTAAAAGAAAAGCACAAAACTTTAGAGCTTTCTCTGGTTTAATATGGGGCCAAATAGGTATTCAATGAGACTTAGGGACTACCAAGCTATTTATGAAAATGCATACATTTGATTTCAAGATATAAGACAAAACATTCGCCCATTTCAGGACCTATATTATATGGTAAAGCCAAATATGTTTCACAGAGCATGAGAATCGAGAATTCTGGTTGGCTGTTTCGTTTTCGTGATAGATATGGCATAGCATAAAAACAAAATTCCCGAGAAGAAAAAACTGCCCATATGTCATGAGAATAATTCCAATGCCGATTAAATTTCTGTATCAATTTCTATCAAGTACAAGTAGCACTATTGCAATGAAAGTTGAAAAAATGTAAAGGCAAGAAAAAATGAAATTTGCAGATTTCGGTTTTCTTCTTTTGTAATGTCACCTATGGCAAAAAAGCTAAAATCCTTTAGAACTTTTGGACATCTGAAAGCCACGCTGTTTTAAATATGCAAAGAAACTTCCATGTTGTTATTAAAGTAATAGTCGCGTCTTTATGACTCAGAAAGTCTTTTTTTAAGGTGCCTAAGATTCTGACTGAACAAATGGACAAAATCAAAAGAAAATTATCTGCACCATTATCTGCTTAGATAATGGTGCTGAACACTTGGTTACAGCAAATTTATCATTAAAAACATAAAATTAGAACTTTGACCTCCTAACTGCGCTTCCATTTTGAAGCCCAAACATCAAGGCATTATAAAAAAAAAGGCCAAAGTGAAATTCGGGAGCCGACTAATATAAATGTATTTTTCTGACAGAAAAAATGAAGTTTCTGCAACGGTAAATGGGAGATAGGCAACTGACGTGATGTACGCTGCCTGGAAAAATGTATCCCCTGCCACAATTAAAACCTGTATTAGAAATTCCGGCCTTATACATTTGACAAATGAAGCACAAACGACTGCAGAAAAGTATACTTATTGCATCCAATTTCCAACTAATCTCTGTACCACAGCTACAGAATGTCTTTAACATACATTATCCGCTAATGTTTACATTGAATGTGTGAAGACGTCACCACATACCCTGACCTAACTACAAACCACATTGTTGAAAATTTGTTAAAGGAGCGGAAAGCAAACAACAGTGAATGTTAAATTAGTGATTGTTCATTCAATACTGAAAATTGTGTTCTACGATCTAAAGAAGCTATGTCGAACATTGGAACTCTTAAAAAGCATTTATCCCAGCAAAGCAATGTGCCGCAAACATTTTATAAAATATTAAATAATATTGAAGATTTCGTTTTGAAAAATTTGTTGTCAACTTTAGAAAGGCAGAAAATTTCAACGCTATTTATGGTTTAATTAAGTGGGTGGTATCATTTGAAATTTTTGACATTTGTCACTGGAACCGTAACTGTGCAAACTAAATTGTTCGTCTTCCCCTCATTACTGAGGCCGAGCCTTAAAATATGTACATTGCAAAAGGCATCCCATTTCCCCTCAGCGATACGGTCGCTAGGGCTTCATATATTGACAAAGATGTTTTTAAGACCAACCTGTATTATTGCTACACTGCACAAAAAAGTGTTGATTTTACAGTATAATACTGGCACCCCAGTTGCCAGTATTATACCGTAAAATTAACAGTAATAAACAGTAAAATACGCAGTAATACGCTGCCGCTCATGCGCGGTAGCGTATTACTGCTTATTTTACTGTTTATTACTGTTAATTTTGCGGTATAATACTGGCAGCTGGGGTGCCAGTATAATACTGTAAAATCAACACTTTTTTGCAGTGTAGTATAAACAGCAACGTGCCGGACATGTATTCGTAAAGTGATACAACTCAAAAAGGGAAAATTTCAAGATATTTCTAAGAGCGAGTTAGAAAAATACTTCGCAACCCGTCAAAAAAAGCACATTTAAATATCTATATTATAAAGCAAAAACATGTCTGTGAGTAACGCTGAAGTCATTTTTATGGTGGCAACACCTGACTAATAAATGTCGCCTTTACTGCAATATTTTTTTTCTAAACATCGTAATTTCAATTTTTACACCGCCGAATAGGAAAAGAAATGTTCACTGTTAAAAAAATTTGTAGCAAACTGTCCAGTCATTCAACCGTTTTTATAGAAAACGGTTACAAAACCGTAATTTATCTCTATTCTGACCTTAAAATGGACAATAATATGGTCAGACTCGAGTTAAATTACGGTTATGTAAACGCTTGTTATGGAAACGGCCAAATGACTGAACAGTTCGTTGCCAGTTTTTCACAGTGCTCTTTCAAATGAAATTTGTTTGAAAACTGTATCTCATTTGACTTATTTTTGTATGGTTTTTAAAATAATTTTCAAGCACGACTTTTTTTTAAATCTCTATCGCGTGCAGCGCGATTACGAAAGATGAAATCGTTTGCACTTACAATATATATACAAGTTTGCATGAACAATATAAATAGTTCAGTATTTGTTTCAGGCTAATATTCCATAACGAAATTAAAAAATCATCAATAAATAAAATAATATAAATAAAACACAAATATAACAGACAAGCAATCTAACTACGCGCCTAAATCACTGAAATAATCATAATAAAAAAAGGTTGTTGTAACGAAATCTTTGACGTTTTCTTAGATTATTAACTCGTGACATGCGACTAATAACAAAAGTATCACATTTAATAAATTTAAAAACTTTATTTGAATACATTATTGATATTTTTCACGTAAAAATGCTTTTTTGTGTTCTTAGCGGACAATCTAAAAATTTAAATTAAATTTAAATTAAATTTTAAAATTCTATTTTTAATTTAAAAAAAATAGATTTCACTATTTTTTTTTTCAATCCGGGAAGGCGGGATTGAATCCCCTAGACTATTTAAAATAACAGAACGACAATGTGAAAAATGAAAGATGAAACAGTGAAAAACTGAAAAATGATAACATTTTTCCCTTATTAAGCTGTACAGAGTATACAATCCAAAACAGGAATATGATATAATATGTTGGAAAACATTTGAAATTAAAAAGTGTTACTTTTATAACTTTATTTGGCATTTTTAAAGAAAATTTCAAGCGTTATAATATGTTTTATTATTTTCTTAAATTACTGCTTGAAATACTATAAGTAATTGAGTATTTTTAATTTATCTTTTCAGAGGAAAGTGCATGGTCTGGATTATCAAGTGTGGTCTCTAATGTGGACCGATTCAGAATCAGCTGCAAGAGTTGTCGAAGAGGCTCATTTTCTACAGGTACCAATATTTTTTTTCCTACAATTACCATACTAACTGACAACTTTTTGTAACCTTAAAATCTTAAAATCTTTGTTATCTTAAAATTCAAAAACTTAATTTCAACATTTATGAACTTAAGTATATTTATAAGGAACACTCACGAAGTTCAACACACCGATTGTAACGAAATTTTGCAGGTATGGGTAAAGGGTAACAAGATATATACCATCACCAAATTTGATCGTCAATCTTCATTTTAGGTAGATATTAGGGCTCAAAAAGCCATACAAGACTATATACAACATACATTATACTACATACATTATGCTATATACATTATTTTATATACATTAGATAATATTACGTGTGGCACATCGTGAGTGTTCCTTGTTAGTAATTTTATACCAGATATTGTGCTATTTATTTCCTGGTTATATAATATATAATCAGAATGTTGTCACGGATCGGAAACACTACTTTTTTATTGTAGCGAATTACAACTACAACTACTAGTTCTATAAAATTGAGACTACAAACTATTTTTCCAAAAGTAGTCCCTACTTCGCTACTTTAATATTTTGTCAAAGGGTTCAAGTTTGACAAGAAATAGAAGACACGGATTAAATAATAAAGCTACCCCTCGTTATATCACTTCTACCACGATTAAATAAATGCCATATAACAGAGGACATTAAACATTAAGAAAGATAGCACTACAAGATTCACTGTACTCGTTATTAGGTCTTCATGTTTTAACGCCAGGTTTCTTATGATTCGGAATTGTCTCATATACAGATTTATTTATTGTTTGCATTTAGATTTGTTTTTCTGTAATTTTCTAGATTATAATATCTCTCTTAATTTTGCTACGAAATTTGTAATGTGTGTATAAACTAACATTTTGGAGAAAAATACAAAACATTTTCTTGTAGTGAATCTGTAGTGAAGCACCTGACGCGAATACAAATTCTAAGAAATATTTAAAGTGATATACGTAAAAACAATAAAATTTGCTACTTTTTACAGTAGTTTGTGGTATAGAGCGCTACAATTTGAACAATGTAGTGTACTGAGCAGCGCGATACAAAAAACCAGTAGTTTGTGGCGAGAACCGACGTTACTTTTAACGCTACTTCAGGGGAGGGGATATGTCATTCTGCAAATTCACGTCGCCGAAACTTGCTTCTTTTGTGCAAAATTTGTTCTGCTCAACAATTTGCGAATCTCAGCTGTAGTGTATAGATTTTTCCCATTGACACTTACTGCTAAAATTAAGTACTAATCCACCAAAGGAATTAATTTTCTTGATGGCTTGATTAGACAAGTGTTGCCATCAAGAAAATTAATTCCTTTGGTGGATTAGTACTTAATTTTAGCAGTAAGTGTCAATGGGAAAAATCTATGCACTACAGCTGAGATTCGCAAATTGTTGAGCAGAACAAATTTTGCACAAAAGAAGCAAGTTTCGGCGACGTGAATTTGCAGAATGACATATCCGCTCCCCTGAAGTAGCGTTAAAAGTAACGTCGGTTCTCGCCACAAACTACTGGTTTTTTGTATCGCGCTGCTCAGTACACTACATTGTTCAAATTGTAGCGCTCTATACCACAAACTACTGTAAAAAGTAGCAAATTTTATTGTTTTTACGTATATCACTTTAAATATTTCTTAGAATTTGTATTCGCGTCAGGTTGATTTATTGATATTTTTAATATTTGTGCTAATGTCAGTTTTTCACGGCTGTAAACCAATATAAAAAGCTTTAAATATGGACAAATATAAGCTATTTCCACCAAATATTTATCTCACTAAGTGATAAACGCTCAAGAAATATATCCTTTGATAACATTTCCTACTATCATGCGCAGATGTAAAATGAATGAAACGAGATAGTTTATCTTCCTATCTGTATAACCTTTATTTTTTTTTAAATATAGTATCTTGCCCTTAAAACTGCGTAAGTTATTTGAGAAAACTCTAATAGTTCTATTGCACGAGGCGTCAAAGTTGCCACTACTTTCGGGTGACACCATCTTAACCAATGGCTTCAAAAAGAGTTGCTGGAAAAAACAAGCAACTTTTATTGTTGGAGCAATTTTGTCACCTGTAATTTTCCTCAAAACTATTCAGGTCCAATGCCATGTGCAACATCCAATAAAATGCTTGGAAAACTGACGAAGGAAAAGCCTTGCCCGGAACAGCCAATGAAATGCTGGAAAACTAACGAGTTGCGATAATATTTGTCGTTTCAATCTATCCCGTGTAATAGCACTTTAAGACATTCACAAATGAGAATAGACTATAAACAGATTTATTTCTGTTTATTCATTCCAGAGATATTTTATATCACAATTCTACACCGGCGAGTTTTTAAGGGATACAATTACGTTTGGTTTCTATAAAACTATAACTAATAAGTGCAGAAAGTTATAAAAAATTATTAAATGGTAAATAAATATTCTATCATTATTTTTTTTTTATAAAAATCAAATTTTTCAAATGCATTTTTATCTATTTATATAATTTTATGAATGGCTTTGTAACCTTGTTTGTTTTAAAAATATAATTCATTTTATATATAAATATATATATGTGTGTGTGTGTGTGTATGTATTATGATACCTATTTTCGTTGAATTTTTCTATTTTTCAATACAGTAAAAATACAGTTTTTTCTGCATATATTTTAATGAAATGGACATTATACTTGTTAGATTGATCCCAATGAAGACATAGCTAAAGTCACGAAAGAACCCTACACACAGATTTCTCATATAGACATGCATACTTATGAGATGAATGAAGATTCTGAAGAATTCAAGGTATGCTATTCTTTGTAATTGTCTTACAATTATTTTCCTTTCGGGTCAGGCGTCCTAATATTAGAACATACAGGGTTTGTACAAAAAGTAATAAGACCAAATTCAGGAAAATAAATACGTATTGAAGCTATTGTTAATTGCTACAAACAATTACAACTCTTCAAAATAAGACCCTTGGGCGTCAACACACTTCTGCCCCGTGGTGAATTGTTCAAATCATTCCAGAAAAAAGCAAATGATTTAAGTACAAGAAGAACAAAGTGAATGATCAACTGTCGTCGAGATAAATGGCGAGATTTAAGAGATCGACAAATTTAAAAGTCTGTCAAAACGTGTAAAAATGAATGATGATTACGGTATTTTTTAAATTTAATTATTTATTGTTGTTTATGATATTTATATGGGTGTATAAATATATGTAGTTGACATGGTTATTTTTTTTTCTTGCAAACTCTAAAGAGTTATTAATCAATATTTATGAGATTTTGAATTATTTATTTTCTCACGAATCCCATTAATTATTTAATTTTTGTTACTACAAAGTAACAACTACAGCAAAAAATTAAAAATAAATTTTAAACAGGGAAGTGGATTTTTCTTTCTTTCTTTCTTTTTTGGGAGTGACAGGGGGATTTAGATTACTTAATTTATTGTAACAATAAAACAAATAGGACATGACTTTTTTTTTTTAATTAGAGTTTTAAAGATTACACTTTTTATTGGGCCGGAGTTTCAAAATGGGAAAACCGAAATTTATAGGAATTATTTTTATTTTTATTTAAGGCTGTTCTCAAATCCAAAGGAGCTACTTTCTAACACATTTCTGAATTCATTTTTGTTCATAAATGCATGAAATTGGAAGGTGTTCTTATTCAGAAACTATGGAATCGAAAGATGTTTTCCCTTTTTTGGTAAAGGTAGAAGATCGTGCAGAAAATACTGTGAAAGTCGGCGTTTTTAACAAAATTTCCAACATGGCAGCACGAGGAAGAGGAAAACTTGTCACGTGACAACAATCGCTTATAAATTGATAAGTAATTTATTGATTAAAAAAATGGAAAACGACGCTATTCGATTCAAAATCGTTTCAACAGTCAGGCCTACCAAAATTATGACGTTTAAAAATCTGTTTGGTGCCCACGGGCGCCGTGTTAGTCAGCCCTGCTTTAATACATTCAATAACCGTAAAAGTATTGCTGTTTTACAAGAGTGGATCTATGTTTACATTCTAATGTGCTTTTAATAATAATGAATTCATTGTTATCTCGTAATTTAAATGAATTATTTAATTTTTAAACGTATTTTTTAAATTATTTTTATCTTTTCATTTTGATATTTTAGCTCATTTTGTTGGAGCATTTTTCCATATATAATTATCGAACAAGACCTAAAGAATGGTCAGCTTTCGATGTATCATCATGCTTTCAGAAAAATCATAAGAAAAAATTCTCAATTAAAATTGAAAGTAAGTTTTTATTTCGTTATATTTCTTTTTCGATGTAACTACCAAAAATATAATTTTCTTCTTTATTTTGCTGATTTTTGGAATAGCTTTTTCAGTGTACGCTGATAGATGCAGTGTTGCCTGATTGGAATTGTTTTCTATTTAAATTATCCAGCACGTTTTCCGACTAATGATCTTCGCATTATTTAATCTTGGAATATATGTTATTAAATAAAGCGAAGTTTACAGTTATGATTTATTAGTACATATTTTGAATAGAAAAATTCCTCGACTTGGCAACACTAAAAAGAATGTCCTCCATTATATATATTGAACTAGTTCAATTCCTGAAAATTAACAAAGTTCAGTTAAATGGAATAGTTTTCTTTGATTTCATTTACAACTCAAAAACTGTAGACTAATCTTTTTTATTAATTTAAATTACCGCTCTAGTATTACAATATTTTGCTAATATTGAGTAATATTAAATTCCTCATAAAGGATATAAGTAATATTCAACTCGGAGTTTTAGCTTTTATTAAAATAAACTATACAAAACGCCTATTAATATTAATACATAATAATCCTAATGATAAACTAAAACTATAGATGATTAAATGAAAAATGTCTATAAAGACTGTTGTTTTTCTTATTCACAAAGTTTTCTGATGAGCCAGTTTTGATGTCATAAAAATAATTTAATTTTTTGTCCTAAATATTATGATAAATGTAGCGTAATCGTATTTTCAAAAGCAAACAATCCCCGACGGTTCGGCCTACAGGCACAGGTAGATTTCGAAGACACAGGCCGTGGGGCGCTTGTTTTTTGGGAATTGCGGAAGAAATTACCTTTTTACCATGATGCGGTAGTTGGAACCACCAACTTCGAAACATAACTTGTTTGCAGGTGGAGCCGGCAGGGATTTTTTATTTATTTATTTTTGCTATAAAGGTTGGTCTTATAAAAACTTGTCAATATAAAAGTTTTAGATAATATTAAGAGGATTTATAATAAATTTTAGCGGATTTGATATCTTGTGAATTGACGAAGTTATGAATTTTTTCTTCTAAACCCCCCCCCTTTCCCCCACCCCCTTAGGGTCATTTTTTATGATATCAAAAATCTGTCACACATAAATTTTCGGCCCTTTTCCTAGAAGTAATAATAACTTTAAACCTATTCGATAATTTGATTTCGATTTCGTATCATAATTAAGAAATATGGGGGGGGGTTCTGTTTTCACAAAAAGCCCCCCCCCCCCCCTTGGTTCGATTTTGCCCATTAACGAGCTTGACCGAGATTGTATGCCCCTTGATTTTATGTATCAGTTTGGAAGAGATTTGGGCATAATTATTGATGTTATCGTGTCCATAAAAAAGTGATATAGATAGATCGATAGATAAAGTTTTGAACTGGGGGGGGGGGTTGGATTCTGGGAGTCATGATTGGCGTAGATCTGCAAAAAATTCTCAAAAATTCCAACTTAGGTGAGAATGTAATAGGTAGTATTTCTTACGAAATCTACCTAAAAAAAAAGATAGAAGTAGTAAAAGTAGAAACAGCTGCAAAACAGATATATTTGGAATCGTTTTACTGAACAAAAATCTTCTTTACTGACATAGACAAAAAGCAGCTGCGCAAGTAGAAAAATGTATCCATAGCTACACCCTTAATTAGACAGAAAATTTGATAACCTAGATAAATATTGGGTGAATTGGGGAGGGGGAAGGGGATTTTCGTACCGCAGAGCATCAAACTGCCTCCGCCGGAAGATGATTTTGAGTTAGCGAATGGCCTAAAAGTGCAACTCCCTTCCCCATATTCTGGTAAATTCATAATTTCCCCCTTTGGAATTTCTAAAATCCCTCTCGGTGAAAAATCTCTTAATTCATCATTATAGAGATAGATAAATAGATACCATAGATGGATAGTTTTATAAATAAATAGCCTGGTGCTAAATTTTGTCTTTACGCTGAGATATCGAAAACAACATTAAAATAGGCAGTGGCATTACTGCATAAATAATAGACGTCTCCACAAGAAGAAAATACAAGGTAGCAGACGCTTGAATAAATAAAAAGAAAGATCATTTTCAATCGATTAATAAATCAAAATAATGGGTGGGCTTCTAGTTATATAGATGCTCAAATAGACATAAGGCCTGATACAGAATGAAAAATTAGTGAATTTCATCGGAAATAGAATTTGATTCTCCAGCTTTGCAGTAAAATTGTTTTGCTTCAATATTAAAACGGGAAAAGATTATCAGAGTACCTAAGTAAGATAAAGATAATACGTTTTTTAAAAAGATTTTAAAAGTCTGATCTTGCAAAATTTATCTTTTCCCAGAATTACTGAATTGGATATGATTCACTTTCAATGCAAGATATATTGTCATATTATCCATTTTCATGCACAAACAATACAATTTCGAGAATGCGTTTGAGAATACGCTTTTAGTATACGTTTCTAAGTTTATGTTAATGAATAGCTTCACAAATATTATTAACATTATTTCCCTTCTCTGAATTTAGGAATAATTTTCTCGAAATGGTAAAAGTCACATGCGTCGCAGGCGCCCATGAGGGAGCGCACCGCGCACAATCGACCACCGAACTCAAGTCCTAAGAGACTTTTATTGCGCCAGCAGCTTTGGCTCGCTACGGCACGTTGGCCGGTCAGAGAGCCGCTCCCCACTGCGAACCCTCTAACCTTGAACCCACGTGAGACGACGTAGGCCGTTGCGACACGCGGTGAAACCACGGGAGTCACCGCGAGACACTTGGAGACGGGCCGGCGTCCCCCAAACAGCTTCGGAGCTGGAGTCCCAGAAGGGAAACCAGGCCCTAGGTCTTAAGTCGGGATGTTCCAACCCGTACTTGCTTTCCCACAACTCGAGGGGTGTGAAAACATACAGAGGTAGTCACGTTCCCTCTCGTAGTGGATTCTCGAAATGGTAAACCAAATGCGAACATAACAAATTGCACACCAAAAAGATTTTTTTTCAGAAAGGGCGAGTAAAAAATTTTAAACGCGAAAGCAAATTATACTCTTATATAAATTGTATCAGGAGTCATTCATAACTTTTATATCTAGGGTTAAAAATAATTCCGGTATAAACTGCTTATCTGGAGATTTATAGGTGGTGCGGTGTACAACGCCAGGCGTAAAAAAGTAATAAGTATAGAACCACTTATTCAAAATGTTTGGGACAGATATATTCTGGATAAGTGGTTAGCCATTAAAGTAATGTACATTTCATCAGATTTATGGTATATATGTGAAGCGCTGTTTCTGATTTCCAATTAATTATTCGATTACACAGATTAAGAATCAGATCCAATCAATATTAAAGATTAATGAGAGTTTCAAAGAAGGGAATTTATGACAATCCGTTGGACAGTTCTGCATAAAAATAAATATGCCCAATATCTAATTAAATATGCTTCTATTTCAAATGCTAGATGTTGGCATCAAATCATAAGCGTGCACGTGGTAATGTATCAAGCAATGCACGTGTCAAACTGGCACTGTATGGTACTTTATATCTAGAAATCTTCTGAAGTCAGTTAATTGGAAATATCATTCTGGGTAACTGGTTTTGTGATTAAATGGTTTCCGGATAAATGTAATACATATGGTATAAACTCTCTAACTCGCCCATTTTTAAAGATACTACCCGATCTTTTTGGGTTACAGAATGTAGGTGAAAACCATTTGTTTTATTAAAAAGACGAATACAATTTTTTCATTTAATATATTTTTTTAGATTGTCCACTAACAACATCTTAAAGCATTTTTATATGAAAAATATCAATAATGTATTCAAATAAATTTTTGCAATTGATTAAAAGAGATACTTTCGTATTGGCCGCAAGCCAGGAAATTGCCAAAGATTTTCCTACTTGCTGCAGTCTTTTTTTAATTCTGAAACGCTTTTTAAGCACGTAGTTTGATTACATATCTGTTAAATTTGCGTTTTATTTATATTATTTTCTTCTTTTATTTATTTATTGATGAAGTTTTAATTTCGTTATTCAATTTTATCCGAAAACAAACACTGAACTATTTATATTGTTTTAAGTGCAAACGGGTTAATCTTTTGTAATCCATAGAGATGTATTTTTTTTTTTTTTTTTTTTATGATTGAAAATTATTCTAAAACCATAAAAAATCAGTAAACTGAGATACAGTTTTCAACCAAAGTGCTTTTGAAAGGACATTTTATTTTATTTTATTTATTTGTTTATTTATTTATTTGACGGAGTAAAAATTGAAAATGTGCGCTGTTTAGAAGCGTCAATATGACGTTAGCGTTGCTCACGGACATGTTTTCGTTTAATAATATAGATAGATTTGAACGTGCTTTTGACGACAGGTTAGGAGATTTTGCGATTTACTCGTATTAATATCCTAAAAATGAATTTTTTTTTTTTTTTTTTTTTTTTTTTTTTGCACTTTAAAAGTAAGGATGTGATAATATTATACATGCCAAAGTATTACAAACTCAACCACACAGCAAATTAATTGATTGACAGGATGATAATATTTTACATGCCAGAGTATTACAAACTCAAACCTTTGTCTCGTTCAACACAGCAAATTAATTATTTTACTAAATAAAAGTGTGTGATAATATTATATATTCCAGAGTATTACAAACTCAACCCTTTATCTCTTTTGACACAGCAAATCAATTATCTTACAGAATAAAAGTGCGTGATAATATTATACACGCTAGAGTATTACAAACTCAAACCATTGTATCTTTTTAACGCAGCAAATTGATTATTTTACAGAATAAAATTGCGTGATAATATTATATTTGCCAGAGTATTACAAACGCAACCCTTTGTCTCTTTTAACACAGCAAATTAATTATTTTGTAGAATAAAAGTGTGTGATAATATTATAGATGCCAGAGTATAACAAACTCAAACATTTGTCTCTTTTAACACAGCAAATTAATTATTTTACAGAATGATAATGTTATACAAGCCAAAGTATTACAAACTCAACCCTGTGTCTCTTTTAACACAGCCAATTAATTATTTTACAGGATGATAATATTATACATGCCAGAGTATTACAAACTCAAACCTTTGTCTCTTTCTACACAGCAAATCAATTATTTTACATAATAAAAGTGTGTGATGATATTATATATGCCAGGGTATTACAAACGCAATTCTTTGTCTCTTTTAACACAGCAAATTATTTTCAGAATAAAAGTGTGTGATAATATTATAATGCCAGAGTATTACAAACTCAAACCTTAGTCTATTTTTACACAGGAAATTAATTATTTTTCAGAATAAAAGTGTGTGATATATTATACAGAAATCAGAAATCACCCTCTGGTGGAGATCCAGCCGTTAAGCATAGGAACCTTTCTCCACGAGGGAAAGGTTTATTGAAAATTCATATTTTAGAGTACAGATGTTGAAAATTAGATTAGAGATTAACATAATATTAGTACAAAGTTACTTTTTACAATACTGGTTGAGATCACAACATTCTTAATATATATATATATATATATATATATATATATATATATATAAGAAAAAGTATAAAAGAAAGAAAATAATACCATGTGATACAGCATTAATACTACCATAATACTGAATAATACTGAAGTAGATAATAATATTGGATAGAAGTAAGTACTAAATGAACAATAATGAATGAATAATAAAATTAGAGTAAACGAGCATAAAATATTAGCAAATTAAAATGTACAAGAAATTTCAATCCGGCTGGGACCAGCCTTAATACACTATATTTCCAATGATGACCGGCCACTTGCGATTTTAGACATTTTGTTAAATATCTGTAAAGATACATGAGGAATTATCCTGAAACTTCAGGAGTGTAAACAACATGATAGACGTCATATATTTCCGCGAACATTTTTTCCCGAAACCTCATAAGGGGCCGTCAACAAATTGAAGAAAAACGAATATATTTTGGATAACCCTGTAAAAACTAGATCGACCGAAATTTCGGTTTCGCTTTCGGTTTCGGCGCAAAATCGGAGTTTCGCTGAATATTCGTTTTCGGCGAAACTGCTGCCAAAATTTCGGCCTGACCGAAACTCGACCGAAACTATCTGTATATCAAAATCTCGTTCTTTCTTTTGAAAATTTTCAACTTTGCTCATTGATATGAGTTGTATCAGCTCAAATGAGACGCTGTTTATTGCTTTGAACTCCACTGTTTATCATTATCGGCCATGACTGATCCATGATGCGAGCGTAAATTATAAAGCAAGCAATGCATATATGACTAAACTTAAAAGACGCTTATCACGTGATCTTTAGAAGCTGCAAACTTAACAGTAATAGAAAATTTTTACTTTGAAACTTCAGATTGTTTTGAATACTTTCCTGAATATTAAAGGTGTTGTTAAAAAACATGAAGATTTACGAAATTTATTACAAAAGATATATCTAGGTATGTATACTCAAAATATTTTTTTTATTAGATGAAATTCGTATAATTGGAAACTATTTCTGTCTTATTGATAAATTAATTACGTTTTATTTTATATGAAAATAAATAGTTTTGGATAGAGGCACAAAGAACCAACTTGGCACCGGAGATAAAATTTTCAAACAGGGCTGCCATTTCAATACTTTCTTAGGGAGGCAGGGAGTGGAAAAACTTTTTTTTTTTTGGGGGGGGGGGGAGAGGTGATGATTGAGCAAAGATTTATTTTGATCTTATTGTGCACATTCTAAAAGAAAATTGACAACTGTTACATTTTTATCCTTATATATATATATTTAAAATTAGCTAAAGTACAAAATAATGTTAAACATGTCTCACTTTGAGAATATTGAAATGGAAAATAAACTTTATAATTAATAATTTCTAGGCTTAAAATGTTGTCTTAGTGCTAATTTTGCCTTTTTTAGTCAAATTGTACAAATTATTTTAGCTTTTGTGCCCTTTACTTAAACTTTTACTTAGCCAATACTTAATCCTTTACTTATACAATTTAAATGCAAAATATTAACAAACTGAAAATATGAATATATTTAAGAATTAAATATTCATAATTGAATTTGTTTTACATTATTTAACTACATTGTCAATTAATTATTGATAAATGCCTATAATTATTGGTTGTTATAAAATAATAAAATATAAAAGTTGTATTAGTCATGTTTCATTTTTGTTGGAAACGTATACGCACACATATATGTACATTTGTTTGTTAGAAATGTGGTTCAATACACCTATAATTAATAAATTAATTAGTAACGTAATTAGTTATTATTAAGTAATTATTAATGATTTGTTATTAATTAATAATTATATGCAGTTATGTATGTATTAATCAATTTTTAAATTTTTGACACTTTCGGTTTCGGTTTTGGTTTCGGCCGAAAGTGGGAAGATCACCAAAATTCGGTTTAGGTTTCGGTTTCGGTCTAAAAACCTGTTTCGGTCTAAAAACCTGTTTCGGTCGATCTCTAGTAAAAACTAATATTGCAAAAGCATTAAAGCTGCAGATTATGATTAAGTGGATTATTGTAATAATTTGGGTTCATTTTTATGAAGATAGCATGTATACTCGAAGAAAAATTCAGGTTTTTATAAAAACAGTCCCAAATTTTACTAAGTTTTTTGCTTATAATTTGCAGAGTTTTTAATATGAAAACAAGTTATTTTCAGAAAGTATGACAAACAAAATTGTACATAATACCCTACAATCAGAATTAAAAAATAATAAAAATAGTATGAAAAATGAGCAGGTTCACTAAATATTGTTTCACTGAGCATGGGCGAATTCAATCAAAATATACTGTGCATAATATATTAGCTAAATGACCAACTTTTATGAAAGTCTCAAAAACATAGTTTGAAAATTCTGATAGTAATCGTCGATAGAATAAGCTCGAAATTCGCTGTTCCCAAAAGGAAGCAAAAAGATGAGGGGTTGTATCAAATATAGAATGAGAGACACTTCATTCTTATTATGTCAACTTTCGTAAGCTAGTACATTTGGATACAACCCCTCATCTTTTTGCTTCCTTTTGGGAACAGCTAATTTCGAGCTTATTCTTTCGACGATTACTATCAGAATTTTCAAGCTATGTTTTTGAGACTTTCATAAAAGTTGGTCTATACATTTAGCTAATATATTATGCACAGTATATTTTGATTGAATTCGCGCATGCACAGTGAAACAATATTTAGTAAACCTGCTCATTTTTCATACAATTTTTATTATTTTTTAATTCTTATTGCCGGGTATTGTGTACAATTTTGTTTGTCATATTTTCTAAAAATAACTCATTTCTTTATTAAAAACTCTGCAAATTATAAGCAAAAAATTTGGTAAAATTTGGGACTGTTTTTATAAAAACTTGAATTTCTCTTCGAGTATACATGCTATCTTCATAAAAATGAACCCAAATTATTACAACAAGCCACTTAATCATATTTTACAGTTTGAATGCTTTTGCAATATTAGTTTTTACAGGGTTATCCAAAATATATTCGCTTTTCTTCAATTTGTTGACGGCCCTTTATGGGGTTTCGGGAAAAAATCTTCGCGGAAATATATGACGTTTATCATGTTGTTTACACTCCTGAAGTTTCAGGATAATTCCTCATGTATCTTTCCAGATATTTAACAAAACGTCTAAAATCGCAAGTGACTGGTCATCATTGGAAATATAGTGTACTTAAAAGACATTCAATATTAATACGTGAACAGAATTAAAACAAATTGGAAAAGATGGTAACTTAATACAAGAATTAAAGAAAATTACCTATGCTGTTGAAGGGCCCAGCTGGAAAGGTATATAATTACAGAATAACAAAAGGAAATATTTAAATGCAAACAAAATAGTTTCAATACAAATATAAATTACAGAAGATTAAAATTATATAATAAAAAATTATCAAATTGTATAAGAACTTTACACCTGTTACTGATTTTACATTTCAATTTAGTCCTACTAAATCTTTCTGACTTCCTTATTCTTACAAATCTTATAGTCGGATTAAGTTACAACCGACTTTAGTAAATTTTAGTAACTTATTTTTGAAGAATTACGCCTCACTTTGAAAATTTCATATTGAAATACGTCACAATTATTGCTGGATGCTGCAAGATAAGTTGAAATTGGTGTAGTCTTTTTCATGTGAATGGAAACTGTTGTATCTTACACAATTTATACATTTATGGCAATCAGAATTGTGTTTAAGTTGACATTGTCCGGAGTCATGGAAAGATGCACAGTATGCACGTCTTATAGGATTACTTTCAGAGCATTTATTTGCTACATGATCGAAGAGTGACACTCGGAAGCACCTCCGTAAGCTAATATATTTCTTTACAATGCTAAATTTTAAGTCATAATTAATTCTGCCTAATTTAAGTAAAATATTTGCTGAAGAAACCTCTGTTTCAATTATCTGGTTGTAATATTCGCCCTTGTTGATTCTCTTAGCTAAATTAAGTTCTATATTATCTTTTAAGTGCTTTTTAAGGATGGATTTAAAAACTTCTTCTGTTATCGAATGTGGAATTTTAAAGATTATTAATTTTCTTTGTTGAATTTTTAGTACGAATTTTCCATTTATCTCTGAGTTAAGTAATTTTGTTCTAAGGTTATTAAAATCTTCAATTGTGTTTGATTGAAGTTGTAGTTTTCCATTCGTCAGTTTCCTGCCAGTGCAATACTTTAGTTATTCCAATTCCAATCATTTCAATTTATTTATTGCTTTTTCTATTGGGAGAATTGTTTCTTTTTCTTTTAGAAAGAAATTACATAAATTTTTGGCGGATATATTATACATGCCAGTGTTTTACAATCTCAATATTTTGTCTCTTTTAACACATCAAATTAATTATTTTACAGAATTTCCTCTCGTGAAAGGAAGCCAATCTTATAGAGAGGTCTTAGAACATTTTTACGACAAGATCATTGCAGCCACGGAAGTTTCAGTTATAAGGATAAGTGAACTGAGAGTAAGTTTATAATTCGCCATTCATATTAATCATTTAAGAACACTTCTGAACACTCTGGTTTGCATGAATCAGAAAAAAATTCCCAAAATAGCGATAAATTAAGAATTTTTTCACTGATTTTTGCGAAATATCAACGACACTGTTCAACAAATTTTATTGAATTTTCTGTCTCTCAATATACACTTGCATTCATTCAATAAATTTTAGGGCGCTGAAAGTAAAATACTGTTAAAATTTTTCTATCGCCCTCTTATTTTAAGATTTTTTTTTCAATATTTGAACTAATGGACATTTGTATAAAATGTATTGAATCAATATCATTTTAAATCTGTTAAGAATTTTTGGTACTTCTCTATTATCCTGTCGACCACTTTTCATAACAAAAAACTATCGCCAAACTGTAAGATTAAACGCCAAAAATTTAGTCCCATTTACTTGTTGTCAGAAGCATTATACGTGATTGTTATGTCATCAAGTGGTTTTTAATTAGACATTTGCGTGTATTTTTCATTATGTTTTACTGATTTATTAGTTATTTCATTAATTAAAATAACAATTGTGCCCTTAAATTCTTATATTTTATTTATTTATTTATTTTGATATTCCAATGGCAACGTTCTCCCGTTTATTTGGCGTTACAGTCTGGCGATAGTTTTTTGTTATGAAAAGTGGTCGGCGGGATAATAGAGAAGTACCGAATTTTTTTACTGAATTTTACGAAATTTGATCAATGAAGGTAACATTGTTCAACAAATTTTAACGAATTTTCTTTCTCAATACACATTTGCGTGTTTCCTATAAATTATCTATCGCCCTCTTATTTTAAGAACTTTTCTTTCAATTTTTAAACTATATGGGCATTTGTATAGCAATTATGAAAACATTACAATATAATTCTAATTGCGTTTAATCTACAAACACATATTTTGACTTTTACTTTTTATTGAATCTGTAACAACGGATGAGAAAAAAATTTATCATTGGTAATTTTATTTATAAAACATTTATGAATTTTCCTATTAAATTACATTTGTATTTATATAACTTCTGATTAATATTTCAATGAATAATGAATAAAACTATTCAACAAATTACAACGAACTTTATGTTTATCAATATATATTTGCGTGTTTCCTATAAATTGTAGGGCGTTAAAAGAAAATTCTGTAAAATTTTGTCTATCGCCCTCTTATTTTAACAACATTTTCTTTCAATATTTTAACTATATGGACATTTGCATAGCAATTATAACAACATTACATTAATATTTTAATTGTGTTTAACCTACAAATTCATATTTTTGACATTTTCCTTTATTAAATGTGTAAAAAGAGAGTAAAAATTAATTTAACTTTGGTAATTTTAATTGAAAAACCTTAATGAATTTTCATATTAAATTTCATATATGTTTATAAAATTTATCTTTAATATTTCTATAAAATAATTAACACTATGACTTTTCAAGGTTGTAATCTCATTTTTCAGGTATATAAGTGTTCATTTATTCATTTCTGTTATTGCGAAATCCAAATGACAAAACTCATATGTGCATTTCACAATTCAATTTTTTTTAGAATTAGCTTTACTTTATGATTTTTTTTTTTCAAAATCTGTGGGTAAGAGAAACTTTTTAATGCCATATTCTTTTCAGCATCCTCTAAAATATAAAAGGTTTCCACTTACTTTTCATAAGAAACAAATTGTTTGTTGAACAGTGTAACCAATTAAATAAAGCAACCTTTACTCCTTTTTTTTTCCGAAAAAAGTAATGCCTGGTATAACTATGCTGAATCACCCAAAAAGAATACATGTTTCCGCTGATCTGGAATTTAATGGATACTTATATAATATTCAGTAAGACATAAAAAACATTTTATAAAATTATTTGTGCATCTTTTAGTGCAGTGGTACTTACTACGCGGCCCTCGGGATCGTTTTATGCAGCCCTGCAAGGGATACTTGATTAAAATTTTTACATAAATATGAAAAGATGGACAGATAAATTATGTAAAATATAGATAGACAGAATTTGTAAAATTAACTTTTTTAAAAGCTCGTGATCGTTTTCAAAATCTGATATAATCATCATATTCTATGTATTCACAGTACACCAATTCGAAATTTAGCTATAAAATATGTTTTGAAATTTAGCCTCTTGCATAAAAAAATATTTTGAGCGTTTTAATTAAACAAGTTTATCCGGAATGGTATTTAGTAGTTTGAAAAAAAAAATAAACCCGTGTCTCACCTTACAAATGAAAACCTTGAACATCTTCTGCTAATCTGGTCGAAAAATATATGTAAGTTTAATTTTGTAATGATTCTGTGTATTCATAGTAAATACATCAAATATTTAAATTTAATAAAATAATGCATAATTGTAAGTAATATTAAATTATTCTCTTAAAAATTAATAATTACGTATAATAATTAGGTAAAATAATTAGTTTACTATATTAGTATTTCATTATAATAAATAGACGAATGACTGCAAATATATAAGTGCGGCTCATGGGTCCATTTTTCTGCCAGATTTTGACACTTACAGACATTTTAGTGGAGCACCTCTGTTTTATTGTAGTATATTGGTTCATTCTACTAAATAATTACCTCTAATCCAACTCTAAATGAAAACTATCGTATAGCTACGCAAAGACTTTAAAAAAATCAAGATTTCGTTTCAGTAAGTTATGTTTATTACATTGTTTGTCTAAAAAATTAATTAATCACTTGTTATTTTAGGGTATTTTTGACGGAGTTTTGCTGCTTGAAATTAGAGGTTCAATAATTGATAATTCAAAATCATCTGGTAAGTAATGCGGTTTATACATTTCCTAAATTTTATTAAGTTCAACACTTATCCGTTGCAAAGTTCTTGTTATTTTTTTTATAAATTATCAACTTGCATTAAAAAATCAAAACCAATATACAGGGTGTCCGAAAAGCATTTTCCTGATTACACAAAATTTATTCATATCCGCTATGTATAATATAGACATCCGCTATATATAACGTGGCTGTAGTATAGCAATGAGACCCTTAATGCTCTTGGATATAATTAGACATCTGGCGGCATTTTTCCATTTGTTGTTTGGAAGTTCCTCTTCCCTGTTTTTGCTGACCGGGTCTTTTGATACCAGAGGACATACTGAGTTTTTCCTGATTTGTGACCATTTCCGGTTTCTTGACACTAACACTGTTACACTACAACCACGTTACGGTAACCTGCAACAAAAAACTTGGTTAGTTTTCCAATATTTAGGCACCAGTTTCACATTCTATACTATATATAATGGATATGAATAAATTTTTTAATCAGGGAAGGGAAAGAATTTTCGGACACCCTTTACTTCCTTGTAACAGAATATAATACAGCCAATACTTATTTCATCTGTAGAGTTCAACATCAATATCAGATAGATTTGACAAAGCATTCGTTTGTATAATCCAAATTGGAAAATTAAATTAATGTTTTTTAATTATACATAATATAAACGTTCATTACGGCCACATATGAAAATCTTATTCAATGTGCTGCTTTCGCATAGCATTTTGTTAAAGCATTTCATCATACTAATGAAAACAGATACGTCTCAGCCATATATCGGGATCTTCAATGGATATCGCTAATGAATTAGCTCAATAACTCATCAATGGCTTTAGATTGTGTCATCAACTTATGTGCACACGTGCAGGGCCACAAGGAAAATTATTTATGAAGTATAGTTATTTTTGTTGGATATTTTTCAAACAAAATGAACCGAAATTCAATTCCAGACGTACTTTTTAGTCAACACTTTTTACCTTTGTCAAAAAAGACCAGCCGAAACACCCAGAAAGTGGTCTGGGGTCTTTAAAAATAATTATCGCCAGGCGAGTTATTGACAACGAGGTGAATTACAGATGCTCACTACAAAAACTGAATTCAACACTGATGATTCGTGAATTTTGCAGGATGGAGTTCATTTCTCCATCAACAGTTGACGTACTGGACTTGCTCAGAAGTCATTATGACAATTGGGTAATCGCTAAAGGCTTCCTGAATCTTCTTGGTACTTCCCCAAAACACATCTTTGGCAAAGTACCAGCTTCGCCACCCGCCACAATTGCATAGTTGCGAATGACATCATCGTGGAAGTCAAGAACAACAAAAGACTATTCTGATTGGTGACTGATATTTTCACGTGATAGGCTGCGGAAGTCACAAACAATGGTGGTTGCAAATTACTTACAGCTCTGACTTATCGCCACTTGACTTCTTCTTATGGGATTATGTTAAAGCTAAAACTAAAGCGATCGATCAGAAACCACAGGAGTGTGCTGTAAGCAGTGATAATAAGTGTGATAGGATTGATTTGATAGACTAACTCAAGATATTGAAAATTTGTGCACATTTTCATGTATATATCAATGCATAAAAATTAAGTGTTTATTATTCGTGATATTCCAGATGTTTCATTTTCAATAGATTTTCGTTGCCGAATTTTACATAAGTAAAACAGCAATAGAAGTACCTGTGTGAAGATGGTACTCCCCAAAACACATTAAAGTATATAAATTACATGGACGTTTTGACCAACAATTATTTAGTTTTGACCACATATCACAACGCTAAAAACAAAATGTATATTTTAGCACAATTTTCATTATAGCATCCATGACGGAAAAGTTTTTGATCTCCCATTCGTTCTATTGGATGTTGAATTCATTCTCAAACAACAAACTATGGAAAATTATATCCTATGTTTCATTTTCTTTTACAGTGTCAAGTCTCTTATTCACATCTTTGCTAAAAAACGGATTTCTTTGTATATACAAACCGAAATATGGCGCTTTTCATAACACAAAGATAATTTTCTAAGGATTCATAAGCTTCCAAAATTTATTTTTCAGTTCTGTTTTTAATTTTTGTGCCCTAATTCTTACTTTACCTTCATCTTTCTCGTAATAAATCAAATGTCTCTATCCGTAAATATTCACAGTCTCACAATTATTGTCTTGTTTGCAGTATTGTCCTTAGCTTGGAACTTTCTGGTGACTTTATTTGTTATGATACTTTTGCTGATTAATTCAGTGATTTGTCATCCAATCTTGCTCTATATACAGAAATTCCTTATTAATCCACGAAATCTTGTGAAAATATTTTCCTCGTGGAACCATTAGAAAATTATAGCATTATTTAAAACACAACTTGCAAAAATTACTGCAAAATTTGCAAAACTATCAATTAAGCTACAAAGAAACGCATGAAAAACAATGTTTAGTCTTTTTTAACAGCTCATATCCTTTAAACTTTCAGAGTGCATACTTACTTCTCTGATGTAAATTTTTCAGTTAGAAAAGAAAATGAACCTAAATATTTTAAAGGAAAATAACATTACGTTAATTTTTCATCCTTTATAAAGCTTCTCCGGAGCAATAAAAAACATCATCCAACGAAATATATGTCTTGTTTTTAATATAAAAATTTAGACTTTATTACTTGAGATATGGAATGTGTACATATTTTTGTGACTAAGTGCATATTTCCTAAGTTCCACCACATAAGGGCATTTTTCCAATTATTTAACAGGTATAAAGCATCTAAGATCATTTAATTTGTTTTTAATATACCATACTATCAAAATATAAATTTTATGTCGAGCCTAAACATTTTAAATGTCAATATAGTCGAATAGTATTTTCTTGGTAGGTTGGCCAACAAATAGTAAAGAACCAGGAATGGAAAAGACTTTTGAGGCAATCAAAAGAGCCGCATCTGAAGGCAAGCTGAGTGTTACCTTCAAGGGACAAGATCAAAAGGTTTGTATTTTAAATATTGTTGGAATTCACCAGAACACTTTACTTGATGAATTCTTATCACCTACTGATCGTTTACCTACGGTTGGTTGGTTGGTTGAATGGGGTTTTATAGCACAAAATCTCTTTAGGGACATGCTGCGCCAAAAGAAGGTTAGAAAGAAAACAACAAATTAAAGTTTAAAATTAATTTAAAACTTTTTCATAAAAACGAGATGAATGAAAACACAGTTAGATGAAAAGCGTAATGTGATGATAAATGTAATTAAAATCATTCAATGAAGTCGTAACACCATGTATAAAATTGACAGACACAAGTTTTCACAGTTAAAATGTATACAAATCTCTAAACTAACAGTCGGTAAAATGTCCAAAAATTATAACAGAAACATATTTACTTAACTATAGATTATCAAAAGAAGCAAAGTTAAAATCACATAGGCTCAAATACCTCAAAAACAGTGTTATCTTCATTTATATCAGAGTCATAAGATTCGGCTTCCATAGCCTCCTCCACATAGTGAAGCAGCTGCTTAGAATTCATAGAGGAAGCTATAAATCGAGAGAGGGTTTCTTGCTTTTTCTTTTCACAGCCTTTCTTTATGAAGAGGCTTGGGATGAGGTTTTCTTTCTCTCTTTCTGTGCACATGATTTTTGTTTTGCTTTTTGCGTAGAGGAAACAGATTTTCCCAATTTGTTTGCAGATGAAAGAGAAGTTTGACCTGACTCATGTTCGGTTGACTTTTTAGAACGATTAGGGTAATCTATTTTAACAGGTTCTGATGATGGTTGCCAAAGTTCTAGAGCAGGCATAAGTATTGTAGTAGCAGAACAATATACACTACGGATTTCTTTCTTTGTATTGCTGGTTTGTGTCTTAAATGAATCATTTTATGAAAGAGAGCTTTCAGTTTGGGTGCTTATGTATCTTACAGATTTTAATTGTTGCTTGAGTAAACTACAGTAAGAAACTCCGACAGATGGGGTTCTGGATTCCACAAGTTTGCGAGCTTCAGGACAAGGAAGTTTCTGAGTAATTTTAACAGCAAGAATTTCTTTTCCACCTTGAACAGGAGCGGGATTATACTGCATGGTCATCTTTGCAGTTTGCGTAGCGTTCAGCTTTATTATAAGAGTCCCTTTCATGGCCGACTCCTGAACATCGTGCACATGTAATAGAACCACGACAGGTAGTTTTACTGTATCCGTAACGCTGGCATTTAAAACAACGGAGAGGGTTAGGAATATAAGGCCTGACGAGGCAGTTCAGGTATGCAGCTTTAATTCTTGTTGGTGGAGTAGGCTTTTTGAAAGTCAGAATAATGTGCTTCGTAAGAAGCACTTGCTCATTCCGACGAATATTGATACGGCGGACATCTATAACATTTTGATCTTTTAAATTTTCTAAAAGTTTACGGACAGCAATGTCTATATCTGTAAAATAAACTTTTAAACCCCTTTCCTTCCAGAATATGATTTTAGTATGTGACATTTGATCCTTTTAAAGCCAAAGTGGTGTAAAGTCACTAATTTTCAAATTTGGTGCAAAATGCCAGTACAAGTCGTAGTTTAAAAAAATTGTCTATAAATAGCAGGAGAAAATATTCCACCACATGAGAGTTCATAATGGATTTCCAGCAAGTCCTTTGTTTTTGAACATTTAAAGAAAATCTGATTTATACTACTCTGACTTTAACCACTTCATTACTTTATGATTGTAAGATAGATTACTGCTATGGTATGTCCCAAAATGTAGTATAACAGTATACCCGTGCGAGGGATTCGCACTGCAAACTTTGAGATTGTTTCCGGATACTTTTTTCGTTATTAACAGCAATTTTTAATTAAACAACATGTTTTAACGAAATAGCAGTGTGCTATGTCAAAACAATGTCGTATAATACTACAATCATCGTTGCGCGTTTAGCATGTGATGTGCATAGAAAATGGGTTTTTGACAACAGAAATAATATACAGGATACGTCATAAAAATGTATACACACTTTGAATGATTATAACTCCAGTTTTTATTCACAAATAATTAATATTTAAATTGCAAAAGAATCTACATAAAATGTATGACCTTTCCTCCTACCGCAAACGTTCAAAATTATTAAAGTTATGGTCAATACACTGCTTATAATGGTGGGCGATTGATTCACAAACTTCAACAACCATTTCATTTGGTGTTGTGGTGCATTCTTGCTCGATTGCATTTCTGGAACATTGTCTATGAACATACATTCGTTTCAAACTTATCTTTTATCCGATGAATTCCAAGTCGCATAAGTGGATCTGTCTGAAACTCCCTGCGATATGGTTTTGGTACTTCTGCTACATTTTCATACTTACAATAGTATTTTAAAATAAATGTTCTTTTTTCAAAAGTTAATCTTGTGTCCACTCATTATTTGCAATTAATTACACTTTGAAAAGAAAGAAAATTAAAAAGTTATTATAACATTTTAAACAGTCTATGTATACATTTTTCTGACGCACCCTGTATATGATAATATTTTAAACTAGTACTCATAGTACTCGTGTATACAAAATTGTTTCTTAGGATATGCCCTACTGCCTTTTAACGCCTTCGGGACCAGCGTCCCATACACTCATTTTATTCGGATTGCACACCTTTTTATATACCATTTACCTTTACTTATTTAATCACGTCAAATGCCCGGGTCTTTTTCAAGGCCAAAGTTACTCAAATCGGGCTCCCGCTGGCATATCTTACCAAGCAAGCCGTAGTTATACTGGCACATACTCGCAGCACCATGTAACCATCTTAAGTTCAATTTTATCCACCTTTTTCTAATTTATTAGATACTCTTACCCTTTTTTATATTCAAAAAATTGAAAAAAATTATCTCGATAGAAAATTTTTAAATCTTTTATAGAAATGTCTATTTTATACAATGTATCGCATTATATAAAGGGGTGTGCGCATCTATTTTCATCGACTTTTTAAATTTTTTATTCATAAAGTCTTTTTAAATTACGTTTGGTGCATGAAATATCTCAATACATATGTAGTTTCATCTATCTTATTTTCTTACCTTCTAGGCAAAGGAGATAAAAGTTATCTCAGTTGAAGCTCTGGATGATTCCCCACCTGGTAAGTGACATCGTTAAATTTTGTCGAAATAAGTTTTTTGGCAACCACCCATAAGAAAATTTACGAACGTCCCAAGGGAAGAATAAATTATGTTATACAGTTTTCTCAAAATTAAATTCGACACAAATTTATGGAGAAAATACTGAAAAGTAATTTCATATGCACTGCAAGCAATTAATTTCTTGTATTTTATTTTATTTATATTGCCGTATTTTTAATAAACATGATAAATACTTTGAGGGTTTTTAAAAAAAAACAACGAATCGAAATGATATAAGAATATTTCAATAATGAGAATCGTTGCAAACTTTCGAGTTAATGTTTTTATTTGGGCGTACAAAAAAAAATTACCCGCTTTTAGCATTTTTTTTTTAGTTGATAAAAATAAAACAAAATAAAATACAAACGTCAATCACTATAGTAACCATTAGCTTCTACAACTCTTTGTCAAAGCCTAGGCAGCTGACAAACTCCATGGCGAAAAAAGGCTTGGTCTTTCAACGCTATGAATTCATGGATTGTTTTTGCACCTCATCTTCAGTCTGAAATTGCTGCTTTGCTAAGCTGTTTTGTAACAACGATAAAGATGATAATCGTACAGTGAAACAGCTGGTGATTAAGCTAGATGAGGTAAAATTTTCTATTGCAGTTCGTTTATAATTTGGAAGGCCATGGACACTCTATGTGCTCTAGCGTCGTCGTGCTGTAATATCATTAGTCGACGCCAATGTTAAGTATGAGGTCTCTTTTTTTCGATTTTTTCGGTCAAATTATTTAACTAAACAGGATAAAATTCGCCAGTAACAGTCTCTCCTGGTTTGAGGGACTCCTAATTCCGTGCTCCCATTCTTTCCATAAAATATACAGCATTTTTTAAAATTATATTTAAACTTAATATCTTGCGCCCATAATCTGTTTGCGAAGTACGATTAGCTGTGTTTTTTATAATAAGAGTTAATAATTTACGCGTTGCTCTCTTTCAGATAACGCCATCTATTGAATACGTGTAGAACTTTTCTGTACAAATATGATAAACATCTTTGTTTTACTATTATTAACAAAAACTTTTCATTTATTTTTCTAGATGCTAAGAGCAGCTGTTTTTCAGGAGGTAAGTTAATTGGATTTCCAATGGAAATGTTTTTTTTTCTATTGCTTCGAAAAATAAATAAAGCACTTTCTTCTATTTTCTTTTGACAATAATATTTTTCTCATACAAATTTGCCAAACTAAATGCAGTCGAACCTTGCTATCTCAAACGTCTTTATATTGGATACCTTGATATAAAAAATAAATATTCTGCAGTACCTTTAATTGAGTAAATTAACTTATCAAAAGATTAAATCTATGTTTAAATCATTTACAAACAACTTTTTATATATTTTTAAATAGTATAGATGAAAACTTAGTTAAAATTATATTCGCTTAGAAGAAAGATGCCACAACTCAAGCTTTATTTTTTTTTTCTCTTTTTCTTAGTAGTTTATTTTCTGGAGGATTGCATTAATATAAGGAGGAGCTTTTAATAATATAATAGGGCCGAAACTCACTTTATATGCTCATATTAGCGTACTCTCTATATAAATGTTGTTTATTTAAAACTTAAGAAGACACTAAAGTTCAGTAAGTTCATAAAACTATCATTAGAAAATATTAGAGATAATGTTATCAACGAGACAATATGATCCATATGTATATTATAAATTTTGTCACTAAGTAAGACTTTGCATTTTTGCATTTTGTACAGCATCTCTTTCACAGACTCTTGATACATAACAATATTCCTTAATTGTACACAACATATAGATCAGGATAAAACAACACCATCATAATCTCAACAATCGGCCTTTCTATCGTCAACCAATGAAACGGCAATAGCCAATGATCGTGAACTTACCCCATAAGGTTAATTTTCATCCAAAACGCATCGGAAATATATCATTCAAATGCCTCCGATCGATAATTATTGGCAGGCTTAAATTTGGATCGAAAGGCCGATAATATTCTAGTGTATTGATCTCGCAATTTCATCATAAAATGCGATAGTTTCTATCTGATTTTATGGTGTACTTTTCTTCATCAGGCAGCGCATGTCAGAAACTGCTCTAAAGTATATCAGTATGTAGCCATTTCGCGAGTTTTGGCTGAGATCGATAGCTAACCAATTAAATATGGTTGGATTCATGCTATCACGTGTAATTTTTCCTCAAATATTTCATAAAAATTTCGGATATTCTAAATAATTCTTAAAACAACAGAATTGTTCTTTTATAAAATACTGAAAAGTTTAAATCTTAAACACTTTGGGGAAAAACTAAATCCTAAAGAGGCTGAAAAATACACTATATGGCCAATGATGACCGGTCACTTGCGATTTTAGAAGTTTTGTTCAATATCTAGAAAAATACATAAGGAATTATCCTGAAACTTCAGGCGTGTAAACAGCATAGTCGACGTCATATATTTCGGCGAAGATTTTTTCCCGAAACCCCAGGGGGCCGTTAATAAATTGAAGAAAAACGAATATGTTTTGGATAACCCTGTAAAACCTAACATCGCAAAAGCTTTGGTAGCACATGCTTAGGAGGCTTCTTTTAATAAACTGTGTTCATTTTTATGAGGATAGCACGTATACTCGTTGAGAAATTAAGGTTTTTATAAAAACAATCCCGAATTTCACCAAGTATTTTGCTTATAATTTTCAGAGTTCTTAATAGTAGTAAGATAGTGGGGGTTCACCGGCAGCAGGCGCAATCCGCAATGAGGAATGGGGATTCCAGACTGAGGAACGAGGATTCCTCAAGGAGGAATGGGAATGTGGGGGTAGGAGGTACTTTCTCAACCGGAAGTGCAATCTTCAGGGGATCAACCCTCTTTTTCTCACAATAATCTTTTCATCTCATTTTGTTGGTACATCTGATATTTTGTTAAAAAGGTTTGCGTGTAAGAGTATGTTTTAAAAAGCATATATGTCTTATAGTTATTATAAATAGCTGTATGTGTGTGTGTGTGTATCAAATAGTTCTCTTTATGTGTGTATATGTGTGTGTGTGTATGTATGTGTGTGCGTGTGACAAATAGTTCTCTTTGTGTGTGTGACTATCTGCTTGGTTATCAAAAAATATTTTTCATGTTTTTATAACGAAAAAAAAATATGCGTTAGTTAGTTAAAAAGTTTCACTATAGTTAAAAAAAGTTTTCACTCATTTTCGATTTAACTACAACAAAAGTTTGTGTATAAAGATAACGTTTCACTAGTAAGGTTTAAAAAAAGTACTCAATAATAAAATCAACAATTTTTATTATAACAAAATAATTTACAGAAAGGTATTTACAGATCAAAATATACATCACGATTTTGCGTTAGCAATACAAATCAACATTTTCTTCTTTATTACAAACGGTATTAATGTCATAATGGCCATATGCTAAACTGCTTATTCCATCATCCAATAAGTAACGCTTGTCGTCAAAGGGACTTAAGCTAATTTTATTTTGAGTTAATGTATATAGGCGATGGTCATCTTGGGCAATTCTTACCTGTTTCTCCATACTTGTTTTTTGTTGTTGGAGGCACTCCAATTAGTCTTCATGTTTAATTTTCTGCCGAACAATCTGCGTAGATACGCCTTTTGCACGCTTCTTTTCATCTTTAACAGATTTTAGAGAATACATTTTTGATTTCAGTCCGACAAACTCAAGGGCAAATTCACCATTAAGTTCATCCTTAAACTTTCCGAGCGTCTTCTTATTATCCTCAGAGTATAGACGATGAGATTTCGGGTATTCAGAAAAGTCAAACAACTCACGATGCTGCTCCAGATCCTTATAAATATTATTGGTTTGAATATGATACGTTAGGGAATCTGTATCCGTAAAGAGTAAAACTGCACGATCTTTGTATGTTTTCTTTATAAAATTGTAATGGAAATCATACATACAAAGTTTAGATAGTTCGAGTATAGAAAATCCAACATAGATGGGTCGGTTCATATGTATGCTAGTTTTTAATCTCTCAACAGCAGTCAAGTCTTCATCATAAGTTTTAAACGATTTAAAAGTAGGCGATGCTACTAATTTTTTGGCTCTTTTTTCACCGTTACAAAGCACAATATTTCTTCTTTTTCGTAGATTTTCCATGGTTTTACCAAAAACAGAATTGTTCATTAACTTAAAAAAGTCTTTCTCAAAAGAAGATTTTGCTTCTTTCCTTTTTTCGGTGTTGAAATTAATATATTTCTGCAACCATGGTCCCTGTTTAAATTTTAAAGCTTTATGCACAGCTGTAATTTTTAAACCAAGTTCTAAATAAAATTTGAGATTACGATAATGGGTTATATAATTTCGTTTATTATTTAAATTTGGTATAAGTTTAGGAGTTCCGACGAATTTTCTATTGTTGAGTAAGCTTCTTGCATGAGAAGATAGCATCTGATCCTCTACAGTTACTCTCTCAGGGGCGACAGGGTATTCATTATGCAAAGGATGTAAATGTTCGGGTATTCCAAGTCTACCTCGAAAAGATACCCAATTTCGGAACTATCAGATAAAAATAGAACCCACTCTTCTGTCATATGACTTGTTTCACACCATTCAAAACCGCCGTAGGGTAAAAATTGGCTCATAGCCCACCCGTATAAGTTATTGGCATCCCAATACATAATGTAGCTGGGTGCCTCATTTTTCTTATAATCGGGCGTACCAGGGATGTTTGCTCGGGCATATCTTTTACTTATCATGCTAATGCCGCCTCTTATTCCATTTTCAACCATAAGCAACATATCTGTATCACTGAGTAACTCTAAAGGTGTATCAGACATCTTCAAACAAGCCTGCCATGCTAGCCCAGGTGCTGTAAACAGGTGAGCAGGGTCAATTTCATAATACTGCTGACATAATTTCCTAAAGTTTTGAAACACGTCAGCAAGTAGTAGAACATCTGTCTTCACATAAAGGCTGTGATAATCACCAAGAGTCTTGATATCAAATGTTTTCCATACATTCTGGGCGTGTTGGTATTCCTTTTCACTTATAGGCTCATTGGTTAAACTATTAAAAAAGGCAGAAGGCGGAGGAAGCTGCTTCTCAGTAAATTTTTCAAAGCAAGTAAAATAATCATAGGGGTAAACCCCTTTCCGTATAAGTAAAGATAAATTATTATTTCGGGGGAAATTTTCTTCAAGAATAGTGAATTGATCAGGTTGAAGGTTTTTAACAAGTTTTTCCAATGACGTAGGCAAAAATTGGAAAGAGTCTATAAACACCATCTGAATATAAGATGTAGGCTTTCTGATTTTAAAGGTGATATAGTTTTCCATAGAAGTAGCAATAACATCGATTTCATGATCTTTGAATTTTCCAAGCTTTGTCATAATATGATGGCCATCGTAGTTTTTCAAGTTATGGAATATAACAGGAATTGTTTTACACTGCTTATAGTTCAAGTTGCATTGCACATGTGCAGCTCCTCTGTATGCACCTGACAGGTGATCATGGTCACGTGTACGTTTCTCATCTAAAGTTTTCTTACAAATATGACAAAACTCTGCTTCTCGAAATGCCTTTTCTTCCTTGGGAGAAAGCTTCATAGGTTTAACATTTAGTAACTTTTGACCTAAAATTTCCTTCTCTTGCATCATTCGGTTTAAAAAATGATCAACACAGTTTCTACCCCGATATACCTGTGCTTTCTTCACACACGTTCCATCGGGTCTAATAACCACATAGGCATAACCACATGGTAAGTGATAGGTTGTTTTCTCGGTATAGGATGCTTTAGAAGAGGGAGGGGCTGATGAAATAGGTATAAGTAGACTCTCAAAATCCGCATAAATCGTATAGGCAACAGGATGTTGTAAACGAATACCTGTAAACTTTAATATATTATCATTTTCATTAGGCATCTTTATAGCTTGTGCAACATGTTGAGAACAATATTCATTATGCTTATCCAATAGATCTTGTCTTGAAAATCGATGTAAACATCGATAACAATAATAGCCAGCGGCTCTATGTTTGGTAAGATCACCTAAAAGTCTTGAAAAACTTCTTATCAAACAATAGTGTTGCTTTTCACCATCACCAACCAATAACAAATTAATCACATCTTTATCCTTCTTTTCAGATATATACAAGGGGCAAACTTCATCCTCTTCATAACCAAACACATTAACCCGTAAATTGTTGAGTTGTTCAATAACAGGTATCTTCTGAAGGGGTACAGGGCATTCTACACTACCTAATTTAATATCATGTTCATAAGGTCGATAATGTGAAACACGTTCAGGTTTTTTTGTATAATCCAAGTTCAGTTTAAAAGCCAAAAGACACCATACTAAACATTTGTTATCTTCGTTTTTTATATTCAGCACTGTTTTTTTATCATCAAGTTTTTTAGACAAAGGAATATAGGAACTCGCAGCGAGAGGATGATATTTAGCAATCTTGAGTTCTAAATGAAGAATTTTTCTAAGTTTCCAGCCAGAACCTCTTTGTACAAATTCTTCAAAGGATTTAATAATCTTCGAAAATCCTTCCTCAATATGCTGTGAGATAGTATCTTCTATAAGTTCGGTCATACAAGAACATCGAAAATAACATTGAATTTCTTCAAACTCCTCATTATCAGTTAGACGTTCAAGTGATATTTTTTCTACCATATACCATTTAATTGCACCTTTTTCATGAATTTCACTTATTAAACGTTCTTGTATTTCAGTTTGTACATGTCTATGAAATACCTTTAAATCATTTTCCTCACGTTCATCAGGATGCAAAATCACTGTTTTAAACACATTAAGTGCATCAGAATACTTTATGTTTTTCGACTTTGCATTAGATGAGCTCATTTTACGTTTTACACTCACAAGAGGTGTGCGGGGGTGTTGAGTGCAAACATGTTGTCTCAGATCAAATTTTCTTCCAAATACTTTATCGCATTCACGGCAAGAAAATGTTGAATTCCGATGCGACTGTAAATGCTGCGTCAAATTATCCCTCCGGGTAAAAACTTGATCACATTCATCACACTTAAATGTAGACTGTCCATCAGTATTATGAATTTTCAGGTGTCTAATCAAGTCTGATTTCCTTCTAAAACACTTTCCACAAGTTTCACAGATAAACGACTTTTCATTAAGATGAATCTTAACATGCTGATTTAAATTAGAATATGTAGCAAAGACTTTGTCACAGGTGGGGCAAACATGCTTCTTTTCCACATTTGTAGGGGTCACAGTCTTTAAAGAAATATCCTCTTCAACTTGTTGATTAAAATTGAAAGAACTTTGAGACATAGTATCTTTTTCTGGAAAAACTTCAGAGAATCCATCATGCTGTATCAATCCAACACTATCATGTGTTTTTAAATGTCTTTGTAGGTTTGATCTTCGATAAAAAGACTTCTGGCAGATATTACAACTATATAATTTCTCGCCAGAATGAATTTTCATATGGCGGTTCAGATTAGAAATGCTCGAAAAATCTTTACCACAGGTAAAACAGCTAAACATCTTCTTAGCAGATACAGAATCTCCCACAATCGAGGTTTCATCAATAGGCATATCAACATCCATAATATAAAATCAATAAAAAAAAACTTTAACTCTTAATGGCAAACAACAGCGATTCGCACTTATAAAAAGCGGGGGCAATTTAAAACACGTTTAACCACTAGCGATATGAATCCTCAAATGATAAAAATCCTAATTTTCCCCCGTCTATTTATACCGACCCGAAAGCAAAGTTGAGTTGTAGTATTGCTTGATATGATTGTTATCAAAACGCGTCATACGATTTCGGGGGCCTATAAGTTTCTTTCCACTCTTTATAATATAGCATAATTAAACAGATAAACCCGAATGTATACAAATTTAAATTCGTAAATTATATTATATCACAAAATATAAAAAATCCTACAAAATAAAAATAGAATTTAGCACTTACCCCAAAAACACATCCACTTTAGTTGTTAGTCTGCACTTAACTAATCTTTCTTCCTTATCTATAGTAGGGGGCGCTGCCATCGCCGCGAGAGGCACTGCCCGTCTTCCGGTTTGTGACGTCATTTCCGGTTTGAGATAAGAATAAACCTTAAATACACGCACTTAGTCATTCTTCCTTCCCTCTTTCGCGCTAGTAGTTGTCAGTTTCTTGCTTAGACGTGTTGGGTGACGTCATTACATGTTTGCGATAAGAACAAGATTATCCCCTTATCAACAGGTAAAAAGCTGCACTTCAGTGACGTCACAAGTCATATGACATAGCTGATAACGGCACGATTAGCTGATAAAAATTTGTACTAATCATCTATTTCCCTTCAAGTCATTGCATGAGACGGTTGAGCTCCAACAGCTGTATATAAGGTAAGAGTAATTTATATATTATAATAAGATTTTAAATTAATTTAGTAGATGTTACAATTTGATATTTAAAAATTTTCATGCTAAACGAGGTGATTATATGTTGTTCATCATACTAAATCCACAAATTTTTATTCGAAATAAATATTATTAAAATTATAATCTAAAATAAATTAGCAAAAATGCATAACAAATCTCAACAAAAAGAAGCTAATTATAAAAGGAAATGTACAAAGTTTATAAATTTACACATGTGTTAAACGCGTTTACAAACCTTATCATAGGCACAAGTCTACTTCGACTAGCCTATTTGTTATAAGTTTAAGTATAAGTCAACATGTAAGATATTTGTGAAAAGGAATCTTATGATTTTTAATTTTCCAAGTTCAGTTTCAATCATATTGTAAAAGGATAATTAAAACTTTGAGATTATCTATAGTAAAATACTTAAATTAAAATGTATTTTTGATAGTTTAATATTTATAAACTACAACTTTGACTACTTTTTAAAATGTTTGCCTGATAGGAAACTATGATAACATGTCTATGTTTGATTTTTTTTTTTTGATAACATGCCAATGCCTGATTTTTTCTGACAACTTGTCTGTGTTTGAATTTTTCTGATAACATGCCAATGCCTGAATTTTTCTGACAACATGTCTGTGTTTAAATTTTTCTTATAACATGTCTATGTTTAATTTTTCTCTTCTTTTTGAAATGTATAAACTACTATACGTGGCTTTCGATTTCATTGAAGAGAAAAGTGATCGACCAACTTTATCAAACCATTTTAATGTTAATATTTTTAAACGAATGCGATAATCAGATAAAAATATATGTAGTTAATTCATATTATTCCATGAAACATTACATAACAAAAGAATCTTACAAAAATTTTATACTTCAACATTCAAAAATTGGCAATATTCACATCTTAATACTAAAAAACAATCCTTATCTTGGAGTATTTCCTGTAACAAAATCTAAAAATTTCATATCAACAATACCCAAGTTAAAAACTTTACCTCTGAACCTAATACCAATTTTTAATCTCAGAAAGATAAAACTCAGAATTTTTTTAGAAAGTTACTTCTAAAACATCTCATAGATGGCGCTGTTGAAAAAATCAACTCAAAGTTGTTTAAAAAACATTAATAAAATAAATCTAACTTTAAACTATCATCAAACTCCCCAAAAATCACTTCCAATTATAAATATTCTAAAATAATTAAAACTTATAAAATCGCTCATAGGGGGCGCTGCTGCGAAAAAATCATTTCGAAACTTGTTTAAAATACATTAAAAAACTAAATCTAACTTTAATCTATCATCAAACTCCAGAAAAATCGCTTTCAATTAGAAATATTTCAAAATAATTAAAACTTCTAAAGCCGTTCATAGGGGGCGCTGCTGCGAAAAAATCATTTCGAAACTTGTTTAGAATACATAAAAGAAAAAATCTCACTTTAAACTATCATCAAACTCCAGAAAAATCACTTACAATTAGAAATATTTGAAAATAATTAAAACTTCTAAAACCGTTCATAGGGGGCGCTGCTGTAAAAAAATCATTTCGAAACTTGTTTAAAATAATTCATTACTTGATTAAAACATTTTCATAAAAAAATTTCATCGAAATATCAATAAACAAACAGTAGTAGAAGAATGAGTGTGTAGCTCAGCAGGCTCACTTCCGGTACCCACCTCCACCACGCACACAGCGCCTGCTGGAGTCTAACATACATTCTTCTACTACTGTTTGTTTATTGATATTTCGATGAAATTTTTTTATGAAAATGTTTTAATCAAGTAATGAATTATTTTAAACAAGTTTCGAAATGATTTTTTTACAGCAGCGCCCCCTATGAACGGTTTTAGAAGTTTTAATTATTTTCAAATATTTCTAATTGTAAGTGATTTTTCTGGAGTTTGATGATAGTTTAAAGTGAGATTTTTTCTTTTATGTATTTTAAACAAGTTTCGAAATGATTTTTTCGCAGCAGCGCCCCCTATGAACGGCTTTAGAAGTTTTAATTATTTTGAAATATTTCTAATTGAAAGCGATTTTTCTGGAGTTTGATGATAGATTAAAGTTAGATTTAGTTTTTTAATGTATTTTAAACAAGTTTCGAAATGATTTTTTCGCAGCAGCGCCCCCTATGAGCGATTTTATAAGTTTTAATTATTTTAGAATATTTATAATTGGAAGTGATTTTTGGGGAGTTTGATGATAGTTTAAAGTTAGATTTATTTTATTAATGTTTTTTAAACAACTTTGAGTTGATTTTTTCAACAGCGCCATCTATGAGATGTTTTAGAAGTAACTTTCTAAAAAAATTCTGAGTTTTATCTTTCTGAGATGAAAATTGGTATTAGGTTCAGAGGTAAAGTTTTTAACTTGGGTATTGTTGATATGAAATTTTTAGATTTTGTTACAGGAAATACTCCAAGATAAGGATTGTTTTTTAGTATTAAGATGTGAATATTGCCAATTTTTGAATGTTGAAGTATAAAATTTTTGTAAGATTCTTTTGTTATGTAATGTTTCATGGAATAATATGAATTAACTACATATATTTTTATCTGATTATCGCATTCGTTTAAAAATATTAACATTAAAATGGTTTGATAAAGTTGGTCGATCACTTTTCTCTTCAATGAAATCGAAAGCCACGTATAGTAGTTTATACATTTCAAAAAGAAGAGAAAAATTAAACATAGACATGTTATAAGAAAAATTTAAACACAGACATGTTGTCAGAAAAATTCAGGCATTGGCATGTTATCAGAAAAATTCAAACACAGACAAGTTGTCAGAAAAATTCAGGCATTGGCATGTTATCAAAAAAAAAAAATCAAACATAGACATGTTATCATAGTTTCCTATCAGGCAAACATTTTAAAAAGTAGTCAAAGTTGTAGTTTATAAATATTAAACTATCAAAAATACATTTTAATTTAAGTATTTTACTATAGATAATCTCAAAGTTTTAATTATCCTTTTACAATATGATTGAAACTGAACTTGGAAAATTAAAAATCATAAGATTCCTTTTCACAAATATCTTACATGTTGACTTATACTTAAACTTATAACAAACAGGCTAGTCGAAGTAGACTTGTGCCTATGATAAGGTTTGTAAACGCGTTTAACACATGTGTAAATTTATAAACTTTGTACATTTCCTTTTATAATTAGCTTCTTTTTGTTGAGATTTGTTATGCATTTTCGCTAATTTATTTTAGATTATAATTTTAATAATATTTATTTCGAATAAAAATTTGTGGATTTAGTATGATGAACAACATATAATCACCTCGTTTAGCATGAAAATTTTTAAATATCAAATTGTAACATCTACTAAATTAATTTAAAATCTTATTATAATATATAAATTACTCTTACCTTATATACAGCTGTTGGAGCTCAACCGTCTCATGCAATGACTTGAAGGGAAATAGATGATTAGTACAAATTTTTATCAGCTAATCGTGCCGTTATCAGCTATGTCATATGACTTGTGACGTCACTGAAGTGCAGCTTTTTACCTGTTGATAAGGGGATAATCTTGTTCTTATCGCAAACATGTAATGACGTCACCCAACACGTCTAAGCAAGAAACTGACAACTACTAGCGCGAAAGAGGGAAGGAAGAATGACTAAGTGCGTGTATTTAAGGTTTATTCTTATCTCAAACCGGAAATGACGTCACAAACCGGAAGACGGGAAGTGCCTCTCGCGGCGATGGCAGCGCCCCCTACTATAGATAAGGAAGAAAGATTAGTTAAGTGCAGACTAACAACTAAAGTGGATGTGTTTTTGGGGTAAGTGCTAAATTCTATTTTTATTTTGTAGGATTTTTTATATTTTGTGATATAATATAATTTACGAATTTAAATTTGTATACATTCGGGTTTATCTGTTTAATTATGCTATATTATAAAGAGTGGAAAGAAACTTATAAGCCCCCGAAATCGTATGACGCGTTTTGATAACAATCATATCAAGCAATACTACAACTCAACTTTGCTTTCGGGTCGGTATAAATAGACGGGGGAAAATTAGGATTTTTATCATTTGAGGATTCATATCGCTAGTGGTTAAACGTGTTTTAAATTGCCCCCGCTTTTTATAAGTGCGAATCGCTGTTGTTTGCCATTAAGAGTTAAAGTTTTTTTTTATTGATTTTATATTATGGATGTTGATATGCCTATTGATGAAACCTCGATTGTGGGAGATTCTGTATCTGCTAAGAAGATGTTTAGCTGTTTTACCTGTGGTAAAGATTTTTCGAGCATTTCTAATCTGAACCGCCATATGAAAATTCATTCTGGCAAGAAATTATATAGTTGTAATATCTGCCAGAAGTCTTTTTATCAAAGATCAAACCTACAAAGACATTTAAAAACACATGATAGTGTTGGATTGATACAGCATGATGGATTCTCTGAAGTTTTTCCAGAAAAAGATACTATGTCTCAAAGTTCTTTCAATTTTAATCAACAAGTTGAAGAGGATATTTCTTTAAAGACTGTGACCCCTACAAATGTGGAAAAGAAGCATGTTTGCCCCACCTGTGACAAAGTCTTTGCTACATATTCTAATTTAAATCAGCATGTTAAGATTCATCTTAATGAAAAGTCGTTTATCTGTGAAACTTGTGGAAAGTGTTTTAGAAGGAAATCAGACTTGATTAGACACCTGAAAATTCATAATACTGATGGACAGTCTACATTTAAGTGTGATGAATGTGATCAAGTTTTTACCCGGAGGGATAATTTGACGCAGCATTTACAGTCGCATCGGAATTCAACATCTCCTTGCCGTGAATGCGATAAAGTATTTGGAAGAAAATTTGATCTGAGACAACATGTTTGCACTCAACACCCCCGCACACCTCTTGTGAGTGTAAAACGTAAAATGAGCTCATCTAATGCAAAGTCGAAAAACATAAAGTATTCTGATGCACTTAATGTGTTTAAAACAGTGATTTTGCATCCTGATGAACGTGAGGAAAATGATTTAGAGGTATTTCATAGACATGTACAAACTGAAATACAAGAACGTTTAATAAGTGAAATTCATGAAAAAGGTGCAATTAAATGGTATATGGTAGAAAAAATATCACTTGAACGTCTAACTGATAATGAGGAATTTGAAGAAATTCAATGTTATTTTCGATGTTCTTGTATGACCGAACTTATAGAAGATACTATCTCACAGCATATTGAGGAAGGATTTTCGAAGATTATTAAATCCTTTGAAGAATTTGTACAAAGAGGTTCTGGCTGGAAACTTAGAAAAATTCTTCATTTAGAACTCAAGATTGCTAAATATCATCCTCTCGCTGCGAGTTCCTATATTCCTTTGTCTAAAAAACTTGATGATAAAAAAGCAGTGCTGAATATAAACAAGAACGAAAAATCATGCGTCAAGCATAGATTATGTAGCACTTTCCAACGCTTCTAAAATAATTTTACAAATCATTACCGTTTAATAAGCTGAAAGATGACATCTAAATAAACAATTTGGAAAACGCATAACATATTTAAAAACGTAATTTCAGGAATTTTCAATATATACAATATTCGGAAAATATCCGAATACTTTTATGTAGCCCTGTATATGATCTATAGATTTGTATATATACATAGGATGCTAAATTTTAGTTTAGTTAGGAAACGCGTAGCACCGTTTAAATTCTCCTTCTGGAGTTTCTGTCAATAAACGGAAATGTGTTCGCGAACTTTTGTGCTGCCCTGTATAGGATCTACAGAATTTATACACACCACGTAATAGACAAAAAGCTAGTTAAGATTAAAATCGCGTTTAGTAACTTAAAACGCACTTCCAGGAATTATTGTTAACAGACAGTAGAGAATTATTTTGTGTGTCCCTGTAAATGAACGATGACTGCTATACACACACTATTCTGTAGTAAGCCTCTTGTAATGCACCTTAGTAATATATATAAACTTCAATGCGTTTAAAATAGTGGAACATTATTTAAATAAGCCGCAGACGATTTTTCTCCATAGACGTAATGTAACGGAATTATTTTGACTGTCCCTGTAAAGTAACTCTAAGTGCTATACACCTACTATTCCATATTAAGCTTCTTCTAATGCATCTTAGTGATCTATATAAATTTCAATGCGTTTACAATAGTGAAACATTTAAAAAATAAACCGCAAATGATTTTTCCCCATAGACCGCAATGTAACGGAATTCTTTTGAGTGTCCCTGTAAGAAAACTATAAGTGCTACACACTTCAGTTGAAATAGGGAACGTGCCATAGATAACGACAATAACATATAAAAATTGCAGAGCAATCCGAGCATATTTACGGGAGTTAGAGCACGGACAGACGGCCAGACTGCCAGACGGCCATCCGGCCATACGGCCAGACAAACCGAAGTCATAAGCACTTTTCAACTAGGTTGGAAAGTGCTAAAAACGAAGATAACAAATGTTTAGTATGGTGTCTTTTGGCTTTTAAACTGAACTTGGATTATACAAAAAAACCTGAACGTGTTTCACATTATCGACCTTATGAACATGATATTAAATTAGGTAGTGTAGAATGCCCTGTACCCCTTCAGAAGATACCTGTTATTGAACAACTCAACAATTTACGGGTTAATGTGTTTGGTTATGAAGAGGATGAAGTTTGCCCCTTGTATATATCTGAAAAGAAGGATAAAGATGTGATTAATTTGTTATTGGTTGGTGATGGTGAAAAGCAACACTATTGTTTGATAAGAAGTTTTTCAAGACTTTTAGGTGATCTTACCAAACATAGAGCCGCTGGCTATTATTGTTATCGATGTTTACATCGATTTTCAAGACAAGATCTATTGGATAAGCATAATGAATATTGTTCTCAACATGTTGCACAAGCTATAAAGATGCCTAGTGAAAATGATAATATATTAAAGTTTACAGGTATTCGTTTACAACATCCTGTTGCCTATACGATTTATGCGGATTTTGAGAGTCTACTTATACCTATTTCATCAGCCCCTCCCTCTTCTAAAGCATCCTATACCGAGAAAACAACCTATCACTTACCATGTGGTTATGCCTATGTGGTTATTGGACCCGATGGAACGTGTGTGAAGAAAGCACAGGTATATCGGGGTAGAAACTGTGTTGATCATTTTTTAAACCGAATGATGCAAGAGAAGGAAATTTTAGGTCAAAAGTTACTAAATGTTAAACCTATGAAGCTTTCTCCCAAGGAAGAAAAGGCATTTCGAGAAGCAGAGTTTTGTCATATTTGTAAGAAAACTTTAGATGAGAAACGTACACGTGACCATGATCACCTGTCAGGTGCATACAGAGGAGCTGCACATGTGGAATGCAACTTGAACTATAAGCAGTGTAAAACAATTCCTGTTATATTCCATAACTTGAAAAACTACGATGGCCATCATATTATGACAAAGCTTGGAAAATTCAAAGATCATGAAATCGATGTTATTGCTACTTCTATGGAAAACTATATCACCTTTAAAATCAGAAAGCCAACATCTTATATTCAGATGGTGTTTATAGACTCTTTCCAATTTTTGCCTACGTCATTGGAAAAACTTGTTAAAAACCTTCAACCTGATCAATTCACTATTCTTGAAGAAAATTTCCCCCGAAATAATAATTTATCTTTACTTATACGGAAAGGGGTTTACCCCTATGATTATTTTACTTGCTTTGAAAAATTTACTGAGAAGCAGCTTCCTCCGCCTTCTGCCTTTTTTAATAGTTTAACCAATGAGCCTATAAGTGAAAAGGAATACCAACACGCCCAGAATGTATGGAAAACATTTGATATAAAGACTCTTGGTGATTATCACAACCTTTATGTGAAGACAGATGTTCTACTACTTGCTGACGTGTTTCAAAACTTTAGGAAATTATGTCAGCAGTATTATGAAATTGACCCTGCTCACCTGTTTACAGCACCTGGGCTAGCATGGCAGGCTTGTTTGAAGATGTCTGATACACCTTTAGAGTTACTCAGTGATATAGATATGTTGCTTATGGTTGAAAATGGAATAAGAGGCGGCATTAGCATGATAAGTAAAAGATATGCCCGAGCAAACATCCCTGGTACGCCCGATTATAAGAAAAATGAGGCACCCAGCTACATTATGTATTGGGATGCCAATAACTTATACGGGTGGGCTATGAGCCAATTTTTACCCTACGGCTGTTTTGAATGGTGTGAAACAAGTCATATGACAGAAGAGTGGGTTCTATCTTTATCTGATAGTTCCGAAATTGGGTATCTTTTCGAGGTAGACTTGGAATACCCGAAACATTTACATCCTTTGCATAATGAATACCCTGTCGCCCCTGAGAGAGTAACTGTAGAGGATCAGATGCTATCTTCTCATGCAAGAAGCTTACTCAACAATAGAAAATTCGTCGGAACTCCTAAACTTATACCAAATTTAAATAATAAACGAAATTATATAACCCATTATCGTAATCTCAAATTTTATTTAGAACTTGGTTTAAAAATTACAGCTGTGCATAAAGCTTTAAAATTTAAACAGGGACCATGGTTGCAGAAATATATTAATTTCAACACCGAAAAAAGGAAAGAAGCAAAATCTTCTTTTGAGAAAGACTTTTTTAAGTTAATGAACAATTCTGTTTTTGGTAAAACCATGGAAAATCTACGAAAAAGAAGAAATATTGTGCTTTGTAACGGTGAAAAAAGAGCCAAAAAATTAGTAGCATCGCCTACTTTTAAATCGTTTAAAACTTATGATGAAGACTTGACTGCTGTTGAGAGATTAAAAACTAGCATACATATGAACCGACCCATCTATGTTGGATTTTCTATACTCGAACTATCTAAATTTTGTATGTATGATTTCCATTACAATTTTATAAAGAAAACATACAAAGATCGTGCAGTTTTACTCTTTACGGATACAGATTCCCTAACGTATCATATTCAAACCAATAATATTTATAAGGATCTGGAGCAGCATCGTGAGTTGTTTGACTTTTCTGAATACCCGAAATCTCATCGTCTATACTCTGAGGATAATAAGAAGACGCTCGGAAAGTTTAAGGATGAACTTAATGGTGAATTAGCCCTTGAGTTTGTCGGACTGAAATCAAAAATGTATTCTCTAAAATCTGTTAAAGATGAAAAGAAGCGTGCAAAAGGCGTATCTACGCAGATTGTTCGGCAGAAAATTAAACATGAAGACTACTTGGAGTGCCTCCAACAACAAAAAACAAGTATGGAGAAACAGGTAAGAATTGCCCAAGATGACCATCGCCTATATACATTAACTCAAAATAAAATTAGCTTAAGTCCCTTTGACGACAAGCGTTACTTATTGGATGATGGAATAAGCAGTTTAGCATATGGCCATTATGACATTAATACCGTTTGTAATAAAGAAGAAAATGTTGATTTGTATTGCTAACGCAAAATCGTGATGTATATTTTGATCTGTAAATACCTTTCTGTAAATTATTTTGTTATAATAAAAATTGTTGATTTTATTATTGAGTACTTTTTTTAAACCTTACTAGTGAAACGTTATCTTTATACACAAACTTTTGTTGTAGTTAAATCGAAAATGAGTGAAAACTTTTTTTAACTATAGTGAAACTTTTTAACTAACTAACGCATATTTTTTTTTTCGTTATAAAAACATGAAAAATATTTTTTGATAACCAAGCAGATAGTCACACACACAAAGAGAACTATTTGTCACACGCACACACATACATACACACACACACATATACACACATAAAGAGAACTATTTGATACACACACACACACATACAGCTATTTATAATAACTATAAGACATATATGCTTTTTAAAACATACTCTTACACGCAAACCTTTTTAACAAAATATCAGATGTACCAACAAAATGAGATGAAAAGATTATTGTGAGAAAAAGAGGGTTGATCCCCTGAAGATTGCACTTCCGGTTGAGAAAGTACCTCCTACCCCCACATTCCCATTCCTCCTTGAGGAATCCTCGTTCCTCAGTCTGGAATCCCCATTCCTCATTGCGGATTGCGCCTGCTGCCGGTGAACCCCCACTATCTTACTACTCTTAATATAAAAGAATGTTCTTTTCAGGAACGATGACAAACAACATTATATACAATACCCTGCAATAAAAATTAAAAAATAATCAATATTGGATGAAAAATGAGCAGGTTCACTAAATATTGTTTCACTGCGCATGCGCGAATTCAATCAAAATATACTGTACATAATATATTAGCTAAATGTATAGACCAACTTTTGTAAAAGTCTCAAAAACATAGTTTGACAATTCTGATAGTAATCGTCGATGGAATAAGCTCGAAATTCGCTGTTCCCAAAAGGAAGCAAAAAGATAAGGGGTTTTATCCAAATATACTAGCTTATGAAAGTTGAAATAATAAGAATGAAGTGTCTCTTATTATATATTTGGATACCGCCCGTCATCTTTTTCCTTCCTTTTGGAAACAGCGAATTTCAAACTTATTCTATCGACTATCACTATCAGAATTTCCAAGCTATGTTTTTGAAACTTTCACAAAAGTTGCTCTATACATTTAGCTAATATATTATGCACAGTATATTTTGATTGCATTCGCGCATGCGCAGTGAAACAATATTTAGTGAACCTGCTCATTTTTCATCCAATATTTATTATTTTTTAATTCTGATTGCAGGGTATTTTATGTAATGTTGTTTGTCATCGTTCCTGAAAAGAACATTCTTTTATATTAAGAACTCTGAATATTAAAAGCAAAACACTTGCTGAAATTTGGGATTGTTTTTATAAAAACCTTAATTTCTCCACGAGTATACGTTATATCCTCCTAAAAAGGAACATAGTTTATTTAAAGAAGCCCCCTAAGCATGTGCTACCGTTTCAACGCTTTTGCGATGTTAGGTTTTACAGGGTTATCCAAAAGATATTCGTTTTTCCTCAATTTATTGACGGCTCGGGAAAAAATCTTCGCCGAAATATATGACGTCGACTATGCTGTTTACACGCCTGAAGTTTCAGGATAATTTCTTATTTGTATTTCTAGATATTAAACAAAACTTCAAAAATTACAAGTGACCGGTCATCATTGGCCATATAGTGTACTCGATGATTGTTGAGCAAGTTTTCTTTGAATCATTCTTCCTTACTTAAAACTTTGCTGACATATTTTTAAATGAAAGAAGATGAGTGATTAAAGAATAGCGCAAAATTATTGAATTTTACTTTTTGATTTTATTTATTTCAGCTTCAATGGCAGGAGCAAGCTTGGTTCTCCTTTTGATTGGGATATCATTCGGAATCGTGGGATACTATGTCTTTCTGAAGAAGAGAAAGATGTCTAACGCTCCAGTCCGAATGAAAGAACTGGATTCATAGCATTTCAAAGACATTTCATGTATTTCACATAAAAATGCTTTGAATAACAGTGCTGCTAGATATTTTAAATTATTAACCCTTTCGATTAAATATTTCACAAAATAATTGAGTCTTGAAAAATGAAGAGTCTCTATTTGTTTGAAATTTACGTTTTCACTAATTTGCAAAAAAAAAAATGTAACTTCGTAGTACACAGTTAAACTCCAATAATTCGGACTTAAATGTTCTGGACAAAATCCAAATATGCAGAAATCTGAATAAGAGGCTCAATCCTCAAAAAAGTGTATGTTGTAAAATAAATATTTTTGGTAAATTGCTTTTTTTTTTTTTTTTTTTGAAAGGGGGAGAGAGATAATGTATGTTGAAAATAAGAACACTTTTACTGCAAAAAATAACAATATGATAAATAAGTACAAAAGTAAAAATAGTTTTTTTTTAAAAAAACTACTCTTTTATAAGCATTCAATGCGCGGTAGCGTATTACTACTTATTTTACTGTTAATTTTACGATAGAATACTGATAGCTGGGGTGCCAGTATTATACGGTAAAATCAACACTTTTTTTTTTTTCAGTGTAAAGAAAATACAAACTTTAGAAGAAAAAATAATTATGTATATAGTAACATGCAAATATACATCAAATGGGAAACCAATCTATAGGAAAATTGAGATAACTATATACTCCTTCTTTTCTTCTCCAAAAAATACTGGAATGCAGCTTCAATAAAGAAACGACTTGCAGTAGAGGAGTGGTTGTAAATAAAACGACAAAGTATTAATAAGAAATTAATATCACTTCAAAAAATACTTTATTATTGGTGAAAGGGTTAGTAATAATCAAATATTTATTTAAGTAAAAACTTTAACTAACGTTTTTACGTAAATAATTATTCATATCTAGTGTAATATACCTCTCTGTATATATGCTTCTTTATACAATTTTTTAAATAAATGTATGTATTGATATAAAAAGTTCATAGTTTTCTTTGAATAAAGATATTATTACACATCGCTTAAATCTCATTTAATCGTTTCACAAACTAATGTAAATAAGATCACAATTTAATATATACTAGCGGAGTGGCAACCCGATATGTTGCATTCCCATTGCATGAGATCTTTCGTTTTTTAAGAAATAAAAGAAATCCAATTTTGTTCTACAATTAGAAAAGCTAAAGTTTATAACAGTAAATGGTATGATTTACAAAAGTAGAATTGTTAGTTACATCAAAAGTCTGCATTCCAATACTATATATATATATGTAAGATACGCCTCGGTATAACGAGCGCACCTCGGACCCCTCTGTAAGGAACGGTCGATCTCCGCTATCACACATCCCAGTATTAGGTATCAAGATGTTTGAAGGACCATATTTCACGCCGTTAATGTAGTTTTTCGGCACTCGTTCGTCGAATCACCGTGTAATTCATAGGCCGAAGATAAAAGTATGTAGTCGGGCGAATGTATAAGAAATAGGCAGGCATTTTTCTGGGAACTAGCTTTTATTCCTTTGTATTACAAGTCTCTCCTTAAGCTAGGCCCAGGGAGCAGTTTGAAGAGTCTTTTACCAGGAAAACATCGTCTTATCGGCCGGAGCTCGGCGAATCACCGGACTTATAACGGCCGTATTTTTTGGGGAGAGTCATCAGAGCAAAAGGCCACGCAAAAAACGTGCTCCTCACATTATATACATCGAAACTACCGCCAGAGACCGCTTTGCAACTTATGAAATAATGTAATTTAATTGGCTAATTAGCCCTTGACTCATATCTGGGTAAGCAGCCCAGATAATTATTCATGCAAGATCTAACCACCGGTAGAAGAGAGATGCACTAACGTCAGCTCTTTTAATCTTAACGACGATTCAAAATTGATCTCTGTTCGTAATAAATGTATCGTAAGGAAAGTTAAGTTACAGGGGCAACTAGAAATGAAGGCAAAACTTTAAAATTTTGACACACGATTTAGGGATTTTAAACTTTGCATTTTTATATTTTAGTTTCTGATTTGGAATGGGTTTAACTAACTATCCTTTCATATCAATCCACATTCGTTCACATTCAAAATTCTTTCATACTTTTTCACATTCATTTCACATCTATATATATATATATATATATATATATATATATATTATAAAGGACAAACGTGTCCGTGCGTAACGCTGACGTCATTTTGCGAATGGCAACACTTCATGATGAAATTTCTGTTTTGCGACTTTAGATACTGCAATTTTTTTTAATTTCTAAACATCGCACATTTTTAGTTTTTACACCGTTATATAGGGAAAAAAATCTACTTTCGAATGCAATTTATTTGGAAACTATATCTTAATTAACTGATTTATTATGGCTTTTCAAAATAATTTTCAAGCATGAATTAACAGGATATTAACTCCTGGCACGAAGCCAATATCGCTTTTAATACATTTCAAAACTTTATTTGAATACATAATTTCATATAAAAAGGATTTTTTGGTATTGTTATTGAGCAATCTAAAAATGTATATTAAATGTAAAAAATCTGTTAGAGTTTTCAATTAAAAGGATGGTTTTCATCTGTATTTTGTAACCCTTGAAGCCCGGGTCGGATCCCCTAGTATATATATAAATTCTACAATAACTAGTATGTTGTAACCATCCCAAAACTTTCTTCTATATCATTATAATACATTAATTCAAATAACATACTCACACAGAAACAAATATGAAGTATGTCTTTCTTTGAATTTAGCATGGAATTACAGTGATCAGTGAATAATAATAGAAAAAAATCATGCTCGCTAAATTGCATCAATTAATTGTGGACAAGATCAGAAATCTTTCCCGAAGCTCAGGATACAAGTGTTGATTGTTCAACACTATTGATTGTTCAACGTCAAAACTGAATCAGCCCCTACACTGCAAAACAAATTGTTGATTTTACAATATAATACTGGCATCCCAGCTGCCAGTATTATATCATAAAATTAACAGTAATAAACTGTCGTGCATGCGCGTTTACCTCATATAGTTATCCCCCCCCTCCTCCTCCCCGTTTAAGATATTTTTTAAACGTATAACGTAAAAGAAAAAGAATTAACACGTGTTTCACGGGAAATTCGGGTGGGAAGTGCCATTTGATTAGAAATTCTTAGTTCCGTTTAATCTTAGTACTTATTTATTTTAAGACACGTGGCACGAGTAATTTTTTCTATTTTCTCCAAAGCCATCAGATATAAAGGAAATGTAGTTAATTGAACTTCAAAATCTATGGAGGAGAAATGGCAATCTACTGCCCCTAATTGCGGTGCCCATAATTAGTATGACGCCACACATAAATAATTCAAGCCTACATATGCAAAAATAAGAGTAAATGTTATTATTATTTCAAATTCATATCTTTTTATTCTACCTTTTGATTAGAAGTAAAACCATATTTCGTTGGAAAAGTAATTAATTCATAACACAATATTATTTTTACTTCGATATAAATACTTATGTTTAATCACTATTAAAATAAAAACTTTAGTGACATAAATTTTGCAGAGTTTCAAATAACGTATCAGCACTAAACTGTATTTTAAGTAATTACCACCAACAGATAGTAGTGCAATCGAATTCTTTTGTGCGGCCCTGTAAAATAACTATAAATCTTATATACACCCTCTTCAAGAAAATACTTACAAATTACATTACCGTCAGTGTGCATTTAAGCGTTTCAAAAAATAAAAAGTGTCGTCAAATCGTTATGTAAATTAGTTTTATAAAATTTAAGATTTTATACTGCATTATGATCACATTATGATTTCGTATAGATATTTTATCTTTGACAATAAAATCTATATACAAAATAATAGGACCCCGATGGGTTCCCCTATATCTGGAGTATTATTTGAATTTATATCACGTCCTCTAGAAGCAGATATTTATAATAAATTTGATTAAATGATATACATGGATCAGATACGTGAACGAAATCTTTATATTATGGTAGAATAAACATACCTTACATTGAAGATATTGAAAATTTTAAAGTATACAAAAAGAGAAAGTTTTAAAATTAAATGCACACACACAAAAAAAAAGAGAGAGAGAGATTAAAATTTACAGAAGAAGTAATGTTTTAACCCTTTCTACTCTTTGAAAATTATTGTTTCGAAATAGCGATCACCATTTTGCTACCACTATTTCTATACTATAATCTTCGTAGTATTTTTACAAATGTTGTAAAAATATATTAAAAAGGTTATTATTATTGAGTCAGTGGTAGCCAAAGCTTAATTCTGATTTAGCGGTAGCCACAAGACAAGCATCGTCGAGTCACACTCAAAAAAGATTGGAAAGGATTAAAGTTAGAAAAAACTGGAAAAAAAGAGTAATATATTTGATTAAAAAAAGGTTTATGGTTGGTCAGATAGTTGGTGAATTTACTAGCATGACCTTCGAAAAGAAGACCATTTGTTTTTTTCTAAACAAGAAGAAAGTAGATCGCTTCCGTGTAGATTCGCGCCGGATTTGGATGACAAGAAAAACATATGAGGGGTCGGGGCAAGAAAATGCCAGGCCAAATTTTTGGTGAAATAAATCTAACACTGTAATCTATTGCTTAATATTGTAAATTATAATATCCAACATATAATTTGTTTCTAATGTCACTTGGTGGCAGCCTATGTGACAAGTTTCGCTTTTGCCCCAGATGTTTATGCCCGCAATGAAGATAGCTAATTTAGGCTGCCCTCCAAAAGTTAAGGTACAACCAGTTTTTTGCGTCTAATTTGCAAATGAATGAATATAGAAACAACAAATTTGAAGGAAATGTGCGCTAAACTGTTATTTATTAAATTCGACTTAGAAATTTACTTAAGTTAAACGTATAAATGAAATTACAACAAAAAAGCACTCATGGTGGAAAATTCCATTCTTGGAGAAATACGTACATCGCAGTATTATGCAGTAAAATGTGACAGAAACATTAAAAACCTGGTTCTAATACGGAATATGTCCACCCCGGACTTGAATGCATTGGCGGCATCGATTTTCCATGCTCTCAATTAAATGGTCGGACACCGAAATAGGTAATGCTGACCAGACTTGGAGTAAGCCTTGTTCCAGCTCATTTAATGACCTCGGAGGAGGACTTAAAGCCGCAACCTGTCTTCCAAGATAGTCCAAGTACAGATGGCGCTACAATGCTGTATTTTTCACTATTTCCGCGGTAGCTATATCTCAAGAACTAAAACACGGAATTTCATCAAACTTTATATTCTGTTAGACTTAGACATAAATAGACGCCGAATAGGTTGGGTGTAAATCGGCAGCTGTTACTATTATGCTGTGTTTATTCCCATTTCCGCGATAGCTCTATCTCAACAACGAATGGATTCATTCTCATTTAATTTTGGTTGCAGACGATTCGATTTAGCTCTGTGATGGGTACAACATACTAGTTAAATAATCGCATGAATGCTAGAGATTACCAAAAGGTACTTAATAACCCTTTATTACAAGTTTAATAAAATATAGTTTAACTATAAGTTTAAAACGTCATGTTCACCTTGAAATATTAAATGAAATGTATAAGAATAGTTATTTTACTAAAAAGGTGCAAATATATATATAAAGGTTTTTAAAACATAAAAACCGGTTAAAAGATGTTAAAAATCCGAGCGTTTTCAACTGCTCTAAACAGTCATCATCAGGGAAATTCGTAAAGTGCGAAATGTCATGAATGTTCGTTGGTTAAATAGCCAGAGACGAGTCTATTTCAAAGGATGGGAAGGAGGGAAGGAGGAGGAGGGTGAGGGGATATTATAGTTAAGTGCCAAAATTTTGGAAATGATTAAATTTAGAAAAAAATGGAAAAGAGTAATATATTTATTTGATTAAAAAAAGGTTAATGGTTGGTCAGATAGGTGGCGAATTGACTAACATGACCTGCGAAGAGAAAACCTCTGGCAATTTTGGAACTTAACCATAGTTAAGTTCCAAAATTGCCAGTGGTCGTCTCTTCACAGGTAATATCCCTATGGTAATATATCCTATATAATATCCCTATGGGGGACCTATCATTTTGCCACGCACCGTAATACTGTCTATATATAGAGGTGTCTGCAATGTATTTCATCGAAAATAAATTCATTCTTCATTTTTCTTAATAGGCTAAATTTATTAAAATTTATTTTAGATGGAAAACTTTTAACACAATTGCAAACGCATCGGCAACGATTGTCATTGCCACCCATAGAAAATAATGTATCCGAATTTTTGTGTGGTCCGGTAAAAGCAGCATAATATTTCAAGCATCATTTTCCACAGGAAACATACATTAGTGATACTGAAAATCACATAACAATTTCATTGTGTTGTAAGTAGAATAACAGCATTAAAAGTCACTTCAAACAATAATAGCCAATAGAAGATGATGAATTGACGCGCTCTCTTAGTCTTTTGTGCGCTCTCGTAAAAAAAACGAGAAATGCTAAGTAAATAATATTCTATAGGGAGCTATTTTTGCACATCTCAAATTTATATATATGAATTTCGTTATGCTTGAAATAGAAAAAAGTCATTAAGGTTATCTTAAAAATTACCACCCTTTATAGTAATATATCCGACCCGTTTTGTGTATCCTTTTAAATGAATGATAAATGTTACCATTGTCAATAAGAAAAATGCGGCAGCGAACGTGAATAACAAATAAATTTTATCATAATCCAAGCATATCTACAAAATTATAGCTCATATTAACAGATGAATCGAAGTCTAGCACTTTTAAACAACGTTGGAAAAAGAAGGATCGCAAACGTCTAACTACTATACTTAATATACATATGTAACTTTTTAGTTAGTTTTCCAAAATTTTATTAAAGAAGCAGTTTTACCTTATAACGTAAAAATATAAATATTTGTTACTGTCCGCTTAAATCTTTCATTGGATTAAAAATTCGATTTCTTTTACTAAATCAATATGAAGAATTGCAAAAATTAGTATTACGATTACGAAGAGAGAAAAATAAAAATAAAACAGTATTATTGAACTTGTCAGCGGTAGAGTGCTTTTATACATGCATGAGAGGGGCGACAAACGCACGGGAAGCATGTTCAAATTAGAAGCTATAGTCAAATTATGGCAACCCACATAGCAGAACTTGGCGATATTCGCCTGGATGAGTTCTCTTAATCGAATGAGACAAGTCAACAAACATTATCTTGGCGATAATGGCAGTCTTACCAAGTCAAACGTAATGCCAAGTTTTCGGACTCCAAAATCCACAAGACCAGTCAAGCTTTATTGTCTGTATGTTGCCACTCTTACTTATAAAGGTAATCTAATCGGAAGTTTCACCCATTTCAGCTATCTCGAATATCACTCTATATATCGCATGACTTCGTCTTTTATTATATGCTCCATCCACATTCCATGGCTGTACAAGACAGGTTTTCTGTATTTTGTTTATTTTCTTAACCCCTTCGGTACCGGCGGCTTTTACGCAAATTTTATTCGGTTGGCACCACTTTTTTTTAAAAAAAGCTACCTTTACTTAAACTATCACAAAAATGCTATAATTAGAGAAAGCAAATATTACTTTTACTTTTTACTGGTGGCCAAAACAAATTCTGGATGCTCTTTTTGAGGGTGCATATATGCACCCATGGTCCCGAATGGGTTAAAGAGCACATAATGGTTATTAATTCCTTTATACATGCATAGCACAGTTGCTGTATAAATATGAATATCGTATCTATTTGTTGGATAATTAAGTTGATACAGGTTGTTCAAAAATTATTAGTATAAACGCTTAGTTTGAAAATGCATCTCAAGAAAAACAATCCAATTAGGAAATTAGGTCGCTGCCTACTTATTCAGTCCAAAATACAGGGTGCCTTAGTTTAAGCTAAACCTAGAAAATACTGTAATGACATTTTCAACAGACATTTTTTGCTTCCTATGAAATATTTGCGAAAGTTAAAAGGTGAATTTCTAATGATTGTGATAAAGATCACGAGAACTTCTAGAAATGGCCATCAAAAGCGTTCGAGTAACACTAACATCAGACGCTTTATAATTCAGAATGTGGATGAGAGTACATATGGTGTCATTAACTGAATTACATTACACTTCTAGTATTTTCCGCTATGTCATCACATTTCACACCTGCAAAGTTAGTCTGTTTACTTTGCTAAAATATCTTGAGTATTGTTGAGGTTCAGAAGGAAAATTCGGGATCGGCTTGGAGCAAGATAATTTTTTTTTAACTAAACAAGTGGATTGAGACCCTGGTTTTCTACACAAAAATTGTCGACGTATATTAACCTTAAACGTATGTACTACTAATGTTGAGACACCGTATAATGCATAAATCATTGATACACCCAGAAATGGAGTGACAATTCACGCATCTTTAAACCTTTTGGATTTTTGCCCGGATTTTAAAACACAGTTTCGAAATAGATAACCGTAAAATTAACTGTTAATATTACTCACGCATATTCTTTCATATTTCCAGATATATTTTCATACCAAGACAATAAAAATACAGCAAAATTTTCAATAGCAGAAAATGTTCTTAGTTCTATGTTTCATAATCTATATACTTGATATATATTTTTCATTCTTGTTTTAACAAGAGCAAGGTAAATCGCTGCTTCTGCTAGTGATGTTTTTTCATGAATGAGATGATAATTTTTAGTGATCTTTAGATGACTAATATAGTTGATGATGAAGATGATCGATGATAATTATTATTGATGTTGTTTTTCATGAATTTCAAGCATTTTTACGATTTCTACACAAGGAGGTTGCTGCATGCAGCGATTGTTTTGTTTCTTTTCATGGGCGCGAAGCATACATAAGTTTTAGTGATTGCGGTATTACCGAATTTTCGCATGTTTGCGATTTCTACGTAACAAGGGCGCGTACTTACTAACAGAAACAGTGACCTACTTACGAGCAGAAGCTCACCTTTCTATTGTTGAAAACAAGGCTTGGTTGAAAAGTTGCGCTCTTGCGCTAGACGCTTGTGGAAAAATTCTGAGAGGATGGCTAGATTAACGTTGGAGTCGTGAAGGGTTTTTTTTTTAGTCACGGTGAAGCTTTGAAGTGGAGAGCATCACGTTGTTGCCAATTAAACTTTTTTCGCGAGAGGTGTAATTCTTCTTAATCTTGAACGATGAAGACCACTAACACTTAGAAGATTACGTCAACAAGTAGAAAACTGCATTTTTTGGTTCCCAAACAACCCAAAATGGAAACAACAGTAATTACACAAAACAAAAGTGACTATATGGTGGGCAATATTATCTACAATCATATTTCAGTCTAAAAAATAATTATAAAGAATTAATATTTGCAAAATCAGCTGCACGGCATAAACATGATGCACTCCGCTTCAAAAAAATGTTTCTTCTTCAAAATATGTAGTGTATTAGAAAAAATATTTGAAAAAAAATGTAAGCTATGTATTTAAGAGAAATTTATTTCTAAAGGCTTCGTATGCTAATCCAAAATTACAATTCATCACGCCATTTATGCTTTAAAAACTAACCACGTTGCAAATGTGTTTTGCAATATACAAAATTAATTTCACATTATGAGTTCCCATTATCCAAACTTTAAGCCCACATAATTCCTAAACTACCGAATGACTTTCCGTTAGGTACCCGAAGGTAAAATTTTCTGAATAATCTAAATATGTCAAAATTAGATGTTAGTATTGAAAATTTTAAAGTTTGTTATAATTTCTATAGATAGACGACCCCCTAAACAAAATTTAACTATACCATTAACTAGCATACGTTATTACTACTAAACTGACACCAGTCCCATTTTTATACGATGATTTGTGGCAGAGTTACTTGGGAGTGGTGCGCTCCCGCAATTTTCCATAATCGACGCTCATGCAAAATTAGCATATTGTAACGAAGTTTAAGAACATGAATTGAAGTCGCGAAATTAGGCGTGATTTTTAAGATAATAATAAACACTTATAAAAGAGTGTTAAAAAAACGATTTTGTACTTATTTTTAACATGGGAAACTAAGAAATCACAAATTGACACACTACAAACCTACCAGGTAGGCAGTTTTTAAATTCAAAAAATCTCCCAAAATTCTAGAATGTAAGCTTTATACCTAAAAAGGGTTTTTTTTTTTCGCGAAATATACATAACTAGCCGGTCTTCGCCCGTCTAGCCGTTCGCTTCCGAGTGGGACCCATATATAAAGTACTACTGATCACCAACCCTAGATAATCACGGGTAGGGCCAGGTATTACTTTGTCAGGGGGTTCATGGAAAAAAAAATACTTATGTCGCGAAATCTTTAATTAAGCGCTTTTTTATATTCTTATTAGTTATTTTCGTATACTTTTAATTTAAAAGATTTTATTTATATTTTTCTGGTTGCATGTAAAATGCACTTTCTGAGCCCCAAGCGAAGTCAGGGCGGTACACTGCACTATGTATCTGGGGCCCCACTCGGAAGCGACCGGCTAGATGGGCGAAGACCGGCTAGTAACTAATAAAAATATCAAAAAGACATGTAACTAAAGATTTCGCAAGAAATAATAAATTTATTCAAGAAATCTTTTAACATAATATTTCTTTGTAAACCACATTCGCGGTTTTGCCTTCTGGAGCTAAAATGCCCAGACTGCTCACTCTGGAGCATGCAACGTAAAATTGTCCATGTGAGAAACAGTCCTCTCTCAGGTGTATGCCTGCCATTTTTAATGACTGTCCTTGAGCTTTATTTATAGTCATGACAAAACACACTTTGAGTGGGAATTGCAATCGCTTAAATTCGAATGGATATTCGGTAGGAAATGATGGTATCCTTGGAATAAAAATAGTTTTTCTCGAGCACATCCAGTGATGATGGAGAGCTTTTACTTCAAGTCTAGTTCCATTACATAATTTTGGTGGATTTAAATTCCTAAGCAACATTATCGGTGCTTTGATTTTTAGAAGTAATCTGTGTGAAGGGTGACCAGATGGGTTCAGGCTGTTAAGAAATTCTATGGGGTAGTGAACGGCATCATACATTTGGACTACTGAATCTAAATATTTATATGTTATCTCTTCTCCTTCAAATAATTTCAAGAGGATGTCATTGATTTCGGCTGCTTTATCATTTTTCGGAGTTAAGATGGCGCGCTCACATAACCATTCTGTTGACTTTTCTTTGATGCTACTTAGATCGGGGTATATTTTAGCAATAATCTCTGGGAGAGATGTAACCACTGTAGTCAAATCCGATGGGATATTGACTTTACCTTCCTGTAAGGGATAGTTTCCGTCACCTATTTTAAGTAACAGCTCTGCAAAAAACCCAGCAGAATGGTCATCTCTTAAATGGACCCTCATATTTTTATGAAGAGCAATTGTTTGGACGTGAGGCCACAAATATGAAGCCTTTAAGCAGAACTTTACCTCGTCCGCTCGTATGCCCCTTGGCACAACTGGCAAAGTTTGGCGAAAGTCTCCAGCCAACAGAACAGTGGTACCTTCCATCAAATGGTCGGTACTTCTAATGCTTTTAACGTTCTATTCAGAGCCACTTACCACCATTCAAACCACCCTTATGAGTCATTGTGTTTTCATCCCAAACTATTAGCTTACACTCTTTCAAAACCTGCGTCATGTTACTCTGTTTGGAAATGCTACATGTAGGTGTCTCGACCTGTATCAGATTTAAGGGGAGTTTAGATGCAGAGTGAGTTGTCTTGCCTCCATCCAACAACGTTGCAGCAAAGACCGAGGAGGCAAATGCCATGATCTTTTCGTACTCTGACCAATAAAAGATTTATGACGAACGTTTTACCAGTACCCCCAGGAGCGTATATGAAAAATAATGAACCAATACCCTTTTCAATGCTTTCTAATATTTGCGCATAAACTTCAGCTTGTTCGTTATTTAACGAATTTTCCTTAGACATTAGGTGCTAGAAAATTTGGATCATAGCTTATCTGCCGGAGGTACTCTTTATTTTGTAACACTGTCTCACGTCTTATTGGCAGAGTAAACCATAGTGCTCTAAATACTGGCCTCCCAAAGATAGTATAGTCTGTTCAAGACACATCAAACCTTCGTTATATATCTCTTCAATTAGAAGATTAACATCTTGTTGCTGGTCTAACTCTACTCGTTGCCGTATATCCTCTGAATGACTGTCCTTGTATTTATCCCAAAGAGTTGAAGCATCTGTTAGTTGACAAAATAGCAACATGACAGCAAAGAACTCCCGTAATCTAAACAGAGAGTGACAAACAGCAGTTTCATTCATAGTATCATCCCAGTGCCTATCATTTTCTAGTATGCCTAAAGCTTCACAGGCGGACTGGAATGTGGGGTGAACCGTGCTATTAACTGTCTTAGTTCCAAAAAAGATGTTGGGCCTCGGACTTCGTGAAGTAAGAGGCGAAGATTGTAACACTTGGTGTTATTAGGGTGTACAGTAAATACCCTGCCTAGATCTTGATCTTTTTTTACTCCCGGCCAGCCGCTAACATCGCTACCCCGTTTTCTTCGCTAAAATCTATTATTTTCCCACACATAATATGAAAGAACTTGAACATACAGAATGATCTTTGCAAAATGATCTGATTTGCATAAGTCAAAAAAAGGCTAAAAGTGTAGTTTTTGGTGGTTGTTAATCCTATTCGCTAAGCTATTGCAATCATTTGGGTTAAAATAGATACGTTGGCCATTCTCTAAATGCACAGCTAGATGAAAGACTGTCGGGAACCTCTCGTGGATGGGAAAAGCCATAATTCTCCACACGGCTTCTGAACTGTTGATGTATCGACCACTTTCATAGAGTTTGATTTCATCTTCCTTACTTTCAAGAGAAAACGTAGCTTGATCACTGCCTTTATTGATATATTTGCAAATGTATTTTATAGATTTTATAGAAGTACAGTTTTCTACGTTAATATGTGCACCGAAAGTTCGTGAAAGGACAGGGTTATATAGCACTACCCACCGGTTATCAAGAGTAATTCCATTGATTTCTACAGTGAATCCACCATCTTCTGGAGCTCTCCGACGATACTTTGGGTAGCCATCTTCTCCTATTTGAGTTTCTTTGTGAAGAGGTCTAAGAAACTTTTTACTGCAATTGCCTGCTTTCCTACAGGATGATCTGGTGTTTAACTTACCGCAAGGACCGTGGATCATGTTTGCTTTGATAATTTCATAATGTAGTGAATTTTTATCTGGGTCAGGTATCTCCGCACAGATAACACTATCTATTTTCTCAGGAGAAATGCGTTGTTCTAGCCATAACAAAATGTGTATGTGAGGTAAACCACGCTTTTGCCATTCGACGGAATACATAAAACAGCAAGCTTTTCCAAATATACCCTTCTTGATTTGCAACGCCTTTAACATTTTAAATTTCAGGTGAAAACCCTAGCTATGATGTCATGACGATCGTGAGACTTTTGTCCTGTTAATAGTGCGACAGAAATTTCTTTCCACCGATAATTACAGGTAAATATGATAAATAGATCAGGACGACCATAATGACGAACGTATGTCAGAGCATCCTGTGTTTTTTCATGTATATACCGCGGAAACCCAGTAAAAGATGACGGAAGCACTACCATCTGATCGAGCTGACCTACATCGGCATCTTGTCTCCCTATAGCAACTCTAAGGTCTATGTAACTGTCTGCTCTGAGTTGTCTTCGATTGTTTCTGAGGTAATTTAACCTTTCAGTCTAAATTTTAGCATACTAATCAACTAAGTACTGTCTTAAAAGTGATCGACTGTACAGCAAGTGGTTGGTTTCCGTTGATCTCATCATGATGCGGTAAGAATAAAATTCAGCGGCAGAAACTGTTTTTCAAAAGGGTGATTTAGTTTTAGGGTCCCTCTGAGCAATGTCAATTGAGTAATCATCCTCACAATGACAAAAAAGTAATGGGTACTGCAAGGAGTCATATGATCGATGTAATTCACTAATATGTTTTAATTTGTTGTCATGACTTTGTATTACAATATTTCGTTTTTCAAACTGTTGCCCAACTATGACCAGAGGTACTTCATTTGCTGTTGGCGCATTAAACCGTCCTCTATGAGCATTGGCTGGTTCTCTATCAGCGTGTATAACAACTTCAAACTTTTCACAATTTTGGGGTAATTTCTCGAGAGTATTTTTTAAATCCTTTATGAATGAGTTGACATGGTGACACATTGCTTGCAATTGTTTTACCAGAGCATATTTTAAACCAGGGAAGTGACTGCACCTCAACCGTGTCTCTTTTTCATTTTCGCCAACAAAATAAATTTGAAGGGATTTAGGGTCTTGCTCAGGTACAGGATGCAGATTACCAATCAAGTGGTACACCTGACCTGCACCTTAAAAGTAGACACGAAACCATCTTTTTAGGGTTTCGTTCATCTCACGAAACCCTATTACTCCTGCTCCATTGTCTGTCCGTCACTGAGCCATTCTCAGAAACTATGTAACTTACAGAGTTGAAACTTAGTGTATATATATCTGAATACCAACTATGAAGCTCAAAATATTAAAATTTGAAAAAATCTTATTATTTTAATAAATAGAAATAAAAAACCAAAATTCTAACAGCCTTTTCCTATTAAATTTAAACATTTTTCGTTATAGCAGTTTGGAAAAATTAAAAATCCACAATGAAATTCCTTCTACAATAATTAATTTTCTATTGAACGATATCCACGTAAAAAATGAAAATATGAATAAGAAGTTTCACCAATTGAAAAAAAGATTAGTATGAAATAAAAATGATTGACGTCATAGTGGTAATAAAACGAAAATTTTCAAAGATTTCTCAATAATACAAGGAGTATGAGTATGTGTATGTACACAAAGCAGATTAATATCGCGTCATTAGAGAATTAAAAAGAAAATCTGACGACATATTGGAAGTTTAACGAATTTTTCAAATGTTTGAGAATAATACAAAGCGAGTATTAATATGAGTAATAGAGAATAGTAAATATATGAGTTTGAGAAACATATTGAATCATGATAAAAATCAGATTATGGAAAGATTCAAATATTTTAGCATTTTGAAGGTGTACAACATGTTTAATTTTGAAATTATTTTTTTAAATACCGCATTTAGTCCGCATGTCAGATATTATTATGAGAGAATATAATAGCGGGCTTCGCTCGCTATCCGGCTGGTTCAGATATTCGATAAAACGAAAAAATAGACCGGTAAATTTTTACTTTATAAAAAACCTGCCTTTTTTTCTTTCTTTTTTGCTAAAATGAAATTTATTTTGATTTATTAAAGAAAGGATAAAGTGTTTTGAAAGGAATATTAAACGAAACCCTTTGAGCGATCTCCGATCACACTTACCCACTTCTTTTATTTGTTTGGCTACAAATGAAGTCATTTCGAAACAGCTGTTATATTTTCTAATATGGTTCCTTAAAATGTATAGAATCAGAGTGTTGACCCATGATCAAACTTTTAAGTGGTTCAGGCAGAGGTTTCAGAGCCGGAATCTGCACTTTACCGGCATTGCAACACATACCAGATGTTTCGTCTTTCCACTTAAGTGTGCTACAATATTTGCATTGATGAGTCATAGAGCCCAGGACCACTATTTTATCGTTTTCACAATTTACTTCCCGGTAATACATAATTGCAGATAAACCTTTGACCTTCCAGGGAAGTTTGCGTCTTTCCGATCGTCCCATCAAATTATTCTGATCATATCGTGTAACAGCTGCTCGATGACTTCCCTGTTATTTTGCTGGTAAGTAGCTACTGCAGTTCTGTGGACTGTTGGATTTTTCTTTTGGTATTCAGCTACTCCCGACCTATTACCTTCAGGGGTTTTTTTTTCTATATATTTGACAACAGCATGCTTTAGTTGTTTCTTTCTAGTTGCGACTGTGAATCTAGCACGTCGCTTTTTAGGGGACTTGACTGAGTTGTAAATGTCATCAGAAATTGGAGATTGAGTAATGGGAGCTGTAATGGACCCATCATCGTTTTCATGCAAATATGCATCAAAATGTCCTTGAGAGAGGTCATGCAAAGAGCTAAAACGTAGCCTATGGATGAGATTTCCGTTTTCTCCAAAATTTGTATTATTTCTCCATTACGGTAAACCTCAAAAACTGCCGTAAAGATTTGTGACGCTGCCACCAACTCGCTTAAATTTCCGTATGTATGAAGCTGGGACATATCTACAAAGTATTCAGCAGAAGTATTATAATTATTCCCTTCATGATCATGCGACATAATGCAGAACTCTTCCCAGTGACGCACTACATGATCAACTATCTCTTCACGCACTTCTCGAGCCGTAACCTGGGTATCATACAAAACATAAGATATTGACCTAAACAGGCATGCTCCGTCACCGACAATTAGTATGACGGTATGGGACGTCAATGCCCCGTTTAAGTTTAATATTTCAACAAACATAGTTAATATAAATTAAAATGAAATTGCTAATTTATAACCAGTTTTTATACTACTATCTTTAGTTAGCGATGGGACTGGTAAATAGCCATAGCACATATACTTTAAACAAATAGTACGCAAAAGCAGGAACGCGCTTGACCGAAACGATCATTAGTAAGCGATAAAATTGAAACAATCTTATGGTTAAGATATAGATAAACTGCTTAGTGATGCAAAGACACAAAAAAGGCTTATAAAAACTGTGACGCTTCTTCGTTAGTTAGTGTATATCTTTATATGTCTTATAATTATTTATTAAATATTTGTTTCTTTAACACACATTATTTATTAACTACATTACACAGAAACAACACTTAACAATAAATATAAATCGATCCAAACAACATTTTATCCCAGTTCTAAAGTTTCTTCCCGTTGCCAAAACACAGCAGATAAAAGTTGGCTATTCGCGCGTTGCCATTTTAGTGTAATACCTTCATTTTAATACACGACAGTTTCCTCCCCTTTCAAATTAACAGCACAATCTTTTTGGAGGTTTCCGGATCCTTTTAGATCGTCTTAGTTGCACTGGATTTTGGACAACTTGGGGTGTGCTAACTGAAGGAGGTGTGACTGTTGGCAGTGATGGAGGCATATCTTTGGCGATATCCTCGGAGGTCGTAGGTGGCTCAGTCGATGCTGCATCTGTCTCCGTTAATGTCGTTGTTGGATCAGATGGCACGTTCATATTTGTTACTCTTGGTCTATACTGAACATCATTGTCCACTTCTTCACCTGCTGATCGAATTTGATCAACATGTCGTCTAACCAAATTGCCTTGAACATTTATGGTATAATGTAATTCACCATCTCGGCTGATGATACGACCGAATTTCCATTTTGAATTAGCTGCAGTGTAATCTCGTACAGCTACTTTTTCACCCACTTCAAAATACCGATCATTGAAATATATATCCTTCCTAATTTTATTCTGAATTCTTTCTTTAGTATTAGGAATTAAGAGGTCAATTCTCGTACGAATCTCTCTTTTTAAGAACATACTTGCTAGAGACTGCATTGTAGTCATATTCGGTGATTTCCGATATTGTAACAGAAAGCAGTTGATTTTTTGATTGATACTACCAGGGTAGTTTTGCATTGCTCGAAGGGATTGTTTCAAAGTGTGTACATACCTTTCGGCTTGACCATTGCTGGAGGGCTTGAAAGGTGCACTCGTTTTATGAAAAACTCCATTATTTTGCATAAATTCTTGGAACTCATATGAGGAAAACTGTGGTCCGTTGTCACTGACTAACATGACTGGTAATCCAAAACGAGCAAAACAATCTCCTAGACATTCTACTGTTTTCAAGGCAATTGTTGATTTCATAGTATAGACTTCGAGCCATTTAGAGTGTGCATCTACAATTAATAAAAACATATGCTCAAAAATTGGCCCTGCAAAATCAACATGAATTCTTTCCCATGGAAAACTTGGATACTCTCAATGGTGTGTTTTAGATTTTGGAGGATAATCTTTAATCCTGGAACAATCTGTACAATTTTTAACAACATCTTCAATGTCTTTATCTATGTTTTTCCAATTGACATAGGATCTGGCTATTGCCTTCATTTTAACAACTCCTAAATGTCCCTGATGAAGTTCTTCCAATACTTTTTTATGGTATTTTTTAGGTACACAGACTCTTTGGCCGTACATAATGCAACCAACCTGGAGAGTATATTCGACTTCCTTCCCTTTTAGAGAAGTTCCCTTTTTTAAAGCATTTAGCAAGGGTGCCAAATATTCGTCATTTGCAGTTGCTTTGGCTAAATCTCTTGCTGTTATTGGAAGTGTTTCAATTTGGGAAAGTTGGAAAAGTGAAACGTCATCCTTTAATTCTAAATCTTCAGACCTTAAGGGTAATCGTGAAAGACAATCTGCATTACCATGATCCTTAGTATTCCGATAAATTATGTCGAACTGATAAGACTGTAGTACTAGAGCATAATGCAAAAGTCTTGTAGCAGACAAAACTGGAAGACCCTTTTTGCAAGCAAAAATTGCCACGAGTGGTTTGTGATCTGTAATGAGAGTGAATCGATTTCCTTTTAGGTAAAGATAAAACTTTTTCACAGCCCAGACTAGAGCTAGAGCTTCTTTATCAATCTGGGAATAGAGTTGTTCAGTTAGTGAAAGTGTTCTTGAAGCAAATGCAATAGGCCTCTCGGAACCATCTGGAAATTTGTGAGAGAGCACTGCCCCCAAACCGACTGGAGATGCATCAGCTGCAAGGAAAATAGGAAGTTTTGGATCATAATGTGCTAATACTCTATCAGAACAGATTTCATCTTTTATGTTTTGAATTGCTTCTTGACACTTTTTATCCCAAATCCATGGAACACCTTTTTTTGTCAAGTTGTGTAATGGATATGCTAAAGTAGCAAGTTTGTTTGAGAATCTAGAATAAAAGTTAACTAATCCCATAAAAGACTGAATTTCTTGAACGTTCTTAGGAATTTTCGCATTCTTAATTGCAGCAATCTTTTCATCTGTTTTAGATAATCCTTGTGCATTTATCTTATATCCCAAAAATTCAATTTCATTCTGGAAAAATTTGCATTTATCTTTATTGATTCTCAATCCATGTTGACGACATCAATCGAAAAATTTCCGTAATCTTGACAAATGTGTCTGGAAATCTGGTGCTGCGATCCGTGCATCATCATAAAATACTTCTACTCCTTCTAAATCATGCAATACACTTTCTATATATTTCTGCCATATAGCAGGTGCTGAGTTAATTCCAAACATTAGTCTTGGGCATTCATAAAGTCCTTTATGAGTATTAATCGTTAATAATTTTTGACTGTCCGGGTGAACCTTCATTTGTAAATAAGCTTGACTAAAGTCAATCTTTGAAAATATCTTACCATCATTCAGTGAAGCAAAAATTTCTTCTGTTTTTGGAAGAGGATGTCTTTGAATTTTTAGATTTTTGTTAAGAGTGAAGGAATAATCAGCACATAATCGAATTTTCCCATTTGCTTTAACTACTGGTACAATTGGAGTCGCCCAATCTGAAATATTCGACTTTTTGATAACTCCGTCTTTTTCAAGTCGTTCTAATTCCTCTTCAACACGCTTTTTCATTGCAAACGGTAATGGTCTCGGTCTGCAAAAAACTGGAACGGCATCCGGTTTTAACTCAAGACTGCATTCATAATTTTTTATTTCGCCCAATTTTTCATCAAATATGTCTGCGTATTCTTCTAACAGTTTTGTAAGATTTCCCTGATTTACAACTGTAAGAGCTTTAATCCTTACCCAATCTAAATTGATTTTATACAGCCATTCTCGACCCAAGATAGTGTCTAAGTCTTCTTTAACAATATATAAATTTAAGTACTCTGTTTGATTCTTATATTTTACTTTAACTGTAGAGTAACCCAGGGGTTTAAGAGTTTCACCATTATAGGTCTTAAATTTCAAGTCTGTAGGACATATTTTTTTCTTCGAAATATCTTTAAATCTCTTTAAACTCATTACTGATACTGTACCGCCTGTATCGACTTCCATTTCAACCGATTTACCTTCAATTTCAACAGTTACTATTATGGGAGGTCTTTTAGGAAATTCTTCTTTCATGCAAACGCTCTCTACTTCTAAACTATGCAGTGGAATTGAATTTTGAACTTCTGAATCATTTACATGAAACTGTTTTTGCTTCACCATTTTGTTTGGTTTAGCCTCCTTAGAATAATAACAAGCTCGTTCAATGTGGCCAATACGCTGGCAAACTCTACATTTACTTGCTTTAAACTTACAGTTAAATTTATTATGATTTGATCCGTTACATCTAGAACAATGTACTATGTTATTTTTCTTTTGTGTGTTCTTAGGTTGTGGTGTTATAGTTTTTCCCTTATATACACCGACGGCTTTAATTCCTTGTGGCTTACCAATTATATCATTAACTCCTTTATTAGCTTTATATCCCATCCTCGTCGCCAGTGTGACGCTTCTTTGTTAGTTCGTTCCATTGCTAAAGCGATCTTAACTGTTTTATCGAGATAGATATCGTCTTCTTCAAATAGCCGATCTAGGATTGCCCTATCTCGTAAACCACTAACGAAAACATCTCTCAACATAGTATTCAACATAAGTTGAGTGTATTTGCAAGGAATTGCTAAAGAGCGAAGTTCAGCAAGATAAGAACTAACGCTTTCCCCTTCATGTTGTTTCCTGTTTAAAAACGTGTGTCTACTAGGTATTATTAATGGTTTCGGATTCAAATGTTCTTGCAAAATTTGTTTAAGCGCTTCATATTCCTGATCACTGGGATTTTGTGGAGCAAGAAGATTTTTTAACAAGTTATATAGCTTTGCAGATAAACTTGATATTAATGTTTTTGCGCGTTTTTCCTTCGGAACATTTTGTATATCTAAAAAGGCTTCAAATCTATCCATGAAGGTTTCAAAACTTTCTAATGATTCATCATATTTCTCAATTTGTACTCCAGAAACCTTATTATTCTTTAGGGTGCTATCCCCCTTTAGCGCATCCATTAACGCTTTATTTTGTTTAATTAATTCTTCAACTAATTGTTCCATTTTAATAGAATAATAAGATTTTCTTACCTTGTTCCAATCTTCCGAAATTGAAATAGTAATCTAAAGTAGCAAGATTACAAAACTAGAAGCATCAACGTTTAACTCGTCGCCAGTGTGACGCTTCTTCGTTAGTTAATGTATATCTTTATATGTCTTATGATTATTTATTAAATATTCGTTTCTTTAACACACATCATTTATTAACTACATTACACAGAAACAACACTTAACAATAAATATAAATCTATCCAAACAACATTTTATCCCAGTTCTAAAGTTTCTTCCCGTTGCCAAAACACAGCAGATAAAAGTTGGCTATTCGCGCGTTGCCATTTTAGTGTAATACCTTCATTTTAATACACGACATTCGAATCTTTTAATATAAAGATTCACATATTTTCAATACTCAAACGGCGCCATTATCAAAATATTCTCGCAAATTTTTGAAAATAAACTTGATCACCATAAATCACGAGATCATATATGTAAAAATGCAGGTTCTTAAAATAGTCAACTGTAAACTTGAAAATTAATATTTCCTTAATTTTTTTTTTAACTGAAAAGTACCTCGTGCAAAATATTAGGTAATTCAAATGAGGTGGATTCATTGCAAATGTTCACGTTACGCATATAGATTTCTATTGATTCACGGATAATAAGTACTTTTCAGTTTTAAAAAAAAAGCAATAAGGAAATATTAATTTTCTCGTTTACAGTTGACTATTTTAAGCACCTGCTTTTTTACATATACAGTGTCTCACATAAGTGATGGGACACTTGTGCTTTACAAAAGGAAACTAATCAAATAAATTAAAAAAACATGTACACATTTTTTTTGTGGGTGTGTTTCATACTTAAATTTAGTAAAGATTATTACATAACTTACATTTTGTCAAAATATTAAAATATTAATTTAATAAAAATACAAATGTTTAGAACGGAGCAAAAAATAGCTCACATAAGTGATGGGACACCATTATATATGCAACAAAAATCGTCTGAAATAAGCAATAAAAATATTTTTTGGGGTTTTATTTTTACTTAAAAGCAATTGGCAATAATTTATAAAATCGTCTGCAGTATTTCTCTCCAGTTTGTTTTGGAATTTTTGTGTTTTTTAACTCTGTGTAGCCATGAATGCTAAACGAAAAGAAACTTCGCTTGAAATTCGAAAATTAGTTATTAATTTGCATATTGAACGTGGAAAATCTATTAGAAAAACTGCTGAAACAGTTAACTTGAGTCGTTCAACAGTTTTCAATATCATTAAACGATATAAAAAGAATCATATGATTCAGGATAAAAGAAGACCTGGCCGACCATCAAAGCTATCCAATAGAATAAAGCGAATTATCGTTCGAAATATTAAAAAAAATCCAAGAATTAGTGCTGCAAAAGTTGCTGCTGATTTACAAGCATTATATGGAATAATTGTTAATCCTGAGACTATTAGAAGGGTAATTCGATCTGCTGGATATCACGGTAGAGTAGCCAGGAAAAAATTCTTCGTAAGTGAAAAGAATAGAAAACTCAGACTAGCTTTCGCAAAATCCAACATAAATAAGAATTCTGATTACTGGAATAAAGTTATATTTGCTGATGAGAGTAAATTTAATATATTTGGTTCTGACGGTAGAATCTTGGTGTGGAGAAAACCCAGGGAAGAATTTCGCAAACAGAACTTGGTACCAACAGTAAAACATGGTGGAGGAGGAGTTATGGTATGGGGGTGTATGTCGTCCGCTGGAGTTGGTAATCTTGTTTTTATTGACAGTATAATGGATCAGTACAAGTATATTAATATTTTAAAGCAAAATTTGAAATCTTCAGCACGAAAATTGAACCTTCATAACGATTTTAAATTCTACCAGGACAATGACCCCCAAGCGCACTGCTGTGAACGTTAGACTCTGGCTGCTATATAACTGTCCTGAAATAATAAAAACACCACCACAATCTGCAGACTTAAATCCCATAGAGAATATTTGACAAGAATTGGAATCAAGAATTCGCAAACACACCATTTCTTCAAAACAACAACTAAAATCGGTGCTTCAAGAAGAATGGAGTAAAATCACTCCAGAAATCACAAAAAAATTAGTCGAATCCATCCCAAAAAGATTAAATCATGTTTTAAAAGTAAAAGGAAATCCAACAAAATATTAAAACCTTTTAAAAAGTAAAATTTTTGGATAAATATTTGATGGAAAAGTAAGTGTCCCATCACTTATGTGAGCCATTTTTTGCTCCGTTCTGAACAATTGTATTTTTACTAAATTAATATTTTAATATTTTGACAAAATGTATGTTATGTAATAATTGTTACTAACTTTAAATATGAAACACACCCAAAAAATTTTTGCACATGTTTGTTTATTTATTTTATTGCAGTTTCTTTTTATAAAGCACAAGTGTCCCATCACTTTTGTGAGACACTGTATGATCTCGTGATTTATGGTTTTCAAGTTTATTTTCAAATATTTGCGAGAATATTTGTTTACTAGCCGCCACTGGCGACCAGTTTGGTCTCCCTTAAATGTATGTTAAACATTGCAACACGTTACATTTATTAGCCACACACAGGGTGGCTTATTCTTTCAAACTCTATCATTTTTCATGTTTATGAAAAGTCACAGCAATCCATCGTTGCCACAGATTAATCTCTGAAAATGAAATATTTGAAGTTACTTAAAAAATTAATAACTCGAAAAGTATTTGTCACAAAATTGTTTTACAAACTGCGTTAGAATGGTAAAAAATTGTATTTTTCTTGATATAAATTTCAAATCGAATGATTATGCCGTTTTTCCAATATTAGATTTAAAAAATTACAAAACTTCACAATGGAGTACCGTAGCGAAACTTTTACGCGTAAAAAGATAATGATAAAGGCATTGTGGCTCGACGTGTATCGTGTATACTGTCCATAGCATGAGTAACGATTTATAGTAAACTTATTATTCTGTTACAATATAAAAGTGAATTATGTATATACTTTTTTTAAAAATAAAGAAAAACATTTTATCACAAACATCAACAAAATTTTTTCTTCTATTTATTCCCTTATTCCAAAGATATCGTTTTATCGTCTGCTACCATAGCAACATGAATTAAATTTCATTAAAAAAATTTGCTCAGTGGTAGAAAAATATTTTTCTAAATCGAATGGTTATTGAACAACTCAACACTTTAACAGGGGAATTTTTATTTGTTATTTAGATATTTTAAAATTGTTTGTTGTCATTGCGTTTTTATTCTGAGTTACAGCTAGTTTATTTATTTTTTAAATAAAAGCCGTGTGTGGCAATCTATATTCGGCCTTATAGCAGAATTTTCCCCTCTTGTTCATAATTTAATTTTCTCTTAATCCTTCGCCAAATCGAAAGATTCTAATAGACAAATCATGAACTTTTGCGATCATGGTAGCATTTCGCATATTTTTTGGGCACAGGTGTCACATATGCACGTTGGCGCGATTTTTCCCCCCGCCAATTTGGCGAAAACTTTGATATGCAAATTGTTGTTTATTTACTTTTATTTTTTTTAATTCTATAAATTATTTTTGATATGTATATCAATATTTATTTACATCAAACTATCATTTATTTATTTTTATTTCCTTTTTTAATTATGAGTATTTTTGTTAGCCGGGAGCAGATGATAAATCGCCAAATATTGTTTCCATGACCATCATTCATACTATATTAATTTAATTTTAAATTATAAGCCTCTCACTCATTTCATTTAAAATACTTAACTTTAATCTAAAATGCTTATATTACATAAATTTAAAATACTTCACACTTTTCATTTAAGATAGAAAATAAATAAATAATTAAGAAATAATATTATAAATCAAAACATTTGATTTCAAAATCAAAGTATCGTTTCTAATTTGTACACGCGATAAATAAAAGCTGTATTAGCGATTTCAAAAATGCTAAAAATCTGATTCATTAAATGTTATTACATGAGTTCAATTTACATCAAGAAAGGGTCCGGAAGGAAGTTGAGTTGTATAGCACATAATTATATGGTAAACTTTGATTGTCTCACTGGTGCGAATTATTTTTTTGACGCTAGGCAGCGGTCCAAAAATTCATTCGCGGAGAGCTTGCTTTGCGAATGATTACCTCCATGATTTAATATTTTAAATGTTCACGACGAATCAATCTTTTTTTGTTTACTTTCATGAATAGATAATTTGAACTGCGAACCTAATTTCGACTGAAGTTATTGCAGAATATATACATAATTGAACGTAAGTCATCTCTCAAATATTAATTTATTTTGAACGATCTTTCTTAAAATGTAACTTTTATGCAGTTTTATTCGAAAAAATAATTTTAAATAAAAATGGCCGCCTGGCATATGAAAAAGTGAAACGGCCATCCCGGAACTGTTGATGACAGTCACATGACTTACGCTTTTATTTTAGAAGATTGTACGAAAATGAGTGACGACCCACACGCAATAAGATGGGGTTTTATCAATCTCATACTTGCTTTTCATTACTCAGCGCGTTGTATTGAATCCACAGTTTTGATTTTCATGCCAGTTATTTATGTACATTCTAAAATAGATAATGAGCCCAGTGGTATAAATATTTATAATTATCTTTTAACTGATTTTATAAACTACATGTTGGCTGTAGACACAATTTAACAAAAATCTCTTGCTTTGGATCTTCAATATCCCTTTCACCTCTTTGGTGGTGGAATATCTAAAATACGGGTTTAATTATTTTTTGTAGATTTGTTATGCTGAATTTATTTTACTACTTAAACCTGCTGCAGTAATTAGGCGAAATGACCTAATACATTCGACACCCATTTAACCATGTTAGAAGTTAAATTTATAAAATCGCTGAAATACGGGTTTATATATTTAATTTAGTAAATTTGTTTTGCTGAATTTCTGGATCCTATCTAAAATTACTGCTGCGATATGGTGAAATAATCTAATATTAAATACGTGTTTAACTTTTTTAAAGTAAATTTGATAGGCTGTAATTTTACCCTCACCCATAAAACTATTGCTGAGATATGGCAAAATCTAAAACTTTCGACTCCCCATTTAACCTCCTTATTTAACCTCCCTATTAGATAAAATATTGACCTAAATAAGCATGCTCCGTCACCGACAGTTAGTATGACGGTATGGGTGCGTGTCTACATTGTGTATGAACTATGTCTTCAAAATTGCATTGTCCTAGGAGCAACGGTTGTGGCTCGACGTTGATAGTGAGTAAGTCAAGACATGTTTTTTCATATGTATAGATGAAAAAAATCCCTGGAAAAATGTCTTGCGCAAACTATCTAATCACAAATCAGCAATAGTTTTGTTACTCGTATTGCTATTCGTACACATATAAGAATACAAGATCAGTAGCAAAGGCTATGTTTTAAGCGCCCATAGCAATTCAAAAATTTGCTCTCGCTCCCTAGAGACTACTGTAGTTTCTTATACCGTAATTTTTAATACAGCGAGGCTTTGGAGTTCCTAAAAAATTTAGTGCACTGGGCAATTTTTAAAATACTACGAAAATCCCATTTAAAATAAATCCACCTTCTGAACATACAACATAAAATTCCACCTAGAGACCTGCGCGGGTCGGGTTGTCCCAAACCGAATCCGAAAATTCCATTGTAAGCAAAACCGAACACCGAAAAAAAAATCTTCGTCCTCCCGAAACCGAAATGAAAGAAAATTAATCCATATTTTAATAGAATTATAAAATGTAGTATGCAATTATATCTCTATTTTCCATTTTCTTTTACATATATATAACTATAAACATATAATATATATATATACTCATTAATATTCAAATACTGTAAAACATTTAAATAATGGACACCTCGGTTGCCATCGAATTTATCTCTTACTCGGAGGAGTGCGCAAAAATACGCAAATATTTATATTGGGGACTGTCTCCGCTCTTCAGGAGTGACCGTGAGGAGGTCTTACTGTGCATGCTATTACATCTGAATTTGCGGAAAACTCGACGGCTCCAAGGTGTCGTAATTCGGAGGTTTTACTAAATAAATGATTCAAAATGTTTTCCCTACATAAAGCTTTCATCTATTTGGGACTGTCCGTTATGAAATTTTTACTGCATATAGATTTTATCGGAAAAAAATATTTTAGACATTCTTTTAAAAAATCGGGTCAGCCCGAACACGACACGCAAGAGTGAAAAAACCTAACCCGATAATGTAAGTCAATCCGACCCGCAGGAAAAATGTAGAAGTCAACCCGACCCAACCCCTACCCGCAGTAAACAAGTAGGAGTCAACCCGCCTCAAATCCGACACATAGCAAAAAAATAGAAGTAAACCTGACCCACAATTAAAAAAATTAGGCCCGACCCGACCAAGATTGCCGGTCCGATATTAACCTCCAAATTTCTGATATCGCCCCCCCCCCCTTGAAGCCTCTCTAGATCCGCCCTTGATTAAAAATCAGAAATGTTAAGATATTTATAATTAGCTAAATGTTCTAATAGTAATATATTAATATTAGAACATTTAGTAACATCCATTTTAGGAATTAAATACATAAAGTGAAGTGAAGTCGTACCAGGATCAGAGATGATCCCAAATCGGCACATTAACTTAGGCGAAGCCCAGCCAAAGCAACACCCAGCCCCACCAGCTGGAGAGGATCATCCGCTAAACACAAAGCACTACCAGCCACGCCACAAGGAACCGTCCGAAAAGGCCTCAAATAAACTATAATGGCCGCAACCAACACTCGTACTGCGAAACAGAGACTGTCTTCTGGGAGGACTATGAATAGGTGAACCGAATTTTTGTGACAAACATGGAAAACCCTGAAAAACCAAATGCGGTTACCACGTCAAAACGCGACCACGGCTTGAGACTACTCACGTAGCGGTCAACGAAACGCAGCTCAGCCTCGTCCCCAGAAAACTCCGATTCCGGTCATCTTTCACACCTAGTGTCCGAGTCAAGAACACTGAGAGGGACGGGCCTACCCCCGCCCATTTTATTTACGTCCTGTGCATTATACTCTCTTGCGCGAAGCGCTGCCGCTGAAAAGCGGCCAAGAGCTCCGGCGAACAACCTACCTACGTCCCGAATACTATACAGTGGAACTCCAGATATACGTTACCTGAGTTGTACGTTTCCCTCACTTATACGTTTCAACTCAGCGGTCCCGACCACTTGCCATTAAAAATTAGCTGAGTTATACGTTTTGAATTACACATTTCCCTCAGTTATACGTTACATTTTTGCATCCCCGGACGAATTCATTTTTCATTTATCCATTTTGAAACCGGAAACACTGACGAAGCAGCCGAGTCGTCTGATTTGAAAGATCCCACTATAAACTTCAGAGCTGATGTGAAAGCATTTGACGTAGTAAAGCGGTTCGTGAGTAGTAAAAGCAATAACCAAAAGGCGGCTGCATTATTAACAGAAATGCAAAGCTTGCTGTTCAGTGTCGACTCTGCCGAAAAGAAACAACCGAAGATTAGTGATTATTTCAACAAGATTCAGTAAACTACTGAAATGTCTTTTGATAAATGATTTATATGCCAAGGCGATTCCAACGATTTCTTTTAAGTACTCTATGCGTATTAAAAATAATTTTAATAAAGCTTTTATGATAAAATAACTTCATGTGTACTTCTCTTATGTACTTTTTTTTTCTCATTTCCATTTCCAAACATTTATGTCATGGGTGCAGTACTACTTAAGAAACTTCTGTTTTCAATATAAAAGGTAGCAAACTCCTCAGCGGATCAAAGTTTTCACGATATGTTTTAAAAATTGTTCCGGTAAACCATTAATTGAGTTGTACGTTTTACTGAGTTATACGTTTCGTTTGTCCGGTCCCGAGCAAAACGTATAACTGGAGTTCCACTGTACTCTCTTGCGCGAAGCGTTGCCGCTGACAAGCGGCCAAGAGCACCCTCAAACATCCCTGCGTGCGAGCCGTATGCCTTAAGACTCTAGATCAGTGGTTCCCAACGGGGGTTGTACGCCCCACAAGGGGGCAATTTGACTTTTTAAAGGGGCAATTTGAGAATTTGGCAAAATTCAGACATACGCTCTTTAAATCCTAAAACAGTATATTTTTTTTCAAACAAAATTTTGAAAATCCTTTTGCTAAATAAAATTTTCTGGTTTAAAACATTTTTATTTTAATTGCTTCAAATTGATACTTGGGAAAACATAAAAGTCAAAGCACTACCGTCAGGTACATTACCAGAAGTTCTATCAACCAATTAAACTAATTTTTTTAGAGATCTTTATTTTACTTTACTGGAGCGAATATATGATTTTGACTTATAGTCAGGGACAAAAAAATCTATTAGTTCGGGAAAAGAATTACGAATATCTGAATTCAGAGGGAACGGCACCTCATTCTCAACGTCGACTAATAGTAATTTAAATACAGAAGTTATTTAAAATAAATTTTGAAAACTGTATAATAGCATTTCATATCCGTTAATTTCCTGATTTGTTTTCTGTGATGCCATAAATATTTTTTATTTTAATGTGCAATGCCTATATTGGAAATTATAATATTTCAATAAGAATTTCAGTTCTTAAAAATATTTTCTGTGATATTTCAAATAATAATTTCATTTTCTGATTTCAAAAATTTTTAAACTTAAATTTATTGAACTGAATGATACTCAAAATTTCTTATTACATATGCATTTTCGAGTTTAAAATTTTAAAGTAAGCTTTAATACTTACCACTTCTCTTCTTATAATTCATAATTTATTCTTTATGCTGCTTATTAAAGTAAATTTTGTTCTGAGTTTAAATTGTGATGGTTTGAAATAATCAGTTCCTGTTAATGCAACCATTCCCATAATTTTTTTCTTGTTTGTTTTGGAATATATAGTCTTATCATATATTCTAATACCAGCAAATCTTGTGTGTTGGTTATATATATATATGCTAATTTTATCTTAAAAACTGCTCTAATGATTTTGACGAAATTTCGTATCCTACCGTTTTGGGGCACCAGAAAACCATTGGGCTAGGTCACATGTTCGAGAAAATTCGATTAGTGGGTCATTTTGGGTCATTGTCTAGCTAATTGTATCTAAAAAACGGTTCAAATGATTTTGACGAAATTTTGTATCCGAATATTTTCGGGCACGAGAAGACTATTGGGCTGGGTCACATGTTCGAGAACTTTCCATTAGTGGGTCATTTTTGGGTCAACGCGGGTCAAATTAATTTTATCTAAAAAACGGCTCTAACTATTTTGATTAAATTTTGTGTCCTACGAGTTTCGAGTACGATAAAATCATTGGGCTAGGTCACATGTCCGAGAAAATTAGATTAGTGGGTCATTTCTGTGTCATTGTGGGTCAAGATCTAAAAAACGGCTCAATTTACACTAAATTTTGCATCCAATGGTTTTCGGGCACGAGAAAACTGTTGGGCTAGGTCACATGTTCGAGAAAATTCAATTAGTGGGTCATTTTGGGTCATTGTCTAGCTAATTGTATCTAAAAAGCGGTTCAAACGATTTTGACGAAATTTTGTATCCGAATATTTTCGGGCACGAGAAGACTATTGGGCTGGGTCACATGTTCGAGAACTTTCCATTAGTGGGTCATTTTTGGGTCAACGCGGGTCAAATTAATTTTATCTAAAAAACGGCTCTAACTATTTTGATTAAATTTTGTGTCCTACGAGTTTCGAGTACGATAAAACCATTGGGCTAGGTCACATGTCCGAGAAAATTCGATTAGTGGGTCATTTCTGTGTCATTGTGGGTCAAGATCTAAAAAACGGCTCAATTTACACTAAATTTTGCATCCAATGGTTTTCGGGCACGAGAAAACTGTTGGGCTAGGTCACATGTTCGAGAAAATTCAATTAGTGGGTCATTTTGGGTCATGGTCAAGCTAATTGTATCTAAAAAACGGTTCAAACGATTTTGACAAAATTTTGTATCCGAATATTTTCGGGCACGAGAAGACTGTTGGGCTGGGTCACATGTTCGAGAACTTTCGATTAGTGGGTCATTTTTGGGTCAAAGCGGGTCAAATTAATTTTATCTAAAAAACGGCTCTAACGATTTTGATTAAATTTTTTATCCTACGAGTTTCGGGCACGCGAAAATCATTGGGCTAGGTCACATGTTCGAGAAAATTCGATTAGTGGGTCATTTCTGGGTCATTGTGGGTCAAGATCTAAAAATCGGCTCAATTTACACTAAATTTTGCATCCAATGGTTTTCGAGCACGAGAAGACTGTTGCGCTAGGTCATATGTTCTAGAAAATTCAATTAGTTGGTCATTTTGGTCATGGGTCATTATGGGTCAAGCTATTTTATCTTAAAAACGGTTCAGAGGATTTGAAATAAATTTAGCACCCTACAGGTTTAGGGAACAAGAAGACTATTAGGCTAGGTCACATGTTCCAGAAATTTCGATTAGTGGGTCATTTTGGTCATGGGTCATTATGGGTCAAGCTATTTTATCTTAAAAACGGCTCAGACTATTTACACTAAATTTTGCTTACTATGGTTTTCGGGCATGAGAAGACTGTTGGGCTAAGTCACATGTTCGAGAAAATTCAATTAGTGGGTCATTTTGGTCATGGGTCATGATATTTGAACTCAAATTTAATTTTGACCGAGCATAGCTCGGTCTTCCCTGCTCGTATGGAATATATAAGATTTGTTTAATACATAGGTTAGCTTCCATCTAACCCCCACTATTTTTGAAAAGAAATGTTTCTATTATTAAATCGCAAATTCTACGATTAAATAAGTATTTTTTTCTTTTTAATTGGTATAATTTTGTAAAGGCCCCAGGAATTAAATACTTTCATTCTTTTCCTTTTTTTCATTTTTATGCATAAAGAAGTGCGTGAAAAATTTGGTCTGAATATTTGTGGAAACTATTTTGTACTGTATATTCCGCTATTGTTTTCAAAACTGTTTCTATAGATTTTTTTTATATTCCTCTGGGCCAAATTACTCGATAGAGGCTTCTGTTTTCTAATCTTTGTATTTTTTGTCATGCAAGAAGTGAATTAATCTTATTTTTATGTATTTATTTAATCGTTGCTGATGTTTTTATATGCTCTAATTAACTTTAGTATTGTATACATATCAAATTATTATTGATCATATAGTATAAAAAAAAAAAATTATTGGTATTTCTGTGAAAAATCTGAAAAAAAAATATTTAGATGAATATTTAAAATTTCGCTTCATGCCGTCTAACCACGATGAATTACCCTTTCGGTCTTTTATGAAAACAATGCTTAAGAAACGAATTTATGAAACGAGGTCGTCTAGAAGCGCATATGAAGGCAAAACATAGTGAATATTTAAATTCAAATTTAAGTTATTTTAAAACTTTAAAGAAAATGTTTGATAAAAGATCAACGGTTAAATCAATTTACTGCACAAACTGCTACAGAAAATATAACAATTGTGATTAGTTATGAAATATCTTTACTCATTGCTAGATCTCTTAAAAAACCGCACTATAAGTGAAGATTTGATTAAACCATCAATATAAATATTTCTTAAAACAGTCCTGGACAAAAATGTGAAATCCATACCACTTAGTAACAATATTGTTAGTAGAAGAATAGATGAAATTAGTGGGAACATTGAAGCACAACTTGTTGAAAAGAGGAAATTAAGAAATGTCTCCATACAAATGGACGAATCGTTGCTGATGTTTGAATGTGATAAACGAATCAACTCTAAGAGACGGTGAAGCCGTATTGCTTACTTATGTAATGTATAATGATAGAGGTAAACATACTGGAGAAATGTTTTTCTGTAAGTCATTAGAGAGCATCTCTACTGCCTCTGATATTTTTAATATACTGAAAAATTGCTTAGAAATAAATTGTACACCAATGACAAATATAACATCTTGTGCTGCATATGGTGCTTCAGTTATGATGGATAAGAGAACTGGATGTTTAAAACTAATGAAAGATGATAATCCATAAATGCTTCTTGTGCATTGCATCATCCATAGAGAGAGTTTAGTATAAAAAAAACATTTCCCCTATATTTAATGATATATTGAAATCTATTATAAGATATATCAACTCCATAATATCCAACGCCAGGTGTGAGCGTCTATTGAAACAGTTTTGTGAATGTAAAAACGCAGACTACGTTCGTCTTTTACTTCAAACTGACGTAAGATGGTTACTCAAAGGGGAAATGCTTAAAAAGATTCATGGAGTTGTTTGATGTTCTTGATGAATTTTTAAGTGAGAAATCTGACATGAAGCACCTACTACTTGATGGAGAATCATTTGTTAGTTATTTAGCAGATAAAAACTGAATGGTATGAAACCCAAATGTATGAAAACATGGAGAACTAGGAGCAGGAACAAACAATGGTAAACCTACGAGCCAACCGCTAAAATCGGGTTTAAAATATGCTGAAACTGATTTTTCCACATAGGCCATAGTGAAACAGAATTCGTCTGAGTGTCTCTGTAAACGAATTATAAATGGTATACACTTCATGTTCAATATCGTACATGTCATAATAATTCCAATAGCATATATCATGGCAGTATCAGTTACACGTGCGTTAGAGCAATGACAGACAGGCGAACAGACAAACCGAATTCATAAAGATTTTTCCACCAAGATATGACTTGGCAGACAGATTGCGATTTAATATGCGAATCAAGTTTTAACTAATTATGGAATTTCAGCCATGAACTCGATGAGGTGATTGTCTGTGCTGCCGCCTCCCGGTCTATGACTGATGGCATGGCTTTGTACTGAGACAGAATCTAAATACCCAAATGCAAGAAAATTTGCAAGAAAAATATTATTACCATTCCCATCATCATACTTAGTTGAATGTGGTTTTAGTGTAGTAAGTGATTTACTGCTGAAAAAAAGAAATTGACTGGACATAACTAAACGAGGGGACTTGAGATTAAAGTTTACTAAATTACAGCCTGATATAAAAGCTCTCTGGAGCCATCATAAAACACAAGGATCTCAATTTTATTCTCCTCATCTCGAGTCTATTTTGAATTTATTAGGTACTTTTTTTACTGCCAATAATTAAAATTAAAAAAGCATCATAGAAAAAGCTTTAATTTAAATTTAATATTTTATTTATCTATCAGAATTTTCCAATAAATATTAAAAAAATAATTTGCTTTTTTACATCGCTGCATATTATTACTATTATTATTAACGATTTCTTCATAAATACTTTTCTTTTCGTTTATGGTTTTTTCTTTCGTGAATGTACTGTTCTTTATTTAGATCCAATTAAAGGCGCTTAGGACTTCTTTAGTGGGAATAAGAGTTCACTTTTTATGTAATAAGAATTATTTGTCATAGGCAGAGGAAGCATCAACGTTTTAGAGACGATTTGGGGGGGCATGGGCAAAAAAAGGTTGGGAAAAACTGCTCTAGATAGAAAAAAAAAACTACAAAAATTGATTTACACCGAAAAAATTTCAAAGTAAAAATACATAACTTAAAGACACCAAAGAGCGGGGAGAATGGGCTCGGGATGTTTAATATACCGAAGGACCCTACGTACTTCCCAAATATATATGTCTCGGAAGGCGGTTGGGGGTGGGTAGGTGGGTCAACCGCCGCGGGACCCTACGTCTCACGACCACCAACACGATATGAGGTCCTTGTAAAAAGATCGCGAACGATAGCACTGACCCTCTCCCTGCTGTAATGACCAAGGCAAAGATCGGGAAGCGTTGAGTGTGAAAATCGCGGGGAAAATGATTCTCCCTCACTGACTTTCACAAGGGACACTCATAGACACAGTGTCTAATCATACTGTTCCCTGTCCCGCAGAAGCAAGCAGGATTGCCTCAAAGAAACTGGCTTAGTGATCTCAGCAGGCTCCAGGTCCCGTCAGAACCTGGTTGACGTAGAAATCTCTCTGCAGACGCCAAGCGCTAACTCTCGGGAAGATCGCATATGTCACCCGACTGGCCCCACCTACACTGCCATGCTACCAGCCCGTGACCAAAGAGCTTCCCTTGACCTGATGGCCACAGAGAAGAATCTACTTATCGACAGAATTAAATGCATAAATAAAAATTAAATATGAATTTGTTACATTAGTAAAGGCTGTGTTCTCAATCATTATTATTGAGAATTTTGAAATTTAAAAAAGGGAAAACAAACTTATTGCATTTTATCTACAATCATAAACCTAGGTACAAGGCAGTAATGTGACGCTGGGTACAACATTTGATGGTTTCACACAAAATGGGCTACATTAAAAATTTTATGTAGATAGGTGGTACAATAGGTATTGCATTTAACACTTGAGGAAACAATTAAAATTAAGTGTCGCATTTTTTTTTAATAAAATAGAAGAAGTCAGCCTCAAAATTTTACTTTTGTGTTTATAAACCACTTTTCCTCTTAACTTATGACAATTTCTTTCTTCTGGAATTCAAAATGTCTACAATGACAATTGGTATACTCACCCAGCTTAAAAAAACTTTATTCAAATACATGGTGGCAATAATTATAATGACAGTACTCAGCGTGCTCTGTAACGCGGGCTAATTACAAAGGAGACAAAGGATTCCGCGAAAAACAAATAGTTCCAAAAGTCACCGCTAGGTGGAAATGTGGCTCTGAATAATAGCCATATTGAGGCACTGTGTCCATATTGAGATTGATTTTTATAGCTAAATGAAGGTCAATTTTATTTGAATATTGATTCCGAATTTTTAAAATTCTGTTTTATATTACACAGCACGACATTTCCACCTAGCGGTGACTTTTAGAACTTTTTTTTTACATGGAATCCTTCGTCCCCGTCTTGTTTAATCATAATACAAAAAAGTCCTTCCGGCCTGTTACGGGAGGAAAAGGTAGCTTTTCTATATCTTCGTTTGAAAATTTTAGCTCATGTTACACGAAAACAGCAAGTTAAAATGCAAAGAAACGTTTACAAAAGATTCGTTAATACTGAATTTGAATAAGAAATTCGCCAAATTATTGAGCAATAGCCAAATTGGCTTCATTTATGAAGACTTATTTTGGTCGCCAAATTTGGGCGATATTTCGCCAAATGTCGCCAATTTTGTTGCCAATGTCACCAATTTTGGCGCTAACGGGTATGAATATATAGTTTTATGCGTATGATTGGGAAAATTATTACAACAAGGAAAGAAAATAATTTGCGAGTAATCGCGTTAATGTGCTGTTTTGTTTCAAAATGTCAGCCACCCTAGAATTTCAAACTGCTCTATCTCAGCCATTTTAGGTAGCTTTCAATACAAAAAAGTATAAAGCTACCTATTGCAGCCGTTCGGAGGAAAGCAGATCCGGATTATTTCGATATATTTTCACCGATCATGACCCCCAGACCCCAAAACCACCCTCCGTTCAAATGTTGATTTATATATATATATCTGACCTATGTCATACGATAACGCTCGTATTTATAAATCAATTTGGATGAAACTAATTGTGTGTATTAAGCTCACCAATGTCTCGACCGAGTTCGTTGGCCAGCTTGGTCCGCCATTTTGTTTCAAGATGGCGGCCATTCAAAAATTTAAAACTAAAATAAATATACAAAAAAGTTAAAAATTCAAATTTATTTTATAATTACGTGTTAGGCCTTGATACAAGGATTCCAGAGCATTTTTTGGTTTACCTCTATCTTAAAAAATGGCTGAGATAGAGCAGTTTGAAATTCTAGGGTGGCTGACATTTTGAAACAAAACAGCACATCAACGCGATTACTTGCAAATTATTTTCTTTCATTGTTGTAATAATTTTTCCAATCATACGCATAAAACTATATATATTCATATCCGTTAGCGCCAAAATGGGCGACATTGGCGACAAAATTGGGAACATTTGGCGAAATATCGCCAAATTTGGCGACCAAAATAAGTCTTCATAAATGAAGCCAATTTGGCTATTGCTCAATAATTTGGCGAATTTCTTATTCAAATTCAGTATTAATGAATCTTTTTGTAAACGTTTCTTTGCATTTTAACTTGCTGTTTTCGAGTAACATTAGCTAAAATTTTAAAACGAAGATATAGGAAAGCTACCTTTTCCTCCCGGTACAGGCCGGAAGGACTTTTTTCTATCATTGTTGTAATCATTTTCCCAATCATACGCATAAAACTATATATTCATATCCGTTAGCGCCAAATTCTCGCCAAATTTGGCGACCAAAATAAGTCTTCATAAATGAAGCCAATTTGGCTATTGCTCAATAATTTGGCGAATTTCTTATTCAAATTCAGTATTAAGGAATCTTTTGTAAACGTTTCTTTGCATTTTAACTTGCTGTTTTCGTGTAACATTAGCTAAAATTTTAAAATGAAGATATAGGAAAGCTACCTTTTCCTCCCGGTACAGGTCGAAAGGACTTTTTTAAGATAGAGGTAAACCAAAAAATGTTCTGGAATCCTTATATCAAGGCCTAAAACGTAATTAAAAAATAAATTTGAATTTTTAATTTTTTTGTATATTTATTTTAGTTTTAAATTTTTAAATGGCCGCCATCTTGAAACAAATTGGCGGACCAAGCTGGCCAACGAACTCGGTCGAGACATTGGTTAGCTTAATACACACAATTAGTTTCATCAAAATTGATTTATAAATACGAGCGTTATCGTATGACATAGGTCAGATATATATATATGGATTTATCTATATATATAAATCAACATTTGAACGGAGGGTGGTTTTGGAGTCTGGGGGTCATGATCGGTGAAAATATATCGAAATTTTCCGGAACTGCTTTCCTCCAAACGGCTGCAATAGGTAGCTTTATACTTTTTTGTATTGAAAGCTACCTAATTTGGCTCTATTCACGCAATTAGATCGTGCTGAGTACTGTAACTTTAAGTATGGCTACCTTGTATTATTTAATTAAAAGACAGTGGCAACAGGTACTTGACGATCCTAGGTACACAGATCTGCTCTACTGTTAAAACAATTAAAAATAAAATAACTTGCTAATTATCAATGCACACATATTTACGCTGTTTTAATGCAGGTATGTGTAATCTAAATGTAAAAGTATGATGAGGAATGTCTAAATAAACATGGCTTTACTAATGAAATATTTTATTAAACAATGGCAATTGTAAAATTAAAATTTTGAAGGAAAAAAGGCTCTCAAAACCCAAAAAAATTAAAAATTTAAAAAGAAGATATGAAAAACATTTCATTAGGATTAAATTTGAATTATCTTAAATTAAAAAAATAACTATATTATCAATTTGGTTTAGGATTCATCAAAAACTGAAGTCTCTTTATTACATTGTCCGAACTGGCGCTGCCTTCGTAGTCCATTCGACCTTGTTCCCAAGCCTTCATACCTTGATAATCTCCTATTTCCGAACCAGGCAAAGCATTTTCATCTTTTTTCTTTTCTTTCTTCCGTACAGCTTTGCTTTCTTCGAAGACCTCATCCGTTTCTGAAACGCTTTCTGCAGCGATCGCTTTTGTTATTGTTGGCTCGACAGTTAAAACTGTTTCCGCTTTTGATTCTTCGGGAATATCAGATTCATTTTTTTCGGGTAAAACAGCTTCTGGAGTACTATATTCCGTTACGGCATGCCTGAAGACTTCGGCGGATTTTCTCCTCCTGGCTTCAGAAACAGGTGAGCTAAGAGACCTGTTCAATTTTTTCTCCGCAAGGCGCAGTCTTACAGATGGAGGCGTGAGAAAGAATTCAGATTCGGATTCAGACGGCAAAGGGAAAAATCGTAGCGTTTCAACTGCGCTTATTACCTCTTGCGATGCAGCATAAGACTGGATTTCCTATAGGCAGGAAAAATAAAAATTATAAATGGTAATATACGGTAACAAACTTAACTGCAATAATAATAAAACGTTAAACTTCTGTGGTAATAAATGCATCTGAAAAAAGTGCACTTTTGCAATGATTTTTTTAATGAATGTATAGTGGGTTTATACGTTGTTTCTTGTAGATGAAGCCTTAGGGCTGTGTTATCAAGAAAAGTTAATTCCCTAAATACGGGCAAAGTCGTTGCGATCGGAAGACCAAGAGCAACAATATGATCTTGCTTGGAAAACGGTGGCCATTTTTTACATTGAATTTTTTTTTTCATTTTACGGCATAATACTAGCACCCTAGCTACCAGCATTGTACCGTAAAATTAACAGTAACAAAAGTTAATAAGCAGTAACGCTGCCGCGCATGGCTGCTTGTTTTACTGTTTATTACTGTTAATTTTACGGTATAATACTATCAGCTGGGATGCCAGTATTATACCGTAAAATCAACAATTTGTTTTTGCTGTTTAGTGTTACAAATTCAGCGCAAAGGCTTTCTCTTCCAACGACAGGGCTTGCCTAATGATGAAACAAGGATTGTCCCATCCGTAGCATTCACTTTCAATTTAATGCATCTCGAAAACAACCTATTTTATGTTAAAACAACTTTATCACTGTTCTTTCAGAGATTTTACGTAAAAATATCAGTTGCGATTCTTTTTAAAAGCCTGATTCTGAGTAGCATTTTAGCAAATTTCATCAATTGCAATATCAGAGCGTCCTCGTGCAAGTTTGCTACAATTTATTGCTCAAAATAATTTGTCAGATGTATTACCTGAGACAAAAGCCGTAAAACAGTTATCCTGAATATGTTTAGCCATATGTGGACAAACTGCACATAAGTCGGATGCACCGGACTTGACGGAGATATCTGACCAGTCTTCGTGAAAAACTTGACATGCCAAGGTTTAAAAGATCCGTGGAATTGCACTATTTTGACATCACGACCGAACCTGAAAATGAGAAGAAAATATTCAAGTAAATTAGTTTGTTACTAAAAACTACAAGTTTTGAAATATTATCAACATTCTTTAAGAAGGCATAAGAGTTTTTCGGCTTCAATTTTTTTTTTTAAGTTTGAGATTTCAAGTTAAACTACGCAGTCCGTTTAACCTCAGGCATCCTCATATTTTTCCCAGTCTCTACGTACAGCACCTATCCCAATACCTGACCCGATTACGATACCTGAGCTAACTAGGGTCAATTGGGGTAGTTATGGACGTAGGGTAATAAGCTCCACTAACGCTCATGTGAGACTATAGTCGATACTAAATTGAAGTAAAAATCAAAAGGTTTACACCCTTTTTGATATAATGAGAGCATGCCCGCCGTTTCCGATTCACGGTTAGTACCCTTTCTCGCGTATATTAAATTCCTTATCAGTTAAAAGTGACAAAGAGTTATTATTGACTGTGAATATTTTTCATATCTATCAGATAAAACCAAGATAAGTCGTCGTTCTTAATAAATAATTGTTAAGTAATAATTAGTGTAACACAATATTATAAAGTTTTTTCTCCAACGCATTTTCAAGTACCTACAGCACCATGTTTATAATTATTCCACACTTTTTGTAATATTAGGTAATTATGAAGTGTTTTTTTAAGTGTTTTGTTTCATATTAGTTAGTAATAAGCCTTATATGCAGTCATAACTTCTTGTACAGTGGAAACTTCAGAGTTCCCGAGGAACTGTTGTTCCGTATTGAAAGTTTAATATATATAAATGTCATAAATTTGAATCACTATAAGGGGGCCTTTAGCTCGTATAGATATATTTTAGTTTTAAAAAATATAAGGCTGTCGAACCCCCAAAATTTGGTTTATTTAGAAAGATTTCCGTTTAAAAATATAAATTCAAAACAGACCGGGGAGTGCGTAGCACGCCCAATGTACGGTACCGAAGGCACACCCTCGTCCATCAACTCTAGGCTCGTTTGGATAGATTTTCGTTTAAAAATATAAAATTATACAAATTCAAGAATATACGCTGCCAAAGGCAATGAGATCCCAACATAAGGTTTGTTTGGAAAGATTTTCGTTAAAACAATATAAATTCAAAATAGATCGGAGCATGCGTAGCATGCCTGGTATACGCCCTCAAGGAAGAGGGGCCTTTAAACCCGTTTGGAAAGATTTTCGCTTAAAAATATAAAATCATTCAACATTAATTTTATGTATACCGAATGTTATTATCACGGACTCGGGCAACGCCGGCCACACGGGTCATCTAGTGGTACAATAATGAGTGTATGGATTTGTTGTTAAACAGAAGAGTTAGTTCTGCAGGGACTTTATATATATATATAATATCTATGAATTTCAAAATACATATCAAGTTCTAATATCATTCTACTTTAATCTACAAAGAGATAAATAATGATATTGTGTAAACAGAATACCACATATCTAATAATTAACATGTGCAATCATAATTTTACCATAGCATGTGCTTCAATGGTAATTGGCCAAATTTACTCATACCTGAATAATATTTAAAAAAGAAAGAGAGAGAAAGGGAAAAAAAATATATATATATAGATTGGAATTGCTATTAAGTAAACACAAATAGATTAATAAATCAAATATGAACATTATACAATGGAAAACTGGACCACAAGAGAACAAACAAGAATTGGATATGAAAAAACACATGGTGATGTACTCGTCAGCTTGATTGCACCCACATGTGTTTTAAAAATAATTCAGTATTTCATAATTTTACTGGCATGATGCTAAGAACAGTAGAATCAACCAAGTATACTGAATTATTACCAGATAACAATTGGAAAAAATAAGATTGGAAATAAAATACCATTAAGAATATATAATATAATTCACTTACATCGATTATCCTAAAAACATTATAAATCACCTCACTAAATTACCACTAGATATCATTTTTGAAATAATATCGGAAATTAGAACCTTTAAATTGTAGATAAAATATTTTTACTCACAATAATTATCCTGAATCAACAAAATATAGAAACTTCTGCATAATATCCACGTCCACATGGCACGCACATAATTTTGACAATCGAGTTGAGAGAAATGATTTGAAAGACAAGTTGAGAGCACATTTTTTTAAACACAACTCCATCGATGACACACCAACACAAAATGATTCAAAAACACACAAAATTATTCTGGTGATAATACACTTATAACAAAATTATATCCGTGAATATATAATTACTTCATCTAATTTTAATTCCTGAAAGTAAAATTAATATACAAGCAATAGCTCCCTCTATAGTTAAATTAAAAATAATTTAATAATATTGTCATATCTACCTGACACGTAAAGTGTCGCCATCTGTTGGTATTATAATTATTCATAATTAATATCTATTTGCATATCCACTTTATTAGTTATATATACATTTCATTAGATTTAATTATATAAATAAATTTTTAAAAAACAATACTTCCTAATAATTTTACATTAAATTCGAATAAAATCTTACAATATGAATAAATCTACACAGAATTTATTCATCCTGCACAGCATTTCAGATATACTTAATAAGAGTATATTATGTACAATAGATATTATTTTTAAAAAAAAGTGTTTTGCTGCCAGCTGTATTAATCTACTGATATATATTATAGACATATATATATATATATTGTAATATGCCATCTCGACACAAAAATAGATGATCACAATTACCCCATAGCCTTTAGGGAAACTATGAACATCTGGAGTAATTGTGAACAAGCAATTTCAGGAAACTTTAATTACATCCCACAGCCCTAATAACTAATTGTTATTGAATTGTAGGAGTAAAACAATATATTTATGACGATTTAACAAGTTTTTACATGGATCAAGTGCTACTTAAAGCCGTTAGTAAATGTAAATACCACAATTCGCTCACAATTAAATCGACCCTTATACGAGTCATCCTTACCAGTACCACCAAATAACCGAGAAAATATAGACGGTGTTAATTTCTTTAATGACATTTTTTGATGATATTGATTTCTTTAATTATGCAACGAGAAAAAAATATATATTTGATATCAAACAAAAATTTATATGTGATGTAATACAATGTGGTGGGGCAAATAGGTGTAGATGCTATTCGAATTCAGTTATTCATCAATACATACGCAGTGTCTTATGTACACTGCAAAAAATAATTGTTGATTTTACAGTATAAAACTGGCACCCCAGCTGTCAGTATTATACCGTAAAATTAACAGTATTAAACAGTAAAAAAAGCAGTAATACGCTGCCGTGCAAGCAGTAATACGCTACCGCGCATGCGCGGTAGCGTATTACTGCTTGCACGGCAGCGTATTACTGCTTTTTTTACTGTTTAATACTGTTAATTTTACGGTATAATACTGACAGCTGGGGTGCCAGTTTTATACTGTAAAAACAACAATTATTTTTTGCAGTGTAGATGCAGCATTCAACAGGAAAAGTGTAAGAAATTTCGATGCAAATCATCTACAATCCTGCAAAGATGAACTATTCCAACAATTTCTCAGCGAGCATCACTTATAATGCTCACACGAAAAACAAAGCATTTATCTTCCCGAACTGTACGTAGATACTGAAGCAGATTGCTATGGTTGAACTAACTGTGTAGTTAACTCTGATATTAGTGTAGCAGCTGTAAGATGAATCCTTCTTTGTACATGTTAATTTTTTTTTTAAATTGTAGTCGTAGATTTGCATGTCAAATACTTTTCATTAGCCCTGTAAAAAAATTATAAGACTCTCTTTGTTAACCACTTTCAAACAATTGATCATGTTAAACAAGGTCTTTGTATTTGAGGTTATGTTTTTTTAATATTTAGAAAAATATCAGAAAATATGCTTAGAAAATATAAAACAATAGCTCGAATAACATATGTAAAATTCGACCTTGATATTATGTCATAATTTGCCTGATTATTTATAGGGCATTAAAGCGTCTGGTGAAAGTTCTGACCAGCGGAATGCGTCCGCCAGGATGTTAGACCAATAGGATCAGTCTGGCTGCTTAGACCCTTAAACAATCGCCGGAATAGCGTATGTAAAATTCGGCCTTAATACTATAATGTAGGTTTCCCGATTATTTAAAGAGCTTTAACCCTTTCGGGCACAGTGGTCCCACTCCGGACACACCTAATTTTAATTCCAAACTTGGATTCGACACCAAGAATATTTAATAAAATTTTGTTTCTACAATCATAGTTGCCAACCTCCCAATTTTTTTAATACCAGTAAAATCTTACAAAAAAAATCGCTTTATTAAATTGAAGAAATTGTACGATTACATAAAGCAAATGTTTTTACATAAAAATACTGGTATGAAAAAAATCGGGAGGTTGGCAACTATGTACAATGAAAGCTTAAAATAAGGCGTTCTTATTTTCTAAAAAAGTCGTTTGTAAATTCCGGTGTCAGTCAGTAATTTCTCATTTTACAAACAGACTTAGTCTGTGCAGGAAAGTGTTAAAGCGTCTGGCGAGAGTTGTGACCAGCGGAAAGAGTCTGGCAATAGTGAATATCTGTTTCCAATACCGTCCCATTAAACATATTAAAAAACCAGATTTGATATTTTAACGTAGGTTAGCAACATTTTTTTCTACCTTTTACATGCCAAAAAACTCCTGATTCAAGTTAGTTAATACCCATCCATTCTTACCTACTTACTATAGTATACATCCAAACAAAAATATCCTAAGTTTGATACCATAACGTACGTCCGTCGGGTGAATCTGCGCTGTAGCAGGAATTATGAAGATTTAAACTTTGGATCTTGTAATGTTAAATTCACTTGTAATCATTTCAAACAGATTGCAATGCGGGCAGTTTTAAGAATGACTGAAAAGCTACTTAATGGAAAGAGTTGCAATTTTGAATTCACATATTTGAAGCTTCTAGATATCTACTTCTGTTAAAAAAATTCGTAGGTTACAATTCATATTTTTTCATTTCGAAAATCTTTTTTTTTAAATTAATTTTCGAAAAAATATTAATTGCAACCTATTAAATTTTTAGCAGAAATAGATTTGTAGAAGCTTCAAAACATGTGAATCCAAAATTGCAGCTCAATCCATCAAGTAGGTTTTTATTCTTAAGAGCCTACATCAGTCATGCGAAAAAACGCTCAAGCTAATGTTAAGTCTATGGGAAGGTTCTTGCGCGATTTCTCGCTCGCATTTTAATATTTTTAAATGATTTTTTTGCATAAGATAGCTGAGGTCGATCGCTAACGTTGTTAGTTTTTACCTTTTTCGTTTTTGGTTTCAGTTTTTTTTATATAAGGGTACTTTCACTTTCAGAACCGGTTCAAACCGGTTCCAAAATTGAAAATGTCCGCTTATAAAAAAAACAGTAACCAAAATCAAAAAAGTAAAAACTAACAACGTTAGAGATCGACCTCAGCTATCCTATAAAAAAACATTTAAAAATATTAAAATGCGAGCGAGAAATCGCGCAAGAACCTTCCCATAGACTTAACATTAGCTTGAGCGTTTCTCCGCGGGACTACCGTAGGCTCTTAAACTGGCCTGCATTGCAATCTGTTTCGCAACTATTACAAATTAATTATAACATTGAGAGTTACAAACTTTAAACCTTCGTAATTTCTGAACTACTGAACCGAATGTCTACCCGTTTAGTATGCTAGAGTAAAATATGCCAAAAAAGGTCAAATATGGTGTCAAAATTAGGTGTTCGTATTGAGTTTGTTACGATTTCAGTATGAAGGCGACGCTCGTAAGATTTTTTTTTTTAAAGCATAATTGAAAGAAGACCTAATTTCCAGTCGAATGGCTATTTCCGTTTTCACCTGGGATAATTGTTGTAATGTATGAGGTGTTCCATTTTTTTTGGGAGGAGGGAAGACTGTACATGCACATATGAGACAGATGTATGCATCTTTTATACTTGTTTTATCATCGTAATTTAAGTGTGCCTCAGAGGTTAACTATTAAGTCAAATATGCCACAAGGAAAAAAATTATTAAAAACCCCTTGTGCACACTGTTGAAAAACGAGAAGTTTGACAGAATAGTAAAATATTTTTTTACATTGATGTTGCTAACAGAAAACAACAAGCTGGAAATTGTACGTCAAACGTGAGAAATGAGGTGCGTTCGTACTATAACTAGCTTCAGTGAAATTAATTATATCGTCTGTTATTTTGATACGATTAATTTCCGTTATAAAATAAGTACATTTTAAGTTGGCAACATTTTATCTTTTGTTGACATTTACTGAAAATTCTAATGGGAAACTTAAGCCAAGCTTTGAAAACTTGAAATCCATATTTATACTTTTCCCATTTAATATCTATTTTTCCGGAAACATCTATCCAAAAAACTGTCGGTAGATTATATGATTGCTATCGCTTGGCGATTAATCCTCAGAAGCTGCTATTACAAGAAACGATTTTTAAAAAATTCAAATATTATTTCAGATATTTTTATTAATATCTTTTTAAGTTTTGATTCAATTTTCAGAAGTTTTGAAATGACTCGACAAAGTTTTGCAAGGAATATATATTAAATTTAGAACCATTCGGTTGGGTAGTTTTTGCGCTGTTATATGCGAACAGACGGACGGACCAGACGACGACTATACACTATAAGTGCTATGTATTTATATAATTCCGAACGCACCTAAAAAGTTTGTTAAAATGAATGTACTGTAGAGGGGATAATAAAGTAGACATTAAAAACAAACAGCTTAAAAGTCACTGTATAGATTAAGTATCTCATGAAAGCAATATTTCATTAAAATTCCTTTTAAAAAATGAGACAAAATAAAATAGAAAAAAAAATCAGATAGTAGTAACTTTATAAACTTTCAAGTAGTAACTAGATAGGAGTAACTTTACCCTCAAAGTAATTTTGAAAAAGTAGTGTCAGCGCCTGTTAGCATTTAATTTAAGGGTCAGACGTGACGCAGCTGCCCTCACAGAATAAAAATCGTGAAATATTTCCGTGAAATGAAAATATAATGTAAAATAAAATTATAGCTTTATATTAGAAAAAATACATCAATCACCAAATCGTCGATTAAGCAGAAAATTATCTGTATTTTCTTGGGGGTGGGTGGAGGGTATTTACTTTTATTCGGAAAGAATTGACTTTCTTAATAATAACATGTGAAATTATCATGACATATTACTCTGAGAATGAAGAAAATACTGCTACATAAAACCAAAGCTTAAATCTCTAGGGCAAGGATCGTCAATCATGCGCTACGTACACGAACTTTCGCTTATGTCCATGAAACCTCTATGAATATCTAAATATAAATACATAATTTGTATTCGTTGGAAAGTTCACTGTAAAAAAAAATCTGTAAAAATAAGAAAATTGTCCTAACTTGCAATTGGGTTTCCAGTATCCCAATTTCCGTAATTTTTTAGTAAAAATGGCAATTGGTTATAATTAAATCCGTATTCGCTGCTTCTTAGCACATTCATGAAATCACTTATCGGAAAATTTTTTTTGGAAAATACGAAAATTGTACTGGCAATCTTCAACCAATACAATTTCCTTATTTTTGCGGACTTTTCTTTTCTACAATCCATAGTCTATATTGTTTTTGCTGGGAGAAAAAAGTTTCTTTTTTATATATAAATATTCTGGGAGCAAAAAGCTTTATTATCCTTCCACTTGAAATTTTGCATTAAAAAAAATCTATATTCATCCAAAACTTATATATTTTGAGGTACCATGTTAGTGCAACGCGTATAGCACGCACACATTCATTTATATGTGTATGGTAGTGGGAGGTGTGCGCGCGCACAGAAATCTTAAGAAAATTCAGATACGCTCATTATTAGTCATAAGTTGGCGACTTCTGCTCTAGGGAAATTCCCGTAAGCACGATGGATGAAATAAAAGAAATAATTTTCAAGTACCACGGGAAGCTATAAATTGATAGATTTAATATAGTCTCAACTAATCGGAATTAATTTTCAAGGACTATAGAAAATATAAAACCGGAAACAATTATTTCAAAACAAATTGCCCAAAATTTCTTTCAGGATTTTTTTTTCAATTAGGATGATAATTTTAAATTTAATTATATATATTATAAACGGCGGCATTATTAACGATACTGGTAAAATCCTAGGTCTACTCTTGTTTATGTAATTTACAAGAAGTTTTCCTCTGTGAAAGATTAATGTTTAGACTTTAATTCTAAATATTTTTTCTTTAAATACTAACAAGATTTCGTATTAATAAAACGATTCTATCTATATGTTTACATATCGACCTTGATAACTTTAATTACTTACTATAAGAAATTTTTGTCGGAAGTACTTTATCTTTCAATTGTGAAAACTCGAATGGCAATACTTCTCAGGAAGTATGTTAAATACTTAAATATTTCCTTAGTAATATTACGATTGTTACTAAAGAATTAGAAATTGCAGTCATTGCAATGTTCTATGATTATTCCATATCCATATATATATATATATATATATATATATATATATATATATGGGTCTGGAATAATATCAATGTACACTTTATTCGCTGCTAGAACCTTAGTGTTTGTATTAAGACAGTAAAATCCTAATTCTAAAAATATGAAGAATTTGACCGAATTTCTAGAAATTTCTGATAATTTCAAAGGGAAAATAAAGCTAAATATTTTTGAAATAGAAACGGATTCAAATACTTACTGTCTGAAAGCAGGCGAATACGTGTAGCTGACATTGGCCATAAGGTTGTAGATGAAAGATAGTTTTTTACTTATGTCTGACGACCAAGAATTAAAATAGGAATTTAAAAGTCCTTGGTCTCCACCTGTAAAAAAGAAAATACACAAAATTAAATATTGAATAAATTCTTGTAATAGCTTGTTTTGGATTAGTCGTTTACTCGAATGAAGACTCATTTTTGTTTTAGTGATTCCAAAGAAAATACTACTAAGAATACATCTTTTCTTTTTCATTTTGGATTCTATTAAAAAAATATAAAAAATAAAAATATACGATAAATAAAATGCATGAAAATTATTAGTAAATGCACTTAAAATCAGATTCTTTCGAAATATTATATGCTCTTTAAATTCGCATTGTTAAAATTCGGTTTTCTGTCAAATCAGCGAATGCGGCTTTTGATGTAAATAAGTATTTAACAAAAAAAAAAAAGTGCTATATTTATAAAACAAACTATTAATTTAATAAATGTTCTGATTTATAAGAGTGTTTTCTAATTAAAAAATATATATAAGTATGCTGTTTCAAGTTGAATTTATCTGAAGTCAAAGCTTAGGCAGGGGACATCCCGAACAAAGATCCTAAGTACAATATCCTTTATAAACTTGGACACATGGAAGGTAGCAGAGCTTGAGCAGAGCATGATTACAGAAAATACATAGAAAACACGAGCTTCCCTCTATAATTTTAGAGAGGCTCCAAAATGACTGACCCCCCCCCCCAATTTACATTTCTTACTTTGCATTTATACGTTATTCGTTTATTTGTTTTGAGAAAGTTTGAATAGCGCAAGATAAAATCCACATAACTTCTGAAAACTTCCTATTGCCAGACTGGGAAATCTGACCGAGATGAATAGACTTATCCAATCATATTGCATCAAAATATCCAGGTTAGAAACGGCCTGAGAAAATAAACTATATATACTACAAAATTCACTCAATTTTTTTTTTTTGGCAACATAAAAAAATGTTTAATTAAATGTGAATTATGCTAAGCCAATCGCAGGACTGACATTTGTATTAAATAGGTAATATTATAGCACTAATGAGTTTCCGTATGTGTAAAACATAACTTCCCGCAAATGAAAGAGGGCCCGAAATGATACTCTGCTTCCCCTAATTGACAAAAGTTAATAAGGTTCCTAACTTCGGAAAATAGGCAGGTTTAAATATTAATTAAAAGTATTATTTCCAAGCATAATTCATAGTATGTATTATTATCTTGGCGGAACTACCTTCCTCTTTTAAAAAAGTAAGTTTCCTTTATCCCTTTATTACCCATGGTAGCATTTATGATGCCATCGGTGTTCCCAATTAACTGGATTTTTTTTATTCAAATATTTCGAATTCATACCAGAAATTTAAAATAGTAATCTTTGATTTATTTAGTAACAAACATTCTGTAACTAAATAAAGCGAAATTTGTTATTTAGATTTTCTGGTATGAATTCGGATTCTCTGAATTACTGAATTTCTAGAAGGCATTTTACCTTGAGCAATAGAGGGTTAAAATTCATTTTCATAGAAATAATTTTTAAAAGATTCATTTCATTTTATTTTAATCTAAAAGTCGCAAAACTTCACATACCTATAATGTAGCTGTGAGGATTCGAGAAAGTGCTTATTATATTTGCAAGATCAAAAATATCAGAGTAGCAGCAAAACTTACCATCATAGCTACCCTGTTTCTCGGCAAATTCTAGAAGCTGCCAGAAGGTATGTACTGAAGGAGAGTAAACGAATACACCGCTATTGAAGCAATCGGGCCAGCCAATGTCGGGTACTGCAGATAGTTCCTCGCGACAAAACAGATCATCACAGTTTTGTATCACCTGGCAACAATGAAGATTTGATAAGTATCTATTTCACTGAAACGTAAGTTTTATTTACTGTAAAATAAAATATGTTTCAATGGAAAGTAGCTACGGAAAATGTTGGTTTTAAACAACTCCGGCTTTTTTAATTTTTATAAATTCCACCAATGTCCCACTACGTGCCAGAGCCATGACAATAAAATAAATAATTAAAAAGGAACCCATAAATTAATTTCTTTACTTTTACTGATCATTTTTTAGAATACAAGGTGACCCAAATAAAACTACACTTTTCCGAGATGACTACAGCAAAAACTAGTCATCAGAAAATCTTGAGCTTTAAAGATTGTAAGGAGTAAGCCGTAAGGATATTATAGAATTTTTTCTACTTGCAAAAAAAAAAGTTCTACTCCAAAAACATCAGTAGATAGTGCATAACATCTTTATACAGAATATATAACGAACTGCACAAATTATGAAGACGAAACCTGTTCAGTATGGTGGCTACCATCTGGAATCATAACATAGCACGTTCAGTGGTTTATTGCAGTGTATACGTCGGAATGTTACGCACATGCAGGAACGGGCAGTATCGAAAATACATATACAGGTCTACTATAATAGATTTTCATTCGTTTTCAAAAGGCTATATATTCAAAAGTATTACACGTACAAATATGAGTAATATATGAAAATAACAGCAAACTTACCAAGTTTTCTGCACACTCTATAAATGTTCTATCTGCGCCCCCTGGGTCACACGACACACGTCCAGGCGATAGTTGAACTCATTCTACACTTTTTGTAGCGTCATCCTATCGATGGTCATCCCAGCAGCCATAGATTCGTTCTTTGAGCAACATCATTCTAGTCCAACATCATTCTAGTGCTTTTGGTAGTGAGGGTACATAAACAAGATCTTTATTGTGCCCCATGAGGAAGAAGTCAGAAGGCGTTAAATCAGGTGATCTTGTTTTCTTTTCTTGGTTTGCCTCCATTTTGGGAGATAGTAAAAGATACTGAACTCGTGCGGCCACCTGGTGCGCACAATACAAACTTTGTGAGTTTGCGGTTATTTTCATATATCATTCATATTTGTATGTATAATACTTTTGAATATATAGTGTTTTGAAATGAATGAATCTTTTATAGCAGCCCTGTATTTGAAATACTTATTTAAAATACATTTTTATTTTTTATTTTAAACTAATAAAACTAAAGTATTTTGGTAATGTATTTTGTAAGGCTTTTTTCAAGTATTTTGCATTTTGAAAACTCAAAATACATTTCTCCAGATGTAAGACTGTCGAGTTTAAATCGCAGATCAACCCACAATCTTTCCAATCAACATTTTCTTTTTTTGTGTGTCATTGTAGGTTGTTTTTTATTTGTATAACAATTTTTATGCTTTAAGTCTTAGAATACCAATTTTTTTCCACCACCGGTTGGTTAATGATTGCTTCCCAAACGAGTGTTTTACTAATTTTTCTACCACTATTACCCTATAACCTTCGTCATTTATTTCTAGTAGAAATTTACCATGGAAATTACTGGTTGAAAATAGTGCTAAGAAAAAAATATAAAAATAGTCACCTTTTGCTTCCATAAGTAGTACACATTACACATGTGTACCGGTGGTTGTCAACGGGATAAATAAAAATTAATTATATCCATGAAATTTTTTATATTTCCTCATACATTTTTAAATTTTCTCTCTAAATATTCTTTGTTTACTATATACTAGCCGCCTCTGGCGACCAGTTTGGTCTCCTTTAAGGCGACAGATCACCTTTAAAATGGTCAAAAATTCAATTTCAAGATTTTGATATCAGTAAATAGTGCATTTTATTCTGAGTAAAAAGGTACCAATGTTTTTCAGAGGCGATAATTATTGACGAAGAAATAAAGTAAAACGCAATCGTCATTCTTTGTTTTTTAATGGGGAGTGAAAACTTTAAATCCATTTAATTCACAACAATGATTTTCAAATTGCGCGCATTTCTCCAAAAATAATTTAGATAGAACCTCAAAATTTTTTCAAACTTATTAATGTTGCAACAATGAACAAAATGAACTAGAATCTTTTAATTTGATCAATAAATTAAAAAATAATTAACTGTAATTAAATTAAAAACGCATTTTGAATGCGCTTTTCGATGAATTACAGTTAATTATTTTTTAATTTATTGACCAAATTAAAAGATTCTAGTTCATTTTGTTCATTGTTACAACCTTAATAAGTTCGAAAATTTTTGAGGTTCTATCTAAATTATTTTTGGAGAAATCGTGCGCGCAAGTTTGAAAATCATTATTGTGAATTAAATGCATTTAAAGTTTTCACTCTCCATTCAAAAACCAAGAATGACGATTGCGTTTTACTTTATATCTTCGTCAATAATTATCGCCTCTTAAAAACATTGGTACCTTTCTACTCAGAATAAAATGCACTATTTACCAACATCAAAACCTTGAAACTGAATTTTTGACCATTTTAAAGGTGATCTGTCCCCTTAAATGACGATTGGACACACCACACAATCTAGACAAGTATGTGCCTGTGGAAAATGGTGAAGTTGTTATGCATAGGTTTTGATCCTAATTCTGAAAATAATTCTTCCGATTTAAAAAAATTCGTGTTTATCATACATTTTCTCTATAAAACTACCAGTTTTCATATGCAATAGTTTTTACAGTATAAACTGAGGTAAAAAATTAAATTACGGCAGCATCATTAATTACTGTTTTTTAGAATAGACACTCTTCTTAAAGCGCGTTTGTTTGCTTTTTTTCTCGGCAAAAAATTATATATTAAAATTTTATTTCAAGTATTAAAATCTTATTCGCAACTCAACTCCTTCACTGAAATTTTAACATTTGAAATACAAAATTTCTTTAGAAATGTTCTGATAAGCGAAACATGAGAAATTTCGAAAATATAAATGCATTGCCCGTACGATTATCATTGGAGAAGGCAATTTCCGGTTTAACTGATAAAGTCCGTAGATCAGGAAATGGCGGTTGGACCTCCCTCTCCGGAACCGAGTCCATTTCGAGGAAGGCAGGATGGGGTTGGGGGGAAGGGTTGCTTTAGGACAAAAAAAATCGCCAAGTAATACCTCTCCCGATATTCCCATGCGCTCGTTTCGCCAGACCTGTTTTTTCTTTGATCAATAAGCAGCGTATTGCGTTTCTCTCTTAATTATTATTATTATTATTAAACTGTTGTTTTCACAACAAACTGTTATTTTTATATAACAAACTAATTGTCATTTACGTTACAATCTGCAATGGCTCCGAAAGGAAAAACAATTCGTTCGAAAGAAAGGATGATTGTGAATAAAGTCACAGAGTTTTTTGAAAAAGAAGCAGAAACTTTTGTTTCCTTTATCAATCCAAAAATTCTATTTGAAGTCGAAGCCCACAAAAAATATTTCTTGACCCAACCCGAAATCCTAATTAAAAGAAAATTATCCCCCCCCCCCTTTTTTTAAACGTAACTATGGAATAATAGTCAGCAATGTATAATATGTCTAAAATCAGTTTTATCATTTATTAAAAAATAAATAAATAAATAAATAAATACTCATTCATATTCAAATGCTATACAGTTTTGAATTTGAAAAAAAATATTCTGAATTGCCTTTTGTAAAGTCGTGTACCCGAACCCGAAACAATTATATTTAACCAGACCCACAACGAAAAATAAATTGGTCCCGAACCATAGAAACTTAATGAAGCTCATAATTTGAAACCATAAATCTAGATAATACTTCTAATTTTTCTTACAATGTATGTCATATTTTGCATATATTGTTATTCTACAAAAAAAAAAAAAAAAAGAAAAGAAAGAAAAAAAGGAAGAACGAAGAAAAAAAGATTAAATCTTGATATCTCAAATCTCTTTATATATTTTCCCCACTCTTCCGTTGAAAATCGGGATGTAAAAATTTATTATACTACGGGATTTGTTAGGCAAAGAACGTGTATATTTTTTTCATTAATTCTGAATCTTTTAGTATTTATTTTTTAACTATAAAGTTAATTTACAAAAAAATGCTATTACAACAAAACTCAAATAAAATCTTACAAACTAAAAGAATTCATAAAAGTTAGAACTACATAATTAGAAAAAAATCCCTGACGGCTCGGCCTACAGGCACAGGTATATTTTGAAGAAGCAGACTTTGGGGCTCCTGTTTGTTGGGAATTGCGGAAGAAATGACCTTTTTGCCATGATGCGGCAGTTGGAACCGCCCACTTTGAAACCTAACTTGCTTGCAGGCGAAACCGGCAGGGATTTTTTTCTTTTCTTTTTTTTTTCTTTTTTAATAAGGGTTGGTCCTATAAAAAACTTGTCAGTATGAAAGTTTTAGATAATATTGAGAGGATTTATAATAAATTTAAGCGGATTTGATATCTTGTGAATTGACGAAGTTAAGATTTTTTCACTTCTAACACCCCTTCCTCCTTCGGGCCATTTTTAATGATATCAAAAATCTGTTATACATAAATTTTCGGCCCTTTTCCTAGAAGTAATAATAACTTTAAACGGATTCGATACGTATCCTAATTAAGAAATTATGGGGGTTTTTTCTGTTTTCACAAAAAGCACCCCTCCACCCCTTGGTTCGATTTTGCCCATTAACGAACTTGACCGAGATTTTATGCCCCTTGATTTTATGTATCCGTTTGGAAGAAATTTGTGCATAATTATTGACGTTATCGTGTCCATAAAAAAGTGACATAAATAGATAGATAAAGTTTTGAAATGGGGGTGGTTTTGGGTTCTGGGAGTCATAATCGGCGTAGATGTGCAAAAATTTTTCCAAAATTCCAACTTAAGGGAGAATGTAATAGGCAGTATTTCTTACGAAATCTACTTAAAAACAGCCCCGCTAGCAAAAGGGAGAAAACGGCGACAAAGCTTTAAATATGGCAAACTACACTTTCCCGCGTTAACAGTTTGACCGTTCGAGAGCTATTGGACTCGTCCACTTCTACGTCATGAATGATTGACAGGCGCCATCTCCTGAACGACGAACATTAACGAGCCTTATTAAGTCTAAAAAAAATATATGCATTATCGTAATTACCAACGTATCAGGATTCAAGTAGACACATTTAGTGAATTGGACTAGACGCCAGATATTCAGTTTTTCGAAAGTGACACCAATTTCTGGTTGCTCAAGTAGGGCAAGTTTTGTTGTTCCTAATGAATCCAAAGACCTCACAAGCTGCACCACTTGGAAAACTGTAGAAAAAGCATTCCTAAAATCAGAAAGATACGAAAAAGGAACATTGAAAAATAAATATCTTCATATCCAAAACTTCAAAATTTAAAAATTGTTAGCGTCCTGAAATAGAGTTATCAATTAATTTTACCGAATTTCAAATATACACGATGCATCATTTTAATTTAACAAAAGGGATTTTAACCCTTAACCATCTGACCGCTTATTTTTTTTTCAACATCCTTTCGACTAATATGCAATTAATCAGTTATCTTCTTTATAATTACATATTTCAAATCATCATGTATTTGAAATGTTGTTCTGTTATTAATATAACTCACGAAGTAAACCATGGATCTCTACAGAACAAAACAATTTATTGGACGACACACTGCAACACAAAACAATTAGTTTAAACATATAATTCTTCTTAATCACACAGCGATATCTTTGCTTATCGAATCACACAGAAATAACTTTTTATACTTCTCCGTACATCTCTCCAATCTAACGGTCGCTCGCAGACTGAGTGTGTGTGGGTGGGAGGGAAAAGCAGGCAGTGCGCAGATATGATTGCGCACATAAAAATGTTTCGCTCGCTCACTCCAACACACCCATCCTGCGAGAGATACATTTTTTTTTTCTTTAAACAGTTCAAAAATACACAAATACATATACATACAAAAATTACATAAAATTACACACAAATTACATACAATAATTACACATATCATAATAATGAAATACTTTCCATAGAATAAATCAATTTATCCTCATTTACAGCTTTAGTAAGGAAATCTGAAATAATATGTTCACTTTGAACATATTCCAATGAAATAATACCTTCTGACAACAAATCTCTTACAAAATGAAATCTCAAGTTCATATGTCTAGATTTATTTGATGATCGTGTACATTTTATCCATTGTATTGCTGCTTGGCTATCACTACTTAAAATTATGGCATCTTTTATAAATTGTTTACAATTTAACTCAGATAATAAATTTACTGTCCATATTATATCCTCACAAATTTCTGAAATAGAAAATAATTCTGCTTCACAAGTTGAAAGACTAGCACTTTTTTGTTTACGACATTTCCAAGATATTAATGGCTTTCCTAATAAGACAACTCCCCCTGAAAAAGACTTTCCATTTTCTCCATTTCCCCAACTAGCGTCTGAACTACTATTTAAATACCCAAATTCGTTGTTGTAAAATAATTTTTTATCTTTTGTGCCTTTTAAATACCTTAATACTCTTTTAGCCAAAATGTAATGTCTTTTTTCTGGTTTGTGATTAAATTGAGACAAATAAGTCGTGACAAATGATATATCAGGACGTGTTCTATTAGCTAAATATAAAAGTTCACCAATAATTTCCTGATACTTAGTCATGTCAAACAATTCATTTGTTGGAGGGAAACTTTTATCTTCACCTTTAACAATAGGTGTTTTCATAGATTTACAATTTTCTAAATTATGTTTTTCCAACAATGATTCAATATATTCAACTTGTGACAAACTGATACCTTTATCATATTTTTCAATTTCCATACCTAAAAATTTAGAGTTCTTATTTTCATACAATTCAAATACATTTTTAATTTTAGAAACAATATTTTCATACATTGTTTGATTATTACAAAAAATAGCTAAATCATCAACATACATACATATTATAAAAATGTTATCATTCTCAACTTTAATAAACATACAGTTATCAGAACCTAACTGATTTAATCCAATATTACAGAGTACTTCTTTAATTTTAAAATACCAGTTTCTACCGGATTGGGGTAATCCGTAAATACTCTTTTTCAATTTACAAACTTTATTAACTCCTATTAAATTTTCGTAACCAGGTGGTGGTGTCATATATAATGTTTCTTGCAAGTCACTATACAAATATGCTGTTTTAACATCAAAAAATTTAACAATCAAATTTAATTTAGCTGCAAGTGCAATTAGTAATCTAAATGACTCGATATTTACAACAGGTGAATATGACTCAGAATAATCTTTATTTTTAATCTGATTAAATCCAGCTGCTACCAATCTTGCTTTGTATTTTATTTCCTTATTATCGCCCTCTTTTAAAGCATATACCCATTTACTTTTAATCAATTTTGTTTTTTCTGGCATATCTACAATTTCCCAAACATTATGCTTAATTAAAGAATCCAATTCACTTTTCATAGCTTTTTCCCACTCATGTGAATTCATACTATTTATTGCCTCTAAATAATTACTTGGGACATTATCAGTTAAATTAGCTGACGAATATTTATTTTTCAATCTTTCTGACCTTCGAACTTCAATATTTTCATTTCGGGTTTTCATTTTGTTCTTATTTCCTTCCCCCGCTCCGTTCAAATTGCCGCCGTCATGTCTATCTGGAGATAAATTAAGCTCTGTTGATGGGATTGCGCAACTGTTATTTATTTCTGTAGCGTCAGAAATCTCTAAATTGATAATTTTATTCCTTTCACTTTGATTAATCCCATTTTCCCCCTGAAAATTTTTATTTATTAGCGATTCAATATCCCAACACTCGGAAAATTTACATAATCCAAAATATTTACTCCCTTTTATCATTTCATTGAATTTAACAGAACGCTCTTCAATTATTTTCTTATTTTTCACATCATAAATACGATATCCTATCCTATCTCTCGCATAACCTAACATAATTCCTTTTCTTCCGGGTACATCGAATTTATTTCTCATTGTTTTAGGAATATGAAAGTAAGCTAAACAGCCAAATTTTCTCACATAGTTTAAATTGGGCTTTTTACCTGTCCAAATTTCTAAGGGGATTTTTTCTTTTCCTTTACGCGGTGTTATATTAGATATTTGTGTACTACAATTAATAGCTTCTGCCCAGAATTTGTTAGGAAGTTCACTTTCATATAACAAAGATCTAGCCCTATCTAATAGAACCCTGTTAGCTTTCTCGGCTTTTCCGTTGCTTTCGCTGTTATATGGAATTGTTTTTTCATGAAATATACCTGAATTAGCAAGATAATTATCTAATTCTGTGTTTACAAATTCGAGTCCATTGTCACTTCTCACTTTTTTAATTCTTTTACCCATAAGATTTTCATATTTAGCTTTAAATTTATAAAATACATCAAATACTTCATCTTTACTTTTGAGGAAATAAGTAAAATACATTCCAGAAAAATCATCCACTAGTATCATAAAATATTTTGCCCCACCAAGTGATTCAGGCTTTATCGGGCCACACAAATCTACATGAAATAACTCCATTATATCAGAACTTTGGTCAATATCAATGTTCGGATGACTTTTCCTGGTTATCTTACTTATATCACATGTATCACATTTAAAATCAGACACATTTACATCTTTAAGATCAATATACTCTTTCATTTGTAACATATATTTTGAATTTAAGTGACACAATCTGTTATGCCAGAGTTCATAATTACTAGTACTTTTACGAGTAAAATTACACTGAGTATTACAGGCAGGTTCAAGTTTAATCTCTAATCGATTATCATTCTTAAATGCTTTAAATAGAAAAGTATTATACTTATCAAAAATTAGCACACAGTTATGTTTAGAAATAATTTTACAACCCTTATCCATTAGACAAGTGACTGATAGTAAATTATATCTCAAATCTGGTACAAAGCTAACATCATTAATAGTTAAATGGATGGAATTATTTTTACTTACCGTATTACAGGATACTATACCTAAACCCTTCGAAATTAGTTTTGAATTTTTACCTGCTTGATATATATCCTTTTCTTCAGGAATTAGAGTCTTAAACCACAGTTTGTTATTACACATATGGGAAGTTGCACCACTGTCCAACAACCATATATTGTCACACAGTTCATAGTTTTCAGGTGAAATAGTCAGTGCAGAATTTTTTCTGTCCTTAAATGAATAATTTACATCATAGTGCGTTTTTCTTCTTTGTCGATTTCCACTGGACTTGTCATTTCTAGAATTATTGTTCCTGTAAAAACAATCCTTTGCAACGTGATTCGGACGTCTACAAATGTAACACAGTCTTGGACTTTTGTTTTTCTTAGAGTAAAATACTTCAGCGGCGGTCCCTTCAGAACGCGGAGTATTCGTTTGTTCTTCTTCCCGTAGAATTTCTAACACTTCATCCATAGATTTTTCACGCTGTGTCTTTAAAATGTCCCTTACTTTTGAAAATTTTCCTTTCAGCCCACGTACCGTGTAGAACACTAATTCTCGATCTGTTACAGTCAATCCAAGCGTTTGACATTTAGTGGCAATTCCCCGGGCTCTGGCGATATAATCATTTGCTGATTCATTTGATTTCATATCTAAGTTCTTTAATTCGTTACCCGCGTCAATCCTTCTGTCTTCTGCTTGACCGGTGAAAGTAGATTTTATTTTTTTCCATAAAATTTTCGCATTTTCTTCGGCTGCAAACTGTAATGCCTGTTCATCCGACAATGACAATTTAATATAGGCTACGGCGTCATTATTTTTCTGGTCCCATTCGATGGAATCTTTTTCACTTAGATCTGTAGCTTTAATTTCAGATATGACATTGTCCAATCTTTTTAGACTTAAAGCTGCTTTAATTTTTAGGCTCCATATAAAGTAATTGGTTCCATTTAATTCCGGTACGTTTAATTTGTCCATGTTTATCTTAACACAATCACTTTCGGTTTCAAAATTCAACAACCACTGTTCTTGCTACCATTTGTTGTTCTGTTATTAATATAACTCACGAAGTAAACCATGGATCTCTACAGAACAAAACAATTTATTGGACGACACACTGCAACACAAAACAATTAGTTTAAACATATAATTCTTCTTAATCACACAGCGATATCTTTGCTTATCGAATCACACAGAAATAACTTTTTATACTTCTCCGTACATCTCTCCAATCTAACGGTCGCTCGCAGACTGAGTGTGTGTGGGTGGGAGGGAAAAGCAGGCAGTGCGCAGATATGATTGCGCACATAAAAATGTTTCGCTCGCTCACTCCAACATGAAATATATATGTAGTAAATTTATCATTTACAATTTCATCCTTTGTTTGTAAAAATTGTATGTTATATAATTTTTTTTCTACAAATGTCTTTGCCCGTGGAAATCATGGGATAAGCAGTCAGAGAATTAACGGCTGTTAGGTCTCACAAACCGCTATTTTTTTTTTCAATTTTCACAGCTTAAATTGCAATTTTCAGTTTAACTATAGATACTAGTGATTTTTTCTTCTTTCGAACCCTAGATCGTCAGAACTTTCTTAATAGGTGAATTTTAATTACAGTGAAACTTCCATTTGACGAAGTCTCATCGTTACACTTAAAAACTTCGCTATGAAACAAATTCGTTAAATATTAATCAACTTATATTCATTAAATTTTACCTTCAGATTCAGAAGCATTTGATTGTTTCAATTATGAAGACGTCTTTTACAAAACAGTTATGTATGGTCGATGAAATCACATCCCATTCCCAAGCTTTCATCAGCTCTGATACACAGGTTCTCAAACTGTTTTCACTACATTGTGTTTTTTTCTGTCTTTTTCGATAATGTACTTCAAGATTTTTTATTATTCCTTAGACTAATGGCTGAAGTTTAAAAGTTGTATTGGCAGGAACACAAATAACTTTGATGTTCTTCGATTTGCATTTTGAAGCACATTCTTGTGCATGTACAAAACATTTGTCTATCAGCAATGGAAGGTCAGAATGGTAACTGTCGGACTCTAATTGATATTTTTTACTTCGATGCATCTGACGCCATTGCGTCACTGCATCTTCAATATCATTGAATGTAAAAAGGGGATTTTCACTTCTCCCAACTGTCAGTGCTGTCTCGGTGTGGGAAAGTCATCATAACAGGTGTTTTTCTTAGTGTGAAAAATAATTGTTTTATTTAGAAACAAGCAAAGTGGAAATTATTTAAATGTGTTCCTTTTCTTACTATCTGCTGAAATAAATTCGCATATCCATAGCAACACAAACCTCTTAGTTTGAATTCTTTACAAGTACCAAAGTGGAAAACTTCGTTACATAGAATATATTTTTCGTAATATGGAGATTAATTTATATGCTAATGGTGCTCAAAGTCAAAATTCTGCAGAAAATTTCGTTAAGTAGAAAACTTCGTTAATAGGGATTTCGTTAAAGGGAAGTTCCACTGTATAATAATCTTGTACATAACGTTTAGTACAGAAACAATATCCTATGAGTTACTCTAGCCTTTTATTAGTCCTGTTTCCATAAAGCGGTTTTAGAGTATCACTCACTGTATCAATGCGGCAATTTTTGTCACAAAAGTTAAGGGTTAACCTCAATGCTTAAAAAAAATGTTTAAGAGAAACGATATTTACGCGAAAAATTAGAAGTTCAAAAATTGAGGGGGTCGGGGCAAGAAAGTCTGAATATGCAAGCCACATTTTTGGTGAAATAAATCTAGCACTGTAGTCTGTTGCTTAATATTGTAAATTATAATATCCAACATATAATTTGTTTCTAATGTCGCTTGGTGGCAGCCTATGTGACAGGTTTCTCTTTTTTGCCCCAGATGTTTATGCCCCCAATAAAGATAGCTAATTTACAAAAAACGTAATAGTAATATAATTAAAGTAATGCCATATTGTTTATTCTTTTATATATTATTTTTATTAATTCATAATTAATATTAAAAATGGAACAGTTTATTTTTTTTAAATATTTGAAGTCAGCAAAATCTGTTGACTCACATCAAACTTAAAAGATAATTAATCTTAGGAAATTGTCTGCTGCCGGTATACTCAGAATATCTCAAATGTTACTAAGACATTGGCGAAATAACGTTAGGTTATATATATCTTGATTTGAGTATTTGATCAAATTTTCAAATTGAAATACATCTCAGAAGTTCAAAAGTGTGGAGTGGCGCTTTCTTTCCCCGACCCCCTCAATTAAGATAACGTTTTAATGGTCACATCCTCTCTAAATAATGGGTTACCATTATTGACTTTTTACGAGTGCGTATACTCGTTATATCCTACCAGTTTAACAAAAGAATTTTAAAATAAATGCTTTAAAAAAAATCGCATGCAATGTTGCTCAGAAAGACCAAGGTTTACGTGAAAAGTTCGAAAAATAATCTAAGTTTTAAAGGTCGAATCTTTTGAAATTTATACAAGTACTTACAAGAAAGGTCTCCATAAGTACGTACTCAGAAAATTTTGAAAAAATTACGGAATCTTCTTGTCATGAATATATATATATGTTTATAAAACAATTTCCTGCAGTTCCTCGATGCAGCGCCCGTCAAAAAGTAATGAACATTTAATTTATTTTGGCTATCTATCGTCGGTTGGCGACGCAATGAAATTTCAAAAAATATACTCTTCTGATAAATATTTTTTAAAGAAAACCTTTACTGCTCTTATTTTATTTTTTACAGACTTTCTACACGGATTCCGCAGCTAAAGACTGATAATTAATTTATAACGTACATGAGTAGTTTCATTAGCATTTTTAACACTTTCCAACCCAGTTGAAAAGTGTTTATGACTTCGGTTTGTCTGGCCGTCTGCCCGTGCTCTAACTCCCGTAAATATGCTCGGATTGCTCTGCAATTTTTATATGTTATTGTCGTTATCTATAGCATGTTCCCTATTTCAACGGAAGTGTGTAGCACTTAGTTTTTTTACAGGGACACTCAAAAGAATTCCATTACATTGCGGTCTATGGGGAAAATCATTTGCGGTTTATTTTAATGATGTTACACAATTTCAAACACATTGTAATTGATATATATCACTAAGGTGCATTACAAGAAGCTTAATATGGAATAGGGTGTGCATAGCACTTATAGTTACGTTACAGGGACAGTCAAAAGAATTCCGTTACATTACGTCTATGGAGAAAAATCGTCTGCGGTTTATTTAAATAATGTTTCACTATTTTAAACGCACTGAAACTTATATATATCACTAAGGTGCTTTATAAGAGTCTTACTACAGAATATTGTGTGTATAGCAGTTATCGTTCATTTACAGGGACACACAAAATAATTCAATACTGTCTGTTAACAATAATTCCTGGAAGTGCGTTTTAAGTTACTGAACGCGATTTTAATTTTAACTGGCTTTTTGTCTATTACGTGGTGTGTATAAATTCTGTAGATCCTATACAGGGAAGCACAAAAGTTCGCGAACACATTTCCGTTTATTAACAAACTCCAGACGGAGAATTTTAGACTGTGCTAAGCGTTTCCTAACTGAACTAAAATTTAGCATCCTATGTAGTATATACACAAATCTATAGATCCTATACAGGGCTGAATAAAAGTATTCGGATATTTTTCCGAATATTGTATATGTTGGAAATTCCTGAAATTATGCTTTTTAACATGTTATGCGTTTTCCAAATTGTTTACATAGATGTTATATTTTAGCTTATTAAACGGTATGATTTGTAAAATTATTTTGGAAGCGTTGGAAAGTGTTACATAATCTATGCTTGACGCATGATTTTTCGTTCTTGTTTTAAAAATATTCTGAGTATGCGCTTTAAGGAGACCTTCCTTGTTAGTTAAGACATTTAAAATCATGTAAAAAAAGTATATACTTTTATAAATAAATTAAACTTATACCAACGATGTAAAAGGAAATGTTGCAGAATTATATTTTCGTTTACTTTGCCATGCATGCATGCTAGCAAGAATAAAACGTAAATTCGAAATGGGATGCATAAGTTTGCGTATCTAGTGAACGGATTTCATTTTTAACCTTTTTTATTACAAATTTTATTAAAAATTTTTAAATGCATGTCAAAGCATGCAACTTTTAAAAATGTCTTTCAATTTTAAAAAATTAAACATTTTATTATTTTCTCGAAAGAGAAAAGAAATCCAACCTTTCATAAAAAATGTTAATACTCATATGCTTTTAAAATAAAGTTCTCCTTTAATATTTAGAAAGTTATACCAAAAAGAATCTCATTAAAATGTTTTATATATCATCATTATAAATTGCAATTGAAATATAAATGTCTAATTAAACACTTATAAAAATTTCCAAGTTACACTCTTATATAAAAAACTTATGGACATTAAAACCATTTACTTTAAATGTGCGACTTCTAATTTTCACAGTGTCTTGAATAACCTTCACATTTCGCTCGTTCCCGCTTTTTTTTTTTTTTTTTTTTTTTTTTCACTTTTACTTTTACCTTGGGCGTTATTTTGCTTAATTGTTGGGAAATCTTGTAAAGGGTTTTCTTTTCTGGAATAAGTTTATTATTTCATTTATTAAAATCTAATATGATTTTTTTCTATAAGTGCACTTTTATGTTATCAGAGAGATGACCTAAAAGTTAATGAAAGGTCTTTTTCTTGAATATATTTATTTTTCTGATCATTTATTTTAACTAAGAAAAAAGTTTAACTATATGATATTTAAAATTTATTTTTAAAAAATTATTGTTACGTTATAGGACTTTTTATTGTTTCCACATCTCCCTATTATTTTAATCTATATTACGTGTGTTGTGTAGGTGCTAGGGGTGGGGGGGGGGGGGGGGTAATGACTGGCTGATATGTATTTAGTATAATGCTGATTTAACATCTAAAAACCGATCAGCATTAGCATTATAACAGATTTTATGATAAACTAAAATTATTTGATCATTTATTGACAAAATCTCTGAAATGATTTGTGTTTCCTAACGCTTCTAATGGGAGATATAGATCTCTAGTGAGACCTTCATGTACTTTACGGGGCACTATTACTGTTGTAAAATCAAGATATGAAAACAGTCAGACACTATTGTCTAAATGCATTTGGAAAATAGTATTTCTATAAAAGCCTTACCAAATACAGAGTGTCCTATAAGCTTGTTCACCGTTGAAAAAATCATTAAAAAAATTAAATTGTCATATCGGAATGTGGTTTCTACTATAAGACTTAGCGTCGTATGTTTCGTTACAGAGAAAAAAAAATAGTTCAAACTTTCCTTGGCTTAATTTTTTGCTACAAAAATTTCGATCCGCAAAGTCTTATGATGAAACCCGTACCCCGACACAGCAATGTTATGAATTACTGAAATGTCAATGGGCTTATGAGACACTCTGTAGAGGTTATTTCAGAGCAACTTTGACAAAACAAATTACCACTACAAATAACGATATAAATACGATAATCGTTCAATCAAGGATATTACTAAAACATAAATCATTAAATTAAATTTATACTGCAACTATAGATCACAATATGAAGAAAAATATATTTACTTAAAAGCCGTGCTGACTCCTTCCGAAACTAGCACACAAAGAGTTCTAGACGTACGGCACAGTAAAAGAGAAGTTCCAAGGACTAGGCATCCTATAGCTTCGGCATTATTTCGGCACGATGTTACAAAGGCCTCTGAAGTAATTAAATTACCTGAAGGTACGACTAATCTCGCCTGAGTCTCTGTAAAACTTTCCCAACCAGCCGTATCTCTTGCGCTGTCGTAGATTTCCCTTTCTGTTGTAGACAATGTGGATATTATTCCATCAAGATCCTCCCTGAACAGACTCGGAGAATTCTCGAACACGTTATTATTAGAATCATTTTGAGTAGGATTCTGAGGAAAAGTTGGTGGAGTAGGTTGGTAGTTTGGTTGTACTCGTTCCTTAAGAGTCCTGAATTCTGGGGAATCACTAGGTCGTTCATTAGTTTGCTGGTAGGGATTGAAGTGTTGTGTATTATCATATCCAGAAGATTGCGAAGTGTGTCCATTTTTGTCCGATGTACGTTCTATCGGTGAACTCCATCCAGCTTGGTTATCGCCCACTGGATGATTAATATTATTGTTGTCACCTGGAGTCCATTGCGGTTTACGGTTATCACCAGTTTCAGAGGTAGGCTGGATTGTTTTATTTTGAGAACTTAATTGATCAATAATTACACGCTTTTCATCATTTGCAGGAGATACATTATGACTAAAATTAGTTTGATGTTGCTTTTGCTTATTTACATCACTCTGGTGTGTGACATTCATGATTCCTTGAACCTCTTCCTTTCTTTGAGATACCTTACTTTGACTCTTTCCTTTAAACATTCGATCACCAGACCGTCTCTCACGAGAAATGTCTTTTTGTCGACTTGAGCTAGATTTATGATCAGTATGTTTATGGGGCGTTGAATCAGAATGTCTCTGAGCATTCGATCCAACATTTGGTTCATCTCTAAAATCCGATTGTGCAATACTGTTCCTCATTTCTTGCCTTGCACATTGTAAACAACTGGGTGATTCACCACCATTTATTTCTTTAGCTAAACTATCCAAAAAATCTTGAACTAAAAATATATAACACAGCATAGATTTTGAGCAATTATTGCACAAACTAATTTTTTCAGAGGGAATGTTACAAGCTTTCCGACTTATATTTTCAGCAGCATGCTTGAGACACGGGGAGGAATCAGGAGCACTATGAGCCTCAGGTAGTGAAGCATTCTGTTCTTTTTGCAAAGTTTGTGATGAAACAGAAGCCGTTTCTCCTCTGTCTGTCATAGTGGATTTGGAATGGTTGCCCTTTTCACTTTGATCAAGGACGGGTTTTTTAGAAATCTGCCGGAAAGAGCTTGTTATCTGGGGAATGTCCTCTTCGCCGCTCATTTTTCTAATTCGGACATACAGAACTTCAGACGATAATGGTGAAATATTAACATTCGACAGATGCTGTCTTTCTGGAAACACATCAGAGGAAGCGGACATAAATCAAGATTAATAGGTAAACGTCTTCTAGGTTGTCTTTAAATATTCTTGGTAGCTTCCTTTTACCTACAATAAAAACAAGTTCAATTTAAGTAGACAAAGTAAGAAATACATTTAAAATAAATTTTATTAACAAAGTCTACTAATGAAAGTGCCCAATACTTAAATCAAATCAAGAACGAAAAATCATACGTCAAACATAAATTATGAAACACTTTCCAACACATCCATAAAACTAACGAAACTTCACCGTTAAATAAGATGAATTATCCAGTTAATATTGTCCAGTTTTAAAAATCCAGTTTTAGCAATTAGCTTCCATAGTCAAAAAAGAAGCCCTTTTTTGTGCAGCCTTACATATAATCTATAAATTTGAATATATACTACACAGCATGCTAAAATTTAGTTCAGTTAGAAAATTCACTTCAAGCATTTTTTTTTTTTAATAGATTGAATTGCATTCGAATTCTTTTGTACAGCCCTATATATTATCTGAAGACTTTTGTACACACCACATAAGCTAAAATTTAATTCAGGTAAAAAACGCATAACACAATTTAAAACTCACTTCCAGCAATTACCAACAACAAACGACAATGGTTCTTGTTCTTTGCGTAGTCCTGTATCTGAATTTATTTTAAATTTCACAAACTTCTTTTCGTATACTAAATATTGTTCAGCAGGAAAATGCATAACATAATAAAAAACTACCCTTAATCAATTCACTCCCACAGTCAGTAATACTTACGAATTCCTTTGTGTCGCCCTGTATACGATTTAAAAAATGGACAATTCTTTTGGAAGACTAATAGTTATAAGAACTGGTTGTCCGGTTCTATTTGGAGTATGAAACGTCTGAAATTGTAAATTATTCTGTTTACTGTTCATATATATCCTCAAAAGCCCAAATACCGGAATTAATGAGTGATTTCTACTGAAAGTCTCACTTAAAATAATTTATTTTCCGTATCCAATATTTAAATATTCTTGTTATGAAATCTTGATATATATTCATAAAATTTTCTACATTTGATCTATACTGATCTTGCCCTGTGAATGCAAGAAGAACTGTTTTATTTTGGAGATTTCTCTTCTATTTATAATTTAATACACTTTATCAAATTTTAATCTTTACTAATGGTCTTTATTTTAAATGGCTTTGTGTGTTTAATGCTTTGTAATAATTAATAACTTCATTCGTTTCTAAATTTAAATCAAAAGAGCCATCAATAAATTTTTATTTTATTTATTATTTATTTCAACAAATTTAAGTTGAGAACACTTTTGTTATCCATTAATTAAAGAAAGATTTAAAATATGATTTTATTAAGAACTCTTGACTTTTGTTCGATTTAAACGTTTAAAATGTAAAAATAATTGAATTGTTAAGGATTAAGGTAAATAATATAATACAATCATGGACTTTAATTTAAAGGATTAAGGTGTTTGGTTAATAATTGAAATCAAGTGTTGAATCTAAATGTTTTTATTATTTAATATATTTTTATTAATTCATAATTAATATTAAAAAAAGGAGCAGTTAATTTTTGTAATATCTGAAGTCAGTAAAGTTTGTTCACTCACATCAAACTTAAAAGGATAATTAATCTTAGGAAATTGTCTGCTGCCGGAATTGGCAATGAATACTCTAAATCTTTTGTGATTCATATAAGAGGTTATTTATATTGATCTATAAATGGTAATTGAGTTTCAATTTCATATGGATTTTAAAGTGAGTAAATAAAAATGCCAAGGCTCCCGATTACTTTCAGGAGAGATTTTATCGGGTTACGTTAATTTTAATTTAAGAGTCTAAGAACACAACGCTAATGGATTCATTTGTTGATTTTTGAAAAATTATTAAATTTATACATATTTTTTAAAGTATATTTTGTTTAATTTCGGGAAATCTTTTAAAGGATTTAATGAATTATTTTAATAAATTTCTCTAAAATTAATTACTGATCTTCTTCAAATTCATAATTATTTAAAATCATCGCAACAGTTGTCTTATTCGTCTAATCTTTCATAATCTGGTTCATAGCCGATGTTGGTGACGAAATCGTTAAAATAGCTTTAAAATTGCGAAATACGTGTAACTATTTTTTAGCAGATTGGTTTAGTTGTATTTTATGCTCCGACCTAAAACTGCTACTGAGATATGGTGAAATGCCCCAAAACTTTCCCTTAGAGGCTGAATTTCTAAAATCGCTGAAATACGTGTTTAACTATTTTTTAGTAGATTTGTTATACTGAATTTCACGCTCCTACCTAGAACTGCTGCTGAGATATGGCGAAATGAACTAAAACTTTCGACCCTCCATTTAACCCTTATGGGGTGAATTTTCAAAAATCCATTCTTATTGCTTGCCTAGGTCATAATAGCAATCTACTGTCCAAATTTCGTGATCCGGACTTCAGTCGTTTCAGCTCTGCGATGATGAGTCAGTCTCAGTCAGTCAGGAGTTCTCTTTTTATTATATTACTGTAGATAACATAATTTATTATTAGCCTTGCGTGAGTCGCATGTGTATCTCTGCGATACAAGCCACCATTTTCCTCTTGTAAGTTTGAATACATTACCTGGTTCCAGAGCAACTACTGCGGGTGAAAAATTGATACCGGTGAGGGTAATGTTGAGGGAACCACAGGTCTCGAATTTACTTGGTTTAAAACTTACATCAGGAAAATGGTGACTTGTGTCGCAGAGATATACATGCGACTAATGCAGGGTTAAAAGTGAATATATCATTTATTATTCAAAGATATATCCAAGTAAAGTAATTTCAATAACGCTTTTAAATTGGCAATGTCAGAAGGTGTTACATAATCAATGTACGACATACGATTTGTTTCTTGTAAGAGAACTCGCTGAGATTTCAAAATTGTGAGAATTGATAACTAGAAATTCACTATTTTAATGCGAACGTGTGTGATTATTAAGCAAAGGCCATTTGTAGGTTCGTTCGTAATTATATAAATACGTAGCACCTATAGTCGTCGTCTGGTCCGTCTGTCCGCATATAACAGCGGAAAAACTACCCAACCGAATGGTTTGAAATTTAATATATACAATCGCTGCTGAGCCATTTCAAGTTTTATGAAAATCGAATCAAAACTTTAAAAAATATTAATAAAAGTTTTCTTCATTCTATTAAATCCTATCATACGTAATTAATTCAATGATATCTCATGATAGGTAATGAATCTAGGTTGCCATGGTGATTACGTCCCATTTAAGATGGAGTCTTATTATTTTCGTATTCGGAATTTTGAAACCGAATTTGTATACTAAAATTGTTTAATTATAGCAATCCTATAATCAGCTTTTCGGATAGATGTTTCCGAAGAAATAGATGTTAAATGGAAAAAGAGTTTAAATACGGATTTCAAGTTCCGAAATATTCAAAGCTAGGCTTAAGTTTCCCCATTGGAATTTTCAGTCAATGTCAACAAAAGATAAAATGTTGCCAACTTAAAATGTACTTATTTTATTACGGAAATTAATCATATCATAATAACAGACGATATAATTCATTTTTTCATTGAAATAATAACGATGTTTTTGTTTTTTTACATTGTCTTGTATTGGATATTTGCACATAGTATAATTTTAATGTAACAGAATTATAATTGTTTGTAAAAGTGTATTGAAACTTAATTTTATAAAATAAAAGTAATATCTATAATATGAAATTCTGCACATAAAATAAATTTTGTATTCATGCATTTTTGCAGAAGAGTGCAACAGCTATTGCAGAAAAATCTGAAAATTTAGGAAACTAGTTATAGTACGAACGCACCTCATTTGTCCCGTTTGACGTACAATTTCCAACTTATTGATATTACTAGCTAAAAGTTTAGATACTATTTAAAAGTTTAATTGCTTAAAAGGCGTATAGCCGACATAGTGAAAAAGTATCCAAGCCGGGACTCGATCCCGAGTTATCAGTATAGCGCACAGACGTTCTACCAACTGCACCACTTAAAACGATATCCAGCCTGGCACTTCTCACTATCACATGTTGGCAAGGCTACAATCGCAGCACAAGATGGAATATATTTCCGTGAGCCACCAACCCTGGGGCAAACACGAAACTAAAGAATCCAGCCTCGATGATTGAATAAATCTATTTATTAAATAGAATTAAAAGAGGTTTAGATACTTTCAGATAGAACTTTTGAAAGGAAAGTAATTTGAATCCTTGTTTCTGAGAGAGGAAAACTAAAAACCTTTACACTACACAGCATAGGCGCTAACAAATGTGTATTCAAGGAGTGCATAACGCCCCCCTCCTCTCCACTCCACCTGTGATTCTTGACGCTTTTATCTCGAGTTTCTTTATCTTTGATGATTGACAAAAACAGGAAAACTTTCATTTTCAAGGTTAATCCATTAACGCCAGTTGACAAGAAAACTTGCCATTAGATTTTTTTTTCTTTCTGTTAATAGAGACGGCGGTAGTAGCTCCACTGGGAGATATCTTCTTTTAGAGATATACTAATAATGTACAAATGTTAAAATTAGCCTGTATATTCCAATAGATCTAAATAAACAAGTTACAGAATAAAAAGTTTTTTTTTTTTTAGTATTTAAACGTCGTCAATAATGGATTAGGGGAATATACTCCTTTCAAAGGTGACTTAAGATAAACACAGAAAATTTATGATTTATAGTAAAAAAGTTTTTTTTAATAAAGCGCCGGCTTATCACACAGTTCCTCAAAAAAACATACATATATATATATATATATATATTGCCGGCTCCAATGTTACACAACCTACTTCTTGCGTAAGATAACCAGCTTTCATGGAATAAAAACAGAAAAAAACAAGAACGAAAAATCGTGCGTCAAGCATAGATTATGGTTGGTTGGTTGGTTGGTTGTATAGAGTTTAATGGCACAAGGTCCCATTGGGGACAAGCTGCGCCAAACATAGATTATGAAACACTTTCCAACACAGCCAGAAAACTTAACGAAATTTCACCTTTAAATAAGGTAAAAGAAGATATGTAAGTAAGCAGTTTAAAAAAAAACATACAACACATTGAAAAAATACAATTTTCGAAATTGCCTTCCAGTGTCAAAACAGTAGTCGAATTATTTTGCGCAGCCCTGTATATGACCAATAAATGTGGATATGTAGCATAATAAAATTCAGTTCAGTTTGAATATTCCCATTTAGCAATTTTCACCAATCTATGGAAATACACTCGAAATATTTTGTACTGCCCTGTATATTATCTGCAGACTTTTGTACACATCACATATTAAGCTAAAAAGCAACTTAAAACTCCCTCGTAGCAATTACCAACCGTAAACGACAACGTATCCTTTTCTTGGCGTATATGAATTTATATTTCACAAACTTCTATTAGTCTACTAAATATAGTTCAGCAGGAAAATGCATAACACAATTAAAAACTACCCTTAAGCAATTCATTCCCGTAGTCTGTAATACTTACGGTTTCCCTTGTGTAGCACTGTATATGAACAACCGAGTTTATAAACGCACACTAACTATGAAAAATTTTGTTAAATTTAAAAACGCGAACCAAAGTTGTAAACGCACTTATCACACATAGATTGTAAATATCCCAAATGTACTTAACTGATATATTTTGTGTGTCCTTGTAAACAAACTCAATGCACACCACACTTTCAAGAGAGCAATTTATAGAGCACTTCAGTAATGCATATAATTCTCATTATGTTTGAAATAGTGAAATATCACTAAATTACACTGCAAACGATTTTTCTCCATAAAAAAATGTAACAATTCTTTTGTTTGACCCTGTAAATGAATAATAAATGCTTTGCACCCCATATTCTACAAAAAGCATTTTTTAACGCTCTTCATAATTATATATCAATTTCATCATGCTTTAAATGACATAACATTAGCAAAATGCAATTGAAACTATTATTTCCCATTGACTGTGATACAATAGAATACTTTTGACTGTCCCTGTAAAAAAAACTATAAGTGCTACACAATTCAGTTGAAATAGGGAACATGCTATAGTAAACGACAATAACATACAAAAATTTCAGGGCAAACCGAGTATATTTACGGGAGTTAGAGCACGGACAGAAGGCAGACAAACCGAAGTCAAACACTTTTCAACTAGGGGTTTTTTTTTTTTGGGGGGGGGGGAATGCTAAAAATGGAAATTCTCATCCCCCCTCTTCCACCCCACAGAATGCAAAATCTGTTTATTTCCTTCCCCCCCCCCCACCTCTCTCTCACACACCCTCTCTCCAAAAAAAATGCAGACATTGCATTTTGAAGTTATTTCGAATGTCCGAGAAATTTGGAATTTACATTGATTTTCAAAACCTTTTACTGCTTATTCACTCTTCAAATAATTAAAGACAAACATTCAGTTTATTCTATTATTTCATTTATTCGCAGTCTTCTGTTGAATTTTATTTATTTATTTATTTATTTATTTTTATATGCACATTGGAATTTTTCAACAATTTATCAATAAAGTGGAATTTGTTTTCCTTCATAGGACTGCTTTCAAAGAATCAAAGCTTGTTCAACATAATTTTTTTTAAGTTTGAATTTGTGTCGAGAGGCAGGGGCATTAAGTCTCAAATCGGGTTGGGCAGACACGAATCAGTGTTGACAAGTTAGGGAATATTTTATTCCAATATCTACCACTATTTCAGAATACTAATCTTCGCTTTATTTAATAACAGACATTTCGTGATTAAAATAAAGCGAAGATTATTAGTCGAAAAAGTGGAAGATATTTCGAATAAAAATAAAATTCCCTAATGTTGCAATACCGATACGAACTATAAACATTTGTTCTGAATCCCTCATATTAGTTAGCTAAAAGGTTATCCACTGAACCCAGTGGGTGTACATTCTAAAGCATAATAAAAAACGGAGAAGAGGGGAGGGGAGGTGTAAGGGGGTGAAACCTTTTATAAAAAAAAAAACAATTTTTACAAAAAATTTAAAATGATAAAATTTTTAATTTCTAGGTTATTTTGTAAAATTTTATTAAATAATTTTAACTGCTAAAATGAAACTTTTCAAATGCATTCTTTAAAGTGAATTATATCTTTAAAGTGTGTTAATCTTTATATTTCTTTGTGAAAGATTCTTAATATCGACAGTTATGTTTGCTCAAAGAAAGTGTGTAATCTTTGAACTTGTTACGATATCTTTTCTTGATTAAACACAGTGGTTGTAACAATGATGTACATTTAAGAATCGATAACATTAAACAACATCGTACACGCCCACCCAGCACCAATATTTGATCGGATAAAATTTCATTTTTAAAATATAAACAAAATCCGATAACCTTCATTCTGAAACTGATAAAATATGCAATTTTAAAGATCCATTTTTCAGTAAAAAAAAAAAGTTTTTTTTTTTTTTTTTTTTTTTGGCAGGGTGCGAAAATTCTGGTCGCCAGGATGCCATTGGCGACCAAGGATTTAAAGGTGGCGTAACAGTAGAGTATTTGAGGCAAAATCCTGGCCAAAATTACTTTTAATGTGTTTTAAAGCTTAAACCATTGCTGTTTACTTACTATTAGTAAATACACTTAATGTTTATACATAAATGTATGCATCTATTTAAAAAATAAATATATAACATTTACTTAATTGTTTACTGTTTATAAGATGAAAGTAATTGTTTATAGGTTTATTTAGACAATAATATTTAATTAAATGTGGTTAATTTTACTATACATAAAAGTTTATTTATATAAACAAATGTTTAATATATATATAACTTGCATTTAGTATTCAGAAAAATTGAGTCTATAGTATAGAGAGTAGTATAGCTGGTTTTTGACTGTTTTTAATTAGATTACCAGTCTCCAAAAAAACACATATCTAAAAATGGCAACAATTTGTGGAACATTTTTTTATATATAAATTTGCCGTCAAAACTATAACCAATACGATTATAATTCAAAAATGGTCCGATAAATCCCGACTCAGCTTTAAAAAGCATTGAATATATTGGATAATATATTTCAATAAATATGTTTCAATAAATTAAATCTAAAAAGGCTTAAAAAATAACTCATTTTCAATTTTTTTTTTTTATTATATGAAAAATAAAACTACTTAAATGCACATGTAAAAGTAAACATGTAAACACAATAACAAAGCTGAAACATAATTAAAAAAAAGTATGTATTCTCACAAAGAAACTAATTCAACTGAGGCTAGGAGCCACCGAATATTACCCATGCTCCTGAAATAGACATACATCAATGCTCCAGTTAGTCCACAACTATAAAATATGCTTCGCGAGCGCGAAGCAACATTTTGTTTATTCTTGCCAAAAATTGACAATCACCACTCTACACATTTTTTCTACTATCCCGCAGAAAAGAGTATTTCCCACCTCTTAACCGGCATTTCCACTATGATTACCCTCATTTAACCTAATTGCCAAAATTAATAAACATCACTCTCCGCATAGTAACTCTTCCTCCAGAAAAGAATATTTTCCACCTCTTAGCCGCCACTTACCCTATGGTTACCTAAACATATAAGATTCCACCCTTAAATATATTAGAATAACATTATTTCTGATTCTAGAATGAAATGTTAGTTTATATTCAATGCTATATTCGTTTTGCTTTCCATAATTAATAGAATATGCCAGTTCATTTTTTTTTTTTAGCAATGTAATGATGTCATATCTTCATGTTAGTCATGACTGTATGTGTATCTATGATTTGAAAATAACTTTTTACCAAATCAGGAATATAACCTGAATATTTTTATTAATAGATAATAGTTTTTATGTTTTATACAAATCCAGTAAGTGTTACTGTCAGTCAGTAGCATCAGGTCAGTTTATCCGCTTTTACCCGCATCCGACCCACGGTTCGAGTCGGCACTATATTTTTTAATTGCGGTTTGGGTCGGGTCGATTTCTACTTGTTTGCTGCGAGTCTGATTGACTTTAATTGTTTCGGGTCGGGTTTCGGTTGACCCGCTTTTTCAAAAGAATGTCTACAATATTTTTTCAGGTTAAAAAATATATATAGTAAGACCTACATAATGTACACTCCCGAAAAGCGGACACATCTATTTAGTGAACACTTTTTTTTATTCCTGACACATATTTGTAATGGTATAGTAATACTTGGAATAGTGGGCATCACCAAATCTACGCACACGTAGCATGTGTATGTGTGCATAAACTGTCACAAATACGATACATTTGTTTTTGTGTGTATCATAAACGAAATGTTGATAATGTTTTTCATATTCTGAGAAAAGAAAAAATGGTTCTTAACTGCACCGCAAAAAAAGAATAATAATCTGTGATTACATTTCTTATATACATTTTATTTTTATTCATGCAATAAATTGAATATATACTCGTTCATATTCGAATACGTATTTATTTTCATCTGAAACATAGTTCTGTTCAAACTTTTTGTGAAAATCCCAACAATCCGACGTGCAGAAAACCTAAATATGACCTGGAAGAATTATTCTAGGGTGAACCCAACTCCCAGAAAGAAAATTAGAGATATCCCGACCCGAAAAAATAAAATAAAATAGAAACACCCCGACGTTATTCAATAATCTTGAGGTGTCCGCTATCCAGAGGTAGCACTATTTTTTAATATTAAAGAATATAGATTTGTTCATTTTTCTATATAAAATATAAAATTGGTATTGGATATAATTGTACATTACTTTTCATAATAGCATTAAAACATGATTTATTGTCCTTTCATTGCGTGTTCGGGTCGGGTTGCGGGTCGAAGTATTTCGGGTTCGGGTCAGGTGCGGGTTGAAATATGTCGGATATGGGACGGTTGCGGGTCGCCGAAAATTATTTTTGCGTGTTCGGGGTCTGGCTGATCGAAGAATTTTTTTTTGTCGGGTTGCGGGTTGACTTCAAATGGAATTTGCGGGTACCTGTGCAGGACTCTACTGACAAGTAAATTGCAATAAATAGTAAATGGACAAAAAGGGGTTGAAATTATCTTCAGACAATGGATAAAGTATTTAAAACTGGTATAAAATTCTGGCGACAAGCATTTTCAGTCTCGCGACTGCCTTTACACCTGAAATTCTACTCCCTAATTTAAAGAAACTTCGTTTTAAAAGTTCTACAACGTCTTTTCAACATAATACGCATCTTAAGCGCATAATCACAAATTTACAAAATTAACTTTCATTTTAAATTTTATAAAATTATGCGAAAATATTTTCCCTAGCTGCCAATCTTTCCATTTTTATATTACAACTATTTTCGAATAGAATTCGTTTTATTAATGACAAAGTCTGATTAAATGAAAGGAAGATTTATATTCAGAAATAGTTTGGTAATGGAAAAACTAAATTGGCAGCTATAGAAAATAATACAGCATAATGTATAGGGCCGTAAATGTGTCATTTTAACACCTCACCTGTGTTGTTAATTACCCTCTCCCAAATAATTAGAATGATAAAAAAAAATGAGAATTATATATTTAAAATAATATTCTAAAGAAAAACTAAATTAGTCCTTCATATAAAAGAATCAAATATTGCACGAATCAAAGTTCATCTGAATATCCATAATGTAAGCTTGAATTGTCCAGACTGGGTTCGGGCGACACAGATAAAGAGGTTAAATGTTATTAAATTTTGAAATTTTTTTTACAGTTTTTACATATTCTCCAGCAGGTGGATCCAGAGGAAACGGCGTATTTCATTTGGATTTTAAAGTTTTATCCAGATTATTTTATACTTGACAAAAATTTGATTGAAATGTACTTTTTCGAAGGACCTTAATATAATTATTTATGGAAAGTAAAAATACAATATTATTACAAATCGCCGACTGATCACAACCCTCCCCCCCCCCCCTCTCCTCCTCCATTTTCTTATTTGAGACTAACATGTGTAAGAACAGAATTTTTGGAGTATTTTAAAAAAAAGATAAATGAGACTTTGCGGAAAAAAAAATCCCATTTTTATTTACCTATTACAATTTTTTCTCATTTTTAAAAGCTAATGCTGCAAAATTTTAAATTCATAAAATAAATCTGCTAAAATTTAAATATAATAATTTTTAAATACAATCTTTAAAGTGGTCTATAATTTAATGAGAGTTTGTATTTCTTCATGCGAGATTTTTATTGTCCTCTATATATGCTCAAATAAACTGTAGTCTTAAACTTGTTATGATAATACTTTTTTTTTATTATTATAGACAGAAGTCCCCGTTATATCACTAATTCGGATATATTGCTTTTTTCCCGTGTCTCCGCAAAAAATTTCAATAACTTCGATACATGTGTTGGTTGATTATAAAAAGTATTGTATTTTTGTAGCAATGTTGTAGTATTGTAAACCACATATAAGTTAATTTTAAATATAAGCATAAAACATTTACTAGTAGATTATCTTGTTTAATAGTTTTTAAACCCTTGATCCCGTTTTTTCTTTCCTCTCGGCACGTGCGCTATATCTCGAAGGTAGTACACTTGTAACATTGTCACATTCAAACATCGATAGCATTAAAACACAGCAGTGCACACGCCCACCCGAAACCAATTATTAATCAGATATTTATATCAGTTTTAAAACGTAAGCAAAGTCAGATAACCTACATCTGAAAGTGATAATGCAAGTACTTTTAAGATAGTTTTCTCAGAGAAATTTTTGATTAAGTTACATAAAAAAGAATACATTTTTTTTTTTCAGTGAAATTTTCAAAAGACAATGTTCGAAACTTCGTATTTTGTATAATTATTGTATAAATAAATATTACATTCTTGCAATTTTCACTAAATTTACAAAAAAAAAAAAATTATAAATTTAAGGAGACAAACTATTTTTTTTAAACACATTTTTAGATTTATATGATTTTAACTGAATCTTAAAGAAAGAAAGAAAAAGGTTGTTGCACTCTCCTTTTTCTTTTTTTTAAGTGGTGAAGCACCCTGGCGTTTTTAGATGTGAAAATGCTGCTTTGTTTCTAACACCAACCTCTCATCCTGCAGTCTTTTCAAAATATTTCTCATGTAGAATACAGTTTAAATGTTTTTTAAAAAAAAAGATGTAAAGACCAGCAATCGGGCAACATATTATGTAACGCAGCAATACTCAACCTTTTTTTCTCGCGGACCGCAAACCGATGTTTGCGACGTACAGGGAGATAACAAAAATAGTATAGCAAAGCAATATAACAAAGTTTGTGTTATCAAAAGGATCAAATATTTGTCGCGGAAGAAATGTTACCAAAAAATTTTAACACCACTATTTTTAAACAATAAACATCGTACTAGATTTCTATTACAAATGTTGCAAAAATAGGCTGCGAAGTTTTTTTTGTATGAAAATAGCAGTGTAAAAAATTTTTGGTGCCAATTTTTTCTGCGACAAACGTTGAACCCTAAAAAGCAGTACTAGCTATATAATAAGTATAAAACCTTTTTCTTTTAATTGTAGAAATATAAAGTGTAAATTTAATTTTGAATAATGTTTGATTAGTGTTGAAGATTAAGAAATGTATACAGCACTGTTGCACAAATAGAATAAAAATAACTTTTGACTAAAAAAACAGCATTTAGGATGTTTTAACATGATTTTAAATTAATTATCAATTAATTACAAGACCAATTTTGCCTTCCCATGAAAATATATCAATCAAATAAGAGTGAAAATCTTAAATACTTTTTATACACATCTAAATTAATTTTATAAATATGGATAAATGATTGTGTCTCGGGCCGCAGGTTGAGTATGGCTGATGTAACGGCTCTGCCTTCTTTCAGATTGTTTGTTGTTCTACAATTTAATACGTAATAAACAAATAATCCAGGATCATTCCACGGAATTTCGACAAATTTGATTTTTGCCGCACCGATTTTGATTTTTTCCATTCTTTGTATGTGGGGACACCTATATAGAAAAAAAATAAAATCCATTTGCAAAAAATATACATATATATCCTAAAAATCTTTTTAGTTAGAGGGTGTCCAAAACTGAGATTTTACACCATTTATTTTTTTTTTGTCCAACAAAATTCAAAAGGTTTATAAAATCCGGCATATATATATATATATATATATATATATATATATATAATTAATTTTTTAACTGATAGAGATCAGATAAAAATTGAAAAGATAATGTAACATTTTTTCTATTAGATCACGTAATTGTCGTGGATTTATATGTATTTGTTTTAATACTTTAAAATATACTAAAATATTAGGCAAAATGACAGTTTAAAAAAAAATATATATTACGAAGGGAAAGAGATGACAGCATGCATTTTTATATGTGATATTAATACCTCCGAACATCTCCAGAAAGAAACGCAAGCTTTTAATCTATTTCCCCATCAGAATTCGCAACTTAAAATGGTTAAAATTTTCAAAAATCACCATTTAGACAGCTTGAAACTCAAAAAGGGGAAGTGATATTTATATGCGATGTACAAGTAAATAACTGTATTATCTGAGAATTTTCTGTTTTTCCAACAAGTCCATGGCGATACAGAGTTTTGAAAATGGTGAAATGACAGCCAGACACGAATAAAAAGGACAGCTAGGAACAAGAAATATTTTAATGAATAAATTTTCTGGGTTTAGTTAGAAATATATTTCTGGAATTCAATGTACTTTTAATTAACGAAAACCAGGAAATTTATTTAACAAAATGTTTCTTACATAATCACAAAATAAGATCACTAAATATAATTAAAATCTAGAGAAATGCTTAAGTGATGCTAAAAGAGAAACAACAGAAGACTTATAAAAAACCTTTTAATGATCAACATACGTTTCAACGCTCCTACGGCGCCATTTTCAAGAAATACAACGATAAACAAAGTATTCTCGCAAATTTGGAAAAAATATTTGAAATTTATTTTCCAATTACTGGTAACTGGGGTTCCAGTATTATACTGTAAAAATTAGCATTTTTTTTTTTGGGGGGGGGGGTAGACAAATTAGGAGGTAGTAATAACGCATACAAAAAAAAAATTCTTTGATGAGATGTGATTTCAAAAACTGGCAATTTTGATTAATATTTTGGTATAATTTAAAGTACTCAATCTTTAAAAGAAAAAAAATATACATATAAATACACGACAATTACACGATCTAATTTTAAAACAAGAACGAAAAATCATGCGTCAAGCATAGATTATGTAACACTTTCTAACGCTTCCAAAATAATTTTACAAATCATTACCGTTTAATAAGCTGAAAGATAACATCTAAGTGAACAATTTGAAAAATGCATAACATATTTAAAAACGTAATTTCAGGAATTTCCAACATATACAATATTCGGAAAAATATCCGATTACTTTTATTCAGCCCTGTATATGATCTATAGATTTGTGTATATACTGCATAGGATGCTAAATTTTAGTTTAGTTAGGAAACGCGTAGCACAGTTTAAAATTCTCCTTCTGGAGTTTGTCAATAAACGGAAATGTGTTCGCGAACTTTTGTGCTACCCTGTATATGATCTACAGAATTTATACACACCAAGTAATAGACAAAAAGCGAGTTAAATTTAAAATCGCGTTCAGCAATTTAAAACGCACTTCCAGGAATTATTGTTAACAGACAGTAGAGAACTCTTGTGTGTCCCTGTAAATGAACGATGACTTCTATACACACAATATTCTGTAGTAAGCCTCTTGTAATGCACCTTAGTGATATATATAAATTTCAATGAGTTTAAAATAGTGAAACATTAAATAAACCGCAGACGTTTTTTCTCCATAGACGTAATGTAACGGAATTCTTTTGATTGTCCCTGTAAAGTAACTATAAGTGCTATGCACACCCTATTCCATATTAAACTTATTGTTATGCACCTTACTTATATATATCAATTACAATGTGTTTGAAATTGTGTAACATCATTAAAATAAACCGCAAATGATTTTTTCCCATAGACCACAGACCATAATGTAACGGAATTCTTTTGAGTGTCCCTGTAAAAAAACTATAAGTGCTACACACTTCAGTTAAAATAGTGAACATGCTATAGTTGACGACAATGACATAAAAATTGCAGGGCAATCCGAGCATATTTACGGGAGTTAGAGCACGGACAGACTTCAGACGGCAAACAAACCGAAGTCATAAACACTTTTCAACTAGGTTGGAAAGTGTTAAATAGTGTGTAGATTTCAGATCTTTGAATTTTTTTTTTGTTTATTTCTATTAATCCAGGAAATGCGTAAGATTTGTACATCTTTGAATTTTGTAAAATAGTTTTCGACCCCGTCTAAGTAAAAAGATTTTAAATGATAGAAATATTTGGCAAGTGTATTTAAAGTTCTTTACTATATAGGTTCCTACATAACATACTTACCAACCTCCGGCTTTTTTAAAATTAAAATAAAAAATACTTTGAACCAGAAAATTTGTTTAAATAAATGTGTCTTCCATTAAATGTGGTGGTAGTCATTTGAAATTTACTTTATTTCATTCATTAAATAAATTTCTGGTTCGAAGTATGTTTCTTTGATTGAAAAAAAAAGCCAGATGTTGGCATGTGTGACATACAAAGTATGAGGCAGATCAAAAATTGTGTGGGAACCAAAGAAAATAAAATTGAAAAATAGAATTAAGTTGAAATTCGACGGAACGACCCTCAAGTGGGAATGGGAACTATAGGTAAAGTACCTTTACTCAAAAATCCGTGCCCGAGTTAAACTAAGAAATTATAGAAATGAAGTACGTTTTTCCGCGTTTATAATTTCATAACAGTTTCATCATCATAAAAGTTTAACCCTTTTAAGGGCAAAGTACTTTCGTTGAAAAAATATTATGATGATTGAATGAAAACAGTATTTGCGAACGAATTTAGTTGAAAATAGGTAAAAACTTTCCTTCATGAAAATTATAAAAGCAAAGATTTATTCCAAAATTCTGGTGTCGTTGTGGATTTTGGAGTGGTATGAAGTGGATTAAAAATATATAATGTCCCACCTGTCTTCAAGGGTTTAAGAACTGCTGGTTTATAAATAGTCACTCAAAATATGTAGATACAGTAAACATTTAAGCACATAACGATATATATGCGAGCATTTCTCATAGTAGAAAATATTTTTTTGTATCAACATTTAATCAAAATAACAAAGAAAATGTTTTGCACTTTTTTTCTTTAGATACGAAAGTATTGTAAATCAAGCATTTAGAGATTATATGAAGAAAAAGTTCAAAATATAGTATAATGTATTTTAGACTTCTTTCAAAATGACCTTAAAAGAATTTAAATTTGAAAATTCATATTTTTACCATCTGTCAGGCGCACATCTGGACTTCCGGGTTCGAACGCAGTGCGCCTGTTTTAAAACCGTCTTAAGCACTTAACTCAATTCTAAAATGCTCTTATAACCCTTTGTATCACAGCGCTGCATATCTGCAACATACCCAAAATTCAATGTTTACTTATACAATAAGCTATAAAAGATGATTCTAATTATTACTGCTGATCTTCCAACACAGCAGATATAACACAAATTGTTCATAGAATTCTCGACAGTGCAATACTGAGTAAATTTTTCATGCCAAAGTTTTATTTATCATTTGAGCAGTTTCATATCGTTATTGCTAAAATGAACTTCGTAAATTTTGTCAAATTAAAAAGGCTGTAGATAAGGCGTCCGAAAATAGATTTTTTACAAAGTTTTTACATATGCGACCTACTATATATTATATATAATGTATTATTTTACATTTACGAATTTTTTATAAATTCGCATAAATTTACAATTTTGTATTAGTACATTCACAATATTTATAAGAAGTATGTAATTCTCTGTTTATTGCAGATGTGAAACAGTTACTTTTTATTCAGTATTTTTTTTTTTTTATGTTCTAAATTTAATTATTTTTTACATGGTTAAATTGATGTATTCTAACATCTGAGTAAATATTTTTTTTAAATCTAAGTTGTTGAGTCCCAAAGGGTTAAAGTGATTAGTGGCCTTCATTAGGAAGTGCAAGGAGAGGATATTTGAAATCCGATTCAAAAAACCTTATTTATTAACCTCCAAATAAGTAAAACACTAAGCAACTTCCGAGGCAGCCTTCACTAAGCCTTGGCAGCGCGACTGTCAGATCCACTGCATCCGACCGAGTGTTAAGCTTTGCAAATAATTTCTGAAGTGTTTTGTTTTGAAATAATTTTGAAATACCGAAAATGTTATTAGATTTATCTTGATATTAAAAGGCTAGTTTCCAATTGGAACAATGAGAAGTTTCAGAGATTAATCAGAGATAAATATTAAGGATTAGTAAATTTGGCGTAAAATAACAGTACAGTTACGCTAACAAATCGTGAGTAAATATTGTTCATTATGTACAGTTTGGAGCAAAAGTTCTGCAAAAAACTTTTGAAACTTATTTTCAGCATATAATCCAGTTTTTCAAACTTTCATTCCAAATTAAATAAATGACACAGAATTTTTAAAGATAATTTTCTACATAATTCAAAACTTATTTTATTTGAAATTAATATTATTTGAAAAGATTAGAAAGATTAATGACTCATGAGTCATAAAAAGCACATTTAACCAATTAAAAGGGATTCCTCATTAAAATTCCTTGATTATGTAAACAGTTCAATATTTTGTAGTTTTTGTTTGTTTTCTTTTGAATTAAAAAATTATTTGCAGATTATCATAAATAAGAATGCATCTCGTTTTCGATTTTCATGTACCCCATATAGAAGAAATGATATGGGTAATATCTGATGCAGTCCTCTTATGTTTAAATATCAGATTTGGGGAGCTAATTCGCCATGTCCAATACTGAAAAGCATTGAGAAATTTATTTTAGTAGTCGACATACTCTTACACTTCTTATATTCAAGTTTAGAAAGCTGTATACTCCAAAGAACAAATTATAAATGACTATACGATTATTATTAAGAGGACAGTACATCTTTAACTTTCGCAAAGCATGAGAAATTTGTAACGAGTTTGACATTTCTTTAAAAAAAAAGGTAACGACTCTATACGCACCAAAAATTCAGAATATATTTAAGTAACTATGCTTAACTATGTTGAACTATGCTTAAAAATTTTTAATTTGGATAAATATCAAATAAAAATTCAGGAGGTGGGTTTGAAAGTGATAATTAAAATTTTTAATTTGGATAACATTTCACTGCGCGCACAAAAACTCATGCAAATTTCATGGAATTTCATAAACGTTATCTTAAATTAAACATAAGACTCTGGACTATAATTTGAACTAAAACTTTTCTAAACAGTTAATTAAATAAATAGTAATTAACTTTTAATTAGAAAAACTACTAATTTTTACATGCATTCAACCTCTTAATACTAAACACAGCTTCACCATTCTATTTCATTTTCATGATTATATCAATATTTAACTAGGGTAACATTTTTGAAGCTATACTTCAAACGGTTTTGAAGATATCATGCGCGCAAGAGTAAAAAAAAAAAAATGCATTTTGAAAAAAAGCCTTTTAAAGTTTTAATTCTATTTTAAAAATATAAAATTCATAATAAAATAAACAAAATTACTAATTTCATAACTTATTCAGTATTAAAAATAAAGTAAGATGCTAGTTTAAATTGATAAATATAAAATAGTTTGTAAAATGGTGCAGAATATAGGAACATGCGTCAAAAATAAATACATTTATTGGTAAAAATGTAGGGCTTATTTTTGCAAAAAATAAATAAATAAAATAACTTAAAACATACAAGTTAAAATTTTGTTTCGCATCAATTATTAAGTGAATTAAATATGCGCTTTTTATAAAATGCAATTATTTAATGCAAAATATAGGCCTTTTAGTAGGGATTCTGATATTTTAATATCCGATTCACATACGTTGCAGCACAACAATTCGGATAGTTTATTAAAGTAATACTAATATAAAAAATTCAGTTTCCAAAACTGTCAATTGAAACAAAATAACTGTCAAATTCATTACTTTAGTTTTTATAAGAAAAATTAACACCATAGATCATAAGTTTTATAATAGCATTTTATATAGTGATTACCATTAAACAGACGATTTCTTTCACGCTATTATTCATCATAAAATGTATAATAAATACTAAGATGTTCATTAATATTACAAAATTAGGAAAATATTAATCTGAAAATAACAGTTTTGTTTCAAATTAAACGCTTAATAGCGAATTAAAAGTAAACAGCTAAGCAAAAGTGTGATCATGTTTCAGAGTAAAAGTAAGTAATCAAAAGTATACAAACTTTGCGAAAGTGGAAGTTTAAGTTAATATGTTTTAAAAAGCTTTCTTATTATGTACGATATTAAATGAAAACCAATTAACGCATTTAAGCATATTTCCAAAGTTGCCATAGTGTGAAAGCGTGATAACAAAATGTTAACAATTCGCCATGACAGTTTTCGCATGGCATTTAAATCTGAAATGATGGAGTGGTATGTGCATGCATTTCCCCTAATATCTCAGTAAATAATTATCACACAATTAAAAGATTGGTATCAAGTTATTCAGAATAAAATATCTTTCTAAAGATGTAAAACTCGATTTTTGGACCATTTTAAAGGTGTATCCTTTAATTTTACGATTGGAAATACAACTCAGCTTGCTTAGCTTCAGCACGTTGTAGCAAAGGATTTCAATTGACTGATAAGAATTTGACTTAATTTTCTCGTACCACTTAACTTTCGCCAAATTAATGCAAGGAACCATTCCTTTTCATGCAGAATGAATAAAACTTCTCGTCAAAACTTAAAATTGCACAGAAAAATGCTCTAAAATATTATTTGCTTCGATTTGTTTAATTGTCGAATACTGATACACTATCGACCACTGGTGTGTTTGCTAGAAATAAGAACGTTAGACATTTGTTAGACTAAGTCTCTTCCCCTGCCAATTTCCGCTTTTTACCTACCAAAACTATGTTTGCTGTTGTAGCCGCTTTCAAATGGCCATTAGTACATTTTCAAAACAGCCAAAATCCTGCAGATCAGGAGTCACCGACCTTTTTACCATCACGGGCTTCGTTTGAAATTTTAAACAAGTTTTGTGGCCGCATTCATCGACTGTATGTTTTTTCATGTATGTGAATAGAGTGTACATTTTCATAAATATGCACAATCCAGCACACATGGATGCTGAAAGAGCATAAATGTATATTTATGAAAAATACGCATAACGAATAAAAGTGCAAAAATAAGTGTGAAATATAATTAGTATTTCACATATTGTAGTTATTGTGACGGTCAGTATCACAAAAAATAAATTATGATTTATTCATAGAAATAAATAAAACATTAAAAGGAATTGAAAGACATGTCACACTTTGAAATAAAAACTTCATTTAGAAATAATAGGTTTGACGACTATTGTTTCTGGGATAATTAAACTACTTTTCAACAAATGCAAAATGCATATTTTTAAATATAAACTTTAAATTTTGTCATGTGTGCAAGAAAAGAAATCAGTGGCAATAAGTGCGAGCGTGGCCGCTTGGTTGATGACCCCTGATATAGATTATCTAAAACGCTTTTATTCTAGTTTATTTGACAATAGCTAATATATAAAATGCATTTGCCTTATAAGGAAAACATTACTATTTAATGCCTATATATCGATGCATTAACCACTTCTTCGTGTTCGTTTCGTTGAAAAACAACAAAAACTATTAACCCTTTCCGGCGCGGAGTAAGTCTGCTTTTAAAATGATGAAATTATGGACTGACACCAGAATTTACAAAAGAATTCATTAGTAAATAAAAACTTGCTTATTTTCCCGTATTTTATAAAAGGAAAAATTTAATTAAATATTCTTGGTGCCGTTTGTCAGTTTTCGAGTTGAGTTGATTAGGGTTGATTATTGACGGCCAATTATCTACACATGGGATATAGGCCCGGGGGGAGTGCCCTTCGTGGGGGGTCTTTCTAAGGGAACCTAACCCGTATTTACGCATGGATAAATCCACGGTTCGAAGAAAACCACGAAAACTCCGAACGATTAGGCCGACGGGCGCGATTGGGATCGAACCCAGCACCTCCCGTCTACCAGCTTCGAGAGCTTGTCAGTTTTCGAATTAACCCTTTCAGGGGCAAGTACTTGTGCTCCTGTAACGTTGAATTCCCACCGGAATTTAGGAAAGAATTTAGTTCAAAATAAGAATAAGCAATTTTTCAACTTTTTCACGTCAAAGTTAAAAAAGTAAAATTTAATTAAAAGTTTCTGGTTTGAATTTTATTAAAATTAAGTGGTATATAATATATACCACCGCCCCTCAAAGGGTTAAAATTATGTGTCCTTTTTTGTGGACACCGCCCGCTAAAGGGTTAATAACCGAGCATACACAGTTTTCTTGACTGTAACAAATGAACTTTTGTATTCTAAATGAATTACTCCCAATTTGTGTATCAAATGTAACTTGAGAGAGATTTTCACAACATTCAAAAATAAGATTTTCCCATGGATAATTTTATTTCTGTTAATATTATTAAATCATTCAGTTGCAAATCTAAACTCTATGATTAATTTTCTTTCTCTAAAAACTAATTTTTACCACTTAATTTCCTTTTAATACTGAACATGTCATGGTAAACCTGAATAACATATCAATTACATTGCAATTTGAGTATATTTACGCGATTTAGAGCAGAAGCAGAAGGACAGACATACGGACAGAAAAACCGAATTCATAAACTCTTTTAGGTAGATTTCCTAAGAAATACTACCTATTATATTCTCCCCTATCTTGGAATTTCTGAATATTTTTTGCAGATCTACGCCGATCATGACTCCCAGAACCCAAAACCACCCCCAGTTAAAAACTTTATCTATCTATATCACTTTTTTATGGACACAATAACTGCACAAATTCTGCACAAATCTCTTCAAAACTGATACATAAAATCAAGCGGCATAAAATCTCGATCAAGTTCGTTAATGGGCAAAATCAACCCAAGGGGGTGGGGGGCTTTTTGTGAAAACAGAAAAAAACCCATAACTTCTTAATTATGATACGTATCGAATCCGTTTAAAGTTATTATTACGTCTAGGAAAAAGGCCGAAAATTTATGTATGACATATTTTTGATATCATTAAAAATGGCCTCAAGGAAGTAAAAAATAAGGGTTTAAGAAGAAAAAAAAATTCATAACTTCGTCCATTCACAAGATATCAAATCCGTTTAAATTTATTATAAATCCTCTTAATATTATCTACAACTTTTATAATGACAAGTTTTTATAGGACCAACCCTTACAGCAAAAAAAGAAAAAATTAAAACAAAAAATCCTGCCGGCTCCGCCTACAGACATAGGTAGATTTCGAAGTGGGCGGTCCCAACTGTCGCATCATGGCAAAATGGTCATTTCTTCTGCAATTCGCAATAAACAGGCGCCCCACGGTCTGAGTCTTCGAAATCTACCTGTGCCTGTAAGGCCGAGCCTTCAAGGATTTTTTTCAATTGGGTTAGTGTTAAAAATCTGGAATAATTTTACTCGACTTTCATAGCACTGGTCGAGAAAGTAAAAGTTACATAAAAATAAAGTAATAATTAAGTTTGACACAATGGAATCTGTTGTATTTAGAAACTGGACACTTTACCTCTGCGCTACCAATGTAACTTAATTACATCGATCTACATACTTAATTACATCGCTGCAATATTTATCACTTATCACATTTCCTTGGTGATTTTCCCTATTATAGAATCAGTTGCAAAATAGTTTAAAAAGGGTTTAAATACCTAATCCGTCTGCCGATTTGTACGAAATTCTGTACATGTACAGTTATACAGTTTTTGAGACAGTGGCTTATAACATTCACCGAATGGCAGCTCAGTCGGAAAAACCAAATGGGTGTTACTGTTTTCACTCTCGCACAAATAACGATTACAACACTTTCCTTACACTCTGTGTTCGTAATGTAAAAATATTTGAGATTACCTGTAAATTTAAAAGCAGCAAATATATATTTTTTTTTAATCAAAAGAATTGAGTTAAAATAAGATCAATCTAAATTTTAGTCATCGCACGGAAATAAAAATAGAAGAACAAGAAATATAATAACAGTTCTAAAAGTTAAAAAGAGGTGGGGAACAAAACATTGAATTTTGGCCCCCGAAAAAATAAAAGAAAATATCCTTTTCCTGCGATATTTTTTTATTATTTTAATATAATTTAGAATGTTCATTTTCTGCCTCTCCGATTGTTTTTGTTCGAATATTGTTTAAATGTGTTGTACAAGAACAGAAACGTATGTTTATTTAGCACATTTCCATATATTTCAATTGTATCAATTTGGTTTATTTTCGATATGAAGTTCTTATAACATCTTCGTAGTTTAACACTTTCCAACATAGTTTAAAAGTGTTTATGAGTTCAGTTCAGTTGGTCGGCCAATCTATCAGTGTTCTAACTCTGATTGCTATGTAATTGATATATGGTATTGGGGTTTATTATGGCATGTTCCCTATTGAAAATTAAATGTGTAGCATTTATAATTCATTTACAAGGACACTCAAAAAAATCCCGTTACATTATGGTCTATGGGGAAAAATAGTTTGAATTTTAATGATGTTACACTATTTCAAACATTCTGAAATATCGACGATATACATCAGAGTTTCTACAAGACATCTAGAAGATGCTTACTGTAGAATATGATGTGCATAGCATTTATCGTCCATTTAGAGCGGAACACAAAAGTATATTGTTACAATATTGTCTTTGTCTATGAGCAAAAATTATTGGAAGTGCGTTTTCAGTTGTAGTATATGCGTTTTTAAGTTTAACTAAAATATTGCATATTACTTGGTGTCTATAAAATCTTTAAATCATATACAGAACTGCACAAAAGAATTTGATTAAATTTCTTTTATCGACAGAAATTGCTGAAGGGAATTTTCAACTGTGATATGCGTTTCCTAACTGAACTAAATTTTATCATACTATATAGTATGTTTACGAATCTGTAGATCATATATAGGACTACATAAAAGAATTTGGATACTTTTCTGACTATAGAGGGTAATTGCAGAAATTGGGATGAGCGTTTTCTTAATTGTTTACTTAGATACGCGGGCGGGGCTAGTTGAGCTTAAGCCGAAAGGTAGGGTCCCCTACCTTCCCGATTTGACCTTTACTTAGATATAATTTTTCATATTTATCGGTGAAGTTTTGTTCAGTATACTGAAGGTGTAGGGAAGTGTTTCATAATCTATGCTTGACGGTTGACGCAAGATTTTTCTTTGTTTATATGTTAATATGTGTATATAGTAAAATAAAACAAACTACGACGGTGTTAAGAGGGCTTCATATCAAAAAAAATAATAATAATAATCAAATTGATACAATTGAAAAGCGTTATAATTTGCTTTCTCATTTTGTGTAACATTTTTAAAAAATCCTCAAACAAAAATCACGAGACGCATGCACTAAATTACATTAAAATATTCAAAACATTACTGGAAAAAGCAAACTTTTTTTACCCTGTCGGAGGTCAAAAATAAATACCTATCTGTCCACCTCCTTTCAACGTTTTGGATGAACTAGTATATTGGAGCAATTGCAAAACTGTCTCCTATAAAAATCATATCAATTAAGTAATTTAAACAGCACAATAAATTAAATCGGTTTAGCAAATGGGTTTTTTACAAAATGTATTCTCATATTCAGGATTCTAAGTGTGAAGTTTCATTGAATTGTGTGCATTTAAACTGACGATATAAGCATCGCATAATTCAAACAAATAATCGAATTTTGGCACCCCCATTTAGATGGCCGCTACCAAAATTGAATGACAATCAATTCCTATTGTAAGGATTCCAAATTTGATATTTCGTTGAATTCTGCGGATATGAACTGGAGATATAAGCATCACATAAATCGAACAAATCATCATTTTGCAGCACCCCTCTTGGGAGATTTTTCCTAATACGTAATCAGGAACAGTTCACATTAGGATAGAACTTCATATGAAATTCCATCCTATTCTACAGTAGTTCGTGAGTTAGAGCGTCCACAAAATTTGTGTCACAGACAGACATTTTCTAAAAACAGTGAAATCGTGTTCAGGACCTACTAAAACGCACAAATTCGTCGAAGACAGAATGTCGATTTTTTTTACTAATCCAATGCTTTCTCTTCTTGTATAGATAGAAAAAGTGAAAAACAATGGGAGTCGTAAATAGAACGCATAAAAACTCTTAAAGATCTATAGATTTAGTAGAAATAAATATTTAAAAAAATTAAAGGTCATTCGGTTTAAAGTCTAAATATTTCTCCAAAACTGATCAGTTGTTTTAACAGCACATTATTATAAAACAGGCAAAGGATGTCACACCTTCGTGTTCAATATTTTAGTATTGCAATGTTTTAGATCGAGATCTTTGAGAAAATTGCCTGTCGAAGGGATAACATAACACTAAAATATTTTAACGATAACACTCATCTGCAAAAAAATACTTTTGAAAATAGTTTTAATTTTGATGACTCATCTTATGATTACCTATTTATGATAACTGTACGTGATGGAATTACTTTATTTTCAATGCTAATTGCAAAAATGAAATCCATTTATTTTCTATCACGTAAAGTTTTTCATAAAAATATTTCTTATTTTAAAGAAAATAACGAAATTTAAACATTTTATTTTTATTATTTTGTAAATTCATACAAATTACATTTATATCCTAGTTTTATTTCTCATAAAATAAATTAACGTACGTTAAAGATTATAGGTTCTTATAGTAACCTCTCCCCCCCCCCCCCCCCCCGCCTCAAAACGTATATATGCAGTTCACCAGTTCTTGTAACTACTTAAAATTTAATAATTTCATCTTTCCTGGTTAGCAACAATTAATGCACCAATTTACTCTTTTAAGTCAATAAACATGTTTTCAAAAATTATAAACAGTATTTACTGGTTCCAAAATATACTAAATTCGTAATAAGTAGACCCATTTGTGATAGCTGTACGGGAAGGAATTTTTTCATTATTTTTCCAGTCATCAAAATCTATATATATACACATTAAAAAACATTTTACAAACGATTTACTCATCGCAGACCTAATTTTTTTTGTTTTCATACAATAAATCATAGATTTTTATTTTTAAAAAATACAGTAGTTTTAGATAGCCAAAATTTTCTATATATTTTTTTTAAATTGGGAAAACATTTAAATAGATTTTATTTACATCGTAGCACAGATGGTTCAATTATTAATGTATTGTATGAATATTTAGATGGTTCGTGATTTATATCTTAGATCCAAACGTAGAATTTTTTTTCTATTTTGATTTCAGAAAAAAGTGGTAAATTACTTAATCTTAAACTGTATTATTTGACTTTTACAAGATTTAGCTTTGAATTATATGCAAAAAAGTTGCATTGCCTTTATAATAATAATAAATAAGCATTTAATAGGAATAACCTTTGTTTTCAAACAAAACTGATATTCATTTTTCGGAGGGGATGGTGTGAAACAAAAAACAATTTTTTTTATATTAATGAATGCTCATAATTAATCAGAATTTATTTCAAAATTAGATTTGAAATATCAATATTTTGATTATGCTACGTAGGCTACGATTAGGAATCTAAAATATAAATAAAATCGTAGAACTGGATGTTGAACTTTTTGCTTTTTACAATTAACTACTAATTCAAAGCATTTAACATTTAATCTACAGCCTAATATTTAGAATACTAATGACATACTGCAGTTTATAAGGGATCGTACCCAAAATACATTTAAAATTTCAAAGCCCCCTTCGATGTTTGTTATAGTTTTTTTTTTTTTTTTTTTTTAGATTAAAATATCAGCAATAATTTTAATTGGAAAAAAATATGAAATTTGTCAAGGATTTTTTTTTAATAAGTAAATTTTTAAAAACAACTGAAAACATTTTAATCTTCAATCTCCTTCCTCATTTTACACAATTTTATTTGACTTTTAAAAATTCGTAAATGATTATGCATTTTGCACATGAAATTATGCATATGGAACTGTGCATAAAATGTTTTTAACATTTAAAACATTAATGAAATTGCAGATATGAAAAAGCTGTGTAATCACAAAACACAAATATATGGAAAATACATAACAAAATTAAATATAAAACTCATAAACATATATAAATATATAATATAAAAAATAACGTTTTCTCTCTCAATTATACTTATGGCTTTCGTCTGGGATTTGTATAGTTTATAATTAAAATAGTGGATTTTGAGTTTATCATTTAAATATTCTATTAAAAAACCTTTTAACTCTCAAATTTCATATTGTGAAGAATATAATATGGACATTTAAATTCTACAATTACATTATTTTTAAAGTAATTGATGAAAACAAATTGCAAAAATTGTTACCTTGAATTACAAGTTCCCCAAAATTTCTTTCTACGTTGCCAAAATATTAATATATTCTTCAATATTCCCCGTAAATTACGAGGAGAGAAAAAAATTAAGGAACACAACTAAAATAATCAACTCCATATCACAAAGCCGACTTCCTATTTCGTAAGTTCTAACCTTGCGATAAGAAAGGGTTAAAGTCCGAAAAATCGAATTACAATTTAGGTACAAATTAAACTAGTAACTCGTCATTTTGTCTTCCAATGTTCGAGTGAGGGAGACGCGGAAAAATCGTCTGACACCACGTGTTTTCACTGCCGAATGCACATGTTCCATTGAAATTTTTTGAGAGCAGAGATAAACAACTTGCAATCAGATTGATATGCGTAGCGTGTATCAGCCTTAGATTTTGAACTTCAGACGCACGTAAAAAAAAAGCCAATGACGAACTGTATTTAAGACGAGCCTCATTGGGCCAAGGTCAGATTGGCGCCCGATTTTCCCTTGCAAACTTCACTGTGCAAACACAAGGATAAATCTGTCCATTATTTTTAATTTTTTGTCATTTGTAATATAAAAACTGGTTCACTCATTTAGCGTACGCGTTGAAACAGAGAAAGCGCATCTATCAATCATTTTTATCAATAGAGAAAGAGAAGTTGATTATTTTTACTCTATTTTAGAACTGTGTTCCAGTAATAGAGTTAAATGCAAATACAATGTATTTAAGAAATATTTCCCATATGAAGCAGCGGATTGTTTTAAAAAAATAAATAAGTGTTGAAGGAGCTTGCGATTTTCATATATCTAGGCGTGTCTATTTATAAAATTTTGTATTTAGATCAGGGATCACCAAGAATCACGTCTAGAAGATAAAGCCGCGATACATTACATTTTTCATTTCCATTTCCATACATTATGGCATAACCGTCTCCCAGGTCTGCAAGGAGGGCCATCGCTAAGATTTTTTATTGAGGGGGGAGAGGACCTTAAATTTCCAAGTCAAATTTCAGTATTTGCCAACTCATTGAAAAGCAGAAATAAATAGTTTTCATCAATTCAACAAGTTTGCCAACTAGTTTTATAATTTTGCCAAGTTACCACAATCAGAAAATGTAATATATTTCTTATTTGTAAAAAGTTTTAAAATATTCCCAATAAGATTTGTAACTTTTGCCAAGTCTATCAGAAATAGAAAGTATATTATAGTTTTTATTAAAGTTTTAGACAAATTTGCCAACTAAAATTTTTAAATTTGCCAAGTGTAACAGCATTCAGGAACGTTTGGTGGGGGAGGCTCCCCCCCCATCCCCCCCCCCCCCCTTAGCGAGGGCCCTGTGCAAGGCACAGGTTTCTCAACCAATTAGCGTGTTCATTGGTTGTTTACGTCGCCCCTTATTAGTTGGGTCTTATGATTTAACACCTGAAACGCCAACACATAAGGACGATAACAACATAATGTAAATGGACCTAAAGTGTGTCAACCGACATTCCAGTAATGCTTTAAAAAGTGCTAAAAAGTTAAAGCCGATAAATATCGAACGACGCTAAAGGATAAATGTTGATCGCAGCGACATCTGGTAGCTCAGATGTAAACATTGTATAAGTATAGCGACTAGAAGATACTTTACAATGTTTGCGTTCGAGCTACCATATGTCACTGTGATCGACATTTATCGTTCGACATTTATTGACTTCAATTTTTTAACACTTTTTGGAATAACCTGTTGCCTATTTCTTCTAGATTCTATAACCAAACTTTTCTGACCGTCAATCTTTTCAAGAATTTCCCAACTATTTATCGACCCTTTCTAATTTACTGTCTACTCATTAAAATGAAACAATAAAAAGACGTTTATGATATTTGCTTATATTACATAATTTTAATATATTTATATATAATCAATTGTTACGTGTGAATATTCATTAAGTTTCCAAAATTGAATAATATTGTGAGCAAGCTGGACTTAGCCCGTCTAGGGTCTAGACAAGTACACCACTGCTTTCGGAAGCGTATCCCCAGGGTCCCCAAAGTGCAATTTACACGCAAACAGAAAATAAATAAATAAAATATTTTATTCTAAATTATACGAAAATAGCCAATAAAAATATCAAAAAAGCATGTAAACAGAGATTTCGTGACATACATAAAAAATTTTTTATTCATAACCGCCCTGACAAATTTTCTGTGAGAGGCTTCCAACCTTTCTCTACTCAATGCAAAAAGAACTGGAATATTACCTACAGGACAAAATAAAGTAATTCAAAATAATGTATTTATGCATAAATCACATAAAAAAATATTAGTAACAAATCGAGTGCGCAAAAAAAGTTTCCTCCCCCCCCCCCTCCCACTTTTTTGTCATAATCCGCTCGCGACCTACGTTATACACTGCCGATGCATGACGTTTAAAACGTCACATGGAGTGGATCATTTTTTCACGGCGATTGGTGCAAAACGGTGGGCGCGCCGCTTTGAACCAATCGCTGTGTAAAAATGATCCACTCCATGTGACGTTTTAAACGTCATGCACCGGCCGTGTATAACGTAGGTCGCGAAACGCTCCAGCGTATTAAATCTCGACCAACAAAATACACGGCCGATTCATGACGTTTAAAACGTCACACGAAGTGGATTATCTTTACACAGCGATTGGCAAAAGCGTCGCGACCATCGTTTTGTGCCAATCGCCGTGTAAAGATTATCCACAAGTCGTGAACCGACCGTGTATAACTGCGACCAACGCTATATACGGCCGGTGCATGACGTTTATAACGTCACATGGAGTGGATCCGAGGCTAACGAAAACGAAAGGCTACCGCGGTGCTTTACGCGTATCTTTTTTTACAGACCGCCGGAGTCACGTGATGCTCGAATGCACCAATGCAGGTGTACGAAAAGAGCATCACGTCACTCTAGCGGTCTGTAAAAAAAGATAAGTGGAATGCACCGCGGTAGCCTGTCTTTTTCGTTAGCCTCGGAGTGGATCAATTTTACACAGCAATTGGTGCAAAACGTTGGGTGCGTCAAAAAATTAACAAGAATTATATTATTGGAAAGAGATTCCGCTGAGAAAAAATAAATTAGGCGTTTTCTTTTTTTTTTCTTTTTTTTATAATAATACAAAAAACATGAATATCAATAAACATAGAAAAGTTTTTACTGTCAAAAAGGATATTATGATAGGCAAATAATGTTAATTTTAATCATATTTTGCTCATTTAAATTTTTACGATTATTTGAAATATATATATATATTTTTTTTTAACATACTCTTTGATATCTTCAATATGAATTCGTTTCCTTTTCTTTCCCGTTGCCACATTTTTAGATCAAATAGAAATTTCGATAACCATTCATTAAATTTCAACTTTTTGGTGTATTGTTTTTACATGAGAAAACGACACCAGGACTTCATTTCATTTATAAAACATGAATTTTCAATTATCTTTCAAACTTTTTGTTTAAATAAAGACTGTATTTATTTAGGCTTATTAAACTTATTTTTAAATATAGCCATAAAAGCAAAATTTTTATTAATTTTTTTTTTTTTGAAAAAATGTTTGAAATAAATAGAAATGCATATTTGTACATGATTCATAAAGTGACATATTTTTTTTTATAGATAAGTATTAGTCCGTACGAAAAACTATCCCTGATGAAGGTGTCGTCATATTTTAAAGCATGCGCAGATTTTCATTCGAAAAAAATTAGTATTTTATTGCAGTTAAACACAGTGGCGTAATTTCCACGGACTTCATCGTCCGCAAGTGCATAAGTTTAACGACATTTACCGTACAATCTTCCAGAATCCTGATTTCACTAAATTTAATAAATATGTTAAAGTTGGTGAAAAAGTTGTTAGTATTTCATTTTCATCGGATACTAGGATCTGCATGTGACATCATTCACGTGAAATTCAAAGAAGAGCCGATACCACTAATTAAGCAAGGAATTCTCCCTCCGCCCAACCCCTATTTTTTAATGGCATTTTGACTATCAAGAAAAGCAAGTAAAAAATTCCGGTATTAATCACCTAATCTGATACTTATCGGTTATCCCGGATTCGTGAGATGGGATAATTAATCAATCTTTTAAATTTTAAATTATATAAATCTATAATTTAAAATATCTCTGTGACCCCATTGTAGTACACGTCTGCCAAATTTCGAATATTCTACAATCCTAAATTATAACACAACAATTATTATAACAATGTTTATCCATAATCAAGGTGCTTTTTTCATAAATAAGAGACCTTTTTCGTGACTGAAAATAATAAGCAACTCTATTGCTTAAGCTTAGCAAATAAGCATCTAGGATTTGAGCGACTTTGGGGCGTGGTAAACATTATTTTGATATTGTTGGTAGATGTACAGTTCTGAAAAATGTGGTGCTAGAGATAAAGAAGATATTGAAGATTTGTTTTTTAACTGTTATGTTTCGCTACATTTTAGTTTCCTTTCTAAATTGCACATATCTTCCATTTTGCTCAAAATGTGAAATGTTTTGGAATAGAAACATAACGTTGGATGTTGATTTTTTTTATTACTCCAATCAGCTCAAAGTCATGTCTGAAATGAACTATTAATTAACAAATTTCTTCAAAAATATTTATTAACATAATCACTTTAAACAATATTCTTTGACACGAAAACATAAATTAAATGGTAGTACTAATGCTAATTTCCTAAATCCATGAATGCAATACACGTAAATTAGAATAAATAGAAAAGATAAAATAAAATAACTAGGAAGTAAATTTACTCAAGATATTTAATCTTAGAAAAAGCGTACGAAATTTCAAAATGCTTGAAAGAAATTTCAATGATATTTTATAGAGAAATATAAATATATAAATTGGGATCATCAGATGTATTGTCTACAATAAAATGCGATGAAAAGTTGATTAATTGTACATGTTTTTAATTATCGTAAATGACATTTTTTCCTTAATTAATGCATTGATTCGTCTTTAAATTTTACGTGAACGAAGTCACGGATAACAGCTAGTTAAAAATATGCAAAAAAGGCTCTTTACTGCATCCATTTGACCTTTAAATGATTCAAAACTGCAATCATTAAATTCGTTTTTCTCATCCCCCCCCCCCCCGCAAATATATCAGTATGTTTTAATTGACAAAACTTCAACCACTGTTTTTCAATTCACTTGCTATTTTTGGGGAGCGATCCTTCAAGTGCATTTAATAAAACTAAGGATAGAATTTTTAGAAATATAAAAAGTGGATTTTTAAAAAATAAAAATGCTAAGTAAATAGTAATTTCTATTTCTATTTTTATTTTTTTACATATGTCATGACATTTTATTTATTTGTTCTTAAACTAACTAACTTTTTGGAAATATGATCCTAAAAGGTTATAGAACACACTTCTAAGAACAGCATACAACAAAAGGTAGTTGAAAATGTTTTTAAAATGGGAGAAATGTACTTTTAAAATTATCTTTTTTTTTATTATTTTACTGCAAATACTGCATTTTTGCTTGGTTAAATTATTTTCCTTCATAAAAGCATTTAATAATCAGTCAATAAAATATTATAAAATATTCAAATAATAACTTTTAAAAAATAGTACAAAGGGTACCATAGTCCCCTTAACTTGTAACTCCTTTATAAGTGTACCTATAAACCAGGCATGTCAAACACGTGGCCCGCCAACAACTTATCTGTGGCCCGCGAAGCCTTTGGCAATTTACTTGGGTTTCGTGTAGTTGCTAGAACACGCACGAAAATACTCTTTGCACGAAAACGCTTACACTAACCATGGTCTAAGAGATGAAAAACATAAGAAATATATGTATATCAGTGTTACTAGTTTCGTGGGATTTTTAAATTCAGAATGCTACCACTATTTTTGAATAGTAATATTTGTCTTATTTTTCCGTCATTAAATGAGGAGAATATTTTTCTTCAAACTGTGGTAGCATTCTGAATTTAAAAATCTGGCTTATCTGGCAACAGTGCACTGTATTGACAGATATAACTCAATTTTAAATTTTAGCACAAAATAATCTGTGGATACAAAGACAGCAAATCGGAACGTGGCATCTGAGTCTGAGAATTTAAAGATTCATAAAATTTTTACAGTATTTTACTTTTAATTTGTATTTGTTTTATGTCGAAACTGATACTTTATTTTACTACACTCTTCGATTTTACACTACTTCACAAAATAACATCCTTTATTTATCAAATACTAAGAAATGTATTGTAAATTTAATAAAATTCGGCGCTAATTAAGAACAGTTAAAACTTTTTAAAAATCAAAATATAGAATTAAATAGCTTTAATTGAGTCGCTTTGAAAAACACACAAATTATCACTTTTGTCCTTGGCTCAAACCCCCCAAATTTGTCATCTAGGTTCTTCACTTGCGCTTTAGACATATGAATTTTGGATTTATAAGCTCTTTACTTATTTTAATTACTTAGGTTAGTAATTATGCCATTGTTAATGATTCCTGTGTGATCTTCCTTTTTTTTAATCAATATATACACACATTTTATTGACATACTTTCATATATCGTAGGGAAAAAATACGTTAAAAGTTCTTTATCACTATGAATAAATATGATTAATAGAAGATGAACATCGGAAAAATTATAAAGATGATTTACAATACTATTGTATTGAAAGGAAAATTAAAATTTTATGCTTGATATGCAGACACTGTTGGAGTTTGGAAATAATGTAACATTATTGATGCTACAGCACAAAGTAGTATAAAGGAAATTCACAAAAATCTGGATAAATATAGAACAGATAAACTGTCGTAATTGAAACTCATACTTCTTAAAAGAGAATCAAAGTGCTTTGACCAAGTCTATTGAAGAAAATACATTGGCTTAAAAAAACTAATTATCGTGTTTATTACATTGAAAATCGCGCGAGTCGAAATCATTCACAACGAAATTGAAGAATTTATGTCTAGAGCAGTTAAAGAAATTTGAAAATATTTTAAGCATAAGTACCATTGCTAGAAAGATTTATATTTAGCCGGATAGATTTATAAATGCTGGATATGTGCTTAAAACTTTTGGTGCTTATAAACTTGTATTATATTTGTACGCACATGCTTAATCATCGTCAGTGTGAAGATAAACAGATCTGCCTTCTTATTGAGATATTTGACAACTTTCTATCACAGAGTTTTAACTATTTAGCAAAGTTATCATTTTCATTTTAAAAGAACAAATTATGAATATGGATTATTAAAATACCGCTAATAGACAAAGTACATAGAGTTTTCATTTGAAATTACAAAGCTCCTAAGTAAAATTGAACTTCAAGACAAATTCAATACTGCTATCTTGTTATTTGATAGTATTAGCATTTTGAAATAGCAAGATAGCAGAATGAAATTTGTCTTGAAGTTGAAAATTACTTTGGCAAAACAATTTTCAAAAAGAAAATGGATTACCTTTTAAATATTTCCTCCAGGCATTGTTACAAAAATCCTCAGTGGAAATTCTTAGAAGATTTTTTTGAAAAAAAAATATTTAAAAAAATATTCAAAAGAAGATTTTTGCATTTCAAGCAATATGAAAATCAGTTTAATCAATTTACTTCCTCTCTAATGACTAGGGCTGTAATTGTTGTACAGAATTTAATCAAAAGTGCAGTTAATCAAAATTCAGTACGATCCCATATTAGAGCGAAAATATATGGATATGGGATTTCCAAATGTTTGTAATTATTCATAAATTGACCGATTTTTTAAAGTATAGTGCAAAAATAAAAAAAAAAAAAAATTGCTGATTTTTACTTCATTTTCACTCATCCCAGCTGCCAGTATTACACCGTAAAATCAACAATTTTTTTTTTTTTTTTGCAGTGTGTGCAATTACTCATATTTTAACTATGTTCAGTAGCGCACTTTTATACGACATCTGTGAGTAGCTGACAATCTTTTGTTATTTTTCAAGTCAAATAAACATAATTTGAACCAGAAAATGTATTTAATAAATGAAATCAAATAAGTAGCGCACAGATATAAGACACATTTTATTAAATACATTTTCTGATTCACAATATCTTTATTTTTATTTTTTACTTGAAGCAAACAAGGAAGATTGATATCTATGCCTTTGCTAGATCAAGATAAACAGATCAGAGTTTACAATTATTTTTTAAATTTAATACAATTTAGAAAATTCATATTTTTGTAGATTTGGTTGATGAAATGTAATTATGAGTATTTCTTCGAAAAATAAAATAACAAATTATGTACTATAATAATAATTTTGGAACTTTGCATGAATATTTCTTTAACATGCCTGTGTTTCACACGTGCACATTTTATTCTACATTCACATTTATTATTAAATGATCACATTTATACATTCACATTTATTCAGCAATGGTACTACTTTTACAATCTACTTTTTTTTATGTGGCCCGCGGCTTTGTATATGATGGTTAATTTGGCCCGCGCCGGTAAACGAGTTTGACATGCCTGCTATAAACAGTAGATGGCAGCACTAAATTTTAGAATTGCCTGGTAAAATAATTCCAACATTTTGTTTGCAGCTAGTGATGGGCATAACGTTTATTTTGATTATTCGAATGAATCATTCGTTCATGTGCAGAAGCATGTCTGTCAAACTTCAAATTTTGTTTTATTCAATTACTACCAGAAATTTTGAAAAAAAAAAATATTCTGCAGAAACCTTTTTTTTTTTCAAAATTTCTGGTAGTAATTGAATAAAAAAAAAATTGAAGTTTGACAGATATGCTTCTGCGCATGCCCGAATGATTCATTCGAATAATCAAAATAATCGTTATGTCCATCACTATATGCAGCATAAAGCTTCATGAACTTCAGTGAAGATTATTTACAGCTTGCTCACAGATCGGACATATGTAATTAATCAGATGCTTCACCGATACAGGTCTTTCTTTGTCTGATCGCGAAATCACGTAGAAATAAAACTTTAGTTAGGTGACTTGTGAGTACTCATTACCTGATATAAATGTCGAAATACGGTTTTCACCATCAGAAAATAGACGTTCGCTGCCAACGTAGTACGTTTTAAAAAATATATTTTCCTGCATTTTAAGTATTTTTTAAGACGCTATTAACTGTGAAATTTTCACTTGAGCAAAATTTTCATAATTTATCAATTTTTTTTTAAATTCTTAAAATGTAAAAAAATAATTTTTGAAAATGCACTACATTGGCATCGAACGTCTATTTTCTGATGGTGAAAAAAGTATTTAGATATTTATCTTAAGTAATGAGTAATCACCCAATTAAAATTCCCCGTGAGTTAACATGGTATTTCTCGATCGGCGATTAACAGTAAAGCGTCTACGTCAGTATACAGGGTGTCTTTTCTTATTTTAATCATTGACCTACAGCTAATTTCCAAACCGGTAATTTGACAGGTATAGTTTTAATCAAGGCCGTAACCGGATAGTGGCAGGTTGGGCGACCCTCTTTCCCCCCTTCACCACCAGTAATTTCTTGTGAAAAAGTTTCTGAGGTTATAAAGGAATTTCCTGATAATAAATTGCGGAGTACGAAACGGTTTTCTGATTTTTGTAAAATTCGTTATCTATAAACATAATAAACTGTTCTGTTCTAAATTTCAGAAACATACATTTTCATCATGAAAAACATGAACTTCGACTTCTCCCCTTTTCCTAAATATATTATGATTTCATTTTTAATCATTTTGTGACGGCGGATATAAACTGTAGATGGCAGCACTAAAGTTATATATCTTCACTGTAGGATGTATTAAAATGTTCATATAATATGTATAACTAGCTGACATGCCCGGCGTTGCCCGGGCCGTGATAATAACCTTAAAAATACCTAAATCAATGTTGAATGAGTTCATATTTTTAAATGAAAATCTATCCAAATGAACTAAAGAACAGTCGTTATATTTAATGCCGATTTAATGTCGATTTAATTTCTGACGTTTTGATGTATTAAACTTTCAATTCTGACGGAAAGTTCCTGAGGAAACCTAAATAATATAAAAGGCTCCCCCATCTTTCCTCTTTTAAACTCAAAATAATATACAGTATTGGGCAATTTATTAGTCCCATTCGAAAAAAATTTCCAAAACCTTGTTTCTAAGATGATTATATTAAAATTAAATAAATTAAAATCATGCACTCGTGGCATCATAATTCACTTTTATATTTTAACAGAATAGTAAGGCTACTATAATTTGTGACTCGTGCTATAGCCAGTATACGTCAGGACACACGGCCATTGTCATTATCTTTTTACGCGTGAAGATTTCGTTATGGTTCTCCATTGTGAAATTTGATAATTTTTGGAATTCAATTTTTGAAAAACGGCATAATCATTAAATTTGAAATTTATATCAAGAAAAATACAATTTTTTACCTTTCTAACGAAGTTTGTCTAACAATGTTTAATTTTCCGAGATTAATCTGTGGCAACGATTACCGAAAATCCCAGTCGTCAGCAACCCATACCTTTTTATTAAAGAGGATAACGTAATTTAAAAAGGATTGCTAATATAATATGAAACGCACAAAAATTTAAGTAAATTATATCTATAACAAATAAATAAATAATTGATTATGTATATAATTTATTATATACATAAGATTTAGTTTTTATATACATAAGTATATAATTTATTATATACATGTTTAGTATATAAATTAGATATAATTTACCAAATTTTTTTGCGTTTCATTCATATTATATTGGCAATTTTTTTTTAATTACGTTATTATACATATTGTATTGATATCTTCTAATATAAATTCAGTGCTTGTTCCTTATTTTATCAATCATTGTTAAAATTATATTCTTGCAAAAAGTTATCCAATTCTCATTTCAAGAACCATTAATCTTCTAAGCATTAACAGATTTACTAATATAATAGCAATTATTAATTTTTATCTCTTATAAATAATATTGATTGTTCCTATTACAACATCACAATTGCTCCAGCATATTATGTGTAAATTCCGTGCATTAGTTCTTGAGATAGAGCGCCCACAAAATTTTTGTCACATACAGACAGACAGTCACTCACGGACAGACATTTTCTAAAAATAGTCAAATCGTGTTTAGGACGTTCTAAAACGTATAAATCCGCTGAAAACCAGAAGTTGAAATTTTTCACAAATCCAATACTACTATATTTTTGTATACATAGCAGAAAGTAAAAAAAAAAAAAAAAAAAAAAAAAAAAAAATCAGAAAATATGAACCAGTTGCAAAACTTTCTGCCTCGGACATGCAACAGTAAAAAGCTCATTAATAAATCATTAACCCGTATTTTAGGAAACTTGTATTATTAAAAATTAGGACTTGCATTTATGATAAGTTCAAAATTATTCCAATAAAAAAATTTAAGAAATTGTATTTTTTATTAGAGTAGAATTTATTACCTTGAATGAATCGTGTTTGCGAAATGAAATTGCATACAATAATTGATTGATTCCAATACAAGAAAAAATAAATTGGGGGATTCTCTTACTTTTTACCCAATTTCTCATAGGAAAAAGGGGTAATGTTTTTGACCTTGTACAATGTAACGTTCTTTATTGGCTGTTAACTAGAAACAGATGAATGGATTTTAATGTGGTGCCAAAATGTTTTTCTTGGCTTCCCGAGTGTATATAGCCCATGTTTCCTGAAGTAACGGGATATCTCCAAAATGCATTGTGGTTGTTCTATTAAAATGTATATATATATTGAAGTTATAAAAATTTAACAACAAAACGTTAATAAGTAAACAATAAACAAATTAAAGACAAAAATAGGAATAATTCTACGGCTCTAAATATTGAAATAATTTAATTACATCATACACAAGGATAAAAAAAATCATGCATCAAGCATATATTATGAAACACTTTCCATAACTTACAGAATATTATTAAGAATTTGCATTTTTTCATACAATGAAATCGATCATAATCCGTTCTGTAACCGGCTTCTTTTGTGCGCCCCTGTAAATGATGATAAACGCTACGACTCCTTAATCTATAGAAAATATGTTGCATTGCACTTTAGAAATCATTTTAATTTCATTATGCTTGAAGTATTATAACATCATTAAAATGCATCGCAAATGAATTGTTCCCGTATATCATAATGTAATGGAAGTCTTTTGTACATCACTATGTAAACGAACTATAAATACTATTTATTCTACACGGAATTATTACGGAATTATTTTGTGTGTCCCTGTAAACGAGCTTTAAATGCTACACATTTCATTTTCAATACAGAATGTTCTATAGCAAACATCAATAACGCATAAAAATATCATGGCAATCCGGGTATATTTACGAGAGTTAGAGTACGGACAGACAGACGGCAAACAGACAAACAGAATTCATAAACACTTTTCAACTATGTTGAAAAATGTTAAAATGGAATCTTTGTGTTTCTCTTTTCTTTTGTTTTCGTTCAATCTCAAGTAATTGATGCAACATCATGTCATTTTTCGCTAATAATTTCTAATAATTGTTACATGTTGTTCTCAGTTATTTAATGCAGGAAAGTGGCTAATTGTATTAACTAAGTAATTTGTATAAGTGGCATAGCTTGCAATAATTTTCGGTGTAAAATTATGGCTCTTTACAATGTTGATAAATATTGTTTATGAAATATAGGCAGGCATGAATAAACAAGAACGAAAACTCATGGATCAAGCATAGATTAGGCAACACTTTCCAACACTTCCAATATATTTTTTACTAATCTTTACCGTTTAATAAGGTCAAATATGTTGTTTATTTAAACAAATTGAAAAAAGCATAACATATTCAAAAACACAATTTCAAGAATTACCAACAATATTCGGAAAAATATCTGAATTTTTTTTTTGTGCAGCCCTGTATATAATATATAGATTTGCATACATACTACCCAGAATGGTAAATTTTAGTTCAGTTAGGAAACGCGTAGCACAATTTAAATTTCCCCTTCTGAAATTAAATCCCTATTAAATCCGTTAATAAACGGAAATGTACTCGAGAACTTTTGTGCTGCCATGTATATGATCTATAAAATTTATACACACCAAGTAATAGACAAAAAATGAGTTAAATTAAAAAACGCGTTCAGCAACTGAAAACGCACTTTATTCAATTATTGTTAAAAGACAGTACCGAATTCTTTTGTGTTTCCCTGTAAATGAACGACAAATTCTATACACACAATATTCTAAAGCAAGCCTCTTGTAATACACCTTAGTAATATATATCAATTTCACCATGTTTGAAATAATGAAACATTATTAAAATAAACTGCAAACGATTTTTCTCCATTAGACCTAATGTAACATAACTCTTTTGAGTAAAAGAAGTATAAGTGCTATGCACACCATATTCTATAGTAAGCCTATTGAGTGATATATATCAATTTCAATATATTTGAAATTGTGTAACATCATTAAAATAAACAGCAAATGATTTTTCCCTATAGACCGTAATGTAACGGAATTCTTTTGAGTGTCCCTGTAAAAAATTATAAGTGCTACACACTTCATTTTTGATACCGAACATGCCATAGTAAACCTCAATATCATATATCAATCTCATGACCAGGGGTCGGAAAAACTACTTTTTTATTATAGCGAATTACAACTACAACTACTTATTCGAAAATGTAGTTAACTACAACTACATGTTTTAAAAAGTAGCGACTACAAACTACTTTTCAAAAGTAGTCACTACTTTGCTACTTTTAGATTTTGTCAAGGGTTTCCACTTACACTATTAAATTGAAGACACGGATTAAATAATAAAGCTACTCCTCGTTATATTGCGTCTGCTGGAGATATAATTAAATAAATGCGACATAATCGAGGACATTAAAAAAATATAACATACAAGAAAATGTTTTGTGTTTGTCTCCAAAATGTTAGTTTATACACACATTAAAATTTCGATGCAAAATTAAGAGAGATATTATAATCTAAAAAATTACAAACAACTTCAAAAGGAAACAATAAATAAATTTGTAAATAAAGCAATTCCGAATAATAAGAAACCCGGCGTTAAAACATGAACACTTAATAATGAGTGAATAGACAAGTGTTGCCAGTAAGAAATCAATTCATTTGCTGGGTTAGAACTTGATTTTAGCAGCAAGTGTCAATGGGAAAAATCTGTGACTTTACCACTGAGATTCGCAAATTGTTGAACAGAAAATATTTTGCATAAAATAAGCAAATTTCAGCCATGTGATTTGCAAAATATTATTTTTTCACCCCTGAAGTAGCGTTAAAAGTAGCGTCGGTTCTTGCTACAAACTATTAATTTTTTGTATCGCGCTACTCGTTACACTATATTATTCAAAATGTAGCGCGCTACACTACAAACTACTGTGAAAAGTAGCGGCTACTGTAGTTTCGCTACTTGTAGTGCGCTACTTTCGACCCCTGCTCATGATCATCCGGATATATTTACGTGAATTAGAGCACGGACAGACAGACAAACCGAATTCATAAACATTTTTCAACTATGTTGGAAAGTGTTAAAAAAGTTCGCCACTGCTGCCGATTGTGTACTAGGCGGTACGTTATATTCCTGTAAAACTGGTTTCCTAGCATTGAGAGTGCGAACGCAGGGAAGGATTCATCCGCAACAGAATTTTACAGGTTTAGTCTCTTATCTGCTGTTGAAAAAGTATAACTGAAAGATAGGAGGGTGCTAGACTTCTTAAGAGGGCTCGGTAGCCATTGAACATTTTTTAGTATTTCAGTGTTTCATATCTTTTTAGCATACTTACTAGCGGCCCGTCCCGGCTTTGCACGGGTAGGCAATGTAATTTTTTTAGTACATTTGTTTTCCTGAATTTCGCGGTCCTACCAAAAACTGTTGCTGAGATATAGCGAAATGACCTAAAATTTTCGAATCCCCCTTTAACCACCTTTGGGGGGGGGGGGAGATTTCTAAATTCACTGAAATACGTTTAATCATTTGTTTAATAGGTTTGTTTTCCTGAATTTCGCGCACCTACATAAAACAGCTGCTTTAAAACAGCGATATAAAACAGCGGCTGAGCTATGACGATATGATCTAAAACATTCGACCACCCCCTTTAATCACCTTCAGGGGGGGAATTTCTAAAATCGTTGAAATACGTGTTTAATCATTTTTTAGTAGATTTGTTTTCCTGATTTTCGCGCTACTACCTATAACTGCTGCTGAGATATGGCGAAATGACCTAAAATATTCGACCACAACCCTTTAACCCACTCCGGGAGAGGAATTTCTAAAATCGCTGAAATACATGTTTAATCATGTTTTTAGTAGATTTGTTTTTCTGGTTTTTGTGCTCCTACCTATAACTGCTGCTGAAATATGGCGAATTGACCTAAAACATTCGACCATCCCCCTTTAAACCCTTCGGGGGGAGGGGAATTTCTAAAATCGCTGAAATACATGTTTAATCATTTTTTTAGTAGATCTGTTTTCCTGATTTTCGCACTCCTACCTATAACTGCTGCCGATATATGGCGAAATGACCTAAAACATTCGACCACCCCCCTTTAACCCCTCGGGGGAGGAATTTCTAAAATCGTTTAAATATATGTTTAATCATTTTTTAGTAGATTTATTTTTTTGATTTACGCGCTCCTACCTATAACTGCAGCTGAGATATGGCGAAATGACCTAAAACATTCGACCACCCACCTTTAACCCCCTTCTGGGGGGAATTTTTAAAATCGCTGAAATAGGTGTTTAATAATTTTTTAAGTAGATTTGTTTTCCTGATTTTCGCGGTCCTACCTATAACTGTTGCTGAGATATGGCGAAATGACTTAAAACATTCGACCACCCCCCTTTAACCCCCTTCTGGGGGGTATATCAAAAATCGCTGAAACAGGTTTTAATAATTTTTTTAGTAGATTTGTTTTCTGGAATTTCAAGCTGCTACCTATAACTGCTGCTGAGATATGGCAAAATGACCTAAAACATTCGAACCCCCCTTTAACCCCCTTCTGGGGAGAATTTCTAAAATCGCTGAAACAGGTGTTTAATCATTTTTTTAGTAGATTTATTTTCTGGAATTTCAAGATCCTACCTATAACTGCTGCTGAGACATGGCGAAATGACTTAAAACATTCGACCACCCCCCTTTAACCCCCGTCTGGGGGGGGGGGGATTTCTAAAATCGCTGAAACAGATTTTTAATCATTTCTTAGTAGATTTGTTTTCTGGAATTTCAAGTTCCTACCCATAACTGCTGCGGAGATGTGGCAAAATGACTTAAAACATTCGAACCCCCCTTTAACCCCCTTTTGGGGGAATTTCTAAAATCGCTGAAACGGGTGTTTAATCATTTTTTTTAGTAGATCTGTTTTCTGGAATTTCAAGCTTTTACCTATAACTGCTGCTGAGATATGGCAAAATGACCTAAAACATTCGAACCCCCCTTTAACCCCCTTTTGGAGGGAATTTCTAATATCGCTGAAACAGGTGTTTAATCATTTTTTAGTAGATTTGTTTCCTGGAATTTCAAGCTCCTACTTATAACTGCTGCTGAGATATGGCAAAATGACCTAAAACATTCGAACCACCCTTTAACCCCCTTCTAGGGGGGAATTTCTAAAATCGCTGAAACAGGTGTTTAATCATTTTTTTAGTAGATTTGTTTTCTGGAATTTCAAGCTCCTACCTATAACTGCTGCTGAGATATGGCAAAATGACCTAAAACATTCGAACCCCCCTTTAACCCCCTTCTGGAGGGAATTTCTAAAATCACTGAAACAGGTGTTAAATCATTTTTTAGTAGATTTGTTTTCTGGAATTTCAAGCTCCTACCTACATCTGCTGCTGAGATATGGCAAAATGACCTAAAACATTCGAACCCCCCTTTAACCCCCTTCTGGGGGGAATTTCTAAAATCGCTGAAACAGGTGTTAAATCATTTTTTTAGTAGATTTGTTTTCTGGAATTTCAAGCTCCTACCTACATCTGCTGCTGAGATATGGCAAAATGACCTAAAACATTCGAACCCCCCTTTAACCCCCTTCGGGGGGGGAATTTTCAAAAATCCCTTCTTATTGCTTGCCTAGGCCATAACAGCAATCTACAGTCCAAATTGCGTGACCATAACTTTAGTAGTTTCGGCTGGGCGTTGATGAGTCACCCAGTCAGTCAGTCAGTCACCGTTTCCTCTTTATATAATAGTATAGAAGATATAGATTAAGTGGTTTTATGAAGAAAAATGATTTATTCCAGAAACAAGAAAGAAAAATCATGCGTCCAGAGTACACTGCAAAAAAAAAAAAAAAAAAAAAAAAAAAAAACTGTTGATTTTACAGTATAATACTGGCACCCCAGCTGCCAGTATTATACCGCAAAATTAACAGTAATAAACAGTAAAATAAGCAGTAATACACTACCACGCATGTGCATTCTTGCAGTGCAGATTATGCAACACTTTCCAACATATTCATAATACTGTAATAAAACTTCCCCGTTTAATAAAGTGAAAGATGGTGTCTGAAATAACAATATGGAAAACGCATAACACATTTAAAACTCAATTTCAACTATTACCATACATACTCGAAAAAGTATTAAAATTCTTTGTGAAACTTTGTATATGATCTATAGATTTGTTTATGTACTGCATAGTACGCTAAAATTTAGTTCATTTAGGAATCCGGTTTCAGTCTTTTAGGCAAATATAGTAAATTTTCTTCTCTGCTATTTTTGAATGAATTTGTTAAGTAATTTTTAATGTTTTTCGCGTTTTGCGGTGAATTTTTAACTTTTTTTTCTGAAACGGAATAACTCTTCGGTAAATTTTGTTAATGTAATGATTGAACTCAAATTAGAAGAACAGGAATTTGGCTCCTGTAGCAACGTGAACGACGATGCTGAAATTTTTAATTTAATCTGGATCGAAATAAAAAAATCACAATAATTCAAGGTTTGTTTAATTCGAGGTTCGTTTCGGAAAAACCTACCAGCTCTGCTCTGCTAATTGCTAATAAGACGTTCTCTTACTCCAATTCGATTTTCTTTTACTCAGCTTATTCTGAATTTAGCACTCTTAAAGACAAACGCCTCGATTTTCCATTTTTCTCTCTCCTAATAATCGAAATGTTAGCTTAGCTGCATAAAACCACGTGGCTGCTTCCTGTTGTTTTTATCCCGGGAGTTTTACATCTGTTTCTCTACTACGTCACCCACATTTTTGATTGGAGAAGTTATAAAACGTCACAAGCCACGCCTTCTATTTTATTTCCTGAAAATCCGTTTGCAGATTGGTTTCATTTCGCTTCTGTACGATGTTTTTCCAGAGGAGCATTCAAGTTGTGCTTGGAAACAATAATGTTTATGCAGTGAAATTTTTAATTCCAAATGCACTTATTTTAAGAACAAAGTAGATGCCAACTAAAATATTTTAAGGAAAAAACATTTGGAGTATTGACAGCTGTTTCTTTGTGTGGTATAATCTTTTTGCCAATCGAAAGAATTTAGAGAAGCAAGTAGCAATATGTAAACTATGTTGGCCTTCACGTATTATAAGTTTTACAGAAGATAATAATTTGACTGTTATGAAAATAATTTAAAACACTTCAAAGGCATAAAAAAATCGATAACAATAGTTGAGGACTTAATAAAACAAAATCAAGTTTTTAAGAAATTATCCTAAAGTGTTTCATAAAAAATACCTGATCTGGATACAAAAAATAAAAAACTGGAAATATATTTTGAGGAAAAGGCTCTGCTACATTCTATTAAATATTTTCTTGTAAAAACGTTTATTCGTAATGAACTATTACATGTCATAGGATAAAGTTATAAATTTGTTTCCAGTCAGAAATATTGAAAAGTAACTGTTTTTCGAGATTAAATAATATGTGAAAATAAATAATATTATTACCAAACACTTTCCAAGAAATTTTTCTGAAATAATTTTGTATAATATATATATTATAACATAGAAAACGCCTGATTTGTTATTTTAGACATAAGAATATTTAGTAGGCATCTCTCCCTTTGAAAAAAGAAAAGAAAAGAAATTATTAATTTCTTTTGCTGTTGCTTCATGAGAGACGGGCCGGAAAAAAATATATATAGCATTTTCGTATCAATACTGGTTTTCTAATTGGTGAAACGGATTTTAAAAATGATTATTTTTATTTAAAATTATCTTTAAAAATTTTTGAATCAAGATGGGATTTGCAAGCTGGTGTCAAGACAAATGGCTGATGATGATGCGTACAAAACCTCACTACATTTCAGTCCTGGGTCGAAAACGCAGTAGCATTTCCAGCCCACCAAAATTCACAGCTCGCGAAGGCAAATGTGGCAACAAATTTGGAGCATTTTTAAGTGTAGTCACCATGTTTTGCAGTATATCGTTTGGAATATTGCTTGTTCTGTCCAAAAACATCGACTCATCTTCATTGACAACTTATTTAGTGTCCCTCATCATAGCTGGATTCGTAGCTATAACAAGTGGTAAGTGAAAACTTATTATTTCAATTGTTACATTTAATTTGCTCGTTTTATTAAATATATCCGAAAGTTATCATATATATTATTCTGTTGCCAACGTCCCATTTTCTATGAATTTACTAAACGCACAACAACGAATGAGGTATCATTCGAAAGGTTTTTGAAGCGGCTTCTGACATAGTACAGTCACATTTCGTTAAAACATGTTTTTTTTAATTAAAAATTGCAGTTAATTAAAAATTAAATCGGCATTGTTTTCATAAATGAAATGAAAGGTTTTCCCTCAAATTAGTGTTGCCACAAAAATAAAATACTGCATTATATGATGCTCAACAAGGATTATTAAAAAAAAATAGTACAAAAAGATAAAGTATGATTTCGCCGCACGGGTTTATTTTATATTTATGAATAAAAAGTAAAACTGAAATTTTTAGAAGAAATTAAACATTATCGATCGACAGGAGCATCACGTGCAGCGTAAAAAGTAAGCTTTGTTATATTAGCTTAAATAGTATTTTATGCGCATTCAATTTATTTTTCTTTGTCCCATGTTTTTTTCCCGAAGCGGATGACGCCATCTTCTAATGCAGTTAAAATACGATTGTTAATTTTTTTTCTCGCACGTGCCTTTTGCCACCTTGAATCAGTTTTTATTGTAACTTTGATGGGATAAATGAGACAGTAGTATTCTTGGTTGAGTAATGTTGTTTTGATATTTTTATCCTTAATTTTTCTTTAGAAGTTTAAACATGCCTGTAAAAATTATTAGATATTGTATACAAATTTTAGACTACAGTGCGAAATCCTCGCACAGATCCACTAGTATTCTTATATTTCTATTACTTGTAAATTATTATGAAGCAGATCTAATTGGTATGAAAATGTTAAGCACAGCAACAGTTTCTTCAGTAGAGATTGAATATTTTCTTTTTCACTTTGAAACTCATATATACACCAAATAAAGAAATTAGTTAGGAATTTAAAAGAACGCAATCCTTTTTTTTTCTTTAAAAAAAATATAAAAATGCTGAATGCTAACAATCCCCACTAAGTAGTAACAGTACTGCTATTTAATATTTTGAGAATTTCAGATATAACTGGTTGTGTATCTGTATATGTGCATAAATGAGTAACTCATTTTCATATTTTTTTCATCATATATACATACATGTGTATGAGTTTTGATTTAGGCAATTAACAGTACAAATGCAAAACAAGTTGCAAATAATATTTGTTTGTTTTGTTATTTGTGCTACTAACTAATGAAATTACTTATTTGAAGTTTTTACTTTAATTTTGTAATTACTTACTGTTCCCTCTAATCCTTTATTTTAAGGGCGCAACTTCCTACTCTTTATTAAATTGGCAAAATGCATTCTGTTTTTTTTTCCTTAAGTAGTTACATTTAACTTTAATTGTTACACGGTGATTTCGCGTAAAAAAACTTCTCCACAGTATTTCTAAATCCGTGTGTAAGAATCTTGCAAAAATATTGAACTTTATTTAAAAAAAAACAGGAAATTATTAAATCATGTTGTAATTTAATTATATTTTTCAATTTGTAATTCATAAAAATCATTAAAAAGTAATGTCACTTTATTTATTATATTAAAAAATTATATACTTTTTCCCCTTATATCCTTACTAAAAACATTATTAATATACGAGGGTGTGCTGATAAGTTCTCGGCCTGACAGTGAAAGCACAAGATTTTTGACAAAATTTCATATTATTTTTCAATCTAGTTCCTTTGCAACTTAATACATTTAAGACACATTCTTGTGTGCGAATGCAGTCCTGTACGAGGGTGGTTCGAAAAGTTCTCAGCCTGACAAAGAAAATACAAGATTTTTGACACTATTTCATTTTATTTTTCAACTTGCAACACAATACATTTTAGAAGACTCTTGAGAAATGTTCATTCTTTGGCGTTTTTGGTCGTCGTTCATCAAACGCGGCATTCATCGAGTGGAAAGTTTTTTCATACCCAAAACATCGGGTAAAATGTAGTGGACACGGTCTATCGCGATGTTTGCAATGTCAGCAAGTTCGCGTATCTCAATCGGCTATCATTCAATATGGCAGTGTGAAATTTTGAGACGATTTCGTCGCTCGTAGCGGTTTTTGGACATCCTGAGCGTTCATCATGCTGAATGGATTTTCTACCATGTTTAAACTCAACAGCCCCCTTTTTTATCGTCGAACATGAAGGACAAGAATCTTTTATGGTGGAATGTAACACTTTTTGTATGTCCGTGGGGTTAAACCTTTTTTAATAAAGTATTTTATGACAGCTCGAACTTCAATTTTTTCCATTTTTAGAAAATGTCAAAACTTGTTTACTTTACTTTATCGCCAAGCAATAACCAATAAACTCACGTGCCTAAAACTTGGCAGCATGTCATCTAAAGGATCATACTTTACAAACATTATTGTCATTTGGTCATACTTGTTCCATCTTTGTGTCAGGCCGAGAACTTATCAGCCCTCGCTCGTATTTCCTCATGAAATAATGCCCTTTTCTACTGAGCTAGCGTCCTTTTTGGGAACTAGTACCTTGCCCCTTTTTCTTTGTAGACTGAATATTAAATTATTAGTCATTTTAGTAATCAAAGCATAAAAAATTATTTTATTTTTAAAATAAGAGAGTTAATAATAATTAATTTGCAATTTTTAGAATTTCTGTAATTACTAACTATATATTTATAATTTTATTAATTAAAGAATAAAAACATAGATAAAGTTACTAATATGACGGTTAATTATTTTGGAAAGCAGGAATTCTTGATAGCTATTCTGTATTTTAACGCAGGGAAAAATCATAAAAATTCTATTTAAATCAAGAAAATCTGATTTTAATTTTTTTAAAAAAACGATTTTTTTTTTTTTTTTTTTTTTTTTTTTTTACACTCTAGTAGTAAAGTATGTATATAAAAAATCTTTAAGGAAACCATCATAGATAAAGTAAAGGATTTGAGAAAATGTGCTAGAACTTTGAGTAAATTATATGATGGCCATATCTGTTTAAATAAGAGTTTAAACTTCTTATGCGTGCTTCATTATATATTTATCTATATCACACACTTATTCGTGATGATATATTAATCTAAGAGAATAACAAATGTGCTTCCCCACATCTGTCATTAAAAGGACGTATAAATACAGTAGAGCCTCGCTTCTCGGACACCTCATTTGTCAAACATGAAATTCGAGCGAAATTTGATTCGATTTTCGAACAGTGTGAGTATCGTTGACAAGTCGACCAAATGGAAATACGGAACAAAAATAACCAAATTATTTTTTGTAGTTGTTATTGTTGGGCGTACAGTCGTGAAAAAAAAAAAAACGGAACACCCCCCACTAACTCTGCAACAAATTATAGTAGAAGGAAGTGACTGGTACCAAACGATTGGAAATAAAATCTACTTTTAAGTGATGTATATAAAATTTGCTTCGGGGGCCATATACATATAAAAACACACCCAAACTTTGTTTTTTTCAATAGCAAGACCCAAATTTGACAACATATTTGAAATCTGCAGTTCAAACTATGCCTAGATACCAAATTTCATTAAATTCCTACGATTAGTTTCTGAGAAATTAATTACTTTATAATGAGCATATTTAAGGGGCTGTATCCAAATTGAAGTTCGGTACTCGATTGTTGAAATGCTGCAGAATGTCACCTTTTAATGTATTATGTTTTACCGATATGACCATTTTACTCACTTAATAAGTTTCGGTTATTGTTATATGCTGTAAGATAATGTTTACAAGTGTTGAATTATCCGATTTTAACCCCTTGGGGACGAGCGACACGTATGCGTGACGCATAAGATGCTCAGAATCCTCGATTTTTCCCACCAGTTATTTTTTATTGCAAGCTTTGCCTTATTATAGCTTAGCATTTCCACAATTCAATTAGACGAAAATTTCTGTTTTGAAAAACCGGTGGTAAATTATTAAAAATTCTGTAATAGACTCTCGTCACGAAGGCATTAAAAAACCATAAGATTATTTGTAATTAAAATAGTCTTAGAATATGTAAATGTTATTGGAATTTTACAGGTGCTTTTATAATGCTTTTTCTCAGATTTTGCATCCATTTAACTCGCCTTTTCTTTAGTTTATTGGCAGAAACGTGAATAATATTGACAGATACAAAATTTAGAATTAAAAAAAATAGTATAAAGCAGCGTAATGAAACAAAGTAAAAATAACAAAAAAACGCAGATAAATTGCTTTTTAGTCTGAAAATAAATCCAGACATTGCTTTTTTTTAGTAGCGAGAGGGGGGGGGGGGTGTCTTATTTTGAGATATGTTCGCAGAATTTACATTCCGATTTATTTGAAGACCTAAAACTAAATATATGTTATAAAGACATCTGAATAACTTTACATCCATTATTCTCCTTCGGAATAGGGGTAATAATTCTATGATTAAACCTATTCTGGTAGTTCATTTGAAATTTTACAATTAACTCATTAATGCCTCCTGGCAAGAAAACTTGCCATATGACTTTTATTATTTATTATTATTATTATTATTATTAGATTTTTTTGCACACTGCTAGCGATTGGGAAATAATCTTGCCTATCAGAAAACCATAAAAATTACTTGTAAATTTTTTTGAATTAGCCTGTTTAATCGAATAGATTTAAATACGAAAGTTATAGAAGAAATATTGTAATTTTTTCTTCGCAATAAACTATCAATATAAACCTTACCTATTAATCCATGTTGAAACAGTTTGAAGAGACACTTGAAAATGCCCAGCTAGCTATATAACGAAAACTTCTTCCAGCTTGCCACATGCCAATCATTTGGCCTTTCGTTGCTTCAGTTAATTGTGGGGCCATTTTGTTTCAGCAAATACTCTACACATATGCATTTATAATAAACTTCACTTCAAACATATATACTGCAGAAAAAACAATATAGCTTTATTAGACTGGAAAAGAAGCTATAAATCCATTTAAAGGTAACAAAAAATTTTCTAAGGTAGAACTGATCATATTTTTCAAAAATGAGCTTTATTAATTTAAAAATAAAAGCGAAACTATTTTCCATAAATGAAAACGTATATCTCAGGCAAATACGTTTTACGTAATTTTAATGAAAAATTTTAAAGCAGACATTGAAAAAGTAAAAGAAATATATATATATATATATATATATATATATATATATATACTAATAAAGGCTGGGGTTCTGGTGTCTCGCTATCTTATATCTTACTACAATCGCAGGTCGTTGTCAGAGTTGTTTAACGTAAGATCACGAAGCATTGAAATACGGTTTACGCATTGTTTATAGTGTAAGACAGACTTAATCTCTAAGTTTATCAAGTCACTATAATCCCAGCCTATGAGTATAATATTTTCTCAAAGAGGAATGAGAGCTCTCCGACCCGAATATCGATTCTTACCACTAAATTTTAATAGTATTCTCCAACGTAAAGAATTTCAGAAATTTTGTCCTTGAATAAGGTAACAAATACTATTAAAATTTAGTGGTGTCAATCGGGATTTCGAGTCGGAGCGCTCCCATCCCTATTCAAACTATGCTTTAATGCACATCATAGACGGCCCCTTAAAGCAGCATTTTGTCGTTTTTTAAGCATAATTTGAAAACTACTTGGAAAAAAAAATTGAAATTTTGAATACACATAAAGCAGGACATAATAAATATAAATCCATCAAAGAAATTGTAGGTTACAATTCATATTTTTTTCAAATATTAATTTCATAATTCATAATTCATATTATAAAATTTTAAAAATTACAAATTTGACGTAGTTATGTTTGGGTTTTTGAGTTTTATAACCAAACAAAACGTTAGCACATTAGGATTATAATTTCAGGAGATATTAATAAAAATATGAAAATGTAATTTAACATTAGAAGCTCTAAAATTTGAATGTTTATAACTCAAAAACTTATCATCCAAATGACTTAAAATTTTGTATCTAGGCATAGTTTGAACCGGAGATTTAAAATATCATGTCAAAAGTGGGTGTTGCCATTGAAAAAATTAAAGTTTAGGCTGGTTTTAATATGTAGATGGCCCCTTAAGCAAATTTTAGATACATCACTTAAAAGTAGACTTTATTTCCAATCGTTTGGTACCAGTCACGTCCTTCTACTATAATTTGTTGCAGAGTTAGTGGGGGGTGTTCCGTTTTTTTTTCCACGACTGTACATGAGATACAGTGATTGCAGTGTGAACGAAATTCGTTCATGTTGAGATTCTGCACAGCGAGGTACATGAATCTACTCGTTTTTATTTATTTTTATTTTGTCTCTTTATTTTTTTATTGTATTTTCCTCTTATTTATTTATTTATTATTATTATTATTGATTTTCATGTATGCGAAGTATATATAAGATACAGTGATGCCGGTCGTACCTGAGAAAAAGGTATACGTCAATATCACCTGTTTTCAATAGGATTTCGTGCTCATTCAATAAGGGTTATTTGCTTTAATCGCCGGAAAAACATCATACACTGCTCAAAACAATTAAAGGATATTGCAGTTTTAGGTGGATTTTGTATCTGGGAAACTTTTTAGCTGATTGATACATGGTCGACAGACATAGTAGGTTATATGAGAATAAATTACACATGTTTGGCAGAAAAAAATGCATTTTATTGCGCATTTGTGTACAAAAGGAAAAAAACACAATTTGTGCATATGAGAAAAAAAGAATAAGAAAAGGTGTTTTCTTCAAAGAAAATCATTTTCAGTAGGGGGTATGGTTTCCACGGGTGGCCAGCAACGTTGAACACCTTTGAGACATGGACTCAATGAGGCTATTAATGACGAGTTGGGGTATTCTGCCCCACTCTTCCAGAAAATCTCTTTCCAGTTCTTGGAGAGATTGTGGGGGTTGTTGGCGGCCAGAAACTCGTCTTCCTAGAGCGTCCCAAACGTGCTCGATTGGATTCCTGTCTGGAGAACACGCTGGCCATTCCATTCGAACGATTCCTTCCTCGAAAAGGAAATCCTCCACCAGGTTTGCACGATGTGGCCTGCAGTTATCGTCCATTAAAATGAAGTTAACTCCGATTGCTGCAGCGTAAGGGACTACAATAGGTCTGAGGATCTCATCCCTATATCGGCGACCAGTCAGAGCTCCATCTCGAATGATGTAGAGGTCAGTGCGCCCGTCAATGGAGATGCCACCATACACCAACACTCCTCCACCGCCAAATCTGACACTTTCGTGCACGAACGCAGGATTATTCCTACTGCCACGGTCCCTCCAGATGAAAATACGCCTATTATCCGGATGCACAGAAAAACGGGACTCGTCAGAAAACAGAATATTGCTCCATTCATTTCTCCTCCAGTTGACATGCTCAGTTGCCCACTCCCTGCGGTCGCGACGATGCCTAGATGTTAATCTAACACATACCATCGGTCGGCGAGCATACAGACCTACAGCATGGAGCCGGTTTCGGACAGTCTGAGTTGAAATCGTGGTGCCTGTAGCCGAGCGAAGGTGTTGTTGGAGAAGAGTAGCGTTCATGTTTCGGTGTCTCCGAGCTGTTAACGCTAAATACCGATCTTCATTGGGCGTTGTTGCCCGTCTACGACCTTGCTGAGACATCGTACTCATCGAAACAAAGCAATCACTGAATGCCGATCATCCTCGTCTTCATTCTCTTTTATCCAGTTGAAAGTCAAATTTCATTCGCTGCCGCTGAAGCGACGTTTTTGACGTCGAACTCAAAATTTGCATACTCCACAGTTTGAAAACCAGAAAAATTTGCATTTGTGATTCTCTTCTTCTATTTTCGGCAAAAAAAATTTCGTTTATATCTTTATTTTATATAAAACTTCAAATATCCTTTAATTGTTTTGAGCAGTGTATTATTTATGGTAAAAGCATTTCGATCATGGAAAGAAATCATTGTTGTACCATTGGTATATTGTGGATGAGAATTTATCACTGATTCATTTTTATATATATTCATCTATCTATGTTATAAGGGAAAAACATGTCCGTGAGTAACATTGACGTCATATTGACAGCAGCAACGACTTAACCAATAAATTTCGCTTTTACTGCATGTTTTAGGTAGCTTTCAATACAAAAAAGTATAAAGCTACCTATTGCAGCCGTTCGGAGGAAAGCAGTTCCGAAAAATTTCGATATATTTTCACCGATCATGACCCCCAGACCCCAAAACCACCCTCCGTTCAAATGTTGATTTATATATATAGATATATCCATATATATATATATATATATATATATATATATATATATATATATATATCTGACCTATGTCATACGATAACGCCCGTATTTATGAATCGATTTTGATGAAACTAATTGTGTGTATTAAGGTCACTAATGTCTCGACCGAGTTCGTTGGCCAGCTTGGTCCGCCATTTTGTTTCAAGATGGCGGCCATTTAAAAATTTAAAACTAAAATAAATATACAAAAAAAATAAAAATTCAAATTTATTTTTTAATTACGTGTTAGGCCTTGCTACAAGGATTTCAGAGCATTTTTTGGTTTACCTCTATCTTAAAAAATGGCTGAGATAGAGCAGTTTGAAATTCTAGGGTGGCTGACATTTTGAAACAAAACAGCACATTAACGCGATTACTCGCAAATTATTTTCTTTCATTGTTGTAATAATTTTCCCAATCATACGCATAAAACTATATATTCATATCCGTTAGCGCCAAATTCTCGCCAAAATTGGCGACATTTGGCGCAATATGCCAAATTTGGCGAAATATCGCCAAATTTGGCGACCATAAATAAGTCTTCATAAATGAAGCCAATTTGGCTATTGCTCAATAATTTGGCGAATTTCTTATTCAAATTCAGTATTAACGAATCTTTTGTAAACGTTTCTTTGCATTTTATCTTGCTGTTTTCGTGTAACATTAGCTAAAATTTTAAAACGAAGGTATAGGAAAGCTACCTTTTCCTCCCGGTACAGGCCGGAAGGACTTTTTTAACATCTAAACATCGTACAATTTAAATGTTTATACCATCCAATCGAAAAAAAAATATATATATATGTATTGGGTTGTCCGGAGAGTTCGTGCCGGTTGAGAAAATCAATTCGTACAGGAAAATTCTACCCATTAATTATTAGACATTAGATATAGGAATCAATGTCTAATAATTAAATGATAGAATTTTCCGGTACGAATTGATATTCCCAACCGGCACGAACTTTCCGGACAACCTAATACTTTCAAATGCAATTTCTTTGAAATCTGTATCTCGATTTACTTATTTTTTATGGTTTGTAAAATAATTTTCAGGCATGAATATTTTTAACTCTGCGTGCAACCCAATAACGGAAGATTAACCAATTTATAGTAGTCAAAACAATGTAAACAATTCAGCAATTGTTTGTTTCCGTAAAATATTCTATAACTAAATTACCGAATGAAATTAAAACCTCACAAATAATTTAATTAATAAATAAAACATTATTTTAATAGCTATGTAATCGAACAAACCTAATGTAGCGGAGGCAAATTTCAAATATTTTTGAAGTGAAAACTTCTTTAGGCGCGTTGAGCATTTTTTGAGGTGGGAAAAAAAACCATTGAGCTCGCGACACTGTTACCGGCACCTCTGTATATTTGAAGTGAAAACTTCTTTAGGCGCGTTGGGCATTTTTTGAGATGGGAAAAAACCATTGAACTCGCGACACTGTTACTGTAACCGACACCTCTGTATATAAGTATGTAACATGTATTGTGTATAGTTAGGTATGAGGTAGGGCGCGTCGCGCGCCGCATGCTTGCCTGTGCGCTATCGCACCCCGGTATATCGTAACGCAGAAAATAGTAAGCGGTATAGTAAGCGCAGAAAAATGTAAGCGGTATAGTAACACAGAAAAAATGTAAGCGGTATAGTAAACGCAGAAAAATGTAAGCGGTATAGTAAGCGCAGAAAAATGTAAGCGGTATAGTAAGCGCTGAAAAATGTAAGCGGTATAGTAAGCGGCATAGTAACGCAGAAACATGTAAGCGGTATAGTAACGCAGAAAAATGTAAGCGGTATAGTAAGCGCAGAAAAATGTAAGCGGTATAGTAACACAGAAAAAATGTAAGCGGTATAGTAAACGCAGAAAAATGTAAGCGGTATAGTAAGCGCAGAAAAATGTAAGCGGTATAGTAAGCGCAGAAACATGTAAGCGGTATAGTAAGCGGCATAGTAACGCAGAAAAATGTAAGCGGTATAGTAAGCGGCATAGTAACGCAGAAAAATGTAAGCGGTATAGTAACGCAGAAAAATGTAAGCGGTATAGTAACGCAGAAAAATGTAAGCGGTATAGTAAACGCAGAAAAATGTAAGCGGTATATAGTAAGCGCAGAAAAATGTAAGCGGTATAGTAAGCCCAAAAAATGTAAGTGGTATAGTAAGCGGTATAGTAAGCTGTATAGTAAGCGGTATAGTAAGGGGTATAGTAAACGCAGAAAAATGTAAGCGGTATAGTAAGCCCAAAAAATGTAAGTGGTATAGTAAGCGGTATAGTAAGCTGTATAGTAAGCGGTATAGTAAGGGGTATAGTAAACGCAGAAAAATGTAAGCGGTATAGTAACGCAGAAAAATGTAAGCGGTATAGTAACGTAGAAAAATGTAAGCGGTATAGTAAGTGGTATAATAACGCAGAAAAATGTAAGCGGTATATTTTTAACATAATATTGTACTGTCACCACCGTAAATACTATCAAAAATTAGGTTAATTGTAGAACAGGAAGTGTGTTAAAATTGGATTGCAAAATTTGAGTGGAACGAGCAGACAAAAGCTCGTAATTAAAGGAATGTTCTCGAGCAGTTGGAGAACACACTTTTATTTTTTATTATTTTTTTTTAATATGAGGGTTTCTGAAAATTACAGAAGATGCTCTAGAGATTAATGCAATGCAGAAAATTTTTAAAGCATGGAAATGACCTGCTACATCTGTTGTAATGATATACTCCTCCTGGGAAGGCGTTATTGGTCACATTAAAGCACAAAATCATGTGTAAAGACGGGGGGGGGGGCATGTCATGATTGCTTTAGGAAAGCCTGGTTGATTATAATATTATTTGTTTTTAAAAAACATTTTCTAAACTAATTGCAGATTTTAAAAAGTTAAATAAAAATAATCATCATTTTTTTCCCCTTAATCCTTTACTTCATGCCCATTGTTTACTGTACTCAGGTATTTACAGAGCCTCGTTTTCTACTTCATGAACAATGGAAACGTCAAAATCTGAAGGATTTGGAAATTTTAAACTGCCAAATGGGATAATTAAAAAATCGTATTCAAATAGTTAGAAAAAGTAAGATTCTTCTTTATTCTCTGATATTCGTGAATCAGCAGCTGATTTTTCTTTTTACGAACCTGAAAAAAATATTGCTGTTTACACTTACCCATTAGTCTTCGGCGTAATTGTAAACTGGCTGTCATTTGTTTTAAAATCCTTCTATACAGTTTAGTTTCCATATGAATTTTCTTCTAAAAGAGTGAAATAACAGGTTGACGAAAAAAAAAATTAAGGTATAAATAAGAAAATTCAGCCATTATTGAAAAGTGTGGAAATCTGTTTACATTTATCCAAAACTGATCCGATAATAGAGTATTCCCAATGAAGGCAGTTTAAAAATTAAAACCTATTTAGTAATTTTAACTGTAGTGGCGGTTAAATAAAATTTGTCAACAGGGCAGTTTTTAATTATATATATATATATATATATATATATATATATATATATATATAATTTATTTTAAGCCTTTGAAGTTACAAACCTGTGTTAAAAGCAAAAATAAGAAAAGAACCGATTATAATTCTAAAAACGTGCCTTAAAAAATTATCGATTTTTTACTTTCGGAGAGCATCTTAAAAAGGGATAGAAATGTAATATTCCATATCCTTATTCTATGTGTCCTATTCCTATAGACATATAATTAACTTTCATATTCATTATTTTGTTACAGTACGTAGATAACCAGCTAGAAAATATTCTTACATTTACTGAAACATAAATATTTTTCACAGCTACATACAACTTAGAGCCGTTACAACGGAAAATGTTTCTCCATGGTAATTATCTGTTTAGATATCTTTTGCGGCTTCATTTCACAGTAGTTTATTTGTTTAGAAAACTTTTGCTGCTTCATCTTTTTATAACTTCTTTCGAACATAAAAGATAAGTATATATAATTTCGGCTTGTCATCTTATCTGTCTGTCCGTGTCTGTTTTCGGCTTTTTCAGAACAATTTCAATTTTTAAGTTTTCCTTCAACTTTTAGTTACACTTCTGAAACATCATTTGCTGTCATAATATCAATTTTTCAAATTTAAAAAAGTGCAGTTTCAAAATTAAAACAATAATAACATTTTATAATTTTAAACTGTTTGAATTCTGCTTTTATCTTTCGCAGAATTAAAGTTATTATATCATATTATTAAAAAAGTAAAAGAAAAAAAAAAGGAAAGAAAAAGAAAAGAAAAGAAAAAACACTGTCACCGCTGAAAAGGAATTTTTTTTGTGTCTGGACATCTTTCTAGGCTAATATTAAGAAAACTATTGCATATCAAAATATAAAGATTGGTAATTTTATAAAGAAATGTTTGATAAATACGCTGAAGCAAATAGTTTTTAAATCGAAGAATTATTTTAAGATTTAATATTGAAGTCTGTAAAAAATACTCTATTAAAAAATTTTTATAGGAATAAAAATTATGCGTAGTAATTTAACCATAATTTGAAGGGATATAGTTGAAAAGCTTGCGATGTGCAGTGTGCAATTACTTTTTTAATTTGACTATTTTTTAAGGGTTTTTTTCCTTCAAATTTTCATTATTTCGATTGAGATTTATTTCATATTTTGAAAAGGCCATTTTTATTAGGGTTTCGTTCATCTCACGAAACCCTATTACTCCCGCTTCGTTGTCTGTCCGTCACAGAGCCGTTCTCAGAAACTATGTATCTTACAGTCATGAAATTTTGTGTACTTATAGCTAAATACCTATTATGAAGCTCAAAATCATAAAATTTGAAAAAAATCGTATTATTTTAATATATAGAGATAAAAAACCAAAAATCTAACAGCCTTTTCTTATTAAATTTACACATTTTTCGTTATAGCAGTTGCCAACAATTAAAAATCCACAATAAAATTCTTGCTACAATAATTAATTTTCTATTGAAAGATTTCCACGTGAAAAATGAAAATGAAATAAGAAGTTTCACCCATTGAAAAGAGATTAATATGACGTCATATTGGTAATAAAACGGAAATTTTTAAACATTTCTCAATAACACAAGGAGTATGATTATGTGTAAATACAGAAAGCAGCTTAATATGACGTCAATAGAAAATTAAAAAGAAAATTAATCTGACGTCTAACATTTTGAAGGTCTCTGTCTCTATACAACATGTTTAATTTTGAAATTGATTTTTTTTAAAGTATCGCATTTAGTCCACATGGCAGATATTATTATGACAGAATATAATAGAGGACTTCGACCGCTATCGGATTGGTTCATATTTTCGAAAAAAGGAGAAAAATAGATCGGTAAATTTTTACTCTATAAAAAATACGGCATTTTTTTTTTTTTTTTTTTTTTTTTTTCAAAATTGAAATTTATTTGGATTTATTAAAGGAAGGATAAAGTGTTTTGAAAGGAATATTAAACGAAACCCTTTGTGCGACATTCGATCGCACCTACCCACTTGTTTAAATTATTGCCAAATTATAAAATAGCGCACATATTCTCTTTCAATTAAAATATCCATTTACACGTGACTATTAAAAATAGAAATAAAACTTTAAAATAATAATTAAATGATCGTGTGTTAAAAGAATTAAATGGGGAAAATTATGTCATATAAAATGTACTTGCGCGTGAATATTAAAAAAGAGAAATAAAACATGGAAATAATAAATAAATTATTACGTTTTTTTTTTTTTCTCTCGTTTTAAAGCTTTTTAACGTCTAACTTATCGCAACCATTATAATATAAAACATCGCATGAAATTTTGCATAAGCATTTTAAAATTACTAGTAAAGGAAATACAGCCTGCCTCAAAAGTTTAAGCACACACTGAAATATGATAATAAAATTGGAAGAAAAAATATATAGTATAATTATTGTCAAAGTTGTTTTGTTGGCTTTTTTTTTATACAATAAACATTCAAAATGTAATTGAAGTGAAACATGTTGGAGATATTACAATCATTTCATCAGCATTATTTATTTAAAAAATACGCCTTTTTTATTTTATTTTATTTTATTCTTTGAAAAACCACTATCTTAAAAATTTAGGCTCAGCATGCAAACTTTAAGGAATGCTGGATTGGTTTCAACTAGGCAACCGTTCCGACCAACGAACTGTTTTTCCTACAATATGACAACAAATATTCGGTTTTCGTTGATTTTTCATCCATTTTTCTGCATGTACACCTCCTTTGATTATACCTGTAGAAGATTCCGAAAGCTACGGAATTCACAAACGTGTAAATTTTAAAAGATTTTTAAGTTGAAATTTAAAAATAAGCCTGCTTTTGGAATTTCTAGAATATTAAATCATTCAAAGAGAACAGAATACTTGCTAGAAATAGCAATTTCAACTGAAAACCAAGATGGGGGTGGCTACGTGTAACAAATATTCAGACTGATCAATTGGTATCAAAGCAAAATATGTCATAAGGCCAACAAAAATAATATCGGTGTCAATGTCTCAAAGGGCTGCATAAGAGACTGCAAAAACATTGTTTTTAAAAATATGTCTTGCTAACTGCGCCTAAAATTACACCATGAATAGGTCAGAATGGATTAGGTTCCAAAGTATATGTCATACGTGTGCAATAAGTGGCTTGCCGTATTATTCAGCGACGAAAACAAGTGGAATCTGGATAATCCTGATGACTGGAAATATTACTGGCATGACCTCAGGAAACAACTACATACTTTCTTCCCTAGACACAAGAAATACTGAATAGATAGTTTAAATAATGTTTTTTTTTTCTTGTTATTATATCTAAAAAACAGCAAACATTTTTTTAGTAAATTCACTTGTTTGCGCTTTCTGTCAAACTTAATTCAAAGCGGTGAATTTTTAATCGTGGTTCAAGCCAAATTAACGCATTGAAACTGAAATGTTTTGGAACTACATGAATTGCAGCCATGTAATTAGGCGTGATTTTTAAGATAAACATTAAATGGTTAAAATAATAATAATAATTACTTCTACTTAACTTTTTTTTACACAGATTGTACAAACAAACGAAGAATTACATAATGGTTGCCGGTTATCATTTAAATATTTTTAAATTGATTTTTAGTGCCGTGACTTGAATGAGAAAATCTTTAATTCACAAAGCATTTACTTTGCGGCATGTACTGGGTTGAGAAGGAGAAGATAGTATTACAGGTACCTTGACTCGTAATTTCAATAATCAGACTCGGTTCCTAGAAATTCCCCCTTGATGCCCCTTGAAAGAATTTCTTTATTTGAGTATTTTATGATATCTTTTTGATATATTATTAAATGGTTTTAAGAAGAGCAAGAACGAAAAATCATGCGTCAAGCATAGATTATGAAACATTTCCCAATACTTCCAGAATGCTTTGACAAAACTGCCCATTCTAATAACTGCCCCAACTAGTAAATTCATATACAGGGCTATGCAAAAAAGAGGATATATTGGCGTCAGTGGATGTGAATTTTTGGAAGTGTGTTTTAGATGTGTTAGCGTTTCTTAGCTGAATTAAAGTTTAGCTTAATATGTGGTGTGTATAAAAATCTGTAAATCATATATAGGCTGTACAAAAAATTCAAGTGACTTTCTATGGGCAGTTATTGCTGAAAATAAATTTTTAAATGTGTTTATGCATTTTCTAGTTGAGATAAATTTTAGCAAGCCATGTGGTATTGTACAAATCTATAAATAAAATACAGGGCTGCTGCTCAAAAAATTCGAATACCTTACCGACTTTGGCCTTGGCTGCAGAAATTAGGCGTTCAACTGTGTTTGGTGTTTTCTAAATTGTTTATTTAGATATGTTCTTTTACTTTAATAAATAGTGACGTTTCTTTACAGTATTCTGAAAATATTGTAAAACATGTCATAATTTTATATCGGAAAATACAATAACTTTCACGTATAGACAAATGTTTTTTTTTTTCTTTCAGAAAATTTTTTAGCTATATAGTATTTTAAACATTATTTAGATTCATTTCGTATGTGTTGGAAAGACTCTTCTTATTTTAGAACTGTTTTTTTTCTTCCATCTGGGAAAATCTGCAAAAAAATAATTCGCATAATTTGTTGATGTTGTATCTTAAACAAACTTTTTCTCAGAGAAGGCGTTATAGATTCATACAAACTGAAATTTTTCTCATGTTTCTTCATTGAGAGTATAAGTTTGAGATCAAAACGTAAAATCTACTGTCTACTTCATGCATATACAAGGGGCCTATCATATCTTTGCCACGAGCCCCCATGAGCTTAGTTATAGTTCAGAAGGCAGCGTCGCATTTTTGCGACCAATTTTAATTTCGCTAATATTTGTATTTGTGATAGATTTAGATGATACAAATAACGGAACTGCGAGTCATCTGATGTACCGGTGTGTGGGGGGGTGGGGGGGGGGGTGTCCATACAAACATTCCACACTCGCTGCAAAGTAAAATGAATAATATCTCGATCCAGGATGACTGTCACCGCAATCGGGATAACATCTGTCATCGGGATAACATCTGTCATCGGGATACCGTTCATATCATTTTGCAGCGGACTATGCTATGTTGCATAGAAACATCTCCCTCTGATGTGCCAACTCTTTCAATATCTATACTATCTAATCTGTCATACATACAAGACTCATCGACGCTATAAATGGTTCAAAAAATATGACGCTGAATCAGAGACTAGTATGTCATTTGTTGATTTTAATAATATTCCGATATTTTCTTTGATTTTGAAATACATTGAAGAGACAAGTCAGTGTCAGCGAAAAGTTATTGGTTTGCCAAAAGATATTTTCTGTTTTAAGAAAATAAATATATTTATCCAAGATTTTTTTTTTTTTTTGATGAGATCCAATGTTGAATTCAGAGAGTGACATTCCCGCCCCCGCCTAAAATAACCCCCCGGAAGATGTGGGATTTTATACTTATTAATGGTCTAGAAGTGCAATTCCCCCCCCCCTCCTCCCTCAAAAAGAAAAACTTCAGAAATCTTTTCCGGAGGAAAATATCTGAATTCAACACTGATGAGATCTTAAATCAATCAATGAAATAATAATTTTTAGGGTTAATTTAATATTTCAATGCGCAAAACATCAAAATTAAATAAAACATATTTGAAGTTTAATAAAACGAACTTCTGTTGCCAAAAGTTTATATATAAATACAGAATGATACTAAAACGAACATTGAGGACTGCATAAAGTAATATCTATACTGAATAAAGACTCGACGATCAGTTTTAACTATTCTGTGTTTGACCTTTTCTTAGATTTCCTCATTTAAATTTCTCAGTCTCTTGGAATCGTTTGCAGTTGGTTGCTATGCAGCAAATAACTCGTAAAAAAGGAAATTCGTCTCATAAACTTGCAAAATATAGATTTTAGGAAGATTTCAAAATACTGAAATGGGATTAGGTTGTTAATTAAATGCACGATTGCTATAAATTGATCAAAATATTATTTTAAAAATATAAATGGAAGAAAACTGTTTTAGTGGCAAATTTTACTTTGGTGCCAGAGCGGCTATGTTTAATAAATGCTTTTTTAACATTTTCGAACATAGTTGAAAATGTGTATAATTTCAATTTGTCTGTCTGCTGCCCGTGCTTTAACTCTCGTAAATGTGCTTTGATTTCAACATAATTAATAAATGTTATTGAGTTTTACCATGACATTTTCCCTATTAAAAAGGAAGTCTGTAGCATTTATAGATCGTTAAAAAAATAGAAAAAAAACTTAGTAGGTCGTCTTTATACTGAAACTGTATCAAACTCTGAAATTTTCAATACAACTACCAAATTTTTATATCATATTTGTTTGTTTTTTCCAATAACTTTTACCCTACACTGCAAAAAAAAAAAAAGTGTTGATTTTACAGTATAATACTGGCATCCCAGCTGCCAGTATTATACTGTAAAATTAACAGTAATAAACAGTAAAATAAGCAGTAATACGCTACCGCACATGCGCAGAGGTATTACTGCTTATTTTACTGTTTATTACTGTTAATTTTACGGTATAATACTGGTAACTGGTATTATACCGTAAAAATCAAACGAGAAATTATTCGGTCAAGTAGTTTAGGAATTATGAAAGTTTAAAGTTTGGAACTTCTAATGTTAAATTAATTTGTAATTATTGTTAATAGATTGCAATGTGGGCTTAGTGTTTTAAGAATAACTCATAAACTCCTTTGCGCAATGAGCTGTAATTTAGGATTTGTATGTTTGAAGCATGTAGAAATCGATTTCTGTTTTTAAAATCTCATAGGTTACAAATAATATTTTTTTTCTAAAATTTAGTTCGAATGTATGTATCTTTTAATTAATTTTCGAAAAACATATGAAATCTAACCTATGATTTTTTTTTTTTTTTACAAAAATCGATTTCTAGAAGTTTTAAATATGCGAATGCAAAACTACAGCTCATTCTGCTAAGTAGTTTTGTGTTATGTTTAAAAAAGCTACACGTATCGCAATATGTTTCTAAGGATTACAAATGTTGTTGTTGTTATCGTGTCAGAGACTTTCTCTGAAAGAAGGGGTGCCCGAGCCTCAAGAGAGGTTGGACTTCTAGAGCTGGTCTCCTATTGTTTGAGCCAATTCTAGATTATAGACCTGCACCTGGATTAGCACCCCCAGAGGTATCATTTTCAAACTTGGAGGACGTTGGAGCCACGAACAGATTTTACGTGCACCAGTTCCCATTAACGTACACGTTCCCACCGCAGCCGCAGTCGAGAGAGGTTGTCACCCTCCCAAACACTGACCATGGTTGATGCTGCTTCATTTTCGGTGATCTAGACGGTAACCAAGCTTAATCGTCTGCACCACTTGCTGGTCAAGGATTACAAATGGATTCAACATTTGGAGTTCCAAAATTCATACCTTCATAATTCCTTAACTACTTGTCCGAATGGCTTCCCGTTTGGAAACCTAGAGTAAAATGTATCAAAAAGCCAAATACGATGTCAATTTTGGCGTTCGTATTGAAAATTCATGAGTTTGGTACAATTCCAATATGACGACGACCCCCTGAGCTTATTTTTTTAACATAAATAGAAAGGAGACATAATTTCCAATTGAATGGTTATTTTCGTTTTCTTCTGGGACGATTTGGTAGTTAAAATGTATGGCGTGTTCTCTTTTTTTTTCTTTGATTAACTGTACATCTTAAGTTGTTACACTACTTCAAACTTTACGAAGTCGATATACAATATTGATACATACTAGAACATGTTTCCTAAACAAAATGGCGTACGTAGAATTTATTATTTATTTACCGGTAAACACAAAAGAATTCGATTGCATTATTCTCAATAGACATTGTCTGTAGTTGCTTTTTAAGAAATTTATATGATTATTTATATGAAATTTATATATTTATTACGGAAGTGCACGATAACACCTTCCACACTTTAAACACACACTTGTAACATTTAATGTTCTTTTACAAGGCTACACAAAAAAAAATGAAGATATGGAATTTCTATCAATAATAATTACAAGAAATGCGTTTTCAAGCTTAATTAAAACTCTTAGTATGTTCTATGAAGGTGTATAAATTCTGAAGACATATAAAAGAATGTCCAAAAGATTTTTATTTAAACAGTTTCTATGGATGGGATTTGTTGAAAATGACTTTTCAAGTGTGTTACATCGTTTTTCAACTGAACTGCGATTTTGGCCCAGCTGGTGCGTCAATGAAATCTGCAAATGAGACCGATATTTAACGGTTACAGTTGGCAATCTCCGTGTAATTTTCTTCGTCTACTTACCATAATAAGTCTGCTTTCCAGGAGATTTTTTTTTTCATTCTATGGAGTGGTATACAAAATATACAAAGGACAAAGTAAAGTCCAGATAAACTCAAATAGTTGTGGAACAGCTGTCTATCTATACCTATAGTAAATCGACTATGCGTTATCATAGGAGATTGGGGACAGTAAAATTTTGGGTGAAATTTATGGTAAGATTTTGAAATTATCGCCCTATATCGAAAACTAAGAGAGAGAGAGAGAGAGAGAGACAGCGAATGAAAGTTAATTACAATCGCATAGAGAATTTACGATTTAGTATGAAATTATGTCTAACATGTAAAAAAAAAACTTTATTCGACGTCCAGAAATGTAAATTTTCTGATATCGAATGACCGGTTTAGCCTTTAATGCTCATGGTAACATATATGCTACCACCACTGTTTCCAATTCAGTAGACTTTTTAATTCAGATATTCCATATTCATTCCAGAAATTTAAAATATCAATATTTACTTCATTTAAAAACAAGCATTCCGTCGTTAAATAAACCTAAATTTATTATTGAAATTTTTCGGTGTGAATTAAGATTTTCTGAATTACGGAATTTCTAGAACGTATTCTGCCATGGGAATAAGAGGGTTAAATACATCATTAATCGCTTGCAGAAAGGAAATGTTATAAGGCAGATGTACATTTATTAATAAAATTAACACATTTTACAAAGGTACAATTTATTTCAATATGAAAATCAAGTAAAGTATGACCAATTTGTTCATCTGCAACACGCCTAATCCATCGTTGCGGGTGTGACACTCATGCAAATACATTATTGCTGGGTGTAAATGTTTTAAAGCCCAAGATTTTATTTTGCATATCTTTTTGTAGAAGTAGCTTTTATTTATCTTAACACATAGTGTATATGAAATTATGTCTAACATGTAAAAAAAAACTTTATTAGACGTCCAGAAATGTAAATTTTCCGATATTGAATGACCGGTTTAGCCTTTAATGCTCATGGTAACATATATGCTACCACCACTGTTTCCAATTCAGTAGACTTTTTAATTCAGATATTCCATATTCATTCCAGAAATTTAAAATATCAATATTTACTTCATTTAAAAACAAGCATTCCGTCGTTAAATAAACCTAAATTTATTATTGAAATTTTTCGGTGTGAATTCAGATTTTCTGAATTACGGAATTTCTAGAACGTATTCTGCCATGGGAATAAGAGGGTTAAATACATCATTAATCGCTTGCAGAAAGGAAATGTTATAAGGCAGATGTACATTTATTAATAAAATTAACACATTTTACAAAGGTACAATTTATTTCAATATGAAAATCAAGTAAAGTATGACCAATTTGTTCATCTGCAACACGCCTAATCCATCTTTGCGGATGTGACACTCATGCAAATACATTATTGCTGGGTGTAAATGTTTTAAAACCCAAGATTTTATTTTGCATATCTTTTTGTAGAAGTAGCTTTTATTTATCTTAACACATAGTGTAAAGTTTAAAAAAAAATGTCTCCCATTTAAGAAAAATAGCTTTTATACGTTGCGGGTGTGACATAAAAACGACATGGATTTTCACTTTGTAATGTATACTTCCCAATATCTGCGAATTATGGACCAGTAAGACATTGGACACATTTGTCAGTAAACAATAACATACAACATTCCATTCTAAAAAGGATTTTGCATATATTTATAAACATTAAATTTTGCATTGCCGGAGTGACAGTTTTGTTGCGTGTGTGACAAGCACGATACTTATACGCAAAGAATATACTGAAATAGTTGTTTGGCATGGGACATAATTTTTAAAATGATAGAAAATATTATAATTAGAAGAATATATTAAATGCATTTTCTAGTGATTATAAAAAAATCTATCGATTTTTTATATTTTTACTTGATTTTACATATATTTATAAGCATTAAATTTTACATTGCCGGAGTGACAGTTTTGTTGCGGGCGTGACAAGCACGATACTTATATGTAAAGAATATACTGAAATAGTTGTTAGGCATGGGACATAATTTTTTAAATGGTAGAAAATAATGACCCCGCAACTCACGGTAAACAAATTTAAACTTAATCTAGTAAGTGAAATCTTATTGCTTATTAGCTTTAGCTTGTTAGTTAATTTATTTTTATTATCTGTGCAATGTCTTCTCCGTCCTCCTCTAATCCGGAGAACCTCTCCCCCTTTCGGCCACATCAAAATTCTACAAATCAACCTTAACCACTGCAATGTGGCAAATGTGGCCCTTAAGGCGCATCTAATCGATAATAAAATAGATATAGCCCTGCTACAGGACGCATACTGCGGGCCGGATGGCACTCTCGGGGACATACCCACATCTTGGGCTATCTTCTCATCCAAAACAAAGAGTGCACATCTAGTAATCCAGAACACATCACACTCACACTACACACATCACACTACAGTACTCACATCTCTACACAGGCATACACTGTGCATTTGTCACAATTATTGCAAAGGAGGGCAAACTAATTGTTGGTTCCACCTATGCAACACCCAAAACAAACTTTGAAGATTCCCTCGAGGGGTGGAGCTCACTTATCACGCAAAGGCCATTCTTTATCTGCGGAGGTGATTTCAACGCTAGCTCCAGCTTATGGGGTTACGATCATCAAAGCCTCCATGGGGATACCTTTATTGAACATCTGACAATCCATAAACTATCCCTAGCTAACATAGACAACACATCACACACCTTTGTCAAAACAAACACCATAGGTGAGATAATAGCTCAGGACTTGCCTGATCACACCCTGGTGAATTCCAAAGCACTCCAAAAAATCAGACATTGGCGTGTCTCAGATGTTCACACCACCTCGGATCACAAATACATAGAATTTGGCTTCGAAATTACACCACTCTATACAACACAGCGTAGATTTAACAGAACCCGAGACAACTTCAAAAAATTTATCCACATTATCAAAACACAAAAATCACTCCTCACCAGTCAGATAAAGGACGTTACAAACACAGCACAACTTAACGAATTTACATCCACACTAATCAAAACCATGTAAACAGCAGCGCAAGCGTCCTTTAGACTCAAAAACACTCAAAGAACACCTATTTTTTCTTTCTAGACATCCGACCTCAAAACGAAAAGAAACCATCTCACGGCACTTCGTAAAAAACTTAAAGCACTGCGCAACACAGACCAAGACACCGAATACTTCCGCGATCTAAGTGCCGAATACAAACACCTTTCGGCAAAATACAAACGCAGTGTTCTGGATGCACGAACAACGGCCTGGAGGAACTTCTGCAGCAACCAAACAGATCCTTTCGGCACAGCACAAAATTTTTTCTCAGGCAAGTACTTCACGCCTGACGAAATAAAGCTCGAACTGCCGCCTAGCAGATCATCCAGACAGCATAATATGGAGCACCTCTCGACAACCCTTTTCGGCCCATCACAATATCCAAACATAGATAACTCAGACCTACGTTTCGACTCACCTCCAGATAAACCCTTTTCAAAATCTGAAATAGCAAATGCACTCAAAACATTAAATGACAAAAAAAACCCAGACCCAGACTGTGTGGATTTCAAAATCCTAAAACTCACGCACAAAATTATACCCGGTGTTTTCACCAGTTGGGCCAACCTGTGCCTTAAGCACAATTACTTCCCGCTCACTTTGAGACAGGGCGAAGTGGTATACTTCCTCAAACAAGGAAAGGATGCCTCTGAACCCACATCATACCGTCCGATTTGTTTGCTTCCAACTCTAGGAAAACTCCTGGAGAAACTAGTAGTCATCAGACTAGTTCACTTTCTGGAAAGCAACAATCTACTCCACCACAGGCAGTATGGATTCAGAGAGGGTCGGTCATGTGACAAGGCCCTATTTGACAACCTTTCTACATGCACAAAAAGCATAGAGGAAGGCAACTATACCTCGCTCGTCTCCCTCGATATCAAAGGTGCTTTTGATAATGCGGAGTGGCGGGACATTTTGTTACAACTAATAGAGATTCACTGCCCGGGCAACATAGTGGGAGTCATCGCATCTTATCTAAGTAATGGGAGCATATTTATAAACTGGGGCTTTGGGTCGTCAGAACACCAATTGCAGAAAGGTTGTCCTCAGGGCTCCTGCCTTGGGCCAATCCTTTGGCTAATAATTGCAAATATCTTTTTAGTAGAGTTAGAAAAATTGGGATTCGTCCTGTATGCCTTCACCGATGACTTCAGCTTTGTACTCTCGGGCCGCAGGCGTTTGAACCTGGAAAACTCGGCAGCTCGAGCTCTCCCGGTCTTTTGTCAACTTTTGGAACGTCTCCACCTCCAGCTCTCTACAGACAAAACAAAATCCCTAACATTCGCAAAACCCAAGAAGCTTAAGCGCAAACCCATAATGAGAATTTATGGGAAAAGCGTTTCACATGTCACACACCTTAAATTACTAGGAATCGTCATAGACGAACATAGGAGCTGGACGGAACATATAAACACCCTCAAGACAAAATTAACTAAGTATCAACACAATGCACGCAGATTAACTTCTAAGTCTTGGGGAATTAAACCTGCAATGTTAAAAATCTGGTATCACGCAATCATAGAACGGATCCTCTTTTACTGTGTGGGCGTCTGGAGAGGAAATCTCACCAAGGCAGTCAAAGAAAAGTTGGTTTCGATCCAAAGGATGTTTTTGCTGCAAATGGTGAGAGGGTATAGGACTATCTCAACGGACGCACTCACATTACTAACGGGGATCCCTCCAATCCTAATATCACTAGAATACGAGCACCAGAAAAACAGAATCCTACACCTAGAATTTAAACCAACAACCACGCAATACTTTCCACAAACAACTATTCAGAGAAAAGTTCCAAGTTGGCAACTGCACCCCGCTGAGGAGACATCGCAACTACAGGTATGCATTGCCAAGAACAGTCACCTACTACAGTCACCAAGAACAGCATCCTACCATTTACACTGATGGGTCGCGCACCGAAACCGGCGTGGCCGCAGCTTTCTGCGCCGTGGTAAATGGAGTGTCGACCCATGAGTGGGCCTCCAGAATTGGAGACGATAACTCAGTGTATCAAGCTGAACTGTTTGCAATTCTGAAGGCTTTGGAATGGATAGCTGCATCCCCCGCTCAGGAAAACTTCAAAATTTATAGTGCAATCCAATCTTCAGGCAATCCATGCACTTCGAACGAAGCACCCCCTCATTCTAAAAATTAAAATTATCCTACATACTCTGTTAAATCGGGTCACCCTGGGACACGTCACAGCACACATCGGCATCACAGGAAATGAATTAGCTGACAGCCTGGCAAAGGAAGCAACAAAAATTGAAACAATAGAATACTCCCTTCCAGTTCCCCCTTCTTTCATAAGAAGGGAACTAAAAGCAAAAATCATCCCAGCATGGCAAGTCTACTGGAACACCTCCACAAAAGGTAGACATACTCATAATCTCATTCCCAAAGTTTCCAGAGAAATGTACAACTTGTCTCCGCATAACACGGCATTCCTCACGGGACATGGTCCCTTTAAAAATTATCTATATAAATTTAAAAGGTCTAGAACCGATGTGTGCGAGTGTGGGGCCAGTGGTGAACCCACTCATTATTATTTTACCTGTCCCCTGACTGTTTCTTGGCACCTCAGATCTTCACCGTCTCATCCGCCACCATCCTGGCTGATAAATATAATAACGAGGCCAGTCTTAAACCCTAAGCTACTAGAAATTTATAAATTTCTACTCAATCTCTCAAATCTCACCTAATCTTTGCATTTGTTGTAGTCTTAAATTATTTATTAACTTCTCTTTCTTAGTTTAATTCATAATTCTTAAGTTCATCCTAATCTTAACCCTAACTTTTTTGTCTTCAAGCTTCTAGTCTAAGGGACAAGCTTCCACTTATAATTTTAATGTTTTCAATGTTTTTAACTTCTCTTCATTGGGACCGCTCTTATGCTCAGCAACAGCATCACTGGCTCTCAGTATTTTATATCAGCCTTCCTACAGTGCACGGGTTTCAGAGCAAATGTGTGGCGCTCCTTGTCGTGTGGAAATCCTGCACTGTCACCTCTTCAAAGGGCCGTCAGCTATGAACTGTACAAGTGGTGCAGTCATACCACTGAACTGCTCATCAGTGTTGAATCCAGGGGGTGGCCCGGGGGGAATGTCCCCCCCCCCGGGAGCATTGAAATGTCCCCCCCGGAGTATTTTAAATTTTATGCTTTCAGAGGTCAAAAAGTGGAATTTCCCCCCCGGAACTCTATAATGTCCCCCCCGGAGCTACAGAAATCCCTCCCGGAGAAAAGTGTCTGAATTCAACACTGCTGTTCATCCATTCTTCAAGCGGACTGTACAACTGGTGCAGGCGCACCTTCTCCATCATCCTGTCTGTCGCTGCCAGTCGAGTAGGAACGCTGGTTTCAGCGACAGACTATATTGTAATTTTTTTTGTCTTTAGTTCCTTTAATAAATTCTGTTTTTCAGTTTTAATGAGAAAAGGGTGTAAAAAATATATTGATCTGTTTTATTTCTCCTTTTTTATACACAAATATAAAGTAATTTACTTTCTGTTTTTAGAGAAACTTCGTTAAAATTTACAAAAAAAAAAAAAAAATCTTGGCATCTAATTTAATTTTTTTAATTCTGAGAGTTTGTGTGACATCCTCGGATCAATGATAACCGGTATTAAATAAATCCCGTTGCGTTCGATAGTCTAGGAGTAGTTGTGAAATGAAAACACACGGTTAGATTTTAATATAATAGATTCGTGTTCATTTTCCTTTTATTAAAATTATGATGTAATTTTTAGCAGAAAACTCTCATCTGTATATAACGGATACTCAGGCTTAATAATCAGTATAGATAAAAAAAAAAAACATTTTAATTTTCCGTTATAAATATGGCGTGAAACTCATCTACTTTCTATACTTACTGATCCTTGTATTATTAATGTAAGGAATTGATTCACATTCATTTTAAAACATATTGGAAAATTCCCGTTTTATTTCATGTATGACGTCTCTTTTTCCCCAGAGAAATCCCTTTTTAATGACAATTCTTGTTAATTTTCTTTTCCAGGCAATTAATTTCAATACTGGCATAGGGGAAATTATGTTACTTTAACGAAATAATATTAAATCTTTATGTTTTATCAAAAAAAATCTAAGTATTAACATTCGTATTTTTTTTTAGGTAATCGAGTTATTTATTTTAGTTTTAAGAATGAAAATAACTATTTTTTCGTTATCTATGACATCATTTTCGACATGGATAATTTTGTGGAGCATATTATTGACACTTGCTAACCATCTGCTTTTCACACTTCTTTTTACTTTTTAAAAATATAAATAAAAAAATACGGTATAGTTATATTAGCCATGCGCAGACGGTAAAGCGCCAAGTATTGTTACCATACAAAAGAAAAAAAAGTAAAGAAAAAAGCCCAAGATCATTTTATTTCACCATCAAAGCATATCCGCTTTATTTTCGATGTATGACATCATATTCGCCTTTTTTCTATGGTTACGCATATTGAAACCGTGTATTATTATCAAAAACTAAAAAAAGTACGTTTTATTTCTAATAATATTATTTAATCTTCTTTTTAATTCTTTAATTTTTTTTTATTTCATTTTCATTTTTCACGTGAAAATTTTTCAATTGAAACTAAATTGTTGAGTAAAAATTATTATTCCGGGTTTTGATTTAGTTTTTGGCAACAATAAAGTATTAGCAACGGTAAAGTAAATTTAACCATTTTAAAATATTATACGAAAAAATGTCCATTTATTCTCTATGAAAATAACGAAATTTTGAATTATTAAGAAAAATATTTGAATAAAATAAACAAAAAACAGCCTATGTTCATTCGAGGGTTATAATCAACCTATATGCAAAGATACAGGATCATTAAATGCTCCATTTTGACGCTGGCTGCAGCCTAACATTTGCACACAATCGGATTTATAATATTACTAGCTGTTACCCGTGACTTCGTTCACGCAACATTAAAAGAAGAATCAATACATTATTTAAGAAAATATTTCACTCCCGATAGTTAAAAACGTTAAAATTAACTAATTATTTATCACATTTAATAGGCGACAATACGGTATTTTTTTTGTTATAGGGACCTTGACATAATTCAGTCTTTAAAAAGTGAAATTTTGTGCCAAATAATCGCGAAAATGAAATTGCAACCAATGCAAAAAGGAGTGCCAAATAAAATCGTGGAAATAGACGAATTGGGTAAAAACAAATGTCAATTTTACCTGATAAACAATTTTACTTCTAACGCCTTTGTGAAACGTTTTAACAGCCATCCTTCAAAAAAACATTAATTGGAAATAGTACATGCTTTTTCTTTAAATTCAGTTCTGCCTCCTTGGTTTAATGTATAGCTGAAACAAATCTTATTTTCTAAATGACAGTATGTTGACAGGCAATTTTTGTTCTCCAGAATAAATTGATTCATGAAATTTGAATATGTGAAAATATGTTTTTATTTTTCGGATAATTTACTGAAATCAAGATTTTGTTTTCACCATCTATTCAAAGTGAAAATCAATTCTGTTTTTCAGTTTTAATGAGAAAATGGTGTAAAAAATATACAGATTTATTTTATTTCTCCTTTTTTTATACACAAATAGGGAGTAATTTACTTTCCGTTTTTAGAGAAACTTCGTTAAAATTAACAAAAAAGAAAAAAAAAAGAATCTTGGCATCTAATTTAATTTTTTAAATTCTGACAGTTTGTGTAACATCCTCGGATCAATGATAACCGGTATAAAGTAAATCACGTTGCGTTCGATATTCTGGCACTGTAAATGAAAATTGTAAATGCACGGGCATTCTCCGTGAATTGCTGCCGTAATTTTACGGGAAATACCCCCTTTTCAAGGTAAACGGTCCATTTCAGTAAATTTCACGTTTTTACGGGCAAAAACCGTTTATCTAATAACAAAGCTCATTTATCTAGTCACAAAACCGGTTTTCTTATGGACATTGCCTGGAATCTCTGCTGCAGTAATTTTACTGCAGCAATTTTTTACAGTGAGGAGTAGTTGCGAAATACAAATATAGATTCGTGTTCATTTTCCTTTTCTTAAAATTATGATGCGATTTTTAGCAGAAAATTCTCATCTGTATATAACGGATATTCATGCTTAATAATCAGTATAGATAAAAAAAAAAACATTTAAATTTTTCGTTATAAATATGGCGTGAAACTCATCTACTTTCTATACTTACGGATCCTTGTATTATTAATGTAAGGAATTGATTCACACTCATTTTAAAACACATTGGAAAATTCCCGTTTTATTTCAAATATGACGCCTCTTTTTCCCGCAAAGAAATCCCTTTTTAATGACATAATTCTTGTTAATTTTCTTTTCCAGGCAATTAATTTCAGTACTGGCATAGGGGAAATTATGTTGCTTTAACGAAATAATATTAAATCTTTAGTTTTTATCAACAAAAATGGAACTATTAACATTCGTCATTTTTTTTTAGGTAATCGAGTTATTTCTTTTAGTTTTAAGAATGAAAATAAATATTTCTCCCTATCCATGACATCATTTTCGATATGGATAATTTTGCGGAGCATATTATTAACATTTGCTGACCATTTTCTTTTGAAACTTCTTTTTACTTTTTTAAAATTTAAATAAAAAATACGGTATAGTTATATTAGCCCTGCGCAGACGGTAAAACGCCAAGAATTATTACCATACAAAAGAAAAAAGCGAAGAAAAAAAAACCAAGATCATTTTATTTCACCAATCAAAGATATCCGCTTTATTTTTTATGTATGGCGTCATATTCGCCTGTTTCCTATGGTTACTCATATTGAAACCTTGTATTATTATCAAAAACTAAAAAAAAGTTCGTTTTATTTCTAATAATATTATTTAATCTTCTTTTTAATTCTTTAATTTTTTTATTTCATTTTTATTTTTCACGTGAACATTTTTCAATTGAAACTAAATTGTTGACTAAAAATTATTGTTCCGGAATTTGAATTAGTTTTGGCAACGATAAAGTATTAGCAACGGTAAAGTAAATTTAACCATGTTAAAATATTATACGAAAAAAATGGTCATTTACTCTCTATGAAAAAACGAAATTTTGAATTATTAAGAAAAATATTTGAATAAAATAAACAAAACCCAGCCTATGTTCAAATGAGGGTTATAATCAATCTGTATGCAAAAATACAGGATCATTAGAGGCTCCATTTTGACGCTGGCTTCAGCCTAACATTTGCGCACAATCAGATTTATAATATTATTAGGATTAGGATTAGGATAGGATATTAGGAAAGATTCCGATATGATATTCAAATTTTATGAGGATTGTAGTCTCTGACAAACAAGCACAAAACTAGAATTTACAGAAGACAAAAACAAAATTTTAAGACTAATTCATTTTAGCAATCTAGCAATTTTAGCAATTCAGTTAACAGTAGTCACAAAGCAACTACGCACTATTTTGTCTTTACTGTTTCGGAGTAAGGGCAAATGGATTGTATAAAATTCCATATTCCAGACTCAGTGTTTTCCCTTTTCTTTAATACCTTGCTAATTTACTGTAGAATTAATTAATATTTCCTATTATACCTCTGAAAGAATATTTTTAGCTTGTTATCATGTACTATTGATAACATTAAAAAATCTCTATAATGAGTTTGCAAGAGGGGTATTCGCAAGACGCGAAGTCCTGTGTGAATGAGGTAAAGATACTGATGCCAATTAATAGAAGTAAAAAAACTCTGTTACGAACAATGGCGTAGCGATATTTTTCTTAATTAAAAATTTTACCCATGTTTAACATTTGATATATCTTCTGAAAGAAAAACTTTTTTGGCACATTTTTTTTTCATTTTTAAGTACAGAAAAAAGAAATATTAATTTACCTTCAAGATTTTCAAAAATATTTATTTTTTTTTTAAACTTTATATTTTGAAAAGAAAAATGTCTTTTTAATGAGTGCTTTTTGTTACGAGAAATATGTTTTCAAGATTTTTTTCAGGAAATAAAAAAATCAGAGAAACGATGATGTAAAGTATACGTGACTGAAAACATTTTGCAACGTTTCATAACTTATACGAATTTAAATATTACAAATCTCAGCAAAATATATTCTGAGATAAATGCATTTAAACCTTGGAAGAAGGCACTGACTACAAACAGTACTACATAAATGTATGGTATCTTTAATTTAATTGTCGTATTTACGTATGGTTTATGTCATTTTTTTTCTAAATTCTGTAACTTTCTGGTCACATGCAGAGTAATGAAAGCATTGTAATCATGATAAAATATCGATTATGGATATTTTAGTATATTTTTACATTTTGGCATTCTCTGAATCCGGTTTCGCTATTTTTAAGTCTATTCCATGTATATGTGTATATGTATGCGTGTATATTAGAATTTCCTCATTTTTCATGTCCCCAGAGCACGCTTTTGACGTTTTTCCTATGATGTCGGTATGTACGTATGTGTTTGAGCGACCACGATAACGTTAAAACTGTGCTTTCGATTGAGCTCCCATTTGGTGAATATATTATAGGCCACTGCGCAAGAGCTGTGGTCGTTTTTGTACAAATCAGACAGCGGGATTGGTAAATTTTTTTTCAACAATTTTGTAACCAGAAAAAAGCGTTATTTATTTTTTAACTCAATTATCCAATTAAATATTTGTATATCTCACGCATCTTATGTCGATGTATAATGATATTTCATCAAAACGTGACTTAATTTAGTAACACTTTTTTAAAACTAAAACTAAGGGATTCAGCCCCCTATGAGCTATGCTTGCCAACCCCCCTCTTAATAAATAATGAAAAATAACTTATTCTATTCCTGCCTAGTTCACACTCTGCCTATATATATTTATATATCTTGTTAACATTTTCAATTGTTAATAAAATACTTTTTATTCATCTACTCAAGTTCAAATACATTTTTTTAAACTTGTAGTGGATGACACTTGATGTTAATACAGTTTTTCAAATATTAATTCATTAATTAAATTTAATTAATTAATTTTAGTTTTATATGGGAGAAAAAAATGTCTCTTATATAAGATATTTAGCAGGATATAAATTTAGTAAATTAGTACTTTTCATTTATTTATACTTCGTTTATTATCGTATATTATTGACTTAAAAAGTAACTAAAATAAATTTTTTCTTTGTTGACCTAACTAGGAATTCACTATTTTTTTTTTAATTTTATTTTAATTATTTTTTATATATATATTACTTGTTTTTCTCCTAGCTGGCTTTGGTTTGTATCATTCGGTTTGTGATCCAGTGGAGGATCTTTTTACAAACACTTTGTAAAATGCTTTAACAAAAAAAGAGAAAATCTCTTCTTTTATTTTCACATTTTAGATAGTCTTTTCGCATTTTGTGAAAAATGGAATCATAGCTGAAGTCCTGGTGTTTAAATAATACTTGTTTGACTTGCATTATAAAACTTTCTATGAAACGCACAAAAAGATCTGAATTCGATTGCAGTACGAAATACGGTTTATACAAAGTAAAAATAAAAATAAAACGCTACTTGAAGAAAAAAGCAACTCGTGCGCTTAAAAGGATCAAACCAGCTTGTGGGATATTGATTTTCTCCGCTGAGAGCTGGAAGCGCTGTTTAAATAACATATGAAACCTTTTAAGCGCCTAGTCAAGACGTCCGGATGTCTGAGCATGATTCATGCTGTGTGACGTAAAGCTAATAAAAAACCTAACTCTTTGATATGATTAACGCTTATTCCAGTTACTATTCTGTTATACTAAGTTTTCGAAACAGCTTAAGTATTTTTAAAACCAAATGCTAAACAAAATTTGTCTTATAATAACTTAAATATTACAGAAGAAACCGCTGATAATGAAGCTGAAAAAAATCAAGTAAACTTTTCGTTATAAGTGGAATTCTTTATAATTGTTTTCCTTACTACATTAACAACTTTTTAAAGAAATTAAAATACATTTTGGCTAAGGGGACTAGTCCAGCACGGGTCGACCCTAACCCGAAAATTCTCCTTAAGACCACAGTAACCGACACGCTTCAACCTGAAACCAACCCTAATCCGAAATATCCAAACCTGAACCCGAAGTAGAAGTTATAATTACGGAAAAGCAGTTTACTCTCTAATATAAATTTTATCTTTTTTGTATAAAAATGAATCCATATATACTCATTAATATTCAAATATGTGGTTTTTTCCATTAAAAAAATATTTCTTTTGATAAGTCCGGTCAACCCGAACCCGAGACATTTAAAGCCAACCTCACCAGTACCGAAAACAATTAGCGTCAACACGACCCGACCCGAACCGAACCGCGAGTCGACTAGGGTTCGCGTAAAATCGGGTTGGGTTGGGTTGATTGTTGACGGCCAATTATCTACGCTAGGGATATAGGCCCGGGGGGAGTGCCCTTCGTGGGGGTCTTTCTAAGGGAACCTAACCCGTATTTACGCATGGATAAATCCACGGTTCGAAGAAAACCACGAAAACTCCGAACGATTAGGCCGACGGGCGCGATTGGGATCGAACCCAGCACCTCCCGTCTACCAGCTTCGAGAGCACAACCTCTCAGCCACTGGTGGGGCTCGCGTAAAATCGGATAACCCGATTCGATGCAGGATTCTAAAGGGGACTCGGCCCACTTCATTTTGATAAAAAATATTAATTTTCTATATTTTACTTAAAATAAATTTAGATATCCATCGTGTATTCTAACGACGATTCGATAATTCAAAATATGCAGAAAAGGCTTTTTAGTGTATCCATTTCCCTTCAAATGATTCAGAAGTGTAATCTTTAAATTCATTTTTCAATGTATTAGTATGGTCAATATGATAAAACTTAAACTTGTGTTTGTTTTTTTTTTTCAAATTACTTGGGTTTTTTTTTTTTCTTTCGTTCTTTTCAATGGATGATCCTTGTGGGATTTTTCATAAAATTAAAAATCTGATAGTATTCAATAATATAAATGTTTTTATTTAAAAAAAATAAAAGTATTGTTATTTTTGCTGCATTTTTGCTTTCTTCTATCTATGCAAGAAGAAATTATTCCTGATAAATTCGACTTCTCGTTTTCGACGGATTTATACATTTTAGAAGGTTCTGAGCACGATTTGACTGTTTTTAGAAAATGTCTGTCCACTAGTCTATGTGTCTGTTTGTTTGTATGTGACACAAATTTTGTGGGATTTTGCCGAAATTCGATGTTCTGTTCGAAATATGCAATTCTTATATCACCAGTTTAAATGCACAGAAATCTACGAAATTTTACGCTTAGCATCTTGAATATGAGAATACATTGTATATAAAGTACTGCGGATAAATAATGATATGTGTTTTGCAGTATTACGTAGACTGTGGTTGATCATGTATATGCATTCTATGAAACTGTATACCTGAAGTAAATAAGTTTGTTTTTCATTGTTTGTCTTGATTGTTCACGATTGCGAAAAACTATTTTTTGAAAGTCCTTGCTAGTTTAAATAATAATCGTTTTAGCATGATTTTTTTTTAATCCATTACCACGTAACTCAATCATGAGCATTTGTTTGTTGCAATGTAAAATAATATTTGCAGTAATATAAATATCTATGCAAAACTATAAAGAGAAAGTGGCAGCATTCTATTGAGGCCCCAGATATGAAAATTTGGTTCTATTATCAGTTTTTAAAATTGGAAAATAAACCATAGTCAATGTGCAACACATGTTTGCTTATGTTACTGCGTGTACGATAATAAAAACTGTTATTATACTAGTTGTTTTAATAATTAAAAAAAAAGAAGAAACTGTTTCTTCATTAGATTTATGTGATATTAAATATCATTTTATGCAATGTAGATGTGAAACGAAAACAGATGTCTGTATTCCCTCCTCCAATATTTCGCGACATGCTGGAAACGAAATTCCACCTGTCTTTCTTATCGAGATCACCTGCTACCAGAAAAATACAGATGTTTTGCCCATAATATTCAAATATCGGACGTTTGATAACAGAGAAAGTGAGTCACTCGTATTTGATTAGATGAAACAGAAGATATGCTTAGGAAACGTGAAATACGTCGGAAACGTTCGACTCGCAGTATTACTAACTTATAGTTGTTTTTCCCTGACTTAAGGGGCTTTCTTAAGGAGGATGGGGAAGGACTAAATATTTGCAGGGGGGTCTTTATTTGGAGAGAAAATGGAATTCCACTCTTAGAAATCCAGATAAATTTTCGCATTTATTTGACTTATATATGTGGATGTTTTTTCATCATACTTTTATTTATTTTTCTTTTCTTTAATTTGCGCATTTTACATTATCCGATATTCATTTTTGTATTGTATTATAAGTATTGGTTCATTTATATATTGTCGATTTTCTTGTGATTTAATAGTTATTATTTGTAAAAAGTTAGATATATAGATATTCATATTGGATATTTTATATAAGTAAAATCTCTGCTAAAGAAGTTACTCATGCTACATGGATAAATAGTATATTTGTCTGCGGTTGAATATACCCCGTACCGCTTATTCTTTATTTACTATGTAGCCACAGGGACGCCCCTTATATTTTATTATTAATATAGGTAGTTCTACTGATTTTTTTGTGGAGGATTTATAGTGGCGGTTATATCTAGGGAGATTTAAGTTACTGGCTAGGGAAAAAAAATAGTAGAAGTTGGCAACGCTGTGGACATGGGATGAATCAGCGAGTGAGAAATGAGTGACAAATTTTTTGCGTTAAATATTTTATATTTGACTGAAAAACAAGTTAAGTGCGCTTATTCCGTGAAAGTGTGAGTAAGAAAAAAACATTAAAAAATTACCATATACAGTTACACTCTTAGAGTCTCGCATTCATAACTTCTTGAATTCGAGTTTTTGTTGCTGTTCATCGACACGTTTAAACGATGTCGACCGAAAGAAAGAAAAAAGAAAAGATCAGCACAGGGCTAAATTAGCACTAACAAGGGGACCGCCAAACATGATGCTCACAGATTTTGATGATTTTAAAGTATGTTGTAGGGATCATACCCCTAACTAATCAGGTCAAAGGTTTCCTTCAAATGGGTCTTAATTTTTGAGAAATTCGGGCTTAAATTTCAGCATACGCTTTAAATACCCATTAGTTTTATCTTTTGCACTTGTTGTCAGTGGCGCGGAGGTAGCGTTCAAAGACGCTGTCCAGGCGGCTCTGGTTCGATCTTTTTCCATTCGGCTTTTTCCCTTTTTTAATTAATTTTATATTTTTAACACGTTACAACTTTTAAGCAGAATTATGAATTCCGCAGCTTTGAACTTTTTTATATTTCTTAAAAAATTGAATTTACGTTTATGAAATTTTCCTGAAATTTTTAAACTAATATTTCTGTTCACGAATGTCCAAACTAATTTATGTCTAAAATCTTACTATTATTGTTTCCATTTAAATATGTATATATATATTTTTTTTTTTTTTCAAAATGATGAAATATTGCACTTTTTTACATTTTTTACAAAAAAAAGTAAAAAATTTTTCCGGAAATTTTATATTTTTCCTGATGTTTTTAAACTAATATTTTTGTTCACGAATGTCCAAACTATTTTTTTTTAATGAAAGAAAAAAAAATATTTTTGATGTTTGATTTGTTTTAAATATATCATATTACAATATGTTACATGATGAAATATCAAAATGCTTATATTTACGAACATTGTCATTTTTAGTTTATTAAATATGCAATCAGTCGGATGATGCATATGGTACATATTCACAACATAAAACTTTATTAAAAATATCACTTTAAAAACAATTTCTTTGCCTGAATTTTTATATGAATGCTGGAATAACGCATTTATGACCGAATTATATTTCTTTTAATCATTTGATTTGTGATAAATACATTAAAAAATGCGTTGAAAGATGAAAAATAAAAATGTTTAGTCATCATTCGTATAAGTGCAAGTAAATACATTTAATCAGGGATACTTTGAAATCATTCAAAGCGTAAAATGACATTGCAAATGTCACAATTTATAAAAACGACTTTTTTATATGTATCTTTTTAGCATTCAGGGAGAAAAGCATAAATGAATGTAATATATAACTTTAAAAACCTTGTAACTGTCTACAAAAGAAGCTAAACGAGATAAATCAAAATTAAATTTAATTATTCTGATTTTTTTTTTCTGAAAATTCAACACATGATTTCTTAAAAAAATATTTTATATATATATGGTAAATTTGATGTTACATTTATGACGATTTTTGCATTTCTAGTTGACTAAATTTTTAATATTGACGTCGAAGTGAATTTATTTGTTAGAAGGGGAAAAAAATATTTCGAAATGTAATCTGTAAACTTTAGAGATAAATATGTATAGAGGACATTAAACATGTATGCCACTAATCAAAATTTACATACGAGAATTACTGTTTTAATATTTTATTATTCTTTTGATGCTATGCTATTGGTATTATCTAATCCTAAATACGTTTTGGTAATTCGACATGAAAAATATTTCGTATAAGTTATACCAAAAATATTATAATTTTCATTTAACATACCATAAAGTAAAAAAAAAAAAGTATTATTTTAGAACAGTGCTTAAAATGTAAAAAGATAAATAACAATAAATTAAAAAAAAAATCTAGAAACAAATTAGTTTGAATTTTCGTCTATAGAAATATTAATTTAAAATATTATGCAGAAAACAATAAAATTTTATGAAAGACTCAAAAATGTAAATGTAATTTCATAGGAAAAAATAAAAAAAGTTGAAAGCTGCCGAATTCATAATTCTGCTTAAAATTTGTAACGTGTTAAAAATATAAAATTAATTGAAAAAGAGAAAAAGCCATTAGGAAAGACCGAACCCAAGCCGCCTGGACAGCGTCTTTGAACGGTACCTCCACGCCACTGGCAACACGTGTAAAGGAACTACTGTAAAAGCACATATTTTCGCGAGGCTTTGATTTTCGCGATTTTCGAGAGCCCGTCGTAATTGCGAAAATTTAAGCCTTGCGAAATATTTTTCTTTTCGCCTAAAAAAATAATAAAAAATCAGAAATTTTTCACTTATCCAAAATTTAATGATTACAGTTACTTAAATAAGAAATAAGTACAAAAATTTCTTGAATACACTTACAACTATTTCTTGAATACTATACAACTATTTCTTGAATAAAAACAATAATACAACTAATAGAATGTAGCTCATTATACCAGCTTCTTTCAAGCCATTCAAAATTTCTCATGTTTGGCTTCAACACCGTTAAATGTGCGCACAAGCCAAGAAGCGTGAATGGGTTTTAGTCGTGATATTTGCAGGTCTAAATATTCTTTTTTCTCTAGAAATTTAAGCTCATTAGAATACCACTCAACAAACTCATTCTTGAGCAAACGCTTGAACTCGCCATTTATATAAGTCCAAAGGCTGGAGATCTCCTGTGCAAGAAGGGAGCGCATAAAATGGAATAATATTCCTCTTCTCTAGTTCAGCCAGAAAAAGAGGATCTTGATGTGCCTTAAAAACGTCGAATAATGCTACACCAGGTTGTTCTGGAACTAGCCCAAAAAGCTCTCTCTGCTTGTCGTAATAAGGTACAAGAATATTCTCGTTGTATCGAATCATTATGTCAGTATTGCTCCAGTGCGAATCGGTGTGCCACACATCCCAGTCCGCGGGAAATGTAAACTTTGGATGGCAATTAGTTGTTTTTTCAACAATTGTGTAACAACAATTGTGGTGGAAGTAGGTTTCTAGAAAGGGTACAAAAGAGTCATCTCTCTTTTATCTTCCATGCCGATTATGGACACTTGTTTTGAACCACGTTCTTCCAATGTATATTCAGATGTAGGCGCAAATTTTGCGTTTGTCAAGTTTCTTAAAATGCCTTATGCAAAAGGGATTATATTTAGGCAGTTTCGGGATTTTCAATTTTTGGTTCTGTTCATATAAAATTCGCGAAATCACCGATATCTTCATTTTCGCGAAAATTACGGCTCGCTAAAATAAGTGGTTTTACAGTATCTACTGGGTATTTGAAACGTATACCGAACTTTAACCCCAAATTTTTAAAAATCTAAGCCCCATTTGAAGGAAATCTTTGACTTGAATAGTTATGGCTATGACCCTTACAACATACTTTAAAATCATCAAAATCTGTGTGCATCATGTTTGGCGGTCCCCTAGTAAGAGAAATAAAAAAACCATTCTATTGAAATTTATAACTTATATATATATTTTTTTTTTCAAATAAAGTAATATTTAGAGGACCTTCTCTATTCAAAAATGCGAAAAAAATTAAATTTTCCAACTGTAACACCTAATTTGTTTATCAAAAACATAATCTGATACTTCAAATATGCCTAATTATACATTTCATAAAGTTTTTTGAAAACAGTTCCTGATTCCAGTATTTAAAATTGAATCAATTCGGGAGAGAACCATCAAATCAAAAACCACTGCTATGAGGCTTAAATTGGAGTCCTCCATGAGGTTGGATAAACCGATTTTACCCGAACCCCCAGGAACGTGATAATTGATCATTTTCTAATTACTTGCAGACTTTTAAATGCATTGCCCGCCATAATTAAGTGCTGACATCTTATTTCTGTACTCGAATTAAATTGTTTAACTTTTTAAATCTTGACTTAATTTTTAACAAGCATGGGGAAAGATACTTTTAAAAATAAAGAAAAACTTTTAAGTTAATTAACATGTAAAACTGCAAACTTTTTTCAAAATTATGATAATTTTATAATAGCTTCTGCATATTATAACAAACCTGCAGAAATTTAAATAATGTAAAAGTATTAAAATTTCTCCCGTAATAAAATATGCAAAAAATCAGCTAAAAATGATTAAAACAAATTATGTAAAACATATCTGGAGAAAATGTCTTTTTTTTTTTTTTTTTTTTTTTTTTTTTTTTTGGTTTCATGAGTATAGCTAAAAAATGTATGTACATTAAAATGAAAAAGAAATCATTGCTTTATAAACGACAATAAAAATTTTAGGGGGTTCCTTCCCTTAAAAGTTTGTTCACCGGCAATTTAATATAAAAGCGCTTTTTGTTAAATTGTTTTGCTACCACTATTTTTGAATAATAACCTTCACTTTATTTAATCGCAGAAATCTGCGATTAAATAAAGCAAAGACTATTAGTCAATAATTATTGGTAATGAAAAAGCGTAAAACAGGACTATACTCGTGACCGGTCAACAGTGTTAAGAAGTGTTTTGATATTAAATATCCCGAGCTGGTCCAAAGACCGAGCCTAAGCACGGGTCGATTTTCTTTTACTAGGCTTTGTTGGGCCTGGCTTGGCTTTCACTCTTTCCTAGCCGTGTGTGGTTGGTAATTTTTTTATTGTAAAATTAGTAGTAGCATTGAACATATGTTAACCGAATCTTTAGAAATTTATTTTCGTCTAATACATTAAAGAAAAGTATTTTTAAAAATCTGCTTTTTTTTTTCTTTAGAAAGCTTTAAAAAATTAAATGATAACGGTTATAACCACCTTCTAAGTTATAATAATTTTTTTTTACTGAATCTTCATTTGAATGTAATTGTCTAAGCGACCATATATCATGACTTGCAAACATATAATCTAAAATATGCTGTACTTTAAAATATTGCATAAATGCGTATGCAATGGCCTTTTAAAATAATTTTAATTTTAAGACAATGCTGGTTATCAAATATCGGCGTGTTTTGTTGAAATTTAGTCGCGCCTGTCCAAGTCGTGTCTGATTTCATTAATTTTTGCGCGGGCTGGGTTGGGTAACTGGCATTAACTATGAAAAAATAAATGGCTCGGGCCTGAGAATTTCACCTTTTGCAGATCTCTTAGTCCATGTTTGCGAAAAAAACAATAAAAACAAAGGGTGAAACAAAACAGCCCTGAGATTTGGAGTAAACACTTTAGTTAAGTGATTCAAGAAAACTGCAGAGAACAAGGAATGTGGATCATTTATTATTCCATCAAGAACATAGGTTGCTGCGACTCTAGTTTATTGGAATTGAGCGAGATTAACTTTACTTTGTCATAATTACAGTAAGGGGAAACTTTTCAACAAATTTATTTCAGAATTAGAGCATGAAGAAAACAAATGTAAAGTTTTCACGGTTTTTTTTTTTTGTTGTTGTTGTTGTTGTTTTGTTTTTAATCCTTTTTTTTTCTCATTGTTGCTTCATAAATTCTGAAGATTTTTTTAAAACTATAGTTTCATTAGACAAAAAAGATTATTCATTATTTCTACCGGTAGAAGTTTATATACATTAATGCTATTATTTCTTTATAAAACTTACGAGGATCAAACCTGTGTATAAAGGAAACCTTGCTTTGAACGAAAATTATTTTGGTCCCAACGAAAAGAATGCAGTACAATTTAAAGGGAGTGTAAACCTTTTAAAACAGAAGCCTCCGTGAAACAGAAGTTTTTTCTATTATTTGCGCAGCATTTACTATATTACTAAAAGTTACATTACCCCATATATTATTTTATATTTTAAAAAAAATAGTTTTTTGTTGTATTACCTATATATTGATTAAAACTATCACGTTTCACTATGAGATATGAAGGAAAGTTTCTTTCAATTTAATCCATAAGCTAGTATGTTGTGGTCATCATAAAAAATCCTATATGAATCAAACCAATTGAATGATTTAAATAGCACAAGAAATTTCATCAATTTAGCAAATATGTTTTTTACACAATGTATTCCCATATTCAGGATGCTAAACGTGAAGTTTCAATGAATTCTGTTCATTTAAACTGATTATATAAGCATCGAATATTTCGAATAAATCATCGAAGTTTTGCACCCCCCTCTTAGACGACCGCAACCAAAATGGAATGACAATCTTTTTCTATCTTGAAATACTAAATTTGACATTTTGTTGAATTATGCGCACATAAACTGGAGATATAAGCATCAGATAAATCGAACTAATTATCGATTTGCGGCTTCCACTCTTACAGGGATTTTGCCCAAAAACTAATCAGCACCAGTTCACTTATGGATAGAACTGCGTGCGGAAATTTCATCTTATTCTACGCAGTAGTTCGTTAGACAGACATTTTCTAAAAAAGTCAAACTGTGTTCAGGACCTTCTAAAATGAATAAATCCGTCGAAATTTTTCACGTTTCCAATATTTTCTTCTTGTATAAATAGAAGAAAGTAAAAAAAAATCCCTGACGGCTCGGCCTACAGGCACAGGTAGATTTCGAAGACGCAGACCGTGGGGCGCCTGTTCGTTGGGAATTGCGGAAGAAATGGCCTTTTTCCCTTGATGCGATAGTTGGAACCTCCCACTTCGAAACATAACTTGTTTGCAGACGAAGCAGGCAGGGATTTTTTTTTTTTATATAAAGGTTGGTCCTATAAAAAACTTGTCAATATAAAAGTTTTAGATAATATTAAGAGGATTTATAATAAATTTAAGCGGATTTGATATCTTGTGAATTGACGAAGTTATGAATTTTTTTCGTCTAAACCCCCCCCCCTTCCCCCCCCCTTGGGGCCATTTTTAATGATATCAAAAATCTGTCATACATAAATTTTCGACCCTTTTCCTAAAAGTAATAATAACTTTAAACGTATTCGACACGTATCATAATTAAGAAATTATGGGGTTTTTGCTGTTTTCGCAAAAAGACCCCCATTCCCTCCCCCACACACACTTGGTTCGATTTTGCCCACTAACGAACTTGACCGAGATTTTATGCCCCTTGATGTTATGTATCAGTTTGGAAGAGATGTGTGCAGAATTTTTTAAGTTATCGTGTCCATAAAAAAGTGGCATAGATAGATAGATAGATAAAGTTTTGAACTGGGGGGTGGTTTTGGGTTCTGGGAGTCATGATCGGCGTAGATCTGAAAAATTTTTTCAATAATTCCAACTTAGGAGAGAGTGTAATAGGAATTATTTCTTACGAAAGCTACCTAAAAACAGGATAAGCTAGCGCAAAACGCAATTTTTCTCTTCCCTCTTGAAATTTTGTCTTAGCAGGCATTTTTGTATTAAAAACAGATTCTACTTACAGAGTTTACACTTATTTAACTATTTATTTATAGTGTATTTATGTGATATTTTAAAGAATGCTACGGGTATCTCTTTACATTAAAAGAGCCAAAAAAAATCTGTTTTTACAATTCATTATAGTTGCCCTAATTTTAAAATGTTTTTAATTTTAAAGTTAAAAAATTTGTTTGATAATCCAGACTTTACTAATTCCGAGTTTCTGGTGGAGCTGGAGCATTGGGCCAGGGACTCACTGATCCACCAATTGGTACGGTGCTGATCATAGGTTTACAAAAAATATATGTGAAAGTCAGTTACTTAAACTAAAGAATCATTACATGCTAACAATGTCAGAAATGCTCATTTTGTTTTGTTTACGTTGTGATGGAATATGCGGAAAAAGGTAATCGACTCATTTCACGACCGGCGACGGGTCCGGATCCGGAAGTCAGGAAGTGGAAGCTTGTGATAAATAAAGAAACAAATATAGAAGCCGTTTTAACTCTTTCAGAAGTGGGTAATTGAACACTTAATTCATTTCGAAATAACTGATTCGAAATAACCCATGCATTCAAAGAGTGCCAATTCCATGAAAGAAAATCAAACGCGCAGGCTTTAGTTAAATAACTGAAATCTGCCAAAGCGTTATGAAATAAATTTAAATAGTTTTTTTTTCTTTCTGCTTTTTAACTGACCTCCATCGTAGGAGATTATAAAATTTGTTAGTATATATATATATGTGTGTGTGTGTATTTTTCTTATGTATGTCCACACATAATACATGAGCGGGTGGTCCGATTTTCTTAGTATATGTATCAGTCTGTTGGTTGACCCGTTTCGAAGTTTCATTAGGATCTTCCTGCACGAGAAAACACTGTAATCTCCGTTATACTCTCAGCTCAGTTGTTGTGGATTTTAGATGCTAGTCATTTTTTTTTTTTTTTTTTTTTTTGGTGACAGTGTACAAAAAAGTTTCTCTTTTGTACTAGATGTGTTACGGACATTCAGAACAGAACTTACAGTGTGTTTAAGAACGGATTACTTTATCTGTGACTAAAATTGGACTTCAAGTTAATTTGAAAAATGTGAATATTCGTTCATTTTTTAATAAGAAATGTCGGCTAGAATAGAAAATGGATAAACTCACTTCTGAATCTTGTGTAAGTGATAGTGATGATAATACATCATTCAACTTATTTATGTTAAGTCAAATATTTTATTATCTTTGATGTATTTTTGACTGTGTCGTGGAAAAAAACCCTTAACCCGCGAGAACTCGCTAGATCTCTTGTCACACCAGATCTCGCTCGTGAGAAGTTTTCTCACGGTGCCCAATTGCCTTCACTTTTACCTTACATATTCGTTTAATATCAGCATTTTTTGTTTGTCTTAATACTTTATTCGCAAAAAAATATATAAAATGATAAAAAAAAGTTTCTGAAATTTAATTTAAAATGAAAAAAATAGTTTAAAGAAGAGTCTTATTGCAACAGCAGGGACAAAAAAAGTATGATGGTGAGAGAAAATCTCACGCAGCGAGTTCTCCCGGGTTAAAAATTATTTTGGGTTTGTAATGACCCTATTTTTTAACCGACAAAAATTTACACTAAAAATGCAATGCATAAATATCAAGGGATCATAAAAGACTAGAAAAAATTAAGAAATAACTTGGTCCGCTCTGAAAAAGGGTTTGCCCTTACTGGAAGCATTGTCTAACTACGGGACTTCCTTCGCCACTGCCCACCACGTCACAACTGTCTGCGGGACAATGGCTCTAGAGAGCAATAGCAGCCACCCACCATGTGACAGTCATCTTCTTGAAAAATGTAGAGGGTTTCTGTTTTTGTCTGTCTATCTATCATTCAACAGCGTTCGAGGCAAATCTCCAGTGACACCAAAAGTCACCAGATGATCGCCCAGTTAGATAACATTTGGTGAAATGTTGCCCACTTTTGGCGCTCAAGGTACGTCATTAAATACATTGCCGACTTAGCGATAGCATGCTACTATGGCGAAAATCTTGCTTAAACAATGATTAAAATTTTGAATCGAATAAAGTTGTTTCTGCTTCTAGAAATATACTTTACACAATATACCTGAACACTTCTTTCTGGATCCTAAAAAAATTGATGAAACGCAAGACAAAATGTCTAAATGATTGGAACAGTCTGTTGTGTTAGTTCAAAAGATTTCACTTAAACTGCTATTATTGAACTGTTTCAGCTGCTAGGTGTAACAATGATCTAAAACTTTATGAAGAAATATGGTATGAGTCTTTCAAGGCCACTGCAGTAGCAAGAGACTTATTATACACACTGAAGCTATTGTTTATGAAATATTTGATGAAGCTGTTGAACCCATGATGCCCAATCAACTAGAATATTTTACGGTGCTTAATTTACAAAGAAGCAAACCCAGCTTTCAATATTTTGTAAAAATGCAAAAAATATCTGCGAAGGATTTCACGATAAGCATGTATACTGCGCTTTACAGCATATAGCCTCAAACGTGAAATCTAAAAATATTACATGCAAACATTTTCATCTACCCTATCCCAATACAGACTTCCAATCCATTGAGACGAAATTTAAGAGTAGAAAATGATCTAAATAAAGATGTGGAAAGGAAAAGAAATTAAATTGCAATAAGAATCAATTACTTATACTCGATTGGATACTCTTTTCAGTACTAACAAAAAGTTATGATAGAATCTTCTTCATGAATTGACCTAGAGCAGTGTTCCCAATGTTACGCCCCAAAGGAGGGTTGTTTCAGATTTGTTATTAACCCAGTCCCTGTCAATTTATTTTTGCCTTTTTTAATAAATGTTTCTTGTTGTAGACTAAAAATAGAAATAATGTATGTAAATTTTGGACCATATTCGATGCAATAATCGTGCTGCCATCCAACGTTTACTTTAGCTCGGGTAAGCTTATTGAAGTAATATATCAACAGATTTATTTCATAAAGTATTGAAGATATCGAGTTCGTAAAAGGCAAATATATTCATCTTTAGATGTAGTTCCTAAATATATAAGGTTTATTGAACGCAGGGTCGGGGCAGATTTACCCTTGATGTGCGCGATGGCAGTGTTGAATTCAAACATTTTTCTCCGGGAGGTTCTTTCTGTGGCTCCGGGGGGGGGGGGGGGGGATTGCACTTTTTAACCATTAAAAGCATAAAATCTCAAACATCATTGGGGGGACATTTCAATGCTCCGGGGGGGAGGTGTCCCCCGGGCTACCCCCTGAATTCAACACTGTGCGATGGTCCTTTCCTGTATCATGAAGGTGTATTAATTAATAACTAATAGAGGAAATGATCCAAAAATGGGATAGGATCTAAATACGGGCTACTTGCTGAAAATGGGGGAAGGGGGCTGTGCACGGTCGTAGAAATGGCACCGAAAGGAACAGCAAGAAGTCGGGGGGAGAGTGGTGAGCAGATGGCCTTGATGCTTGACACACATCGGTTGGTACAGACGCATAGAAAATTTGAAAATTCCCCTACAGCAAAATCGCCAATAAACGGAAATGTAGTCGAGATCTTTTGTGCAATCCTGTATAGGATCTGTAGAATTTATACACACCAAGTAATATGCAAAAAATGACTTAAATTTATAAACGCGTATCATAACTGAAAATTCCATTCCAGCAATGGTTATTCAATTATTATTGGCAGACAGTACTGTAACCAAACTGTTTTGTGTATCCCTGTAAAAGTACGATGAATGCTACGCACACTTTATTTTATAGTAAGTATCTTGTAGCGCACCTCAGTCAGGGCTGCCACTGGCGGCTATTTTTATATTCTATTTGCACCACTATTTTTAAAAAAATTATTTTGTAGTATGTTTCTCTTGCACATTTTGCAAAATGTATATGAAAGATTTTTGTTTTGAGAAAATGGTGCAAGATAGAATTAAAAAATAGTCGCCAGTGGCATCCCTACTCAGTGATACATATAAATTCCAATATGTTTGGAATAGTGTAATATTATTAAATTCCATCGCAAACGATTTTTCCTGTAGACCGTAATGTACCGCAATTCTTTTGAGTGTCCTTGTAAATGAACTATAAATGCTACATACTTCATTTTCAATACCGAACAAGCCACAGTAAACCTCAATACCATATATCAATTGCATGGCAATCCGAGTATATTTACGCGAGTTAAAACACACGAACAGACGCAAACAGACAGACAAACCGAATTCATAAACACTTTTCAACTATGTTGGAAAATGTTAATAAAAGCAATGTATTGAAAAAACATAGTAAAATTTCTTTATAAACCTACTTTAGAAAAGAGGAGGGGGGGGGGAAGGCGTCAAAATGCTTGCCCCGGGAGATAAAAATCCCAGTTTTGGCTCTACTTAGGGCCATGGGCTACTCTGCCCGTGCTTTGATGAGGCTCTGGCCATTGTTGCATTGTCTTAGTGCAGTTATGTGTTTTAAGCGTGTGGAGATATATAAGTACTAAACACTTGGATAAACACCTTATAATGCATAAGAGTTTTTATGATACAAAGGTAATTGCTTAACTTACTTTACTTGCATAATTTGAGTTAGATGTACTACATTTCTACTAGAAATACAAATGCAGATGTTTGAATTGCGCAACATCTTGTATTTTATGAGACTTTTGTTGAACAAATTCCTCTTATTTTAATTACAACAAATGTATTTGCTTAACTATTTGAATCCAGAATTTGCTGCATGAAATTGTGAATTTTTAGTAACATTTAGTGATCTCTTTGTATTCATTTATTCAGAAATGAATTAAACGCAAAAATGTTTAAATTGTAAATTATTATGCCCAATTAATTTAATGTAGTAAAATTTCCCCTTTTTTTTGTTATATTTTTATAAAGTTTCATAAATTGACTATACAAATGTTCATTTTCTTTTCAGGCTTATGTCTCGCAGAATACATTAACAGCCAGTCCAGTATCCATTTACTATCACCAGAAGTGCCCTCCATTTACAGTTGCTGCTATCAATACTCTAGTGAAGTGCTGGCTTTTTTCATCGGATGGACTTGGATAGTATCCCAAATCGCTGCGATATCAGCCGTGTGCAAAGTTCTTGCTGTTCATATCAACGAATGGTCCAGCGATATCCCTCGTAAATTTTTGGAGAAAATATTCTTCGACTATGCCGTTGATGTGCCATCTCTCATATTTGTACTTTTTTTCATTCTCTTCATATTGACTGGCTTCGCAGAAACTACAGTGTGGTATACGTTGTTTATACCAATTGCATTTGTGATGATTGCTGCTATGTACATAGTAAATTTTATAAATAGTGATACCGAGAAATCTATAGCGGACAAGCTGAGCATCCATGATATTGCAGGAGTTGATGAAGTAATTTATTTATTTTTGCTTTGAATTGTTTTTATTTTTCCTTTGAATTTTAATGCGTGCTTTCTTTCTTGTAATTTATATGAAGTTACTTTTCAAAATCCCGAACTTGCTAAATACGAGGATTATTTTTAAAGTAAGGTCCGTTATAAAATATATCTTTGCAACTTGAGCGCTTGCAGTAAAGCTCATGCGCGGAGACTCCCGGTGTCCCTTGCCCTACAGCAGATGCCAATTGTGCACCTACTGTGTGCTGCTTCAGAGTCAGCGATAAACATGTTCATGTCGATTGATCATCCCGCTGACTCAAAAATATAGTCAGTATTCCGGTTATAGACATCAAGAAAAATGATAGCATTGGGCATACATCGCCAGATCTGTGAGGTGTATGCATAGCTCCAATGCAGTGCGTGCCCACACATTGCTTATCAAACACAATCTTTCATCGAATCTGTTGTGTTGGAGCAATTTGAGCACCCGCTATATACAGTCCTTACCTTGCGCCGAGTAACTATCACCCCTTCTGGTATCTGAAATCGTTTCTCGACGGCCAGTGATTCATACATATCAAAAATTAAAAAAAATCCGAAATTGTTATAAGATTTAAATTTTAAAAAGTTTTATTTTCCTGGTGATTTTGCAGGTTGCCAATAGAGCTGCTGTTACAAACTGGCAAACTAATTGGCGACACTGATATATTTTTTAATTATTCATTTGTTTAAATCTCAGAGATGAGGGTGGTGGTTTCATAGCCGCGAATCGCCTATGAGGCCACTATGTTGTATTTAATATGTATTTCTACTGAAATTTACAGGCCCAGGTCTGGCCCGTGCAAAAAAACAATGAAATGAGGCCCGACCACTCTTACAAAACATGCCAATATTTCTTAACAAACATTTTCCTACATTTAAAATTCTTTTAAAGGAATATTGCATACATCTACCCTATATATATAAAATCCTAATGAAACGATTTTATGAAATGATTTCATGAAGCGAATATATGTAGTAACGATTTTTTTAAATGAATTTATTTAATTTTTTTTTAAACGCTTAAATGCCGGGTTTGTAGAACGGTGACGCTAATGTTACTTTTGTGTCTTATTACAGCCACATATAGCATGTTTTTTTTTGTTTTTTTTTAAATGGCGGTATATAGGATTTATAGTTATTATTGCCCCCTTAGTATTTCTGTGACAATTATACAGTACAGCATTTTTCAGATCATATATCCACAAACGTTGGAATACGGAATAATAATATTAGTTATCACTTAGACAATTACCGACATAAACACTCATTAAAAAAAATAGTGTAGTTTGGAATAAATGAAAGAGGTGGTTAAAGAAAATCATATTTTTAAAACTTTGTAAAGAAAAAAAAAACAAATTTTTTAAAATATTTCTGTAATTTATTAAAACAAATTAAATTTCTAAAGATTTCGCAAAACAAATGTAGTATATCGCTATTATTTTTATAAAGAAAAATTCCAGCTCGACACGGTCTCGGGTCATTTTATTACTATTATTATTATTATTAGACCCCGACCGGACCTACTCGGCCCGAAAAATATTAAGTCGAGGCACGGTCCGACCTACCTGTAATCTGCAGAAAATAGTGAAGTCCGGTTATAGAAAAGAAATAACATCGGGCCCAACCCAGCCCAAGTTTAATGAAATATAATTGGCCCGAGACCGGCCCAGGCCGAGATCGAGTTTCGGGCCAAGCCCGGAATCATGCATACCTCTAACAAATACCGATTTACCTTAGGTTTATTTACATTGTTATCTAATTTGCCTGTCTCAAGAGGCATGAAGAGACAATATGTAGATTTTATTCAATCCAAAAGCAAGAATATTTGTTCTGTTGTCGTATTAGTTGCAATTCGATAAATAGTTATGCCCTTTGAGCAACTTCGAGAAGTTAGATTACAATTTAAATACATCTTTAACGTTTTAAGCTAGGAAATGGAAATTATTCAAGTACATTCACGCAATTTCTCTATGCATCGTGTGCTAATTTAGAGTTTATGCTACCAAAGAAGGTTATTTACTTCGTCCTCATTTGTATAAGTTGCGTTTTCTCAACAAAGTTAAGCAAACACTTGCTTAGTAAGTATGACGGCCAGCATTTGTTAACATTTCAAAATGGTAGTCTATAGTATCGTGTCGATTTTTTTAACTTTATGCATCGAACGCAACTTTAGCAAGATACAGCGCGGCACATAGCTTTCATTGGTTTGCTTTAGAATCAGATCAATTTCGAGATGTTTAGACAAATTAAATAATTTAAATGCGCTTTAATCTAACATGAATTAAAACAGTTCTGGTATATCTCGAAATTTGGATCCGCACTCAATTAACGACAACAACTCTTGAGCAAGCCAATTCTCACACCCAACGTGGCACTTAAAGACAAAATTTTCAGCTCCGTCGTATTAACGCTCTTTAACGACATTAATGAACACCATGATAGTTATATTGACTCCGGTGCTTGAAACTATGTGATTGAAAACGAAATAATCCTAATCTATCTACTAATAATAAAATCCAAGTGTAGGAGTGTGTTGGTAATCATGCCGGGTGCGACCACTCTGGTCTGCGAATCGACCGTAGCTAAACGCCATGTTAGGCTTAATGAAAAACATATGCTAACATATGACAGCTAAATGATAATTTCTTCTACTTGAAATCATGTCTGTTCAGCATATTTTTATATACAACATGTATATCATATCCAATTATGATGTTTTAAGTTCTAAATTAAAAATTACCAGATTAAACATCGGATTACCAGATATAAACAAACAACCTCTGTTGCCATTCAGAATCACAAATTCCAAATGTAGAAAAAAATGAACAACTCTTTGAGCGCTTCATTAAAAAAATACAAGTTAACATCCGATTCTGCTCTTAAAATATTTGCAAAATCATATTAAAGCTTTTAAATATTTTAATTATGTTTACTTATATTATAAAACTTTTTTCAGAAATAGCGGTAACAGCTTTCATACGGAGGCTTTGCGATGATACACCCGTATTACACTTCACGTTTAAATATTGTTTTGGCACCACCTATCGACAGTTAATATAAGCGAAGGAACTTTCTGTTGGAAAATAAAATATATATAATAACAATAAAGTTCTATAAAATATATATAATATATTGTATAAAATATATAAAATGTAGATACGCCTATTTTTAAAATAAGAAAAATTCAGGACGTATTAATTTATTTCAAGATCAACTTTCAAAAACTTCAGCTTAATATTGTTTATTTTATTTAATTTTAATTTGGTTACATCAATTTTTATTTTTTAACCTAGCTTATATCCACTTAAATTCTGAAATTTCGTTTGCATTGTAAAATTTTAAACAAAACATGTATGTCAACATTTCTGTAAACAATATTTTCTATAAAAACTTTTATCAGAAAGAGCAGTGACAGCTTTCATAGAGAGGCTTTGCGATGATCCACCAATATTACGCGTCATTTTAAAATAATGTTTTGGCGCCATCTATCGGCAATTAATATAAACGAAGGAACTTTCTGTTGGAAAAAATATAATGATAATAAAGTTGTATAAAATGTTGTAATATTGATCAATATTTCAAGATCAACTTTTAAAAGCTTCAGCTTAATATTATTAATTTTTTTAAACATATTTAGTAATACAAATTTTTAAAGCCTATCTTATATACACTTAAATTCTGAATTTTTGCTTGCATTGTAAAATGAATATTTCTTATAAAACGTAATTAAAATATAAGGAATATATAGTACCGCATATCACATATATGAATTATATCAAATCAGATTAAATTTTGATTTTTAACACAGTATCATTTGAACTTTGTAGTGAAAAAAATGTAATTTGATAAGAGAATGTGAAAAGATATTTCTCGGTCATACTAATGCAATTAATGATTTAAATATACTTATGAAATAAAATAATTTTTAATGATAAAAATTCATTATAGTTTTCTTAGTTCAAAAATATTTTTAAAATACGAAAATTTAATTTGAGATACACTTTTAAAAATTTAAGTTACATAATCTACTTTCATTGTTTTGTGTGTTTTAAATATTTCTCCATTACTGGAAAACTTTGTTATTTCTGTCATTTTGAATGGGCGGTTTTCCTGCTGTGAATTAAGAAGCTATTATCCATAAGCATGTAATTTCCTGTCTCTTTTTCTGTCTATCTTTCTGCTATATATTTGTTTCTTCATTACTGGAAAACTTTTTTTTTAAATTTTAAAATTAAATTCAACTTTATTATACTATTAACATAGACAATTTAAAACGAACAAAATTTTAATGGTTTGCGCAATCGTTAAAAAATTCCAGAATTTGTATTTAATTTTTCTTATGTAACCCAACATTGATCAATGTGGTGAATCAAGCTCTTTAAAAACTCATTGATATTGATAGCACCTTTTTAAAAAAAAAAATCGAACATGGAATATTTTTTTCATAGTTTTGAATGTTTTGTCCAATTGTTGAACTCTTTCACAAATTAAATATTGAGTAAAAAAAATATCCTCATGATTTGTATTTTTAGAAATCATTTATAATTTTTAAAATGTACTTTTCTACAATACAAACCTTTCAATAATAAAATCTTCATGCTGTTTGTTTGTATGAAGTCTTATAAAAATGAAACGTAGATCAATATTCCGTCATTTTTGACGGGGATCATATACTAGTACTATTATTTAAAGAGAGAACGGCTGACTGACTGACTGACTCATCAACTGAAAGCTGAAACGACTAAAGTCAGGATCATGAAATTTGGACAGTAGTTTGCTGCTGTTATGACCTAGGCAAGCAATAAGAAAGGATTTCTGGAGTCGAAAGTTTTAGGTCTCAGCAGCAGTTTTAGGTAGGAGCGCGAAATTCAGGAAAACAAACAAGTCTTCTAAAAATTTAGAGCTTGTATTTGATGATGAAATGAACTAAAAATATACCTCATTACATATTATGAATTATTAACAACATAAATAAATCGTAATTCCTGAATTGATATTTTGACATTTATACATGTGTCTTCTTGAAAAATGTTTTGTGAGTCTCTTGTACTACAACATATTAATAATAATAAATCACTGGAACATTTCATGGTGTGGCTGGATGTAAGAATGTCTTTGATGATTGAGTGATTTATGTAAATATATTTAACTCGCATAGCTAAAAGATTTTTGCCCTCTTAAAATAATAATGATAAATAAATATCCCTGTACTACATCTAATTTAAAATGGTAATAAATACTAACATATATGGAAATAAATACTAACCGGTTTTGAAGGTAACAAAAATCTTTATTGTTAAGCTGAAAATATCTATTCACAATTTAGGCTAAGAGTTACAAGTTGAAAACATTTATTAACAAATTTAGTTGTAAGTATAATGACTTATAAATCTTAAACAAAACAAAACATTCCTATCGGCTTTTATTTATCTATAGTGACTAATGGCTATTTGTACCTGATGATGTAAAATACATTTCTCATATATATTAACCTACACATGCAGGGTTCGATGCAGGTTTGTTTTTGTTTTTTTTTTTGGGGGGGGGGCATTTTGTGAAATTTATTATATTTTTCACAAAATGCCTCCCCCCTCTAGCAATTGTATTGAAAATAATTTGAAAATTCTTATACTTAAATAAGGAAAAAAAAGGCTATACATATATAATTATAATGCAATGTTTAACTTTAGCAGCAATAAAATGATCAATACTTCATTTTCTCTGCTGAAATTTATACAAAGTTAAAAGTTGATCATCTTATGTCAAGGGTCTATCCAGGCAAAATTTGGGACCTATTCAGAGCTCCTTCATAAAGATCTATTTAATAAAACAGGCTCCTTCACAAAAATCAATTTAATAAATTGGTCCCCTTCAGTAAAATCTATTTGATAAACTGGTTCCTTCACAAAATTCCTTTTAATAAGACACGTTCCTTCACAAAATTCCTTTTAATAAAATAGGCCCTTTCACAAATTCTATTCCATAAAAACTTACTATTTTTATTAATTATTTGTTATTTTGTTATGTTTTAAAATGTGTAATTTGTAAACAATCTTTCGAACCAAACATTTATTAAAATAACAAAAACTTTTTAAAGTCCTATTTGTTAAAGTTTTCCCTTCTGGTGAACTTGATTGTTTACAAATTACACATTGTAAAACATAACAAAATAATAAATAATTAATAAAAATAGCACGTTTTTATGGAATAGAATTTTGTGAAAAGGCCTATTTTATTAAAAGAAATTTTGTGAAGGTGTCATTTTATCAAATTGATTTTTCTGAAGGGGCTCATTTTATTAAATTGATTTTTGTGAAGGAGCCTGTTTTATTAAATAGATTTTTGTGAAGGAACTCTGAATAGGCCCAAATTTTGCCAGGATCGACCCTTCATATGAGATGATCAACTTTTAACTTTGTATAAATTTCAACAGAGAAAATGAAGTATTGATCAGTTTATTGCAGTTAAAGTTAAACATTGCATTATAATTATAAATGTATAGCTTTTTTTTTCCTTTTTTAAGTATGAGAATTTACAAACTCTTTTCAATACAATTGCTAGACAAGGGGGGAGGGGGGGGATGCTTTCATTTGTGGAGTGCCGCTGGGCACCTTGGAGTAGAGGTGCCATTATTCTCCCCTGGGTGCCATCCTTTCACCCCTTGGGGCATTCTGTATTAGGGGTGCCATCCTTTCACCCTAGTTAAGGGTGCTATTCTGGCTCCCCTAGGGGTGTCACCAGTGAGACAAGCATTTCACCCCTTGGGGGTGCCATGTGCCACCTGTAGTTTTAACAGTGCATGAGGAAAAATCATTTGCGGTTTATTTTAATGATGTTACACAATTTCAAACGTACAGAAATTGATATATATCATTGAGATGCACTACAAAAGGCTAATTATAGAATATTGTGTGCATAGCACTTATAGTTCCTTTACAGGGTCACTCAAAAGAATTCCGTTACATTACGGTCTATGGAGAAAAATCATTTGCGGTTTATTTTAATAATGTTTCATTATTTTAAACATCTTGAAATTGATATAAGGTGCATTACAAGATTCTTACTACAGAATAGTGTGTGTATAACATTCATCGTTGATTTACAGTCACACACAAAAGAATTTGGTACTGTCTGTTAACAATAATTGCTGGAAATGCTTTTTCAGTTTCTGAACGCGTTTTTAAATTTAACTCATTTTTTTTATATTATTTGGTGTGTATACATTCTATAGATCATATACAGGGCAACACAAAAGTTCTCGAGTACAATTCCGTTTATTGTCGGAAATTCAAGAAGGGAAATTTTAAACTGTGCTACGGTTTTCCTAACTGAACTAAAATTTAGCTTTCTATGTAGTATATATACAAATCTATAGATCATATACAGGGCTGCACAAAAGAGTTCGCATATTTAAACGAATGTTTTTGGTAATTCCGGAAATTATGTTTTTAAATAGGCTATGCGTTTTCCAAATTATTTACTTAGATATCAACTTTCACCTTATTAAACGGTAAAGATTTGTAAAAATATTTTGTAAGTGTTGGGAAGTGTTACATAATCTATGCTTGATACATGATTTTTGTTCTTGTTTATTTTTACATTCAAAAGTTCTTTTTCATTTAAAAAGACGAATTTGCAATTATCTTCTAAATTATTTCTTAAGCTATGAATATATTTGTTTAAGCTTAAAGAACACTTTTAAAAAAGTACTGCCATAAAATTTAAATTATTAAACACTTTGATATTTGATATAAATTAAAATGCATATTTGCACATCAATCGTAAAGCGGAAGAATTTTATTTTATGCAGGTAAAGGTTAATCCTTGCGAAAAACGTCTGCTGGCAAAAGTGTACTCAAATTTTAATTAATTCTCCGGTTTTCTTCAGAAAACTTAAGTATTTTAATAGAAGTAGGCAAAGTGGTTGTAATTTCCTCAGGCTTTATCAACCACAAGTATATAAGTTATGTATTTTTATCGTACAATTTTCCATAATTCTGATTTCACTAAAACTTAATAAATATGTTAAGTTGATGCAAAAGTCGTAAGCGTTGACACTTGATTTTTGCTTGCGACATCATTCACGTGAAATTTAATGAAAAGCTAATGCCACTAATTCTAATTAACCAAGAAAATCCCCCTCGCTCCCCCACCCCTATTTATAATGCCACCTTTATTATGGATAAGCTAAAAAAAAAAAAAAAAAAAGACGGTAACAAATCCCGGTATTAATCAGCTATCACCTCTGTCGACACTTTTCGGTTATTCCGGGTACATGAAAAGTGATAAATGATAATTCCTTTAAATATATAAATATCTAAATTTATATTTGAAATTGTCTCTGCGAGGTGTACTTGTCTGCCACTGGAGTATATTCCTGTCAAACTTAGAATCTTCCATACTCCTAAATTTCAACAAAAAAATTGATATGATTGTTTTTCATAATCGGGGTACTTTTTTCATAAATAACAGGGTTTTTTTTTGGAGATTGAAAGCAGTGAGCATATTGCTTAACAAATGTGCACTTAGACATTGACTGTCGTATGATCATGATAAATATTTTCACAGTGTTGGTAGTGTTGCCGGTCTGAAAAGTATGGCAATATAAAATAAAAATGTAATAAATATACAACAGTTAAACACATTTTTTGTTTTTCTTTTATGATTTATTTTTTAACTTTTATGCTTCATTATGTTTTTATTAGCACTTTCCAATATAGTTGAAAAGTGTTTATTAAAACTTTCCAGCATAGTTGAAAAGTGTTTATGAAATTGTTTTGTCTGGCCGCCTGCCTGTCTGTCCAAGCTCTGACTCACGTAAATATAGTCGGATTGCTATGTAACTGATATATGCTATTGAGATTTACTATGGTGCGTTTGGTATTGAAAATGAAGTGTGTGGCATTCATAGTTCATTTACGGGAACATTCAAATGTATTACGTTATATTATGATCTGTGTGGAAAAATAGTTTTCAGTATATTTTAACTAGCAGGCTTCGCCCGCTGCTTTGGTCAGTTTCTCCAAATGAATCTTGAATCTAACGTAATATATCGGTGAATTTCTTCTTCTATTTTAATGTAATGAGGACATCTACCTGGAATATCCTTATATTTATACATATGTACTATTACATATACATATCTACAATTTACTATTTCACACATATTGAAATTGATATACAGAGTGTCTCATTTATTTTGCAACCGGCGTAAACGCGAAGCAAATGAACAACACGAGTGCTCGCGCACACCGTTAGCGCAGGTAGCTGTGTGGAGGGACGTGCGAGCAACACTACCAACACGCTAGAAAACCTCACGAGACGCTTCAGTGCTAAGGAGAACGAAGTGAAAGGTAGTTTTACGTCATGGTGCTATGTGCAGAAAAACGCGCGTTTATTATTGAACATTATTTTCGAACATCTTCGTAGTCATTCTTCGTAGTTTCGAACATCTTCGACAAAACAGTGAAGGAACGATATGAAAACAAGTTTCCAGACTTGGTGCTGCAGAATAAAAGCACAATTAAGCGAATCGTGGACATTTCAAACAGAATGGACTGTGGAACCGAAAAGAAAGAACCGTCTGTCGTTTGTCCTAACTGACCACAAAATGAAGGAAATCGAGACGAAAATCAAGGAGAAACTGGTCACGTCAGTAAGAAAATTAGCAAATGAACGTTTCATTTGGTTTCAGCAGAATGGCGCTCTTGAGCATATGGCCAACGACACTCTGTCATTTCTCCAAGAATTTTTTGGTGATTGGTTAATTAAAAAAGGACTAAAGCCTGACCAGACCTGTCACCGTCCGATTTCTTCTTGTGGGGCTATTTGAAAAATCATTTGTTCCGTGGACCGGTAGCCTCGATTACTGAACTGGAAACTCACATTACGGAAGAGATAAACGCTATCACACCAAACACATTACAGAATGTGTCTCGAAACCTCCTCAAACGGGCCCAGATATGTAAAGATGAAGACGGCGGTCACTTCCAACACCTTTTGTAGTCGTTTAAGCACTTCTGTAAAATAAAATCAATGTTTGTATATTGTTCTTTTTTGGGGGTTGCAAAATAAATGAGACACTCTGTATATATCACTGAGGTGCACAACAAGATGATTACTGTTGAATATGTTGCGCATAGCATTTATCGTCATATAATATAATATCGTCATATCGTCATATAATAATCATATATCGTCTGGGCAACTATGTGCTAATATGATAGGACCATTTCCACATTTATCCAGGGCGAGACGGAGGCGAGGACGGACTATGTACGGTAAGGACCGCTGTCGTTCCGTAGTGACGTTTGGTCAATGTGTGAGGCAGTATGCAGCGACCCTCGGTACTGGCAGACGGTGGAATGTAGACGTCGGCGAGAGGGGGACTCTCGTGACAGACTATCCCGTGCAGTTGGATATCCCTTGCAGTTGTTCCTCTGCAGCTGGAGTAGTTGTGTGCCGCCCTCGACGACTGGTCAATAAGGGAGGGGTACCTTGCTTGAAAAAGAAAAGTTCGTGTCCATGAGGTTCCACCATAGTGGTCCGATCCTCAAGGCGCGTATTGCCCACCTGGGAGGGGACCCCCCTCACGGACGGACCGGCCAAGAGTGACAGCGTTCAGACTAAAGTCAGACTCTGGGTGGTCAACCAGTCCAGCCCGTCTTTGAGTAGTCGGATCTTTCTGTGCCCGACGGTTGGTTAGAAGGTGTCTAACAACTAACCTTCATGCTACTAACACCCGATCTTGAGCGCTTGAAAGGGAGCCTACGACCCTTTGGAACCGAGAGTGGCGTCTGCGGTTTCCTAGTACTGGAGGCCCTTCACGGCGATGGATCGTCTCGGAGTCGTCGGACCAGGTCGTTGGAGGTAAGGTGAGAAAAGTTCTTCGTTGGTTCCAGCCCTGCGGCCCAAAGCCTAAGCTGGGATAAAGTCTAAGTGTCTATGTGTCCAGGAATGGAATTTTCCTCGTCCTCCCGGGCAAACGAGAGGTACCTTGTTCTTCACCGCTACTGCCGAGTCCAGTAGTAACTTTTGTAGGTGTTCTATGTTCGAACGCGGCGGTAAAGCAAGAGTTGTCGGGGAAGCTCGGTATAAGGCATAGAGCCCGTTTCCCTCTTGGGTTTTCGGCTCCGAAGCTGTCGGAGGACTCTGGCTTCTCCCCAAGTGTGAAGTGTTGGTGTCCTAAGAGTTATGGGAATCAACACAAATCGCAGCGACCTCTGTCATCAATTCCTTGTGAAAATGGGTGTGGTCAGTAGGTGGTGGCGTCCCCACCAGCCGTAGTGCTTACAGGACTCTCCTGGTCGAGCGCTTTATAGCCTCTTCAGAATCTGGGCCCGGTGGTTGACGTGTCTGACGGGCGCACATAGGCTCCTGGCGGCGCAGCTCAGTTTTGTCATTCATATACAGGGACACACAAAAGTGATCAATTACAGTACTGTGTATGAGCGATAACTGCCGGAAGTGTGTATTCACTTGTACTATGCATTTTTATATTTAATAAATTTTTGCATGTTATTTGGTGTGTATAAATTATATAGTTGCAAGCCTGTACAAAAGAATTCGAATGCATGTCCGTTTAATGACGGAAATTGCTGAAAAGGAATTTTCAACTATGTTAAGAGTTTCCTAACTGAACTAAATTTTAGCATAATATGTAGTATATATACAAATGGATAGATCATCACAAAATAATTTGAATTCATGAATATAATCAAATGATGTGAATTATCACCGTACAACCAACAGAGTGAAAAAATGTCCAGACCGGGGATTGAACCCGAAACCCTTGTTATCACGTACCAATGCTGTACCATTTGAGCTATCCGGACGACATCCACTCTAGCATATCTCACTTTTATATGTTGGCAAGACTGAAAGCAGCACAGGATGGAAAGTCAATCATGAGCACACATCTTCAGTAGCATGCATGAAACTAATTAAATCTCGTATCGGTAAATGTATATATCTAATTAAATTTTTCAGAAGAGCTGAAAGTTACGCTGGAAATTAATGAATATAACAAAATTTGAATTATTTTTCGACTATAAATGGTAATTGCCGAAATTGTGTTTTCAAATGTTTCACGCGTTTTCCAAATTGTTTACTTAGACATCATCTTACACATTATTAAACGATGAAATTTTGTTATAGTATACTGTGTGTGTTGGAAAGTGTTACATAACCTATGCTCGACGCATGCTTTTTCTTTCTTCTGAATTCGCTTTGCCTGGTCGTCTGTCTATTCGAACTCTTAGTCGCGTAAATATAGTCGGATTGCCATGTAATTGATATATGTTATTGAGGTTTGCTATGGCATGTTCGGTATTGAAAATGAAGTGTGTAGCCTTTATACGCCAGCGAAGTGATGACGTCACTGTAGTGGCTGCTGGAGACAAGAAGTTTTGGTTTCCCGTTGAACGTTAATGTTAGCAAAAAATAAAGTTGTGTTAACAGTATTAAGAAATTTTTTAAAGAAATTTCTGTTACAGTTTTGCTAAATCTGAGGTAAGGCATTCATATGAATTCAACAAACTTCTGATTAAGTGCGTCATTTTTTTTTAATTTATCAAAAAAGATAAGCCTTCATGCCATCAATGGCCATCAAGTCATCAATGGCCGATGTTTTGAATATTTGAATGTAATTTAAAAATGTGTTTAAGGTTTTAATTTCTTTTAGTTGATATTTATATTACTCAGGCGTACTCTATGTTAAGTTTCATCTGAGTTAAATTGTGTTTCTGCTGGATTTTTTTTCTTTTCTTGTCTTCCTTTTTTTTTTTTTTTTTTTTTTTTTTTTTTCTTCATTTGGTGTATTATTTACATAAATTTCTCTGCTGAATCGTAAAGCAAGGGTGATATTTTAATATATTTTGTTTGATATTCCTGCAGTTTAAATGTATTTTTCAGTCGTTTTCATGTTATTTGTGTTGTTTTTTTCTTAATTATTTTACTTGATTACCGAAAATGTCTATATTCAATTGTTTACTTTCCTAGTATTTAATAATTTTTTATAAAGACAGTCAGTCTTCCTGCCTTTAATTATGCGATGACCGCGCAAAAAGAAATATAATCCAGTAACTATGAAGAATCATTTGATAAAATTATCATTAGTGCTCTAGCTGTTAGAAAAAAAAGAAAAAAAAAGGAAAAAAAAAGAAAAAAAAGAAAAGAAAAAGCAGAAACACATTTCAACTCAGATGAAACTTAACATAGAGTACGCCTGAGTAATAGAAATATCAACTAAAAGAAATTAAAACGTTAAAAACATTTTAAAATTACATTCAAATATTCAAAACATCCGCCATTGATGCTCTCCATGAAGGTTTATCTTTTTTTTTGATGAATTTAAAAAAAATGACGCACTTAATCAGAAGTTTGTTGAATGCATATGATGAGCAGTGAATTGTCTTTATAAAAAGTAGAATAAGAACTTCGTTTAAGTAGTCACCTTAAGAGCGAGAGAGGGAGGGGGGATGAAGGCCTTTCAACCAGTGAAATTAAGGAGGGCAGTAGATCCTTCGTGTGTTTTTTGAAAAATATTGAAAGAGTGAATGATTGACAGAGAGGCGGGGATTACCTGCAAACGTCATAGCTTCTAGATGTTAAGACATTGTCACTTTACGTTAGGCTGTCATTTCAGTTTTGGCTATGATAGGCTATTGTTGTGTGTCTATTGTTTTCATTATTTTTCACTTGTTTGTGATTAACATGGCTAAACAAATTCGTACGTTAGAGGAAAGAATTCGTACCATTGAAGAGGTAGAAAAACTTCCGTTTGAAAAATAAAGAGTTCAAATTGCTAAACGTTTAAATTTACCACCTTCAACATTGAACTCTATAATTTCAGAAAAGGCCGGAATTAAAAAGCGGTTTGATAAGCCTCTTTTAATAAGGCTAAGGGGGATATCACAGAACTCAAAAATGTAACTGCTGATGCTAACGATGAAGAGGAAAATGATTTATCACAGTTTGGGGCAAATGTCTCGAACATCACCTTTGACGATTATGCATCAATTGATGAAGAGGTTGCGACATGTAGCTTGATTTCTGTTCAAGTAATGATCGCAGAGAATGAAAAAATGGATGGTGATACCGATGAAGATGAAAATGTCAATACAGAACCAGTTCCAACGTTTTTTGAAGCACTTAAAGAAGGCTAAGGGGGATATCACAGAACTCAAAAATGTAACTGCTGATGCTAACGATGAAGAGGAAAATGATTTATCACAGTTTGGGGCAAATGTCTCGAACATCACCTTTGACGATTATGCATCAATTGATGAAGAGGTTGCGACATGTAGCTTGATTTCTGTTCAAGTAATGATCGCAGAGAATGAAAAAATGGATGGTGATACCGATGAAGATGAAAATGTCAATACAGAACCAGTTCCAACGTTTTTTGAAGCACTTAAAGGATTTGAAACAATGAGAAATTTTCTTTATTCACATGCATTAAGCGAAAGAGAGCAGAAAAATGTCAATAATGTCGAAAATTTATTGTTTGGGGTTAAAAGAAAACAGTGTGTACAAGCTAAAATTTCTATTCCTCTTTATTCTGCTTTGTAATTTTTTTGTAGTAAGTAAGTATTCTTCTCCTTCAAATTTTCTATATTTCAATGTAATAAAATTTATGCCATATACTTTTTCACACGAAAATATTTTATGTTGACCCGCATTAATCGTTTTTCTGTAACTATCGTTTGAAATGAATGGTCCCTTGAGAAACGATCGATCGAGTTTCTACTGTATTGTGAAATTTATATGCACTATTGAGATGCACTCCAAGAACGTTCTTTAGACTAATATTATGTGTAGCACTTACAATTCATTTACTGGAGCACTCAAAACAATTCCGTTATATTATGACCTAAGAGGAAAAATCTTTTGCGGCCTATTTTAATGATGTTACACTATTACAAACATAATGAAATTGATGTAAATTTCTGAGGTGCACTAAAACTTGCTTTCTGTAGAATATGGAGTTCAAAGTAATTATCATTCATTTACATGGTCACACAAAAGAATTCGGTTATATAATGGCTTATGAGGAAAAACTGTCTGCAGAGTAGTTTAAATTATGTTGCACCATTTCAAACATGATGAAATTGATATATATTACTGAAGTTTACTACGAGATGCATGCTGCAGAATATGGTGTGCATAGCAGTTATCGTTTATTTATAGGAACGCACAAAATATTTCGGATACAGTACTGTATCCAACGTATTGTCTGTTACAAATAATTGCTGGAAGTGCGTTTTCAATTATGATATGCGTTTTTAAGTTTAACTCATATTAAGTTTAACGTTTCATGCAACGTGGTGTGTATAAATTCTATACATCATATACAGGGCTACACAAAAATATTCGTAAGCATTACTGAGCATGAGCGTGAGTTGCTTAAAGGTGTTTCTAAATTGAGTTATGAATTTTCAAGCTCATTTATATTTAATATACAAGAGATGTTTTTAGAATATAAATAAAATCATATACAGGACTATGCAAAAAAATGGATACATGGCCGGCTATGAATGGAATTTCCTGGGAGTGTCATTTCAGTAGTTTTGGGCCTTTTTTTTTTCTTGCTTGAATTAAATTTATTTTAATATGTGGCGTGAATGAAAATCTGTAGGTAATATACAGGGCTCAACAAAAGAATTCAAGTACGCTTCCTTCTCTTGGTTGAAATTGCTTAAGGTGAATTTTTAATTATTTTATGCGTTTCTTGCTAAACTCAATCAGGGTCGGACTGGGCCAGGGGAAAGGGCGCAGACCTTGGATTTTCAGAGGGCGCGAAAATGTTAAATAACTCATGTCAATCTTACTTATTTTTTCTGTGTTTTACTTGACAAGAGATAACACATTCGCATAGCACTAAGTAAGAAAATTGTTTAATATAATTGGGTTGTGCGGAAAGTTCGTGCCGGTTGGGAAAATCAATTCGTACCGGAAAATTCAACCCGTTAATTATTATACATTTGAATCGAATTTAATGTCTAATACTTAAATGGTAGAATTTTCCGGTACTATTTGATTTTCCCAACCGGCACGAACTTTCCGGACAACCCAATAATATTATTGAGTCTAGAAAGACGACTTCGCTATATTCCTCGTGTATGTTTGATGTTCCATCAAATCTTTACAATGCTACACAATTTTCCAAAACATGTTATGTAATGTTCAAAAACGCTAGAAAGTTGAAAATAGTAGTTGAACACATTGTAGTAGATTGACTATAGGTTACGGCTTTCCTACTTTAGCTTTTTTGTCAGTAGAAGATGCCTTACAAAGTCATGGGAAAAAAGTGATCACCCTTACTAATTATCCTGCAAATAAGATATAAAAAAACATAGGTACCAATTTATTGGGAATAATATCTACTATTAAATTCTATTCATAAATTTTGTTTCGGGGATTGTCTACATATTAAAAAAAATGCACGAACCATGATTTTTCAAATGGTAAAACCTACTTTTGACACTCTCTTTGAGTTCCCTGGATCAAGGTAACTTGGGAATATACTTCTCTTAAATCTCCATAGCCTTATAAAAGAAAATGTGTTAGGGATTTGTCTAAAAATTTCGAAAAATAAAATTAAAATCCTACAAGAAAAAGTAATGAAAACATTCATTTAGACACCAGTAAATTATACAGGAATTTTAAATTTATAATTAACTTTCTTTCTATAAAAGTAAATACAGCTAAATGTTTCAGGTAATATATTACGATTTATTTTTTGTGCATCTTTTGAAAACAGAAGAAGGTTTTCTATATCTCAAAAACTAATTATTGAAATGAGATGTAAACTTACACACTAGTGATTTTTTTATACAAAAATTAATGCAATTCATGATTTATAATTTTTTAATGTGAATTTATTAATAACTTTAAAAAAAATGTCTTTGAATACAATAAAAGCCTGGAATATGTTTAGGTCAATTAAGTGTATTTCATTAAAAAATTAATAAAAATTCAATCGGATGATTTTTATAAGTTTGTCAAATGTATTTAACATTAGCATCCTCAAACTTTAAACTCTTCTAATTCTATGAATATTTAAGATAAATACTATAAACTATACCTTTCCGCCAGCTGTCTCGATCCAAGGAACTCAAATGGGGTTAAAAAATGCGTGTTATGGTTTTAAATTCAAAGTTGGTATAATATTTAATATGTAGACGACTCCTGAAACATTATTTATGCATAGCATTAATTAGTAGACATTATTTCCAATCGATTGATACCTATAATTTTTTTTACAAATATTTTTACAGGAATTAGTAGGAGGGGATCGCTTTTTTTTTTTTGTCCAGGACTTTAAATTAACACTTTAGTCTAGCTTGATTTTTTTTTTGTCCAGGAGTGTAAATTAACACATTAGTCCAACTTGGTATATCCATAGTCGTGTCCATTAACAAAAACAAAAATAACATTGCTTTACTTTTTTAGCAATTTCAGATTTTATTACAAGCTTAACGATATATATATATATATGTATATTACCGTCATCTTTCTGTGAGTTACGACTCTTCCCTTTTATATATATATATTTTTTTTTTTACTCAAGCAAGACAGAATTATTGGGATATCATTAGTTCATTGTTTTCTAGCTTCGTTAGCCAACGATTGAGTTTGGCAGTCTTGCGATTGGCAGTTTGGCGATTGACATTGGCCAAAGATTTTTCTATTAGTTGGACCAACAGCTAACACTGCGTCTGAGTCAACGTTTGGCTGATCTTTGGTCTAAAGATATGAGTTGCCATTTGACCAACAGTCATGTTTACTGGAAAAAAACTGCGCTAATAATAACAATAAAATATGATAATAATTGACCTTATTTTAATTAGAAACTTCAACTAATTTGTCGATTTTTTTAGGCAAAAATTAATTATGCTTCTAGAATTACTGATTAAAATTGCTAAATATTTGTTTTTTCTTTAGCAAAGTAGTATATTTAAATGGGATCTCTGCAGGTGTCTACCTCATCACACACACACAGAAAAAGATTTAATATGCAAACTTCGTTCAAAAAATATTTATATCTAAAACAAAAATGTACTTTCCGTATGGAAATGGAAATAGAAATTCTGAAGTTAAAACTCATGCTTGATTTTTATTTTATTTCATTCATTTATTTATTTATTTATATATTTTTGGAAAAAGTACCACACATTATAGCAATATTTGAATGTTGAACTATATGATGAATGTATGATGTATTACTGTTTGTATGTAAATGCGGAAAGAACACTTACTTGTGAAAATAATATTAGACTTGAAGCATTTGACCTAAGGAGAGACAGGAGAGGGAAGAGGTATTTTATCTGCTTTAAAAATTACTTTATGCATCCGTTAAATACTGAATTGATATCGCACTATAAAAAAGTTTCTCCTGAAAAGATAGATCGGAAATAGCTATTAGTAGTCTTAAATCACTGAAATAATTGAATAAATTTACTTTTTTCAGAACACTCTTACCATGATTTGCAAATTTTTTATCACAATTAGAGATCAAGGGAAATATTTAAGTTTCCATAATTGAAATAAATCCCCCGGGGATTGCAATCCTGTAAGCTACAGGATTTTGCAGTCAGCGTTTTTTTTTTTTTAACCTACAATAGTTTCTGAATAGTAATCATCGCTTTATTAAATGATCGATTTTTCTGTGATGAAATAAAGTAATTTTTTATTGAAAATACATACCAGAATTTTCTATTAGTTATTTAATTACAGAAATGCTGTTATTAAATATATCTAAGATTACTGTCCGAAAAATATAATAGGTTTTTTTAATTAAAAAAAAAAAAAAAACGCTGGACGCGGGAATCTGCAGCTTGTAGAATTGCAATCCAGAAATGTGATCGAGGTTGTATTCCTCGAAAAGAAAGAGTATGTTTTCCAGTCAACAACAAAATCCACACAAAACGTTTTGGTTTTCTAATATTTATCTCTTTCTTTTATCAAACTGTTTTTCGAAAAGCATACTTTCGATTATAGGGACATTCAGGGCCGGCTTTAAAGGGGCGCAAGTTCGGTGACCAATGTTGAATTCAGGCGGTGGCCCGGGGGGACATCATCCCTCTGAGCCTGGAAATGTCCCCCCGCCGGAAGATTTGAGATTTTATGCTTTCAATGGGCAAAAAGTGGAATTTCCCCCCCCCTGGAGCTACAGAAATCCCTCCCGGACAAAAGTGTCTGAATTCAACACTGTGGGTGACCGCCCTGGGTTGACCGCCTAATAGCTAAGGGACGGAAAATTTCCAAAATATTTAGCCTAAATGTAAGACCTAAAACATATTATTTTAAGAACCAATGAAAAAATTTCTCGCAGGGCGCGGGAGTAATACCTGGGCGTAGTATCCACAGCGCGCCAGGGCTTTTAAAACTTTCCCTATGAACAAGATCTTAAATAGTACGCAAGAAGATTCCTCAATAGTATGCAAACACGTCTGCTTTGGTTTCCTATTCAGGAAATTCCTTCGATGTATCTTCAATTTCTTCATGATAATAAAAATCTCTCTCTTTTGACATTTTTCTTAATTAATGATTATTCGTAAGAAAATTATCCAAATTTAGTACAATAATCAGAATGTATGCTTATAGCCAGGGGAAAACATTGCAGTGGCTTAGGGGCGCAAAATTTTCCCTGGCTGAGGGCGCACCGGCCCTGGGGCCGATGGGCCAGTCCGAGCCTGAACTCAATTTTATCATACTATGTAGAATATATACAAATCTATAGATCATATACACGAGTGCCGAAAAGAATTGGAGTACCTTTCAGCCTGTGGACAGTAATTGCTGAGATCAGGTTTTCAAATGTGTTATGCATTTTCTAAAATGGCTACTTATCGTATGTCTTAATACGAGCAAATCTTGTGTGTGGTTATATATATATATATATATATATATATATATATATATAAATTTTAATAGGACGGATGGGTGGGTAGATGTTGGATTACGGAGGTTTGGCGGAGTTGTCTGGAAAAACGCATGGTTAATTTATCTATATAAAAAATTGGGGCATTTTGATTTACACATACGTTTACTGATACACTTTTTATAATGGACTTTGATTTGATACTTTTATATGCAAATTAATGTAGTTATATTTACATATTCATTAATTAAATTAAATGTATTTATATTCATTAATATTAAGAATGTTTTTGATTAATTGTATTTACATTAATACCCACTGTGGACAATATCATATTAACTTCTAATATTATGTATACTTTCTTAAATGCTAATACAATACATGCATTAATTTTTATTAATTATTATACCCTATCCACTTATATCATGTTTATTTAATTTTTAACACTGTTTGCAGAAACATTATATGTAACTAATTAATTAATATTAATTTTAATTCCTTAGCATCTTAATTCTTATAATTTATTATTTTAATTTGATTATAAATTATTTTACGTGATGTTGCATTTTTGGCACAGCTATTTAATTGTGGCTCTGTCATTGCTTGGTACAAATATTTTTCTGTAGCATTAATCAATAATTATTAATTTTACCATTTTACATATCATTTATTAACATAGAAATTTTCATTAACACATCCATTTTTTATTTAAATGTAATTGAACATTTTATCAACATAATTTTATTTATTATTTAATTATATATATTTATTATTTAACTAATAGTTATCATTCTTTAGACAGTATTTGGTTTAATCTTTAAATAATAAATTTAATCCACTACTTTTATTAAATCATACAATATTCATTAATCATCATCATGGCAGCACCATGGTTTGAGTTTTGCTTTGCTGTACAATAATATTCCATAGTCTATCATCTTTTAAAACTTATTTTGGCAACATGCAATGCCTTTCTGCAATTCATTGCCTGTGCTATGTGATGACTCCGGTATATCTGGTAACTGTTATGCTTTTTTCCCTATATTCTTTTTAATCGAGTTGTATTTTGAACTTTATGATTTAATTTCACTGTTTTTTTTTTCTCATTTTTATGGGTAAGGTTTCTTTCCTGTTTATTATTTTTTGAACTTTATGATTTTTTCTCTATTATGGTGTGGTAGTCCCAAAATCATATTCTTTAGCAATGTTATGGCTAATATGATGATGAAACCACACATTTTATTTGTGGTATTGAGGCATTTGGGACTTGAAAATTCTGTCTAAATTCCACAAATTTCATTTTTTCAATTTTGAATTTAATTTCTTCTTTTTTTAAATAAGTATATGGTATCTATAATCAGAGTGTTGGGGAACTCTATCGTTGTCAATTAATTATTACATACTAATTCATAATTTCATAGTTTTTGTTGGTGTTACGGCAATGTTTCATTAATGGTTATATATATATATATATATATATATATATATATATGAAATGAATGTAAAAGAGTATGAAAGATTTTTGAATGTGAACGAATGTGGATTGATATGAAAGGATATTTAGTTAAACCCATTCCAAAGCAAAAACTAAAATATAGAAATCTAAAAGTTAAAATCCCCAAAACATTTTTTCTAACACGCAAAAAACAATACTTAAAACTTATTTACCAGGCATAAAGATCTTTAGCCATAAATTTTAATCAGATCTCATCAAAATGACAGTTATTATATGAACCAAGAATGTAATCAAAGTAGATTTTTCTTATCAGAATTGCATCATAATGTTTTGTAATATAAACAAATTGAGTTGTTCTTGTGATGCATGATTATTTAGGAAACAAATTATAAACAATATATTATTATTGCAGTTCAAAATTACTTCTAGATCATAAAGTTTAATCAACTTTCTCCAAAATGACAGTTATTGCATTCAGAGCAAAAAATCAAAGTAAATAGTTATGCCCAGACAATAAATTCAAATTATTGTCAAAATAAGAAATTGGTGAGTATATTTTAGGTTGTATATCCAAATTAACTTTTGTCTGTTTGACAGTTATTAATATGATTGGTTCATAAATAAATAACCAGGAAAATTAAAATTAGAAATGACTGTTGTTGATGCAATGAGCAAGACCTATTGCATCATAAGATTGATCAAGCCTTTTACCCAATTAAAAGTAAGTTCACGCCTATATTTGATTAGTTCGTCCTCTGCTGGAGGATATGAGAAATGCCAAATAAAAACAGAGAGCAGAAATTTTTCAGGGGCTTTTTTAGCTTCTTGAGCCTTTCCTCCTCTACAAAGTCCTATCAGAAATGAAGGCTGCTCGGCCGCCCTGAAAATATCTAAATGAACGTGCTAGGCTCTAGGCCCTAATCCATGGGCCTTTACTAGCAATAGACTCTCAAACTTCTGGGTTTGACTTGGAAAAGGATCATATTGTATGTAAAAAGAATAAAGTCAGATCCCTGGAAAAGACTTTGTTATTAATTAAGCCACGACTACACCATGAAAATAAAAAACAGATGCCAGTGCTGGAATATATATATATATATATATATTACACATATATATATATATATATATATATATATGCAAATTTTATCTTAAAAATGGCTCTAACGATTTTAACGAAATTTTGTACCTTACCATTTTGGAGCACCAGAAAACTGTTGGGCTAGGTCACATGTTCGAGAAAATTCGATAAGTGGTTCATTTTGGGTCACCATGGGTCAGGGTCGAGCTAATTGTATCTAAAAAGCAATTCAAACGATTTTGACTAAATTTTGTATCCTACCATTTTCGGGCACAAAAAGACTATTGGGCTGGGTCACAAGTTGGAGAACTTTCGATTAGTGGGTCATTAACATTTTTGGGTCAACGCGGGTCGAGTTAATTTTATCTAAAAAGCGGCTCTAACGATTTTGATTAAATTTTGTACTCTACGAGTTTCGGACACGAAAAAATCATTGGGCTAGGTCACATGTCCGAGAAAATTTGATTAGTGAGTCACTGTGGGTCAAGCTAATTTTATCTAAAAAAGGGTTCAGACTATTTTGACTAAATTTTGCATCCTATGGTTTTCCTTCACGAGAAGACTGTTGGGCTAGGTCACATATTCGAGAAAATTTGATTAGTGGATCATTTTGGTCATAGGTTATTATGGATCAAGCTATTTTTATCTTAAAACGGCTCAAACGATTTGAACTAAATTTAGTATCCTACAGTTTTAGGGCACGAGAAAATCATTGGGCTAGGTCACATGCTCGAGAAAATCCGATTAGTGGGTCATTTTTGGGTCACTGTGGGTCAAGCTAATTTTATCTAAAAAACGGCTCAGACTATTTTGACTAAATTTTATATCCTACGGGTTTCGGACACGAGAAGACAATTGGGCTTCGTCACAAGTTCGAGAAAATTTGATTAGTGGGTCATTTTGGTCATGGGACATGATATTTGAACTCAAAACTAATTTTGACCGAGCATAACTGGGTCTTTCTTGCTCGTAACTTCTTTACCTTATTAAACGGCGAAGTTTTGTTAAAGTATTCTCGAAGTGTTGGAAAGTGTTTTATAATCTATGCTTGACGTATGCTTTTTCTGACTTGTGTTCTTTTTAAATAGCATATATATGCCGTCTTGTTCAAAATGTATGAGGTATTTTGAAAAATAAGCACAACGTTTGTTCATTTTTCAATGTCACTAACCAACTTGAAGCCATGTATAAAGTGGCGATTAACTAACAAATTTCCTCAAAAATGTTTACCGCTATTATTCTTTATAGTTATCACTTTAAACACGATTCTTTGATACGAAAATATTGACTAAATACATATCCATGAACGCTATAAATATAAAATAAAATAGATAGGATAATTACGTAAGATAAAAAGAAAGTAATTTTATTCAAGACACTTAATCTTAGAGAAACCATATGAAAGAACTGTAAATAATCTTATACAAAAACATAAATACGCAAAATGGAATCATCAAACGTATTGTCTACTATAAAAAGACATAATGAATTAATTAAATCCATATATTTTAATTATTGGGGAGTGAAATTACTTGCCTAATTAACGCATTGATTCGTCTTTAAATCTTACGTAAACGTTACGTTACGGGTAGCAGCTAGTAATACAGGGTGGTTATAAGTAAAGGTACCCTGTTCAGACCTATGTAGAGTCCACTCTGGTTGACAGATATCGATGAAACTTGGAATATAAGTTACTAGCAGAACCCGTGGCTTTGCTTGCGTAATTCTTGAAAAATGCCAAGTGGTATTCGTTGGCCTATTTTCATTAGAGGAAATTTTACTGCCACAGATAATTCAGAAATTACTAATTAAGCCACACTAATGTCGAAAAAAATCGAAAATTTACAACGTTTTTCGCTCTTTTAACCCCCCCCCCCTCCACCCACCCATTCACCCCCTTGTGGTAGTGTCACCGATTATAAAATATGGTCTATGTTACAGCAGGGACTGTTACCATCACTTTTGAAAATAGTTCTGTAGTTCGAGAGATTCCATAGAAATTGTAATTTAGAATGTTTTTAGAATGCTTTTCGCTCATCTCACCCTTTTAAATTTCGAATTCTTTTAGAACTTGTTCTTAGAGAGCTTTTACATCTTATAAGTAACTACCATGCCAAAAATTTCATGTTTCTAGCTCCTTCAGTATAAAAAAAATCGAAATTTTAGAACGTTTCTCGCTCCTGCACCCCCCTGGGGGTAGTGGCACCGACATAAAACATAGCCTATGTTGGAGCAGGGATTGTCACCATCAATTTGCCACCATCACTTTTGAAATCGCTTCAGTAGGTCCAGAGATTACCCCCTACAAACAAACAAACAATCTTTACTATTTTATTAGTATAGATATGGACCATGGGGAAATGAAATCTGCAATAAAAAAATTAGTTCAAATTTCGACCAGCAGGTGAGAAGAAGGCGCATGAAGACCAAAAATTTCAAACTGGAAACACAAAACTTTTTTTATTTACAGCATATGTTCAATGTGCATTCCATTTGCGTCAAGTACATGTTCAAAGCGTATTATAGCGTGTTCAACAGTAGCGCGAAGGGTTTCTCGATCAATTGCAACAACATGACGAGTTATGCTTGCTTTCAAATTAGGCAGAGTCCGTATGCTTCCTCCATATACACGATCTTTCAGGATTCCCCACAACCAGAAGTCAGAGGGATTCAAGCCCGGAGAACGAAGAGACCAGGTTGTCGGAAAACTTCTCGAAACTACCCGATCATCTCCAAGGTGGACACGAAGCAATGCCATAACTGCTCGGACTATGTGAGGTGGTGCACCATCTTGCAAGAATACGGTAGTCCCTAAACACTCTCGCTCTTGTAAGGATGGAATGACCTGCTGCTGCTGCTGAAGGAGGTCGCAGTAACGGGTACCCGTAATGGAACACCTTTTAGGACCCTGAGACTTGTTCTCCTAAAAAAAAAAGAACCAAGAATGACATCAGCCGTAAAACCACACCGTAAATAATGTAATCGGGGTGCAAAGACTGTTCATGCACAATATTAGGACTTGCAGTACCCCATACGCGACAGTTCTGAGTATTCACTGCTCCATCTAAGGAAAAATGCGCGTCCTCCAACCACAAAATGTTCCAATGAATAGGATTGCATTGTCAACGGCTATTCTGTCTAAAAACATCCTCGCAAATTGAGTTCGTGTGTCTGGGTCTGCAGGGTTCAGCGCTTGCACAACGTGAATTTTATATGGATACCACTTTATATTGGATCGAAGAACCTTTCGTACGGTAGAGCAAGGAAGAAATAAATCACGTGACACCGCTCGAGCACTTGTGGAAGAATATAGGGAACCGGACGCTCTTTCGACCACGGTAAGAGCGACTTCTTCGGCAGTTTCACTTGAAATCCGTATCCGTCCTCTTCCTTGCAGCACACTCAACTCCCCAGTCTCTTCGAATTTAGACATCATCGTTTTCAAAGCCTGCCTCGACATTGGTCATTTTCGTAATCCTTTCAAGCGTCGATATTCTCGCAGTGCATCTGATAAACCAACTTCACCATTAACGCTCGTTCCTTCTCTAACGGCATGGTGCAGAATTACGACAGCTGTTAAGGTGTTACGGCAGCGACTATTGTCTTTTTAAACCGCTCCAAATTTGCATAAAGTCCTTTCTCGTAGATGAAAACCTCCATCTATCGGTCGAAATTTGAACTAATTTTCTTTATTGTAGATTTCATTTCCCCATGGTACATATAACTTATATTCCAAGTTTCATCGATATCTGTCAACCAGAGCGGACTCTACGTAGGTCTAAACACTAAACAGGGTAACTTTAATTGTAACCAATAATTATAATTGAATGTTTGACTGAATTCTGCGTCAAAACGGATGAATTAATGCCTTTGTAAATTTGCATACGTGTGGATTATAACCCTGAAAAGGATATAAGGTATTTTTTTATTTGATTTAAGCATGTAGTTCTTAAATAAAATTCTAATTTTTTTTATTTTCATATAGAATTATTGGACTTTTTTCCTATGAAAATTAACTAGTTTTCTTTATAGTTGAGGTTGCAACATCTTCAAAATCCGATATAATAATAATATTTCCGCAAAAATTCATTTTCAGATGAATAATAAAACATTTACTCGTGAATAATGAAAATGAAATAAATGTTTTCCAAAGCTGCCTATAAATAATATAGTTTACCAAAGCCACCTATTTTATAGGCGTCTTTGATGTTTATTAAAAATAGACACTTTCAGTAGTGACGTCAATCATGACGTTTTGATTGAAAAAGAAATGAACTGAGTCTAAACAAACGACTTCTATGTTTCATTTCTTATTTATAATAAATCGTAAAAAATATCGCCACTGCAGTATCTAAAGCGTTAAAACATATTCAGCTATTGATATAGCTATACGATTTAATTATATAGACATACAATACAACATAGATATACAACGAAATATGAAATAAAACAGTGCAAAATAATATTATTAAACCAGCGGTAGCTTCATATAAAAAGTAATATTATGTGAATAATATGGTAATTATGTGATAATTAATGTGTGGTAATTATGTAAAGAGAAAAAAAATCTACTAACCATTGTTTGTTTTAAAAACTGTTCGAGAAAGAAATTAAATTGATATATACTATTTTTTTTATTCTAGGTACTCTCAAAGTCTTGCCTTTGCGTCCTGTTTTTCTCTGGACCGCAGAATTTACTTCGCATTCCTGTTACCCAAGTTCGAAAAAGTACCATTGCCGTTCTTGGTCCACTGAACTGCATTAACCTAATAATCGCTTTTTCTTTCATAATAGCAAAAACTTTATCAAATAACACCATTACTTACACATCATCATTATCAAATGAAACGCTTGAACTTGTCTCAAATATTCTGTGTGCCATTAGTTTGTGTTCCATCGGACTAGAAGTCTTCTATCCTCTCCACTACACAGTAGAAGATATGTCTTCGGATGGTCTACTCTTCCGGAGTTTTTCAAAGAAATGGAAGCCATTTTGCTTTCCCGTTCCAACAACTTCGGTGCATGTTTTATCGTTCGTTTTCATTGCCTTAATGTCCGTGTTTTTGCCTCTGATGCAAGTCCTTTATCTTGTTGCAGCTTTTCCACTTTTAATTGGCAGCACAGTTCCTTATTTGGTACTTTTACAAAGGTAAAGTTTTATTTAAATTTTTATATTTGGAAATCAAATGGTACTTAAAGAGTTGTTTTATTATAGTTAATAAAATTTAGTTCACACCGATGCCGTTCGTACCCTAAAGGCAAACCAATATTGGTTATAGCTTGGTCCAATATTCTTTTCATTAGCGTGAAATATTGTCCCAATGATGGGTGTTGAGATTTTTATCAGTATTGGCAAGAAATATTTAACTAATGAAAAGCTAATAAAACCAATATTGGGTATATATTGATGTTTCATTGGAATTATTTCGAATGTAATGCCAGTATTGTGCAAATATTGGCCCAAGACATAGCCAATATTAGCTTGCTACTGTAAATAGGTAACGTCAGGTGTGAAAGTAGTGAGTTTTGATAGTTGAATTTTCTTTTCTTATAATATTAGACACTGAGCAGTATGTGCGACTATTCAATGAATGTTCAACAAGCTGATAAAGTTATTTTTTTTGTATGAGAAAATATGACCATACATTTTAAAAGAGATGTGAAGAAACATTCTTGTTGATTGAGTATGAAATTCAGGGCAATCTAGTACTTATTCTCCAGACTTGACTTCGTTTTAGACAACTATTACTCACACACGCAGTCAGTTTTGTTGCTATCCTAAAAATAATTTCTTCGAATGATAATATGTTTTCTTTTCATCTATTTTCAACAATCTTGGTAAATATTTATGTAAGTCTGAGGTTATACAAGGAGTTCAGATATTCATCCGACAAACTCAGAAGGTTGTTAGTAGACATCTAGACGAACAAAAATCGTAATGGAACCTGAGGCCGCAAATCACGTTTAGTCGGTGAAAATCGCAAAAATACGTATTCAGCAAGTGACTCCAAAGTTCAGAGGAGAAGGAAAACTGATGTTACTTGATTGCTGAATGCTCTCGTGCTATCGCTCACTATCTGTAATCATGAGTTGGTGTATTAACATGTGCTTCGGTCCACGTAAGCTAGCGCCATTGCAGTGTGAGTACGAGCAGCAGTTAGTTGTCTGTTTCATTGGGAATCGTGATGACTGGCTACACAAGAGAGGAATACGCTGATCGCTGACATGCATCTAATGTACGGTCGAGCAGATGGCAATGGACGTTTAGCACAGCGGATGTACCGCGAGAAATATCCGACGAGGCGTTGTCCGCACCACACCACATTCGCCGATTACGATCGATTGCTTCGGGAGGCGGAGTCCTTCCTGTCACTAAGATTTAATGCAGGAAAACCGTGTAATGTACACACTGGAGATGAGTTCGGGCCCTCTTTTCGGACCCCGGGCCGGCCCGAGCCCGCCCAAGCCCGATACTGAAAATATGCAATAGAAAAAAATGCATAATATTTAAAATTTGTTTTAAAGTAATAGTATCTCATTTTTAAACATCTTCTTACATGAAAATAACTGTTAATCTGAAGAACATAATTACTTTTTTGGAAATTTACATTCAATCTTATCAAAAGAGAAGTTTGGTACCAAATGAAATTTTACTTCCGTAAAAGGATTCTCATATTTTTCACCCCCCCCCCCCAACAAACAAATCTGAAAGACACATTAACGAAGTGCGTTTTATAAATAAATGCATGATACTTGTGGAAATTACCATTTATATGCCGAAGAATCGAACAGTGTTTTTCTATTTCCTATAAAATGTGTAGATCTTAAATTATAATAGATTCCTTCCTCAAAACAATCTTTTGTGATTCTAGTGCCCCCGAAAATCAGGTTAAATATTAACACTGTAATTGACACGTTATCTGAATGATCCGATGCTTTTATAGGAAAAGAGGAAACACTGCTCGATTGATTTCTATCGGAATAACAATACATGATAATAATTACCTCTACTTAAGAATGAGAGTGAATTCGACAATGTGCATAGCAGAGCCGCAGCATGAGCAGAGTTCATGATGAAAAATAGATATAAGTATCACAAAAGTTATTTTCATATGAAGAGCGATTATGACTCGCCCACTATAAAAGACTAAAAAATTTGCAAACCTTAAACTAATGCTGACTGACTAAAGACGAAATAAAAAATTCATTTTGCAATAGATATCTAAAAGAAAAAAACATAATAAGTAAACGTTTCAATTAAAATATTTCCTACTGTCACAAACGAAAATCGAAAAACAAATTATTCCCGCTCTTCAGATTGGCGCCATATCAACAGTCGCCGTCAATGCCAGACAATATAAAAAATTTTCTTTTGAAATAGCATCCTAATGCTACAAAAATGTCTGTTTTCCTTTATTCTGATCAAAATAGCAATAAAATGCCTGTAACTGCAATAAGTAATTTTTAAAGAAAAAAAATAAAAGTTATTTTATATATATACTAGGGGGCCTACCCCCTGCGAGCTACGCTCCCCAACCCCCGCTCAGACTTTGAAGCCTCTAAAAACATGACAGCGTGCTTTGTTTTAAAAATATTGGTAAATCTGTAATTGGGTTGCCATGCTTTTAACGTTTTAATGGGACATTTTTTGATTACCATGGCCTCATACACAGCTGTTGCGACAACTGACGACTGTTTTCGGGATTGATAAGTAAAATCAATTACGACTTGAAAACCAGCTTGTATAAAATGGTTAGGTTTAAATTGTGGCTACCTCTCGGACTTTTATAACAACGATCTGTATTACATTCTTCCTTTGCGTTTAAGGATGAGAAAAATTCCATCTGCTTGTGAATAAGATTAAGAACCACGGTATTGAAAAGTACTATGTTATAGATATTTTCAGTAACAGGTTTTAATTTTCTCTCTATTTTAGTGCACCATCATGCATATTTTCATGTTATTTTAAATATGTAAATTATTTATTTTAATTAATATGTATATACGAATTTTCTAATAATTATTTATCATACAAAATTAATTAAATATTTTGTGCATGCATGCCTGCATTTATTCGGCATCAATTGATGACATATTTAAACAAATTTGCTATCCGCGATAATTTTACACCTTGTTATGTCACTTGAATATTGTCCAGAAGAAAATCGGGTATTTTTCCAGTATAGGATCCTTTGCTTGTAGGTTTGGCGTAATTCGAGCTTCGAAAAGGGATAGGTTCGTTAATATACATAGATTTGTTGCCAAAAGTTATGAAAACAAACCCAATGAGCTTTTGGTGCTTTTCTATTATAAGGGTCTTGACTTTTTTAAAAAGCTTGACGCAATTCGGGCATCAGAAAGTGAGATTTGCTGCCAAATGACATAAACAGACATGGAAACAAATTCGACGATTTTTTTTGTTTATATGCGTATTTTAATTATACGTATATTATTATTGTTTTTTCTATACAAATTACTTCTGATTATATATAAAATAGGATAAAGGACATTTTACGCTAAACAAATTGTATAAATATTCTTTTGCTCCTTTCTTTTGCGCTTACATAAATGACGTCATTTGGACGAATTTATTCAAAATATTTTCAGATTATAAATTAAATTAAATGCTGACAGACGATTGAATCCTGACGATAGAAATGTGATTTTTTTTTTCAAATTTTCCTGAAAAACATAATTTAACCACAATCTTGTCTTCATTACCGATTGAAATGAAAGATAAATTCAATTTCAATTTGAAAATGACGAATAAAAATAAACCAATAATCCCTATCGGGATCCTTTTCAATTTTTTCCCCTTTTTTGTCACAAAAAAACTGAGTAATTAGTTGCCATCATTACAGAAATGTCATTAAAATTAGAAAAAAATTAATATCTCGAAAACTAATTCCAATTTTAAAATTCTATTACCAGTTTTGACATCCGCGGATTTTTATGGACAATTGGTATTAATTTCACCATCAAGCGTTTAATATTTTATTAAAAATAGCCCTGAAACATAATCAGTCGTTTAATCAGTCGTTTCATAAAATCGTTTCATAAATTCGTTTCATAAAATCGTTTCACAAATTCGTTTCATTAGGATTTTATATATATAGGGTAGATATATATACTAGGAGGCCTACCCCCTGCGAGCTACGCTCCCCAACCCCCGCTCAGACTTCGAGGCCTCTAAAAACATGACAGCGTGCTTCGTTTTTAAAATATTGGTAAATCTGTAATTGGGTTGCCATGCTTTTAACGTTTTAATGGGGCATTTTTTTATTATCATGGCCTCATACACAGCTGTTGCGACAACTGACAACTGTTTTAGGGATTGGTAAGTAAAATCAATTACACCTTGAAAACCAGCTTGTATAAAATGGTTAGGTTTAAATTGTGGCTACCTCTCGCACTTTTATAACAACGATCTGTATTCTAATCTTCCTTTGCGTTTAAGGATGAGAAAAATTCCATCTGCTTGTGAATAACATTAAGATTCACGGTATTGAAAAGTACTATGTTATAGACATTTTCAGTAACAGGTTTTAATTTTCTCTCTATTTTAGTGCACCATCATGCATATTTCCATGTTATTTTAAATATGTAAATTATTTATTTTAATTAATATGTATATACGAATTTTCTAATAATTATTTATCATAAAAAAATAATTAAATATTTTGTGCATGCATGCCTGCATTTATTCGGCATCAATTGATGAGATATTTAAACAAATTCGCTATCCGCGATAATTTTACACCATGTTATGTCACTTGAATATTGTCCATAAGAAAATCGGGTACTTTTCCATTATAGGATCCTTTGCTTTTAGGTTTGTCGTAATTCGAGTTTCAAAAACGAATAGATTCGTTAATATACATATATTTGTTGCCAAAAGTTATGAAAACAAACCCAATGAACTTTTGGTGATTTTCTATAATAGGGGTCTTGACGCTTTTTTTAAAAAGCTTGGCGCAATTCGGGCATCAGAAAGTGAGATTTGGTGCCAAATTACATAAACAGCCATGGAAACAAATTCGACGATTTTTTTTGTTTATATGCGTATTTTAATTATACGTATATTATTATTGTTTTTTCTATACAAATTACTTCTGATTATATATAAAATAGGATAAATGACATTTTACGCTAAACAAATTGTATAAATATTGAAAAAATGCTTCTGTATACGAAATGACAAAGTAAATAGGTTGACAGAAAGTATGTTGCCAAATTTCCTTTTCCGCCAAGGCTATTTTCTCTGTTTCGTCAAGGCCCCATATACTGGAAAAGCACCGAACTTTTATGCTTGTTTATACATGTATTTATATGTATATATACAATTTATTTATAATTGTCTTTCAATTTACCTCTTTTTGTACATAAAAATAGATAAATGGCTTCTTTATATTAAATAAATTGTATAAACATAAATGACGTATTTACATAAATGACGTCATTTGGACGAATTTATTCAAACTATTTTCAGTTTATAAATTAAATTAAATGCTGACAGACGATTGAATCCTGACGATAGAAATATGATTTTTTTTTCAAATTTTCGTGAAAAACATAATTTAATCACAATCTTGTCTTCATTATCGATTGAAATAAAAGATAAATTCACTTTCAATTTGAAAATGACGAATAAAAATAAATCAATAATCCCTATCGGGATCCTTTTTTATTTTTTTCCCTTTTTTGTCACGAAAAAACTGAGTAATTAGTTGCCATCATTACAGAAATGTCTTTAAAATTAGAAAAAAATTAATATCTCGAAAACTAATTCCAATTTCAAAATCCTATTTCCAGTTTTGACATCCGCGGATTTTTATGGACAATTGGTATTAATTTCACCATCAAGCGTTTAATATTTTATTAAAAATAGCCCTGAAACATAATCAGTCGTTTAATCAGTCGTTTCATAAAATCGTTTCATAAATTCGTTTCATAAAATCGTTTCACAAATTCGTTTCATTAGGATTTTATATATATAGGGTAGATGAGAATAAATAATATTGTTTAATAATAATTTAAAGTTTCAGAAAGTGACCCAGAAGACTGGTTTAAAAATAAAGCCCGAGCCCGTGTCGGGCCCGGGCTGAGCCCGTCTCATCTCTAGTACACACGCCTCAAATGAGAGAAATGGTTGTGAAACAGTTTGCTGAATCTCCCATCGATATGTACACGAGCGGTTGTGACTGAAATCGGTGTTCATCACATTTCGGTGTGGACTGTACTTCATACTGAAAAGATGCACCGGTTCCACATGCAGAGGATACAACTTTTAACCGAAGGCGATTATTCCCCGTCATGTACAGTTCGTGCGGTGGATTATTGACGTCACCACACATACTGATCCTCAGTTTCCTGCCACAGTTTTATTTTCGGATGAGGCCAGATTTACTCCAGATGGTATTTTCTACACCCACAATACACATATGTGACGATTCAAAACCCCCATGCAAGTGTTCCGGGAAACCTCAACACCGGTTCAGCGTAAATGTGTGGGCAGTAATCCTCGGTAATTATCTGTTGAGGATTGAGGCCGTACTTTCAGCCCAAACGTCTCAAGGTAAATATTTTCCTGCAACACGTCCTTTCGGAATTGCTTCAGAGTGTGCCAGCCACAGTGCAGTGAGGGAGACATATCATTCATGCAAGATGGTGCACAGAGCATTTTTCACGCGAAGTGCGTAACCATCTTAATGTATATTATCCAGTTAGGTGGATTGGACGCGGCAGACTCGTTGCTTAGCCTCCACGTTCGCCGGATTTCCATCCCTTGGACTTTTTCCTTTAGTGTCACATAAAATCAGTCGTTTATAAGACGCTTATGGACACACCAGAGGATCTCATAGCGCAGATCATCGTCGCTGCGGCAGACATCAATGTCACACACGGTATTTTCGAGCGCGTCTGGAAATCCTTTTTACGTCGTTTTGGCTGTGCAGTGACGTCCACTTCCGCCACCTCAAACAACACCTGTAATAATTTCCTTCTGAGTTGTAAATTTATGTGAAATAAATCTTTTTCTTATTATTGTTCTTTTTTTTCGTTCCCGTGAAGCTGAATACGTATTTTTGCGATTTTCACCTAGTAAACATGGTTTGCGACCCCATGCTCCATTACAATTTTTGTTCATTTTGATGTCCACTAACAACCCTCTGAGTTTGTCATGTGAATATCTGAACACCCAGTATAATTCTCTATTTTCATCATCTGTAAAAGCCAGCTCAGATAAAATTGCCTTAGGGTTTTTATTGACTGTTTTCATTCAAAAATATAAATGTCTCGGTTCAGTTCTTGGGACTAAGAAAAAAGCGTAGCGTAGAGTCAAATATATTATAATGAAAATATTTTCTTCAGAGAACAAAGTTTCGAATTATTTTGAAGCAATTAATTAATTTGAAGCAAATAATTTTCTTAAAAAACATTTTTAAACAAAATTATAAGACTCCAGTTAGTCAGTTTATACTGGTAATCCATCTGCCGGAGGGTATAAATGCCTTAAGCTGAGAGCTTTTACGGAATCAATTTCGCATTTTCATTATCTTCGGGAAAAATTGCTCAAAACTCCAGTCAGAATTATCCACCCGGTATCGAACACGAGAACCAGTATTTGCAACTTAAGGTGCGACATTTCTGCAGCGTTCACTGATTCAATTTGCAACTTAACGTGTGACATTTCTACAGCGTTCACTGATTCAGAAAAGTCAGTTCTGCAACCGCCACATCCATACGGAATATCTGAGGTACAACTGTTCAAATTTCAGGAATGCCGTCATGACGAAGTTATTATCCGAGGTATTGGTAAAATATATCTGAATTAAGTACAATTACAAATGCATCCTAATGAAAAGAATAGAAGATAAAATTTGGATAAAAATGAACAATTATTAAATTAAGATAGTGTTAAAACATACCAGAAACAATCAGAATTACAAATACTTTCGTGAAAGAATGAGCAATAAATTTTGGATTTAAGAACGATTATTAAATGAAACCTCATACCTCATATTATAATCAAGAAATTATTAATCATTCTGTGACTTCAGCAAAATTTTACCTTAAATTCATAACTAGAGTGTTATTAATTTACATATGCTACAACTATGAATTAACAAGAATTTATTGGGAAATAGTTCTGGTTTCCTCTAAAGCCAAACAATGATATCAGATGTACTGGGTAGGCCGAAAATCCATAGCATAGTTTAAAATTCAATAAAAAAATCAAGTAACTAGCGTGCGAGAGCGCGCAAGTGTAGATGAAACTGCTTCTCATGATTGGACGTTTTGTTTAAAAAAACTGAAAAAAAATTGTTTAAAAATTTTCTTATTTATGGCGCCGCACCTACAAATTTACAAAATATTATCCAGAACTCAAAATAAAGCAGTTACAGACACTGTTTTTGTACAATCTCCTACAATGTTTCAATGTGTGTTATTTTTGTAGCCCGAAGCAAATCTAAATACTGCTCAATTCTTTTCCACACGTTAAAATATATGGTCGTAGATTTGGATTGTACAAAACATATGATGTATGTTTTCTTGATTTATTTTATCATTTTTCTAACTTTGAAGGTATATTCTTAGACATGATATTCTCCCATCCATAAAGATCTCCGAGGAGAATAGTTTAAGCAATATTCACACGAAAGCAGCACCACACAGAGTAAATATTATGACAGAATACAAAATAGAACAAAATGCCCTTTGATTGGTTAAAAGAAGCCATGTGAGAGTTGCCACGGACAGTGTCATGAGATGATGGTGTGGTTAGTAAGAACTTCGAAATGGAATTCCGAAAAAGAAGGATGAGAATTGGTATATAAAAAATGCGTCTAAACACTGCAGTGATGATTCTGTTCTATTAAGTAATATTTTTATGACACTAAGACTATTATTTTCTATCCTGTACATAGTTATTGTTATTTGTTTTGTTCGTATTCGTCCTTTAATCGTAATATATCTCATTTTAAACTAATTGAATGTGTCTTCATTGCTCGCAAATCTACACCTTATACATTTGGAGTCATACTATATCTATAAGCAAATTTTTCAACCATTTTTTTCTTATTATCATTAGTTGCTTAAACAAAACTTTTGATCGTGAAGAGCATTTTCGTCCAAACCACACTCTCGTATGCCAATTACTTGAATTTTTATTTAATTTTAAAATGTCTCAGGAACTTTTGGCCCACTCGGGGTTATACACATTATCCCTTTTTATCGCTGGCCAATTGCAAAGCTAATCTTAAACCGTCAGTTTTAAATGTATACTTGCAACTTCATATGTACTCCTCATCATATTAAAAATCATCAACGACAAACTAATTACTTTTGTAAAAGTTATGAAAGGAACAGGGTCCATAAGCCGTGTTTTTGGCCCATGAAATAAGACTAAAATTTGATTTTGTTATACTGACTTAATTATTTCTCTTTTTAATATTAGAAGGTTTATCCTGTACAATTTCAACAATATTTTTTGCATTTTGTTCAGATTTATATAACTTACAAAAGCTCAAAGTTCTTATTATTCGTAGTTTTTGATGAAAAATACGCAATTTTGTCTAATTTTACCTCAATTTTTAATATATTTTTTAATATTTTACTATGAGCTCAGCTTTGCAACACTTTTATTAAATTCCTACTATTAGCTCACACTTTCTCTATATATATCTTGTTCAAATTTTCAATCGTTAATAAAATATTTTCTATTCATCCACTCAAGTTCAAATAATTTTTTTAAAACTTGTAGTGGATGACACTTTGTGTTAATACAGTTTTTTCAAATATTAATTCATTAATTAAATTTAATTAATTAATTTTAGTTTTAAATGGGAGAAATAAATTCCTCCCATTGTTTTCATAAATGAAATGAAAGATTTATCTCAAATTAGTGATGCCACAGAAATAAAATACCGCAACGATGATTATAAAATAATGTTCAATAAAGATAACGTGGGACATTAATGCTGCACGGGTTTATTTTATATATTTATGATTAAAAAGTAGGAATTGACTTTAAAAAAAATTTATATTACTTGTTTTTATATATATTGTACATTTTGATGTACAGGGTGGTCATAAAAAAACTTTGCCGATATATGGAGTTCAACCGATTGAGGTCAGATTTCAGGTGTTATTCATAGGTATGAGCTCGGGATTCTGTGAATGGCAACAAAGTGGTGCTCACAGTTACGGTTATAGGTACAGAAACTCGAAATTTTCCAATGGCAATGCCGATTTTTTTCGTCGCAAAATGCTCAGCGCATGCAAAAACCCTAACGATCGTTGGGACCGTACGTGTATCGCAAGAAACGGACTCGTTATGCACGCACAAAAAACAGCTCTGCGAACGGCCATAAAACACCATCGGGGTGCACGGAGGAATTTTGCATATAACACAGAGTCAGTACACCAATCTCTGATTACAACACAGATCGGAGAAAAGAAAACTTTTATTTTGATTACACATTTTCCACATGGGTGCCATCACAGGCAATTACACATTGCATGCGGGCGATTGTGGACAATACAGCCGAACGTAACATCGCATGAGGGATGTTTGCAATCTCACGTTTGATAGAATCTTTCAAATCCGGCAAAGTTTGCGGATTGAACACTCTAGATTTGTGTATACTAGTGTATACTCTAGATTTGAGATATCCCCAGAACCAGAAATCCATAGGAGTAAGGTCGGGGGATCGCGGAGGCCACGGAAATGGAAAATGGCGTGAGCTGACACGGTCGCCAAAATGCTGTTCCAGGACCCTGCGAACAGACTTCGCTATATGTGGAGGTGCACCATCTTGCATCCAAACGAAGTCATTCAGTGCATTTCGCTGCAGCAATTCTGGTATGATGTAATTTTTCAGCATTGCCGTATAGCGAGAGCCTGTTACAGAGCAAGTTACAAATCCCGTTGGTGTCGCTTCCTCAAAGAAGTACGGCCCGAGAATAATTGTGCCTGCAATGCCGCACCATACAGTAACTTTGACGTCGTATAAAGGTACTGGTGCCACAGCGTGCGGATTCATGGTCTGCCCAGTGCACACAAATTTTGGTGTTGACGTCCATAATATGCGAAGAGGCCAGTCGTTATCTCCATCATATCGGATAAGAAATTCATTAGCAAAGTCTATACGTTGTTGATGGTCCCCCACTTTCAACATCTGGACGCGCTGGTACCGGTAAGGAAACATGCGGATTACAGAGCGCAGTAGCTTTAGGATCGTTAATTTCGGTATATCCAATACACGAGATGCACCTCTTGCAGTTTGCATGTGTCCTGTAGTCACTGTGTGATACACTTCCATAACAGTATCCTCAGGAACAGTTGGTCGTCCGGATCGCGGTCTATCACAGGTGCAGCCAGTTTCTTCGAATTTCTTTACTAAATCACGAAGAGCTTGCGGGCTACATGGGCCACGTATTTGGCAATGGTTTCGAAGGTAAACACGCAAGGTTTTCGCAGCATTCATCCCATTTCGATAATAGAGTTTTACCAATTCACTACGAACTGTCGTTGGAAGAGTCATTTCGTCGACATGTGCGTGCTCCCGACTGAAGAACTAACATTGCCACCCCACTTTTTATCCGTTTTCTACGCTGACTATCTGACGAACGGCGTTCCGTGATTGGTGTTTTGCCTCTGTCATATGCAAATTTCCTTCGTGCGCCCTGATCGTGTTTTTTTTTTTGCCGTTCGCAAAGTTTATTTTTGTGCGTGCATAACGCGTCTGTTTATTGCGATACACGTACCGTTCCAACTCTCTTTGGATTTTCGCATGCGCTGAGCATTTTGCGATGAAAAAAAATGGGCGTCGCCATTTGAAAATTTCGATTTTCTGTAACTATAAGCGTAACCGTGAGCGCCAATTTGTTGCCGTTCACAGAATACCGAGCTCATATCTGTGAATAATTATATCTGAAATCTCATCTCGATCGGTTGAACGGACCGGCCGCTAGAGTTCGATATAGCGGCAAAAAAAAATTTTATGACCACCCTGTATTTTATAATATATGTAAAGAAGAAAGTGTTGCATGATTGCGCTCATATAAATAACTGAGGTAAAATTAGGAGAAATTAATATTTTTCATCAAAAACTACGAATAATGCGATCTTTGAGCTTGTGTAAGTCATAAAAATCTGAACAAAATGCAAAAACTATTGTTAAAATCGTACAGGATAAACCTTCTAATATTAAAAAGTGAAATAATTAAGTCAGTATAACAAAATCGAGCTTAGGCTTATTTCATGGACCAAAAACACGGCTTATGGACCCTGATCCTTTAAGCTTTTATATGGTTTTTGAATCCTATAAGTTATACAGTAAAACCTATGAAAACGCTAGGGACCATAGAAAAATTCCGTTTAGTATACAGAGAACAATGAGGGAACGAAGATAAAAAGGTTTTCAGAATTTTTTGTATCTTCAATGAGCCCTGGTATCAATTTCTTTTTAAAAGTTCTGTTTGTAATGCAGTTATTCTTTCTCAATGCATTATTTCTAAAGTCAGTTAATGCCTAAGAACACTTTCTCCTCTTCTAAACTGAAAATGATATGATAATAAAGTATTAAAGTGAAGCCATATAAATAAATTTCTATACTTTAATCCTCCAGTTCCCAATATACCCTCGAAGGTTTACCAGGATAGCTCTGTTTTGCTCCGTAATTCTTGAAAAAGTCCCCACATGTAAAACTCAAGCTCGTCCATTGGCTTCTTGGGGAATTAATAGAGGTGTTGATATCTAATTAACACTTTCAGTTAGAAAGCCAGGTGCTTTTATAACTTTCCAAACTTTTCCGTGTCTTTTTGATCTGTGACACTTCGACTTTGCTAAGTTTTGTGGTTAGCATCACATGTAAAAAGTGCTTACTGACTTTGTTTTCTTTATTTATCGTTAGCATAATATATTTAGAAGGTTTGTGTATGAAAATTGTCAAAGAACTATTGCTCCAGTGCCTAATGCACACTAATGTGTGCGATACTATAACAAAAATATTAAAATTGCATATACGAAATAAAATACCCTGGTAGATTCTATGTGGGAACTGAAGGGCTAATTACAAAAGAATAAACTTCACAAACCTCTTGACACTACATGTTTCACGTTCTTCTTTCAGATACAGAGATAACAGTTCTTGGCAGTATAAACCGATGTTTCATACAGCTGCAAGAAGTGTTTTTTCCGACCGGTCAAGAAAGAAGAATGAAGAATTTCAGTACAGCCATGTCGGATTCGACCTAACAGAAGAACATGATTTATCAACGACTTGCCTTGAAGATAATTTGTCGGAGTCAACGAGTTCAGAAACGGACATAGACTCGGTCGTCGAACAATATCGAGAACAAACTCGAGTTGCCAATTTGAAAAACTTAGACAGTTCCGTCAGTTGCAGTCAAGCTCCTGAACCTACACCTTCTACCTCTTTTAGAGCGTACTGCTGCATAATAGCACTCATGATGGTATCTCTCACTGTGTCGTTAATGATAAATTTTTGCAATTTGGAGGATCATTTTGCAGTTGTTGTTATTGTCTTGCTCAGCATCCTGTTTTCAACCATTGTGCAAAGTCTGTTGATATGCTTGCCTCAAAATAAGAAACTGGGCAGAAATAACGAATGCTGCGCAAAAATACCTAGCCTGCCATGGATCCCAGGCATCGCATCAATGATCTCCTGCTCCTTGCTTGTACATGTCTTGATGGCGACATGGAAAGCGTGTATTGGTAGCTTCATAATGGGTAAGATAAAATGTATTCTTTTTAGCATTCTTCTTATTATTTTTTTAACCAAGAAAACAGATTATACAATTTGTTTGTATGTATCTATTATGGAAAGCTTATCCAGAAAGTAAGTACCGTTTGGATATTAACCCTATCTCTATGTACTATCGAAACATGCCCTGTTGTTGCCCAGGACAAATATGCTATCTATTTTTCAAAAAAAAAGTACCACTTATATTCGTACAGTTTAATTTTTACCGTGTGTTACAAACATTATGATATGAGATGTCACCGGCTGAAACTGCTCAGTGAGTGATAGATTTTTTGACAACTTGTTGAAAGTGCTTGGGATCCGCGTGGACCCCAGGACATTGTGATAGGGTTAAAAAAGATTAGCAATTTGTTTCTATTTGTATTTTATTACAGAAAAATCTACACATCTTAAACTACTTTTCGCACATTCACTATGCGAATTAAGGCATGTGTCATATCTTGGCACTAATTGCAACATACCCGCTTCATAGAATTCGGCCGCCTGCGACTTAAACCAGTTCTGGACGTTTACTTTGATCTCATCATCACTTTCAAAGTGCTGGCCGGCAAGAAATTTCTTGAGATGAGAAAACAAATGGAAGTCGGATGGTTGTTTCGACGATACAGCGCACCAATTCTTCGGTGATCAACGACAGGCGTCCACTGCGCTCCTCGTCGTGGACATTTTCCCTTCCTTCGTTAAATATCCCAACCCACTTTCGCACTATACCTTCACTCATCGCGTTCTCTTCGTAACTTTCACTTAAACATTTCTCGCATTCTAAAACTTGATAACGGCTCTTATTTCACAGCTAGCGGACCGATCGATTGTTTTAAACATGATTATTGACAAACAATGACTTCAAACGTTCATGTAATTAAACAAAATGGCTAGGCCAATTTGTTCTCGAGTTGAAGGATGTAACTACGCATGTGCGACCTTCGTGCTATCAGATGCACGAGCTATACGCGTAAACGGTACGTACTTTCTGGATGAGCCTAATACTAAAATTTGAGTATCTCTGTGTATTTCCCAACTACTAACTACCCCTAGAATATGGAATGTTGGGCGATAAAGTTAACACGCAGTTATTCACACCCATTTGAAGACGTCACATAAACTCTCAGAACTTTGAAATTTGAATTAGTTTCCGAAATATATATATACTAGCTGTTACCCGTGACTTCGTTCACGTAACATTAAAAAAAGAATAAATGCATTAATTTAGTAAAACATTTCACTTGATAATTAACAACCTTTATAATTAACCAAAGCTTTATCACATTTTATAGGAGACCATACGGTATTTCTTTGCTATAGGGGCCTTGACATAACACAGTCTTAAAAAAGTGAAATTTCATGCCAAATAATATATACAATCGCGAAAATGAAACTGCAACTAATGAAAAAAGGAGGACCAAGTAAAATCATGAAAATCGACGAATTGCTCTTCGTAAAACGAAAAACAACACTGGCAGAATTCTTCTATACAACAGTGCATTTTAGGTGGTATTTGGTGTACAATTTGTATATGTGTGCGTTGCTAAATGGGCATTATTATATTGTTTATTTGCATAGACATATGTTATACATTTCTTACTACATTATCTTGTTTATGTATATATTAAATTAAGTGCTTCACGCTAAGTGGTGTAAATAGTGAACAAACTGCTTGTGGAATTTATAAATTGATAGATATTTCACAAAGATATAACAATCTGATGCGATTCTAAAATGTAAATAAAGGTTGCTAGAAAGTACTTTAAATTCTGCCCAATTTAACCTCGATATTTTCTCTATCGCGTCAAGAACACAATAAGCAAATAAATACTGACGACACAAATCTGATAATCTAAATTTACATATTTTTGTTAGTATATATAGGATTATTTTAATTTATTTCGTGCGCTTGAAATTTTTTACGCTTTTTCTAGGGTTAATTTTCAAATAAATGTACGTTCTTGTTATTTTATTTTGCCATTTCTATTTATTCTATTTTCCATTCATTCCATTTATGGATATTGATTTCATTTACATATTCGTGTCAAAGAATATTCTTTAAAGTTATTATCAGGATTATGATAGAATACGATTAGGGTTAGGATTAGGAATAAAAATTGAACGACAATGGCATGACCGATTCAGGTTTAAAGTATGAACCAGGAAGTCTATTTACATCATGAAGCAATAAGAAAATTAGAAAATTATCGGCTAATATTTTTTAATATGTTTTACAGTCATAGTTGGCATCAAAGGTGAGCGGGGAAATGATCATCTAAAATATCATTAAGTGTTTACCACGCAAAAAACAAATCTGGTTACAACAATGTATTTAATTTTGCGCCAAATTTCACTTGATAAAAAAAAAAATCAAATTGACTTTGGACCTAATTACAGACCCCTAACCTTCCTATTCTCAGAAATGTTCTACCTATATGTAAAAAAAAATTCTACTGTATAGAACGCGCTTTCACGTTTATAATGTTATGAATTGGCACGATCGGCTTGTTCAAGTTTACACAATTCGGCTGGAAGAAAAGATTCATTACTTTTTTATTTCTTCTTTGCTTTTGCATTACGCGAATTTGTTGGTAAAATCGATTTTCTTTTCGATAACATTGTTGTTTTTTAAGTTTAAAAAATATTGTAATTTTACTTAAACATTGCTTTAAAATCTATGCAATTTTTCTTATCCTGCAAGACTTTACAAAAATCTATTATGAAACAACTTAAAAAAAAGCTATATTTAATAAAGACAAAAAAGTTTTTCCTATTTTAAAACTAAAAGAGTTGTTAAATAGGAAATTAAATTCCGGTTCGAAACGACGATTTACAAATATGTTTTCAATTTGGGGAAAATGATAGAGGAAAAATGCTGTTACTTCGACACAATCATATTAAACCTTTAGCTTTTATGAGAAAAGCAACTTTCTTTTAAAAAATATAGTTATTTTTATTAAGATTTTCTGATTTTCGACACGGATAGTTTTGCGATCCATATCATTGACATTTGCCATTCAATTTTTTTTTTTTTTTTACTTTTTAAAATTTAAATAAAAAATATGGTATCTTTATGTTAGCCGTGTGCAGACGATAAATCGCCAACCTAATCCCATCATTCGTATTGAATTCATTAAAAATATAAATCTTTCACTCATTTCATTTAAAACACAGAACTTTAATTTACAACACATACATTTAAAATACATATATTACGTACATTTATAATAATTCCTTTCATGTAAAAAAAAAAGAAAAAAAAGAGAAATTAATCACAAATAATTTGATAATCCGAGATCATTTTATTTCAAGGTCAAAACAAATTTGTTTTATTTTTCTATATATGACATCATATTCGCTTGCTTTCCATACTTACTCGTATTTATGCACTTTGTATTATTATCAAATATTTGTAAACGCACGTTTTATTTCTAATATGACATCATTTAATATTCTGTTTAATTCTTAAATAATTCATTTCATTTTCATTTTTCACGTGGAAAATTTTCACTTGAAAATAAATTGTTGATTAAAAATTATTACTCAGCGGTTTTATTTTATATTGGCAACGATAAAGTATTAGCAACGGTAAAATAAATTTAACCATTTTAAAAAAACCGGGCCCTTTGGGCCAAACCAACCAAACTAACCAACCATTGTAAAATATACGAAAAAATGTCCATTTATTCTGTATGAAAATAATGAAAATTTTAATTTTTTTTTAAAATATTGAAATAAAATAAAAGAAAACCAGCCTATATTCATTTGAGGGTTATAATCAACTTATATGCAAAGATACAGGAACATTAAATGCTTCATTTTGACGCTGGCTTCAGCCTAACATTTGCACACAATCAGATTTATAATATTACTAGCTGTTACCCGTGACTTCTTTCTCGTATCATTAAAAAAAGAATAAATGCATTAATTAAGCAAAATATTTCATTCCCGATAATTAGAAACCTAAATAATTAACTAACTCTTTATCACATTCCATAGGCGGCATTACAGTATTTCTATGTTATAGATGCCTTGACATACCTAAGTTTGAAAAAAGTGAAATTTTGTGACAAATAATCACGAAAAGGAAACTGCAACCAATGAAAAAAGGCGGGCCAAATAAAATCGTGGAAATCGGCGAATTGTGTAAAAACGTATGTAACCTGGTAAACCATTTTACTTTAAACGGCTTTGTGAAACGTTTTAGTAGCCATCCTTCAAAGATAATGGAAATAGTATATTCTTTTTCATTAAATTCAATTCTTGTGAATAGGGAGCCATTATTGTAAACCTAAATGCAAGGAGCTTAAATTTGCCTCCTTGATTTAATCTATAACTGAAAAAAAAATCTTTATTTCTAAATGAAAATATGTTGACAGACGATTTTTGTTCTCCAGAATAAATTGATTCATGAAGTTTGAATATGTGAAAAAACGTTTTTATTTTTCAAAAATTTTACTGTATTCAAGATTTTTTTTTCTTTCACCATCTATTCAAATTGAAAATAAATTCTTTTTTTTTTTTTTTTTTTTTTTTTTTTTTTATGAGAAAAAATATATTAATCCGTTTTATTTCTTCTTTTTTATCCACAAAAATGGCACAGAGTAAGAATATTTAAACAGAGAATCATCTCTCATACACTGCGATGGAAACTTCTTTAACATGGGATTACACATAGGCAGTTGCGATATCTGCAAATGACGCGGAAACTACGGCCATAACAGAAGCATGGTTGCTAATACGACGATATAACGCTTTCTTGGCGACAAATGAGGGAAGGAAAAAAAACGGCGATTGCTTGTTGCTGCTTGTTTTTTAAACCTCATTTTCATATCATTTAACACAGTACAATCCGTAATTACTATTTTCTCAACTGCATGCATATTTATAAGCATATAAAATGTTCCAGAAATTAGAATCATTAAATTAAACACAGTGTTATACAATGATATTCTGAAATTCTCATGAATTGCTTATTCTTTTAATTTTTTTAAATAAACAGGTATTCATCCCACCGTAGTCTCATTAGATTTACATTCGTTTTGATTTTAAAAATAAATAAATAAAAAGATATTTCACCAAAATAATGTGAGTTCCTTCAATTTTATTATTTTATATACTCTTTGAAATACGGTTACTAAGCAGCGAAGAAATTAAAGTGGAAAGTAAAAATAAGCACTTTTAAAAATTGTAAAAAATATTAAAATAAGACGTTTATATTTCCTGAACAGATGCAAAAACATTTTCAAATATTTTAAACAATTAATTTCTAAATTATATTAAATTTATCGGTAAAATTTTAAAACTATTGGAAATCCATATCAAAAATTTAGCATTCATAATTTTACCTCTAAATCCATTATGCATAAAAATGAAATTTGGAAAATCGTCTGCATCCGCATAGGAAAGCATTATGACCTAAAAAAGAACAAAGATAACACATGAAAAGAAATCACAACTTACCGATCCTTGGGACTAAAAAATAACTTTTCAGTCTTGTTCTTACAAACAATAAACGTATATCTTCGTAGCATTTTGAAGAATTATAATGACCTATTTGATCTTCAGAATAAGATAAGAATCATTCAGATAAGAATAATTTTAATAATGAATATTAATCAATATTCAAAAATCAAATAGCGAACGCAGAAAATTTGCACATTTGCAAATGACAACAGCAAAAAGCGCCAAGCAGAATAGGGTTACATTTAAAGGGAAATCACGAAGATAAAAATTACCAAAGCGATGATTTAGTTTTTAAGTCATCCGCTGCAGTCACTCTTTTCAGGCAAAGTTGGGACTCTGTTTAAGTTTCCTTACTCTGTGAAAAATGGAATAATTTAGTTGCCCTTTTTAGAGAAACTTCGTTAAAATTTACATAATAATAATAATAATAATAATAATAATAATAATATCTCGGAATTTAAATCCTTTTTTTAAATTCTGAGAGTTTATGACATCCTCGGATGAATGATAACCGGTGTTAAGTAAATCGCGTTGCGTTCGGCAATCTGAAAAGAGTAGTTGCGAAATACAAACAGGCGGTCAGATTTTAATATAATAGATTCGTATTTATTTTTCTTTTCCTAATAATCATGGTGTGCTTTTTGGCAAAAAACTCTCATCTGTACATAACTGATATTCATTCTTAATAATTAGTATAGATAAAAAAAATTTCAAAAAATGTCGTGAAACTAATCTGCTTTCTATTCTTCTTTCTATACTTACTGATCCTTGTATTATTAATGTACGGAATTAATTCCCGTTCCTTGTAAAACACATCTCATCAAAAAGTCACCTGTAAAAAATGCAGCCAAGTCTCGTAACTCATTTACCGTAAAAAGTACTGAGATCGTATAAATCCAAGTTTAACTATCTTATTAACTCTGAAATTTTCATTCACAAATCACTCCTAGTCTCTACATCTTTAGTTAATTATTATTTTGTGACTTGGCAATTACGTAGCACGAGAATGTGATGTATATAGTTAGTCTTAATCAAATAATACTATAACATATTAAAGTATAATAACTTCCCTGTGCGTATATAATTTGCCTTAATTAAATTATCCCATCCCATCCCATAACATAGTAAGGTGTAATAACTTCCCTGTGCTGCGTAATTGCCAAGTCACAAAATAATAATTAACTAAAGATGTAGAGACTAGGAGTGATTTGTGAATGAAAATTTCAGAGTTAATAAGATAGTTAAACTTGGATTTATACGATCTCAGTACTTTTTACGGTAAATGAGTTACGAGACTTGGCTGCATTTTTTACAGGTGACTTTTTGATGAGATTTCACTTCTTTTTGTAAGTAATCTTCCTTTTCTTGATTTTGGGTTCTTTTTGGAGATCATCCACTGATTTTCGCTAAGCCCTCACTCTGTCCCTATTATTATTTACAGGTATAAAAAATTTGAAGATTTAGTTTCGTTTGCAAAGTACTGTAGATAAAAAGAGATTTCAGGTTCCTAGGCAAGCACTAAGCTATGGGAGGGGGAGTGTCAAAAGTACTCTCAATTGCTTCCAGGATAGGTGCTATCCATCTGAGATATTACTCGCAGCCCTAGATACTTGATATTTAACATAAAAGAACTTTTTAGTATAAAAATAAAGCCAAAATTAAAATTTCAGGAAATTTCCAATAAATCAAACTTTATTCCTTTTTTCGATGTTTTTTTTTTTTTTTCGTTTTTTTAGTCTTTTTTTTTTTATTATTTACGGATTTTTTAATTTTTCCTTACTTTGTGTGCTAAACCCTGCTTTTCTGCCAAATGTCAAGCTTCTAGGACTACAAAATCGAATTATTTTCAAATTTTCGACTTTTTATAAATTTATTGATTTTTCGATTTTAATTCTAAGTTACCTGATTGTCATGCCAATATAGTAATTCTTTGATCCGTCTTCTTAGGATCATTTAGGTTCAATTTAGAGATAAATCAAGTGAATCTTAGAGTCACCATGATTTTATTTAGAAAGGACTATCAAGCCATAACCAGCCAGTAATGTCGGGAGGGTAGGGGGAGCTGTGAAAATTTTTGTGGGGCTAACATCATTTAACAATCCATGTTTCATATGTGTAGTAAAAAGAGTACAACCTGTGAAAGAAAACAAACCTGTCTATAAAGAAATCGTCTATATCGTAGCCAGTCTATAGCGGAACTTTTCTATAACGAAATTCGCAAACGAAAGAAAAGAAAACCATAATCCGGGGAAAATAACATAAAACAATTAGGGGCGTTGTACTAGCTAATAGGACAATTATCTTAAAACTAATGTTTCTAGCAGTACAAAATCAAATTGTTTTCGAATTTCCGATTTCTTAAAGATATTTCGATTTTTTTATTTTATTTTCGAATTTAACGAATATTTTAATTGTTCCTTTTATTGAATAGTAAATACTAACTTTACACCAAGTTTTAAGTTTCTAAGACTACAAGATAAAACTATTTTAAATTTTTGATTTTTTCGAATTTTTTTTATAATTTTCTAGATTTTAATTTTTTTCTTATTTTGTATCCTTTATTACAAATTTCAAGTTGCTAGCGCTACAAAATCGAATTATTTTGAAATTTCCGATCTTTTTCGAGTTTTTTATTCTATTTTCGAATTTATTGTGTTTTAATTTTTCCTTTTTCTGTATCCTAAACAATAAGTTTACGCCGAATTTTAAGTTCTAAAGCTACAAAATCGAATTTTTTTCAATTTTTCGAATTTTCGATTTTTTTTTTTCGAATTTTAAAATTTTTTTATTTCTTTCTTTTTTTTGTATCCTAAATACTACCTTTATTCCAAATTTTAAGTTTCTAACTTTACAAAATCGAATTATTTTCAATTTTTCGTTTTTTTTTTCGATTTTTTGATTTTATTTTCAATTTTTGTTGTGTTTTTAATTGTTTATTTTTCTGAATCATAAGCACTACCTTTACACCAAATTTTCAGTTTCTAAGACTACGAGATCATATTATTTTCATTTTCTCTCTTTTTCTTTCTTTCTTTCTACTTTTTTTTTTTTTTTTTTTTAAGTTTCGATTTTTTCTTTAATTATCCATATTTTTTAATGTTTCCTTATTTAGTATCTTAAATATTAGCTTTATTCCAAATTTCAAGTTTCTAGCGCTGTGAAATCGAATTATTTTCAAAATTTCCTTGGTTTTTCGATTTCTTTCGATTTTTTTATTTTATTTCCGAATTTTATTGCGTTTTTATTTTAACTTATTCTGAATCCTAAACACTATCTTTACCGCGAATTTTAAGTTTCTAAGGCCACAAATCAAAGTAACCACAGATTTTTTCGAATTTTTGATTTTTTTTTTTTCGAATTTTCTGGATTGTTTAATTTTTTCTTATTTTGCATCCTAAATACTACCTTTATTCCGAATTTCAAGTTTCTAGCGCAACAAAATTGGATTATTTGAAATTTTTCGATTTTTCGATTTTATTCTCAAAATTTTTTTGTGTTTTTGGTGTTTTCTTTTTCTGAATTCTAAACACTACCTTCACACTAAATTTTAAGTTTTTAAGACTACAAGATCGTGTTATTTTTAATATTCAATTTGTTCGATTTTTTTTAATTTTCGAATGTTTTTTTTTTTTTTTTTTTTTTTTTTTTTTTTAATTTTCCGGATTTTATAATTTTTCCTTTATTTGTATCAGTTGATTCCAAATTTTAAGTTTCTGTGGCTGCGGGATCTACCCAATCTTTTTGATGACGCGAGAGTGAGTGAGTGAGTGTGTGAGTGACAAAAAATCGAAACTTTGAGTTCATATATCGTCTGCACTAATTTATGGGTATTTTTTGAATTATCCATATTTTTGAATTTTTCCTTATTTAGTATCTTAAATATTACCTTTATTCCAAATTTCAAGTTTCTAGCGCTGTAAAATCGAATTATTTTCAATTTTTCCTTATTTTTCGATTTTTCCGATTTTTTCGATTTTTTTATTTTATTTTCAAATTTTATTGCGTTTTTTATTTTAACTTATTATGAATCCTAAACACTATCTTTACTGCGAATTTTAAGTTTCTAAGGCTAAAAAATCAAATTATTTTAATTATTTTAATTTTTTTCGAATTTTTCGAATTTTTGAATTGTTTTTTCGAATTTTCCGAGATTTTTAATTTTTTCTTATTTTGCATCCTAAATACTACCTTTATTCCGAATTCCAAGTTTCTAGCGCAACAAAATCGGATTATTTGAAATTTTTCGATTTTTTTCGATTTTTCGATTTTTTTAATTTTGCTTTCGATTTCTTTGGTGTTTTTGATGTTTTCTTTTTCTGGATACTAAATACTACCTTCACACCGAATCTAAAGTTTCTAAGACTACAAGATCGTATTATTTTCAATTTTCAATTTTGATGGAATTTGTTGAATTTTCGAATGTTTTTTTTTTTCGAATTTTCCGGATTTTATAATTTTTCCTTTCTTTGTATCCTAAATACTACCTTTTTTCCAAATGTCAAGTTTCTGGGGCTACGGGATCTACCCAATCTTTTTGATGACGCTTGAACGAGTGAGTTAGAAGTGACAAAAAATCGAATGTTTGAGTTCATATATCGTCTGAACTAGAAAAGACAGAAAGTTGTAATTTTAAATTTTGGTCCTGTATGCCGAATACTCTAGAAAAACGAAGTTTCAAATTTTTGGGATTCTCCAGTGCGGAGATATGGGGGGGGGGGGGGGGTCAAAAGTGCCCTGAGTTGCTTCCAGAAAAGTATGCTTACGGCTGTCCTCTCTCGACTTGGCGAGGGCACTGCCGTGCCTCCAGATCTTGCCAAGGCTGTGGTTTTCCTATTAGACTTAATGTTAGCTATATGCTCCATTTTTCTGCAACTAAATTTCCTCATGTCAATATAGTAATTCATTCATCCGTTTTCTTAGGATCGTTTATGTTCAATTTAGAGATAAATCAAGAGAATCTTAGAATCACCATGATTTTATTTAGAAAGGACTATCAAGCCATAACCAACCAGTAATGTCGGGAGGGAGGGAGAGATGTGAAAATTTTTGTGCGACCAACATCTTTTAACAACAAATATTTCATATATAAATTAAATAGAGTAAAGCCTGTGAAAGAAAATGAACCTGTCTATAAAAAAAAAAGGTCTATAACGTAGCCAGTCTATAGCGGAACTTTTCTATTACAAAATTCGTAAACAAAAGAAAAGAAAAGCATAATCCGGGGAAAATAACACAAAACAATAACGGAAGGTGTACTAGCTAATAGGACAATTATCTTAAAATCTATCTAAAACAAACTATCCCCATCCTGTGGGATTTGTTTTTCAATGTTTTACTTTATTTAATGCAAAACATAGATTGCATCCGACAACTCATAAAAAAGTCCTCCGGCCTGTACCGGCAGGAAAAGGTAGCTTTCCTATATCTTCGTTTTAAAATTTTAGCTAATGTTACTCGAAAACAGCAAGTTAAAATGCAAAGAAACCGTTTACAAAAGATTCGTTTACACTGAATTTGAATAAGAAATTCGCCAAATTATTGAGCTATAGCCAAGTTGGCTTCATTTATGAAGACTTATTTTTGTCGCCAAATTTGGCGAGATTTCGCCAATTGTCGCCAAGCTTGGCGAGAATTTGGCGCTAACTGATATGAATATATAGTTTTATGCGTATGATTGGGAAAATGATTACAACAATGAAAGAAAATAATTTGCGAGAAATTGCGTTCACTAAAACTTATAAATTTATATTAAAATCATTAAAATTACAGACATTACAATACACTTTCATAAAACATTAAAAACATATTAAAATTGGACGTTTCGGATTTACATGGAAAATCCCTCTTCAACAACAAAATTTCACTTAGCGTAAATCATAGTTCAAAAATATCAGCAAATAGAAAATGCAACGTATCAAAATTTCGAAGTCAAAGTTACAGTTATAATAACACGGAGTATTCATTCGGGATTGCACCTGCTTGACCATTATTGACTTTATCGTTGGTTTTTTGTAATGTGCTGTTTTGTTTCAAAATGTCAGCCATCCTAGAATTTCAAACTGCTCTATCTCAGCCAATTTTTAAGATAGAGGTAAAACAAAAAATGCTCTGGAATCCTTGTATCAAGTCCTAACACCTAATTAAAAAATAAACTTGATTTTTTAACTTTTTTGTATATTTATTTTAGTTTTAAAATTTTCCGTGGCCGCCATCTTGAAACAAGATGGCGGACCAAGCTGGCCAACGAACTCGGTCGAGGCATTGGTGAGCTTAATACACACAATTAGTTTCATCCAAATTAATTTATAAATACGAGCGTTATCGTATCAAATTATTTTCATTTTTTCAATTTTTTTCGAATTTTTTTATTTTTTTTTCGAATTTTCTGGATTTTTTTAATTTTCCTTTTTCTGTATCCTAAATACTATCTTTATTCCTAATTTGAATTTTCTAGCGCAACAAAATCGGATTGTCTTCAAATTTTTGGTTTTTTTCAATTTCTTCGATTTTTTCAATTTTGCTTTCGATTTTTTTGGTGTTTTTGATGTTTTCTTTTTCTGGATGTTAAACACTACCTTCACACCAAATCTTAAGTTTCCAAGACTACAAGATCGTATTATTTTCAATTTTCAATTTTGATGGAATTTGTTGAATTTTCGAATGTTTTTTTTTCGAATTTTCTGGATTTTATAATTTTTCCTTTCTTTGTATCCTAAACACTACCTTTTTTCCAAATGTCAAGTTTCTGGGGCTACGGGATCTACCCAATCTTTTTGATGACGCGTGAAGGAGTGAGTAAGAAGTGACAAAAAATCGAATGTTTGAGTTCATATATCGCCTGAACTAGAAAAGACAGAAAGTTGTAATTTTAAATTTTGGTCCTGTGGGCCAAATACTCTCTATAATTGAAGTTTAAAATTTTTGGGATACTCCAGCGCGGAGATATGGGGGGGTCAAAAGTGCCCTGAGTTGCTTCCAGAAAAGTATGCTTACGGCTGTCCTCTCTCGACTTGGCGGAGGCACTGCCGTGCCTCCAGATTTAAAAATTCCCGTTTTATTTCAAATATGACGTCACGTTTTCCTCAGAGAAATCTATTTTTAATGCCATAATTCTTGTTAATTTTTTTTGTCTGGCAATCAGGACGTAAATTTTAGCGGAAAACTCACATTTGTATGTAACTGGTACTCGGTATGTAACTGGTACTGGTACTCGTTTCAAGCTAATTATTAATCTGTATCGATAAAAAATATTTCAGTTTTTATCTTAAATATTACGTCCATTATCTATCTACTTTCATTATACATTGATATTCATGATCATTGTATTATTACGACTATTTGAAAATACATGTTTTATTTATGACGTCATATTTGTCCAAACCGAGGCGGATCCTTTTTATATTTCCATGGTCTTAAGCGAAATCTATTTTTAAGAATATAATTATTGTTCACATTTCCTTCTAATTATAACGCAGTTTTTTGACAGAAAAAGATCTTTTTAATGTAACAGATATTCATACGTTATGTATAATAACAAATACTCCATATTTTTGTTTCAAATATTACGGAAATTCATCTTCTTTTGAATTCTTTTTCATTTTCATTTTTCACGTGAAAATCTTTCAATTGAAAATTGATTTTTGAGGAAAAATTATTAATTTAATGACATTTCTGTAATGGTGGCAACTGATTTACTTCATTTTTGTGGATAAAATGAAGATCAAGACACACTTATCATATTAACAATATGATAAGGGGTTAATATGATGGTTGGTTAATATGTGATGACATAATGATATGAGGGTTAATATGAATGTTAATATGATTAAGGGGTCTTGATCAAAATAAGGAAAAATGACAGGGATTATTAGTTTTTTATTGATATAATTTTCTAAGTAAAATTGAAAAAATTGTTTTAACACTTTGCAACACAGTTAAAAAGTGTTTATGAATTCGGTTTGTCTGACCCTCTGTCCGTTCTCTAACTCGCGTAAATATATTCGGATCGTCATGTAATTGATTTATTTTATTGAGGTTCACAATGATATGTTCGGTATTGAAGGTGAAGTGTGTAGCATTTATGGTTAGTTTACAGGGACATTCAAAAGTATTCCATTACATTACGGTCGATGGGGAAAATATTTATTCGATTAATTTTAATGTTGTTACACAATTTCAAATATAATAAAATTGATATGCATCATTGAGTTGGACGACATTGTGTTACCTATAGAGTATGGAATAAGTAGCAATTAATAGTTCGTTTACAGGGACACTGAAAAGTATACCGTTACACTACAGTCAATAGGGAAAAAATAATTTTTAATACATTTTAATAATGTTACACTGTTTAAAACATAATGAAATTGATATGCTGCACTGAGGTGGTAGGCAATATCTATTTTATGGAGTATCGAGTAAGTTGCTATTATAGTTTGTTTACAGGGACGCACAAAAGATGAGACCTATAGGGAAAAATTGTTTGCAGTGTATTATAATGATACTAAACTACCTTATATATAATGAAACTGATATACATTACTGAATTGTACTACAACATGTTTTCTTTATATTATTAAGTAAGTAGAAATCATCATTTATTTACAGAGACAGTCAAAATAATTCGGTAACAGAACTGACTATGAGCCATAACTGCTGGATGTGCGCTTTCAGCTGCGATATGCATTTTAAAATTAACTTATTTATTGTGTATTACGTGGTATGTGGATCATGTAAGGAAAGGGAAACGGACGTCACTGTTGGTTAAATTACTATTGGATAGCAAGAAAAACCGGTCCGTTCATTATGACTCCTACTATGCACATAAAATGGGGCAATTTGATTGGTCTACGATAAACAGATCCATGATATGATTGGCCTATGTCGTCATAACGATTCCTGCAATGATAACTACGACAAAAATGTAGTGTTAGAATGGTTGATTGAAATGTTTGTTTGTAAACATGTCCTTTCCTTATACAGGGCTGCTTCAAAGAATTGCACACATTAACGGCTATGGACAGCCATTGCTGAAAACGAATTTTCATTTCGTCGTCTGTTTTTTTTTAATGTTTATCTAGATATGGATCATTCTCAAAAAATGTTACAATTCAAAAATTGATTATGACTTGATTTTTTTTTATTACCTGACTTAGTATCTCGTGTTATGAAAATCCAAAGTTTTTCCTTGCTTTTCTTTTTTACTTATTGTAAAAATGGCCAATTCTTCTCAAACACATGAGCAAAATGTCTACTGTGATACCATTTTATTACATTTCTTGAGATAGAAATAATTTTTAATTCTTCACATTTATTATATATATATATATATATATATATATACAGGGTGTCCCAGGATTATTGGGACAAACTTTAAGGAGAGGTAGGGGACACCACAAGGATTCAGATTTGCATACCAACCCATAGTCGGAAACGGCTTTGTTCGCCGTTAGGTGGTGTTGTTCATGAGAGCACTGGTGGAAACCTTACTTACTGCCAGCACCTCTAACATCTGCATTTTATCTCACTCTTTTGCAAGAGGTGCTACCAAGCTTACTTGACACTATGCCAAACATGTCAGACGCCAAATGTGGTTTCAACATGATGGGGCATCTCCCCATTATGGCAGATGTGTTCGTGAACATTTGAATCAGGTGTTTGGTCACCGATGGATTGGTCCATGCTCTCCTGATTTAAGCAGCATAGATTTCTTTCTTTGGGGTGTACTGAAAAGTGCTGTGTACGCAACACCTGTGGATTCCGATATGGATCTGGTTGCAAGACTCATCTGTGCTGCTGCGGATATCCAACAAAATCCAGGTGTATTTCAGCGAGTCCACCAATCCATGGTCCGACGCGACGGTGTAATGCATGCATCACTAGTAATGGCGGAAACTTTGAACATCTTTTGTGACATTTTCACGTACCATCTACCACAGCACACGTAATATCTTTGACCAATAAATTATTTCAGATGATCTCAGCATTGTGTCTCTTCGTTTCTTGTACCTGCCATACTACTTTACCATGACGTTTCCGACCATGGGTTGCTATGCAAATCTGAATCCTTGTGATGTCCCCTACCTCCCCTTAAAGTTTGTCCCAATAATCCTGGGACACCCACAAATATATATATATATATATATATATATATATATATATATATATATATACAGCTGTATATATTTTTTTTTTTTTGAAGTTTTTTCAAATATTATAGAAAACAAATATTTGCTCAAATATATTACTAATTTGGATAGAAAGCAAATATGTATATGTTCATTCTGTTACTATGGTTTAAAATATTAGACATATCAATTCATCTAAAAGATTCATTACAATAATATGAATTATAGCCCTAATATTTAATTCACGTAGTTAAAATCTTTTAATGTAATTTGAATTACTATACGAGTTGTAATTTAATGGAAAAACTACTCTAGTATCAAAGTGGACAAATACAAAGTTTTCACTTTTTTAAACACTTTCCAACCTAGTTGAAAAGTGTTTATGACTGGCCGGATGGCCGTCTGACCGTGCTCTAACTCCCGTAAATATGCTCGGATTGCTCTGCAATTTTTATATGTTATTATCATTATCTATAGCATGTTCCCTATTTCAACGGAAGTGTGTAGCACTTATAGTTTTTTTACAGGGACACTCAAAAGAATTCCGTTCTATGGGGGAAAATCATTTGCGGTTTATTTAAATAATGTTTCACGATTTTAAACGCATTGAAATTTATATATATCACTAAGGTGCATTAGAAGAAGCTTAATATGGAATAGGGTGTGCATAGCACTTATACTTACTTTACAGGGACAGTCAAAAGAATTCCGTTACATTACGTCTATGGAGAAAAATCGTCTGCGGTTTATTTAAATAATGTTTCACGATTTTAAACGCATTGAAATTTATATATATCACTAAGGTGCATGACAAGAGGCTTACTACAGAATATTGTGTGTATAGCAGTCATCGTTCATTTACAGGGACACACAAAAGAATTATCTACTGTCTGTTAACAATAATTCCTGGAAGTGCGTTTTAAGTTGCTGAACGTGATTTTAATTTTAACTCGCTTTTTGTCTATTACGTGGTGTGTATAAATTCTGTAGATCCTATACAGGGAAGCACAAAAGTTAGCGAACACATTTCCGTTTATTGACAGAAACTCCAGACGGAGAATTTTAAACTTCGTTACGCGTTTCCTAACTGAACTAAAATTTAGCATCCTATGTAGTATATATACAAATCTATAGATCTTATACAGGACGAAATAAAAGTATTCGGATATTTTTCCGAATATTGTATATGTTGGAAATTCCTGAAATTATGTTTTTAAATATGTTATGCGTTTTCCAAATTGTTTACTTAGATGTTATCTTTTAGCTTATTAAACGGTATGATTTGTAAAATTATTTTGGAAGCGTTGGAAAGTGTTACATAATCTATGCATGACGCATGAGTTTTCGTTCTTGTTTTTAATTATTCAAAACATTATTTAGACTTAAGTAGCCTTGTATTATTACATACACACATAAGCTTACTATTAATTATTTTTACCAATCTTAACAGTTATTTACATTATATATAGCAAAGGAACAGTGGACAGATAAAAATGTATTTACCTAATTTTTTTGTTACAAACATCTGTAAAAAAATATTCTCACACTTTATAAATGCAAATTCTATGTGGACTAAATCTTCATATATGTACACAGTCTTGAGACATGTGCTGTCATCTACTGTGTAATAGGGTCATTACAAAATCTTGGTAACAGAGTGGACATAGGAAAACGTGCATTCTTTGGGGACATTTTATTTCAAGATATATTATATCCATCAAAAACGACACATGTAAAAAAATCCCTGACGGCTCGGCCTACAGGCACAGGTAGATTTCGAAGACGCAGACCTTGGGGCGCCTGTTTGTTGGGAATTGCGGAAGAAATGACTTTTTGCCATGCCCACTTCGAAACCTAACTTGTTTTCAGGCGGAGCCGGCAGGGATTTTTTTTATTATTATTTTTATTTTTATTTTTTTTGCTATAAGGGTTGGTCCTATAAAAAACTTGTCAGTATAAAAGTTTTAGATAATATTAAGAGGATTTATAAGAAATTTAAGCGGATTTGATATCTTGTGAATGGACGAAGTTACGAATTTGTTTCTTCTAAAACCCCCTCCCCCCCCCCTTAGGACCATTTTTAATTATATCAAAAATTTGTCTTACATAAATTTTGGCCCTTTTCCTAGAAGTAATAATAACTTTAAATGGACTCGATACGTATCATAATTAAGAAATTATGGCGTTTTTTCTGTTTTCACAAAAAGCCCCCCCCCCCCCCCCCCCATTCCATGTATCAGTTTGGGAGAGATTTGTGCAGAATTATTGGAGTTATCGTGTCCATAAAAAAGTGACATATAGATAGATAAAGTTTTGAACTGTGGGTGGTTTTGGGTACTGGGAGTCATAATCGGCATAGATCTGCAAAATTTTTTCAAAAATTCCAACTTAGGGGACAATGTAATTGGTAGTATTTCTTACGAAATCTGCCTAAAATGCAGCCAAGTCTCGTGACTCTTTTACCGTAAAAAGTTCTGAGATCGTGTAGAGCCAAGTTTAGCTATCTTATTAACTCTGAAAATTCACAAATCATTCCTAGTCTCTACATCTGTCATTAATGATTATTTTGTGACGTGCACGAGAATGTGACAGCTGCATATAATTTGCCTTAATAAAATAATACCATCCCATCCCATAACATAGCAAGGTCTAACAACGCATATACAAATTTTTTTATTTTATTATTTTTTTTTAATGGATAAAGAAATAAATAGCTATTTGACAATGGACGGAAAATTTTTAAAAAGAAAAATTTTATTTAACAGAATTTTTTATATTTGTGGGGATGGGGAGGGGCCGGGGATGGGAAACGACTTTTTATTAAATATCGCATTTATTTTTACATTCGATTGTTAGTTTTTTTTTCACGTTTCGTACTATTTTATGACGGGATCGGGTAACGCCGCGCAGATCAGCTATTTTAATATAAAACACACGCAATCTGTCCTTGTTGCAGTTTATGGTAACCTATTTGGCATATTTTGGCGTAAGTTTGTTGACACATAATTAAATCAAATGTTTTTTCAACGCCATATAATTGTACACGTTAATCCTCTTTAATAAAAAGCTATGCGTTACTGACGACTGGGATTTTCGATAATCGTTGTCACAGATTAATCTCGGAAAATGAAACATTTGAAGTTGCTGAAAAAATTAATAGCTCGAAAAGTATGTGTCAGAAAATTGTTAGACAAACTTCGTTAGAAAGGTAAAAAAATGTATTTTTCTTGATATAAATTTCAAATCTAACGATTATGCCGTTTTTCAAGTATTGAATTTCAAAAACTACCAAATTTCACAATGGAGTACCATAGCGAAATCTTCACGCGTAAAAAGTCCCCTTTAATAAAAAGCTATGCGTTGCTGACGATTGGGATTTTCGATAATCGTTGCCACAGATTAATCTCGGAAAATGAAACATTTGAAGTTGCTGAAAAAATTAATAGCTCGAAAAGTATGTGTCAGAAAATTGTTACACAAACTACGTTAGAAAGGTAAAAAAATGTATTTTTCTTGATATAAATTTCAAATCAAATGGTTATGCCGTTTTTCAAATATTGAATTTCAAAAATTACCAAACTTCACAATGGAGTTCCATAGCGAAATCTTTACGCGTAATAAAAAGATAATGATAACGGCCATGTGTCCTGACCTGACGTATACTGGCTATAGCACGAGGCGAGTCACAAATTATAGTAACCTTACTATTCTGTTAAAATATAAAAGTGAATTATGATGTCACGAGTGCAGGATTTTTATTTAATTTTAATATAATCATCTTATAAACAAGGTTTTTGAAATTTTTTTCGAACGGGACTAATAAATTGGCCAATATTGTATATTATTTTGAGTTTAAAAGAGGAAAGGTAGGGGAGCGCTTTATATTATTTAGGTTTCCTCAGAAACTTTTGGTCAAAATTGAAAGTTTAATATATCAAAATGTCAAAAATTAAATCTGCAATAACTATAACGATTGTCCTTCAGTTCGTTTGGATAGATTTTCATTTAAAAATATAAAATTATTCAACATTGGTTTTAGGTATTTTTAAGGTTATTATCACGGGCCCGGGCAACGCCGGGCATGTCAGCTAGTATGAAAATATTTGGTGATTTATTAATCTAATCATTCAGCTCGAGAATGTGACGCGTATATATCAAATTATCTCACAAACATAGATATATTGGGACTAAAACAGGCGCTGATCGCAGCCGTCGGTACAGGAAAATTGTCCCTTTAACTAATGCTAAAGTGCCATTGAAATCATTATTTATTGTAAACGCTTTTGTAAGTGTTAGATATTCAAATTTGGATAATTTTTACTTCGTCATATAAACACAGAACACAAATATCACATAAAATCTGAAACTGTGCAAAACTAGTCGGATGCGCCAATCCCAAAACTTTCTTCTATCTCAGTCATGTTAATACTTCAAAATTCGCTATCACATCGCCAATAAAATCAATATTTTTCGTCATTCTGTTGTACGTCAGCTGCTTGCGAATCGTCGGGTTACCGGGATGAGATCCACTGATGTATGCTAAACTACGAAAAGTCCTTCTGACCTGAACCGACAGGAACAGATAGCCTCCCCCCCCCCCCCTATTCCTTGGTTTTACGATTTCAGATAATTTTACTGGAAAACACGAATGTAAAATCGTGGAACCTAAATAAAAAAGATTCAGTCCCAGTTCTCGTCAACATTGAATTTGAATGAGAAAATCGCCAAATTAGTCCTCTACAGCCAAGTTTGCTTCATTTATGGCAACTTATTTTGGTCGCTAAATTTGGCGATATTCCGCCAACTGTCGCCAAGTTTGGCGAGAATTTGACGTTGGCGAATATAAATATATAGTGATAAGCGTATAATAGGATTAATGGTTACAACAATGAAAGAAAATTTGCCGAAAACATGTTAACTAAAACTCATAAATTAAATCCGTTTATGGATGAATTCTGCTGTCTTGTTTGAAAATGTCAGCCACCCTAAAATTTCAAACCACTCTATCTCAGCCATTTTTTAAGATAGAAGCAAAACAAAAATTGCTCCGGATTCTCCGGATCAAGGCCGAACATTTAAAGAAAAAAAGTTTTAGGATTTCTAAATTTTTTTTATTTGCACATCTTTTTGAATTTTAAATCTTTAAATGGCTATCACAGCGCCCCCTTTCGCCGAAATATCCCCAAATTCTGATAGAACCTGCTTGCCATAGCCAAAAACATAGAAAAAAAATTTGGTTCAATTTGAAGCATAACATCATACACTTTTAGATGGTACAATAGTGAAAATGGAACAAAAATATCGATCACAGCGCCCCCTTCTGTCGAAATAGCTCCAAATTCTGATAGAACCTGCTTGCCATAGCTAAAAACATAGAAAAAAAATTTGGTTCAATTTGAAGCTTAACATCATACACTTTTAGATGGTACAATGAAGACACACAGACGGACGGACGGACAGACAGACATTTTGTAAAAACATGTTTTTCGGAATCTCTGACCTCTTAAACGTGTAAATCCGTCGAAAACCGGAAGTCGAAAAAAATTTCGATTACAATACTTTCTTCTATTATAGATAGAAGAAAGTAAAAACTAGTCGGATGTGCCAATCACAAAACTTTCTTCTATCTCAATCAAGTTAATACTTCTAATTTCGTCCTCACATCGCCAATAAAATTAATATTTTTCGTCATTCTGTTGTACGTCAGCTGCTTGCGAATCATCGGGTTACCGGGATGCAATCAACTGATGTATACTGAACTACGAAAAGTTCTTTTGGCCTGTACCGACCGGAACAGATAGCCCCCTATTCCTTGGTTTTACGATTTTAGCTAATTTTACTGGAAAACACGAAGCTAAAATGCGTGGAACCCAATTAAAGAAGATTCATTCCCAGTTCTCGTCAACATTGAATTTGAATGAGAATATCGCCAGATTAGTCTTCTATAGTCAAGTTGGCTTCATTTGTGGCAACATATTTTTGTCGCCAAATTTGTCGATATTTCGTCAATTGCCGCCAAGCTTGGCGAGAATTTGACGTTGGCGAATATAAATATATAGTGTTAAGCATTTAAGAATAGCAACAATAGTTACAACAATGAAAGAAAATTTGCTGAAACCCTGTTAACTAAAACTCATAAATTAAACCCCTTTATGGATGAATTCTGCTGTCTTGTTTGAAAATGTCAACCACCCTAAAATTTCAAACCGATCCGAAATATCCCCGAATTCAACCTGGACCTGCAGGCTATGGTCAAAAACAGAAAAAAAATTGGTTCAATTATCTGCATAACTTCATACACTTTTCGATGATACAATAGTAAAAATGGAACAAAAATATCGATCACAGCGCCCCCTTTCGTCGAAATATCCCCAAATTCTGATAGAATCTGCTTGTCATAGCCAAAAACATAGAAAAAAAAATAGGTTCAATTTGAAGCATAACTTCATACACTTTTAGATGGTACAATAGTGAAAATGGAACAAAAATATCAAACACAGCGCCCCCTTTCATCGAAATATCCCCAAATTCTGATAGAATCTGCTTGCCATAGCCAAAAACATAGAAAAAAAATTAGGTTCAATTTGAAGCATAACTTCATACACTTTTCGATGATACAATGAAGACACACAGACGGACAGACGGACGAACGGACAGACAGACATTTTGTAAAAACATGTTTTTCGGAATCTCTGACCCCTAAAACGTGTAAATCCGTCGAAAACCGGAAGTCGAAAAAAATTTCGATTACAATACTTTCTTCTATTATAGATAGAAGAAAGTAATAATGATTATGAAAAAATTAAAAATGAATGTAATACAATGGGCTAGCAAGGGATTTTCCTGAAGCGAGAAGTTGTGTCTTTCTCCACCAGATGGCGTAGTCGAGCGCTTGAATTCCCAAATTATATCCCACTAGATGGAACCGATCAAAACTTGACGAAAAAAAAATTACTATAACAATATTAGTAAAATAAGCTTTTTTATTATTTAAAAAGAGGCTGCCTTTCAAATATTTTATTTTAAAAGTTTTTCCCCCCGTAAAATGCAGTACTATTTCCGATGCAAACTCCAAACAAACAATCCGTAAACAACTGGGTAATGCAAATCAGTTCGACATTACCGCCATATTCCCCACGGCAAGAAAGAAAATTTCATGGGCCTATGAAATATCATGCAAATAGTATATTCCTACATCCATCTCATATTCAGTAAATAAAAGAACATAGTAAATAAAGCACACATCCCCTCCCCCTGCGATAATACAACTGAATGATCTCCTATGCGCATGTGCCCAAAGGCACCGTCGAAATTCGAAGTTAAAAAAAAAGTTTTAAAATGTTTAAATGAAAGTTTTAACATGTCTTCTTTAATCATTGTTCGTTTCAAATTCATCTACACTATTATATAAAGAGAGAACGCCTGAATGACTGGGTGACTCATCAACGCCCAGCTGAAACGACTAAAGTCAGGATCACGAAATTTCGACAGTAGAATTCTGTTATGACCCAGGCAAGCAATAAGAAAGTATTTTTGAAAATTCCCCTCTGAAGGGGTGAAAGGGGTCGGTGAACGTTTTAGGTGATTTCGCCATATCTCAGCAGCAGTTTTAGATAAGAGCGCAAAATTCAGGAAAACAAATCTTCTAAAAAAAATTATTAAACACCTATTTCAGCGATTTTAGAAATTCATCCCCCTAAGGGTGTTAAATGTGTTGAGGTCGAACGCTTTAGATGATTTAGCCGTATCTCAGCAGCAGTTTCGGGTAGGAGCGCGAAATTCAGCAAAACAAATCTACTAAAAAATGGTTAAACACGTATTTCAGCGATTTTTGAAAATTCATCCACTGAGGGGGTTAAAGGGGAGGGAGGTCGAACGTTTTAGGTGATTTCGCCATATCTCAGTAGCAGTTTTAGGTAGGAGCATGAAAGTCTGGACAGCAAATCTACAAAAAAAAAAAAAAAAGTTAAACAGTTATTTCAGCGATTTTAGAAATTAACCCTCTAAGGGGTTTAAACATCGGGTACGAACCCGATTATGAAAGATTAGACGAATAAGACAACTATTGCTGATTTTTCATTAGATATTTAGCATAAGACATCTTAAAAAGAATTTTAAAAAATCATTTATAAAGCTGACAGTTTTAGTTTGATTTCCTCAAAATAGCATAAATTTTTTCTGATTGTCATTTTGACGGTTTTCGGAAGCGAATGCGTTATTGTGATCGGCGTATTTTTAGGATATTACATTTTCACTTATGTTACTCGCAAGGCCAAGGTTAACTCGAGCGAAGTCGGGTGGTTCTGCTATATTAAAATAAATTTATTAGCTTCAATATGTACATAAACAGAAAAAGCATATTTATCACATTTTTACAAACTTTTATTTAAAGTTTAAAATTTGTAAGCACTGCAATTTTGTCTCATTCTCGCCTTTATCCGATTTAGAACATTTTTTTAAATTACCTACACGTACACATCCCCTACGTTGTAATAGACATACTGTCCACCCGCGCGAAGCCGGGACGGACAGCTATTATCTTCTAAAACGCATCCATTGTTTTAATCTAATCAATTTTTATGTAAAGATGGATAATTTTTTTTTTTACAATAATAAATCAATCTGCAGATGAGGGAAAACTTTAATATCTTCAAGTGTAATTTATTTGTATGGTTACTTCGGTTCCTTTACATAATCAGGATGATTATCCATTTTACATCACAGTCTGAGATCTTTTCCCTCTTATACAGTTAAATACCCAATGCATCTTTAAAAATAATAAAATACAATTCCTAGCATATTCTGATGCAACATATACATCAACGAATTCAACATATCAATTTTATGTTCAACATAAACTGAAAATAGTTTTTTTTTTTTTTTTTTTTTTTTTTTTTTTTTTAACCATTGGGAAAGTGGTTGTTGTTTTCGGTCGAGAATGGACCTCTTGACGTCGTCACTTATTTTTTTAAGCGTTTTTAACGAAATTCTGTAACTTTAGACGAATTTTTCTTTGAATAAGCAATAGAAATGCATAAAATCGTTACAAAAATGTTAAAGTTACAAAAAGGATAGACGCAAATTATCAGAAATGAAAAAAAGCCGAATTCAAAAATTGACGTCGGACGAGAAATCGTCTTATAAAGCAAACAAGAACGAAAAATCATGCGTCAAGCATAGATTATGTAACACTTTCCAACGCTTCCAAAATAATTTTACAAATCATTACCGTTTAATAAGCTGAAAGATAACATCGAAGTGAACAATTTGGAAAACGCATAACATATTTAAAAACGTAATTTCAAGAATTTCCAACATATACAATATTCGGAAAAATATCCGAATACTTTTATTCAGCGCTGTAAATGATGATATTTGTATATATACTACATAGGATGCTAAATTTTAGTTTAGTTAGGAAACGCGCAGCACAGTTTAAAATTCTCCTTCTGGAGTTTCTGTCAATAAACGGAAATGTCTTCGCGAACTTTTGTGCTGCCCTGTACATGATCTACAGAATTTATACACACCAAGTAATAGACAAAAATTTAAAATCGCGTTCAGCAACTGAAAACGCACTTCCAGGAATTATTGTTAACAGACAGAAGAAAATTCTTTTGTGTGTCCCTGTAAATGAACGATGACTGCTATACACACAACATTGTGTAGTAAGCCTCTTGTAATTCACCTTAGTGATATATATAAATTTCAATGCGTTTAAAATGGTGAAAAATTATTTAATTAAACCGCAAACGATTTTTCTCCACAGATGTAATGTAACGGAATTCTTTTGACTGTCCCTGTAACGTAACTATAAGTGCTATGCACACCCTATTCCATATTAAGCTTCTTGTAATGCACCTTAGTGATATATACCAATTACAATGTGTTTGAAATTGTGCAACATCATTAAAATAAACCGCAAATGATTTTTCCCCATAGACCGTAATGTAACGGAATTCTTTTGAGTGTCCCTGTAAAAAAACTATAAGTGCTACACACTTCAGTTGAAATAGGGGACATGTTATAGATAACGACAATAACATATAAAAATTGCAGGGCAATCCGAGCATATTTACGGGAGTTAGAGCACGGACAGACGGCAGACAAACCGAAGTCAAACACTTTTCAACTAGGTTGGAAAGTGTTAAAAACGTGGTCTTCAACTATAATTTCCTCAAAATATCTTTACCTCAGACATCAATCTAAACAAGAGTTAAAGCAATACCTAAATTTTGTTTAGGGGATGGTCTACAAATAGAAATTGTACCAAACTATAAAAATTTCAATGCTAACACCTAAAGTTGGCATCATATTTGGAAATTTCGGTTTATTCTACCTTCGGATACCAAACGGGAAGTCAGTAGATAGGGAATGGGACTTCTGCGTCAGCAGCAGGCGGTGCAGTGTTGACACAGTCTGCTGCCGAGCCCGAGATCATACTATAGTAGGTGGATGGAATAGCTAGCGTGGGGAAGCTAAGTTATAGTAGGGTGAGGCAAATAGGTCTGCTATAAGAGAGGGGTATTTTAAGGGAGGGGGGGGGGTAAATTAATAAAATTTTTAAATGTCTTATAGTACGAGGTAACGGTTATGGTAGAGTCCGAACACTGCCCCGCTACCCCTCTGCGTTTTCAAAATGATTGTTGTAATTTGTTAAATTAGAATTTTTTTTTTTTTTTTAACCATTGAGAAAATGGTTGTCGTTTTCGGTCGAGAATGGACCTCTTGACGTCGTCACTTTATTTTTTTAAGTGTTTTTTAACGAAATTTTGTAACTTTAGAGGAATTTTTAATGAAATTCAGTAACTTTCGAAGAATTTTTCTTTGAATAGGCAATAGAAATGCATAAAATCGTTACAAAAATGTTAAAAGTTACAAAAAGGATATATGCAAATTATCAGATATGAAAAAAAGACAAATTCAAAAATTGATGTCAGATGAGAAATAGTCTTATAAAGCAAAAAACGTGGTCTTCAACTTTAATTTCCTCAACATACTAACTCTTGCTTATCTCCCACTTAAACTCAATCTTCACTGATGATGTCCTGGCTGTCTACATTACCCTCTCCTCCAGCATTAGTGCTGGCAGCCACTACATCCTCCTTATAGTCTTTCTGTCCTTTGAGCACTCTAAAATATTTCTTTTGGTTCGCCCAGGGTCATTTTGCAGATCAATAACCTACTGCACAAACTATTGTTACTCTTTAGTTTAGCACATTTATCCTATTTTTATTTTTACTTCTGAAAATGTTACTTTACATCAGGGCTGTCCAGTCTGGCGCCCCTTGAAGGATTTCTTGGCGTCCTTTCAAATGCTTCTTGTTACTATAGTTTTTTGAAATATAAAATCGATTTTAAAAAATGCTTAAAATTTTTAAATTATTAATGTTTGCATGTTTTTTGTTTTATTCTAGGCAGCATCAAAGTTTTTGGCTCTTTATTCTACCAGAGTTTTTGAGATAAACTCTTTTCAGGGAAATGCAATTCTAAATTTACTAGGATTTATATTTTTGCTGCAGTTTATTTTTACATGGGCATGGTACTGTGAGATGTACAATGTGCATAGCAAAAGACGAGTATGTGTCGCTAATACTACCAAAGTGAGATTACATTGTATGTTTCCAGTCATGTGAATAATGACACACTTCATTGTTTGCCAACATCGGAGGTCCGCCCCCGATAACTGAAAAGTTGGACAGGCCTGCTTTACATTATTGTACCATATAAGTGTCCAATGTTAAGCCAGGCATTCCCAGATTAAAAAGTTACATGCTTGAAAAAATATTTGAAAATTCATCAAAAATTGATAAATTAAGTTGCAGTTAAATAAAAAAACTTTATTAGAAAGTACATATTTTGTTTCATTCAATAGAATAAAGATTGAAATTTTGGAAGCAAAAATATATGCTCGCAAAGGGAAATTGACAGCACATGTTGCAACATCAAGTGTTTCTTTTAAGTTTAGCATTACTGATGGACGCATTTGTGCTTTATAATATAGATTGTTGCATCAAAATAAATAGTATATTTAAAACGAATCTTAAGACTCATTTTTGTTCAAAATCCACAAAAGGATCAAGTGAACTCATGAAACAAGGAACGAGGTTCCTTGTTCCATGAGTGAACTCAGACTAGAATGGCACGGTTGCCAAGAAAAGAAGTCTTTTGTTCTCAGATCAAAATTTAATGGAATCTGAAATATGTATTGATTCTAATTAGAATAAATACACCTCAATGTTATCAGGTTAACATTTATGAATTTTCTGTTATTACAAGCAGAAACATAACTGAATATACATTAAGTTATGTTTCTACTTGCAGAGGAAAAAAAAAATCTAAATGAGAGTCAAAACTCTTGTTCTAAAAGCTGCAAGAAAAAAAAATTTTGCACCGAAGTTCCTTGCTTATAATTTTTTATACTATTGTTCAGGTTAAATTTTCTGGAGAAGTTGTGTGCCTATTTATTATACAAACACCTACAATTTCAATAAAAAACTTTAAATTTCTTCCTTTTGTTTGAATTGTCAAGTCGAATTTATTCTAAATACAAATTTTCATTGCTCTATCTTGAAAAACATTTTAAATAAGAGTTAAAATATTTCATGGACTGTGTCAATATTGAGAAACTCATTTTTATGACAGTTATACTGGCATTAAATCCATTAAAATAACGATATAACAATTGTGTGATAAGAAGAGCAACAATGCTCCTCTGGAAATCTATAAATATATCATTTAAAACCACAAATATATTGGTGTAAACTTTTAAAATGCAGAAAATGACAGGAAAAAGATTTTCAGCTTTAACCCCTCATGTATGAACCCTTAAAATTGTCAATTTTACATATTTGTTCATAACTTCACAACAAATGACCGACCACAAGTGAATAAAAACTTATTTTAGTGATTTACGATCATGTGGATTTTATGCAACTTGAGCGTAAAAGTATGTTTCTGTTTATGAATGTTTAATATTCCCATTATTTATTAAGCTGGTCTAGAAATTAAAAAAAAAAAACGTAATTATTTCTTTCCATTTTTCAATTCTTTAATACGTTAAAAAAATATATTTAAAAGGAAATTTTGAAAATCTTAAAATTACCAAGGTAAAGACTTAAGTGGCAACTGCTGCATGGGTTTTTTACCTGACACTACCATAGTGACTAATGAAATGATAGAAATATGCTTTCAACGTATCTACCACATAAACAATTGAACAAACCCATTCCAGTCAAGTACATAAAGTTGCTGTTACATTCAACAACTTTTCAGGTAATTAGTAAGCCAACTGTTTAACTTTAAGTATGATTTTCTTGAAAACTTTTTTGATTTGGTGAGACACATCTCTCAAAAACTAAATGATAGAGCCAATAAAGATAGGTCATGTGACTTCGGAGTACGATAAAGGCGATTCTAGTCACACAAATAGGAAGGGTGGGTAAAAAAAGGGGGATAATTTTTTATTGATATTTTGTTCCACTGTCAAACAGAGAATCAAGTTTTTCACCCTTTCAAGTATAGAACTTCTCTTCCTCCGGAATAATCCTCTTTTTTAGCAGCATGCCAAGATCAGTATTCAAACTGGCGTAGCAGTACTCAAATGCTTACTTTTTAGCTGTAAAAATGAAGCATTTTTATATAAACTAATTCCCACAAAAATTGAAAGAAAGAAAAAATTATTAACCCCTTCGCGAAGAGCATCCTTTACAGAATTTTTAATCTTTTACCACCGGTTTTTCAAAACAGAAATTTTCGCCTAGTTGAATCGCAAAAATGCTAAGATTTAATGAGGTAAATCTTACAATAAAAAATAACTGGTGGGAAAAATTGAGGATTCTGAGCATCTTATGGTTCACGTATACGTATCGCTCGTCCCCAAGGGGTTAAACTTTGCGAAATATAATAAATCTCAATTTTAATTATTCTCCACATTTAACCAAATTAGTATTAGCTCAGTTGCGTATTAGTTGCGCTCAGTTTAGCTGAAAAAATCTACTTGTTTGTTACTCATTAGTATTCATTGTTCCTAACTATCTCTTCATTTACATCAAAAATTTCAATTTATCTATCTACATTGTTACTTTTGAATGTAACTCCTTAGTTGAATTGCTCAAAGATATTAATCTCCAGTCCCATCCATTGTATAAGAAATGCCACACTTGAGAAAAAACTGCCTAACTAAATCATTAGTAATAAACTTCCATGCATCTAAAATTCACTGTGCTACTACAGAGATTGGAGGATTTTTGTCTACAGCATGCAAGTACAAGTCCATGGTCAGCAACAGGCAGACCACAGAAGATCAAAGCCTGGACTGCCAAAAATTTTCAATTTGAAGAAATAATTTACTAATATTTACATATAATAGATACGTTTGAGCAATAGCCTTATCATGGGTTCATTTTACAAGTAATAACCTGATTAATTTGATTTTTTAATAGTGATGCATAGTTTCTCAGATGTGAAATGCAAAATATTGTGTTGGAGCACAGGTGCGGTGGTAGGAGGGAGTGAACTGACCGGCTGAATTAGTGTGCATGCATGGCAGTGGGACTGGCTGGCTGCATTGGTGTGCATGCACAGCGGTGGCACTGGCCAGCTGCGTTGGAGCGCAGGCACAGCAGTGAGAGGGAGAGAACTGACTGAAAAAGAAGAATTCCGAAATACACACTGCAGTGTTTCTAAGTTTTATGTCAGATCTTGTGAAGGAATTTGAAGCAAGATTTTGAAGCAGAGATAAGTAAATTGTATTAATTCTTTAAATCGCCTTATGAAGTTGCTCCAGCTGCAGAATGGACTGATGTGGCTACAAAGCTGTTCAGTCTTGAAAAACCTTTACTTCAAATGAAGATAATTGTCTTGCAAGAAGATATTTCCTTGCAAATGTATAAAACTACATCTCCTGAAGAATTTTGGAGTAAACATGTCTCAGAAAAGTATGAAAATTGCAAAAAACTAGCTATTAACTCAGACTGCCTGACTCCTTTTGTGCAATAGGGAACATAAGGATGGACAGTTTGTCAGCCATCCTTTTTCCAGCAGTGACGTCAGCTGCCCTTTACTTATTGAAGGTTGTTTTCTATTCAATTTGCAAGACACAATTAAATGGATTAGATTTTGAAGAAAAAAGTGCATTTTAGATTAGAGTAAATATGATACCTATATTTTTTCACAGACAGTGGACTTTTAATACCTTAAGTTTATGAAAAATTACTAATTTTTAAGCATGTAGAATAAAAAAAAAAGAAAGAAAGAATGTAATTTTTAAATGTTACAAAAAAATCAACCTTTTTAAAAACTTTTTTAGTTTTACTGCCTCAGGAATTTAATATCATTAAGTTTATTATTATTTGCAGATTAATATCGGAAAAGCTAGATGTCCCATCAAACAAAAAAAACATATTTAGGACTATTATGAAGAACAGTTTTCATTACTTAAGTATTTAAATGTATAATAAATAATTCTATATTTTTTTATATTTAATGTATATATAATTAAAAAAAATGCTAGATGTAAAGACATACATAAAATGTCCTATTATCTACCAATCTAAACTAGAACCCTTTTCTTTACATTTTGCATACAAGCAAAAATTTCAGTTACCAGATGAGAATGTATACTTTCAGAAACATATTAGCTGTGCAAAATATCTTTATGCAGACGATTTTTTTCTTTTTTACAGCAAAACAAACTCGTCTAAAAAATGTGCAAACAGCCTCTGTAATTTTATGTAATAAAATTATGATGTTACTAATGAACTTTTAAAAATTGGGTTCAGTTGGACTGTGCTTTTGTGTACGCTGTTATTTATTTATTTTTTTTTTGCTATACTGTGCTGTCCTATTTTTCTAAAATTAACTCTAAATGAACTGCATCACAAACTGTAAAAAATTTCAGTGAAATTGTAAATATATCTATTAGTTATGTAGGACTGTTTAAAAACAAATGTCTTCATGAAAAACATAGCAAATGCTTTGATAACATAAATGTTCTGCTTGTGATTTGTCATTATATAACATTTCTACAGTTAGAAAATGTTTTAACTCAATATAATAATAATATTTTCATGTATTGAGCCCTTTGTAACACTTTCCAACATTAGTTGAAAAGTGTTTGTGATCTCAGTTTGTCCACCCTACTGCACATCTGGCCATGCTCCAAGTCATGTAAATATAGTTTGATTCCCATGTAATTGATATATGTTATTAAGACATGTTTGGTATTGAAAATTAAGTGTGTAGCATTTATAGTTTGTTTACAGGTGCACTAAAAATAATGCAGTTATATTATGGTTTATAGTGAAAAGTCGTTTGCAGTGTATTTTAATAATGTTACAAAAACCTATCAAATTTGATATATATCACAAAAGTACACTACAAGATGCTTAGTACAAAATATAGTGTGCTTAGCATTTATTATTCATTGACAGGGACAAACAAAACAATTTGGTTACACTACTGTCTATGAGCAATAATTGCTGGACGCGAGTTTTCAATTGTGGTATGCATTTTTAAATTTAACTAAATTTTTCTATATTACTTGGTGTGTATAAATTCTATAGCTCATATACAGGTCTTCACAAAGAAATAGAGTACATTTATGCTTATTGATGGAATTGCTGAAGGAGAATTTACAATTGTTATGAGCTTCCTAACTGAACTAACTTTTGGCCTACTATGTAGTATATATACAAATCTATAGATCATATACAAGGCTGCACAAAAGAATTCAGATATTTTTTCAACTATAGATGATAGTTGATGAAATTGGACTTTCAAATATGTTGCAAGTTTTCCAAATTGTTTACTCAGACACTCGCCCCAGGATTGCACTTATAATCTAAAGCTGGGTTCCGCGGGGCAGTCATCCCTTGTTTACTCAGACATCATCTTTCACCTTATGAAATGGTGAAATTTTGTTACAGTATTCTGAATGTGTTGGAAAACGTTTCATAAACTATGCTTGATGTGTTTTTTCTTTCTTGTTTATTTATCTCCTCTGTTATTTTTTTAACACAATATATAAATATGTAACATTTTCTGTAATCTTTTTCAGGTTTTTTACTTTATTTCTTGTATGGAATACGAAGTTCAACTGCAGCAAATTCTTTCTACAACATGAGTTCAACTCGCATAAATTTACGACCTCTTCCAAACTATGGTAATAACTGCATATCACAGATTATTCCAGCACAACAAAAGCTTATGAAAGCAAGAAAACATAAAAAGCTTAGAACTGGCAATCTATAAAACACGAGTACTTAAATTTATTCAGATGAAGTTCCTTTAATATTTGTAAAATTACTAAAATGTAATAAATGCATATTTTTATCATGTTTTATTGCTCATTATTGTATGCCAATTTCTTTTTTTTTTTTTTTAAACAGGGATAGATTTTTTTCCAATCTACATTAAACAAAATATGTAACAGATTTTTTTTAATAGAAAATTTTTTATACTTTTTGTGGAAATATTAAAATATAATCTCAAGATTGTATAGATATTTCTGTTAATTAAAAATGCATGCATAAAATAAATTGCGATGGGCTCTTTTCAGGAGATACAAATATTGTAACAACAGGCTCAAAGATAGAGCAATATTTGCCTGAAAAGACAGTCCGTTCTTTGAGAGGAGAAAAACAAGAAACTCTAAGCTTGGATGGGGATTATGGAATTCTGGAGCAATGATCGGGGTTCATCTATCCCCACCAGTGTGAAATGTAAAAAGGAGGAAGGCAGTCTTTTTGGCAGACAGCAAGAAGCCGGTGTCTTGTGGATAGTTCTGGTTTTCCGAGTTAGTATTGTTTTATCAGGTTCCAGTTGGCTGAACAATGATGCTATTTAAAGGGCAGAAGTTTGTCCTGCTGTGATCATGAAAATTAAATGAAAATAATTGATCTGTATTTATACATAATCTTGAAAAACGTTTACCATTATTATTGGAACGCAAACAGTCATCACTGCTTCAGAGGTTCTACCGAGCACATTCCTAAAAACAGATCTAGTTTAAAATAAGATTTGATGATAGATATTGCAGCAATGTGCCACATTTCATTTTATAAATTCAGAGTTAGCTCCATAAAAAATATATACTGTCAAATTTAGAGAAGTAAAGGCTAAACTTATTCCAATACAGTTCTAATGACAAACATTTTAAAAAGTCATTTGAATGGTGATATACTCAACATCTCTGGTCTATTTCTTAATTGAAAAAAATGAGAGAAACTTGTTTTATCTCAAGTCATAATATAACTAACAGAAGCTGTTTTTCATTAAATTTCATTTTAAAAGAAATTTGTTACCTGGCATCTGGCCATATCACCATTTTCAAAAATTAAATTAAATTTACCATGAGTAAATAAAGCAAAATTTACCAAAAAAAAAAAATCCCAATTTTAACCAATAAAAATAAAAAAATACCTAAGAAACAAATTATTTCAAGCATCTTTTGTTTGGATGTCAATGATAGCAATACCAAACAGCTAAAGTAACAGATTTCAATCAATCACATGTCACTCTAGTTGCTTGTAAGTATATATAAGCTTGTTTTTCATTAGTTAGAATAGATGGCTTGTCACTGGTATACTTACCATACTACAAAAAAATAATAATAATAATTCAGTTTTATGAAATTCATGGTAGAATTCTATGCTGGACAATGCATACAAGATGGAGACAACGTTCCATTTAATTTATACTACAAAATTTTCTGCAGCATAAATGAATTTATCAGGTTGTAATTAAAGTTTTCCCGCCAAAAAAAGTTCTTAATAAAGTTAGAAAAAAACATGAAAGCGGTACCTTTAGTGCGGGTAGTAATCACCACCCAAATCTATGATTTTCTGCCAACGTTTTGGTAGTTTTTCAAACCCTTCAAGCCAGAAACTTTGAGGCTGCTAGTCCAAAAACAGATCAACCTCATTTCGGACGTCCTGTGCAGAATTAAAGATAGCACCAGCAAGATGTAGCTGCAGGTGTGAAAAAAGGTAGAAGTCTGAGGAAACGATGTCAGGACTATATGGTGGGAGTGGCAAAAGATCCCATACAGAGTCCAGCCAGTGAATGCAGATACATTTGATGAAATATTACCTTCTTGCGCCTGAACTCATTTTGACGTTTTGTTTTGATGGCAGCGTCAACACGAACTAGTATCTTGCTGTACACCTTACTGTTCCTGGTTTTACCCTTTTCCAGATACTCTTTGTGGATCATACCACAGCAATACTGCCAGATACAAAGCATTATCTTTTTGTTAGTCAAATATCACTTTGTGAGGCTACCGACGGGCTCACAGGGTGCAGACCACCCTCCTTTTCGGCTTGTATTGTTGAAGTAAATCCACTTTTCGTCACAAGTAACGATCCAGTCCAGAATTTTGTCCTCGCATTGATATTCGAGCAGATTAGTGCAGGCCCAAACATGTCTGTCCTTATCTGCTTGAGTCAGCTCATGCGGCATCCAGCGATTGAACCTGTGTGTCAAGTTTATGTGATGCATAGTGCAACTAATGGACATGACACTAACGTCTAACTCCTTAGCTAGTTCTCGAGTGGTTGCATACTGATCTTCTCCCACAAGTTCTCGCAGACGGGCCTCATCAATATCAGTAGGCCGGCCAAAGCGCTCTGCTTCTTGAATGTCATAGTCCTTGTTTTTGAACTTTTGGTACCAAACCTCCTTCACCAGGGCTTTACAAATTTAATAAAATCTGGTAGCCAGCAAAAAATCATAGTCGCCAGTAAAAAATATTTACCCTTTCGCAATCTCGCCATTGATTTTCAAATAACAGAAAAGCTTTTTATGAAATTACAGAGAAAGATTAATAACAAGTATGGTTTAGAATTTTTAGTTACATAGCTTAGAATAGTACATAATATAGAAAGATAATGTAAACAAAGTTTACTAATGTAACATATTAAAATTATATAGATCTGAAAAAAATAGTAAAGTCATGTTTGGGAAATGCTAAGTGCCGAATGCTTCAAATGTCTGGATAGTTGAGCGCTTCAAAACCTATATTTGATGAGGTTCATCAATGAAATAGTGAAGCTGCAAGACAATTTTTGCCGATTTTCCTGTAGAAGTCAGAGAATAACTTATTTTTTCCAAAATAAAAAGTAAAAATATTTTTTGTTTGAATATAATTTCCAAGTTTATTTTTTAATATTTCATAACTTTTCAGTATCTATAACGAGACATCTTATGAGAATGTTACTTTAAATGAATTACTTATAATCACTTATATGTTATTATTCTTTAAAATGAATGCGATAGATTAATCAGTTTTAATACTAAACACAAAAATCTGATTTGAAACTTACAAAATAATTGGAGCATAGCCGCCAGGCAAAATAATTTGGTCGCCAGCGGCGACCTGGCGACCGCATTTGTCAAGCCCTGTCCTTCACAATGTCATATGATACAATAGTAGTACCTAAAGCTGTACACATGATTGGGTGACATTCTGTAGCTGACTTTTTGCAACAGAACTGGAAAAATGATGGTTCTAATCTGGTAGCATGATAGTTCTATTTCAGACACCTTGTACTTAATGATAACGATATTTCTTTACAAATTTAACAACACAGTGTTCTAAAACAACTCTCTTTCTTTCAAATGCTAAAACTCATTTGACAAAATATGAGCAAACACGTCAACTGTTTGCGTAGATGATATTAGCTGTGGCAGGAAACTTTCGTTACAACTCGATATATTATCCTTAGTGCCTAGTTAACAGAGTTTCACTCAGAACAAATGGGAAAAACTCCTGTTGTTTTCCTGGAGAAAATTTCCATAATTGGGTTCAAAGCCAATATGGACATTTAATATCATTATTATAATGCTGATATGGTTAAAACAATATTATTGCTAGCATCTCTTTTTGTTTGACGTTAACTATGCCTGTGGATCCGATTATGTAATATTATTTTCTTTCTCTGAACAGGTATAACATGTTAAATTGTTTCATTTTATGTACCACCTATTTACAATACTTTTATATATAATTCATTTCCATTTTTAGCAGTTCTTGTACACCTTTTATGTTTTTGGCAATGATTTCCACCTGTATAAAAAGTGGGTACTGCATGAAAACAATTTTTCCAGTATATAACACATTTAGAAATTGATTGTTAAAAAACGTCAAATCCAATGTTTTCATTAAAATGTGATTCAAATATGGGAGCCCACAAACTCAGCTTGAAGGGCTATTAACATGATTTAAACAAACAATTGTGAATAATAATAAAATGTAAAAGTTTAAATAAATAAAAGAATGGTGATATATAAATAAATTTCATTTTATTTAAGATCTTTTAAATAAAATATTCACAGAGAAACATCAAGACTTGCACACAAGTGCACTAACACAAATTTGTGAAGGAGCACTTTGAAGAACAAAGAAAATTTTACTAAAGAGCATTTCACCAGTGTTTTTACAAAATAATAAAAATTGTAGATCCATACAACAGCTTTTTTAAGTCACTGGGATAATACAAATTCTGAAAACAACGATAGAAAAAAATGTTTACAACAAACATACATTGCAAATTATTAACAAAGTATTTGATTTTCAAGTTGTCTGAATGGCTTGCTTTAACCCTTACAAACAAAAAGTTGTCTATAGCACCATGTCAATGTGACAAACACAGATAACACAACTTTTTGCCAACAAATAAAGAACAAAAACATCATGGCAGTGAAACAGGTTAACAAAACAAAAAATGGCAACAATAATACTTTTTGAGAGGTATCTGGTTTCAAAATACAGGGATATTCATGTCTTTTGCTTGATGCAGAATATAAAAAGAATATAAAGAAATTATATTTTCCACAAATTTTAGCTTAATTTAAAATGATTTTCTTTACATCAGAAATTTAGAAAATATTAAGCATTTAAAAAGCAATTAGTTGATAAGAATAAGCTAAAAATTTTTAAGTCGTGCGCCTATAGAAAAAGGATTCAACAGCATAAAGTGGTCCTTGCATAGCAGCTCTTACTACGCATTGAATGCATAGCTGAATTGAATGCCAATGCTTTTTTCATTTTTGACACTTGTTAGGAAAACTAGCCACTAAATGGTTTTTCTATACAATTTTCTTTCACAAAGAAAGTTCATGTCACATTAAATGTTCAGTTCACATTTAGGTGGCTAGAATTGTCTATAATTATTTCTGTACATCATATCCTTCTAGTTCATCTAGTAACTCTCCACTGGCTTCCTGCCTGCAACATCAGAAATAAAAGCATAAATTACAAGTAAATGTGCTAGCAAGGAAGAATACAATTAGACATTACAAGCTAATTAAAGGAGGAGGGGAACAGAAATGAAAATTTCTAGGAATGATAATAGATGCCACATGTGGAAAAATTAAATTTCCAGTTTATGTAAACTTGTAATATTATCAAAAATGCAGGATAACTATATAGGCCATATTCAAGCTTTTTAACTAACAAGGGGGAGACTCCAAAGTCGGTAATAGAGAATGCAGTGACCATTTGTGTATGATTAGAGTATAGTGAATAGATAAACATATGAAAGACAAAGTGCAATGGCCAAGGGATACTGGAAAAACAAGTCTCAAAGTTTGCATAGCAATTATCCTTACCTATACAATAGGATAAATTGTCCTCTTTTCTGACTAGCAGTGTTGTAAGGTTGGCAGTGTGCCAGATTTTAGAACTTGAGATTTTTTTGCTGCAGGTTTGATTTCCCAACCAACCAATTTCTTCCAGGGGGGAAAAAAAATGTTTAACTATTTCCAAACAGAATTAAAAATGTATGCATAATTATTTAAGTTTGAGACAAATATAAATAAGAACATATTTTTGCACATTTATTTATTTACACAGCGTTTTAATTATGAATTTTTTTTTTTATGGATTTATTAAAAAGTAAAACAGAAAATTATGCAGTTTGTATTTGTCCAGTCAACAAAATTTTCCTTTTATTTACAATTGTTTACATGAATAAGCTTCTATTTTTCTCAGTGTAATGGATTAAAATACAGTACATAAAATTACAATAGCATACTTTTAATTTTACATACCGCAATTTAATAAATTTTACTGATAAAAATAAGGGTTTATTATTGCATGTAAACAACTGTAATCAATTGTAATTAAAAGGAAAATTTTGTTGACTGAACAAATACAAACTGCCTACATTTTTTAAAAAAAACTTTTATTAATCTATAAATAAAAATGCAAAATTTCATAAGTAAAACTATCTTTCTGTAAATAAATACATATAGATGTGCAAAATCATGTTTTTATTTATATTAGTCTTAAATTTAAATAATATTATATATAATTTTAACTGTGGTTCAAAAAGAATTCATCATCATTATGTCTCTGGAAGCAAAAATTTGGTCAGGAATCAAACTCGCATTGAAAAAAAACACTTAAGCTGTAAGGTCTGGCACACTGCCAACTGAGCAATACAGCCAGTCAGGAAAAAAGGCTCAATGCACAAATTTTGAATCTTTTTTATTCCAAGCCCCCCTAAGGCCATTGAACTTTATGTCTTCTAAATATTTACTGCTGAGCTTTAAAGACTAGTCATGTGAGTAACAGGTCTGAGTAAGCTGAGTCTATTCTTGATAATAGAGAAGTAGGTAATTAAAGAGTCTCCCCTAGTTTTGCTTTTGTGGAGGATGAATAATATTCTGATAATTTCATACATAATAGTAAAGTGTATAATAGTACAAGAACAGCCAGTCAAGGAATGACATGCTGTCAGACGCGAAACCTGAACTTTTCCTCCAAATCCAATGCTTCCCTCCTTTTGGACTGGTCTATTTTCTTGGCAGCATGCCAAGATTAATCTTTTAAGACTGGTCAAGCAGTATCTACTGAATATATATTGATACACAAAGTGTCAATGCATTCTCTATTTCCAACCTTGGATTCTTCCATTGTAAGATTAGCTAAATTAAAAAGACTGATGTATATTTGTACTGCTGTAACTTAAAATTTAATGTAATTTAATGATGTGTAAATGCAGAATTTAAATTTATATTGATAAAACCATAGGTATTTCATTTACACTAAATTTAAAGGAGAGGACTGTGGATGTTTTGACAAATACTTATGACACTTCTTTTCTAGTCTCTATATACTAATATATATATATTTATTTACTTAAATATCGTTTAAAGGTAAGGAAAACAAATTATAAAACATAGATAAAAGAAAAAATAAGTTATCTTTTAATATTCTAATACAGTATTTATCAAAAAGGAATTAGATGAAAAAATATCTCAATGTGCTAAAATAGTAAAGAAATCTGAAATCTTTTCACTCAACAATATAATTTAATGACTTCTTTAGTTAGTAATAAAGAATCATTTCTCCCCATCCCTTTTTTTATAATTCAGAACTTATAATTGGATTCACAGTTAACAAGTCTGAAGAATTACAGTCAACTCTGTTTATGGCGAAATCTATTGGGACTGAAAACATTTTCCATCATAAACAGTATTCTGCTTTAGATAAACTTTACTCTATGTCTATGGATTCACTAGGACTTGAAAAATTTTCAGAAATAGACAGATTTTTGTCTTACACACAGTCTGCCTTAGATAGAGTTTCAGGGATCACTCTAGAGAGTTTCAGAGGGGCGGCTTACCCTCATGCCCTTTTTAGATAAAATCCCACCCTCCTTGCCCTTTTTCCAGATAGAATTCTACCCTCCTTGCCCCTTTTCCAGGTAGATTTATATCCTTTTATTCCTTGATAGAACCCTACTTTGTTTGCGCTATACTTTCAAAAATTCTTTACCTATATTTTATTTTTAGAATGTTAGTATGGTACGTCAGGAGTACTCCTCTTTATTTCTCTGTGAAATGCCCTGGTATGTCTAATCTTTGACTTTGAGTGATTTATCTTTCCATTTATCATTTTTTCCATTGAATAAGACATAAAGGGTAACTAAGGATCATTGATTAATTTCACCTTCTCTAGTGAAATATAGTATTAGATCAGGCATTCTGGCCTTTGACCACATGATAACTTACATAAGTGCTATAAAAATTTGAGAAGTAGCTTTAGAACTTTTATTTTGTGGCTTTTTCAAAACCAGTTTTGCTAAAAGCGGGAGAAAGTTATCTGGTGAATAAAAGTTTTAGAGAGAGATGTTTTGAATATCGTAGGAAAAGGGGAAAATGGCTGCGAATATAGTAAACAATTTTACAATAAAAAACAAGAACATAAGTTTCACTTTGCTATTTTTAATACTTTTCAAACAGTTAAATTATAGAAATTAGAAATGTTATTGGATTTTTTAAATTAAGGAGTACTTTTAGCTGTTGCCAGACTTCTCAACCCACCAGTATATTGATATATGCACTTATTACAAAAATGCCCTTTTTATGAAATGATGTGCCCTTTTCAACAAAATTGCCCTTATTATATAATGTGTGCCCTGCCCTTTTTTATGTTCTAGAATGATCCCTGGAGTTTACTGTATAATTTTATTGTTTTAACCAATGTAACAATAATGTAACAACAATGTAACAACACAATTTTATAGTGACTCTTTTAGAAATAGTGACAGTATATCTAGAATTTTATTCATAATACACATTCATGGGAGTGCTTAATGCAAATCTAATTGAAGTCTTGGTAAAATTTGTTCTGTCCTTCTGATGTAAAAATAAATTAAACCCTCTTTTCGTGTGTGTTTTTTCTAATTTATGCTTAGCGGCAATTTTTGAAAAAGTTAATATATCTAGATTTTTTAACAAAAAAGTGCTTATGCAAAATCCATTTTTAGGTGCGTTCGTAATTATATAAATACGTAGCACCTATAGTCGTCGCTTGGTCCGTCCGTCTGTCTGTCTGTCTGTCCGTCTGTCTGTCTGTCTGTCTGTCCGCATATAACAACGCAAAAACTACCCAACCAAATGGTTTGCAATTTAAAATATATTATCTTTGCAGAATTTTGTCGAGACATTTCAAATTTTATTAAAATCGAATCAAAACTTTAGGAGATATTAATAAAAATATTTATTAAGAAATTTGATTTTTTTTTTTAAATCGGTGCTTTTTTGTTATAGGAGCTTCCGATGGATGTTAAATCGTCAAGCGACCGAGATGCTTATTTTATAATCTGCAGACGATATAATTCATTTCACAGAATTAGAAATGTTATTGGATTTTTTAAATTAAGGAGTACTTTTAGCTGTTGCCAGACTTCTCAACCCACCAGTATATTGATATATGCACTTATTACAAAAATGCCCTTTTTATGAAATGATGTGCCCTTTTCAACAAAATTGCCCTTATTATATAATGTGTGCCCTGCCCTTTTTTATGTTCTAGAATGATCCCTGGAGTTTACTGTATAATTTTATTGTTTTAACCAATGTAACAATAATGTAACAACAATGTAACAACACAATTTTATAGTGACTCTTTTAGAAATAGTGACAGTATATCTAGAATTTTATTCATAATACACATTCATGGGAGTGCTTAATGCAAATCTAATTGAAGTCTTGGTAAAATTTGTTCTGTCCTTCTGATGTAAAAATAAATTAAACCCTCTTTTCGTGTGTGTTTTTTCTAATTTATGCTTAGCGGCAATTTTTGAAAAAGTTAATATATCTAGATTTTTTAACAAAAAAGTGCTTATGCAAAATCCATTTTTAGGTGCGTTCGTAATTATATAAATACGTAGCACCTATAGTCGTCGCTTGGTCCGTCCGTCTGTCTGTCTGTCTGTCCGTCTGTCTGTCTGTCTGTCTGTCCGCATATAACAACGCAAAAACTACCCAACCAAATGGTTTGCAATTTAAAATATATTATCTTTGCAGAATTTTGTCGAGACATTTCAAATTTTATTAAAATCGAATCAAAACTTTAGGAGAATCAAGATCTGAATATTTATATAACTAGCTGATACATATATATCTGAATATTTATATAACTAGTTAAGATATTTGTATGAACAGTGTCATAAAATATATACTTAACTAGCTGTTTAACCCGTTCTACGCATGGGATATCATGAATTTAATTCTAAAACGTGCGTACGAACGCACCTCGTTTGTAACGTTTGACATACAATTTCCAACTTGTTTTTAATTGGATTTAGCGACTCTTTCCCAAACCCTGTTTTACAGACAAATAATGTACATTTCAAAATGAAATAATCCATATAGTACTTAATTTTACAAAAAACTAAACCAAAATATTTTTAATCCTAATTATCAATGCAATGGCATTGAAAACTAGTCAGATGTGCCAATCCCAAAACATTCTTCTATCTCATACAGATTAATACTTCATAATTTGCTATCACATTGACAATAAAATCAATATTTTAAGTCATTTTGTCATACGTCAGCTGCTTGCGAATCTTTGGGTTATCTGGATGCGAGGCCCCCTTCGTTGCATGATCAGTCTATGTACAACACGACTACGAAAAGTCCTTCTGGCCTGTACCGATGGGAAAAGATAGCCTCCCTATTCCTTGGTTTTAAGATTTTAGCTAATTTTACTGGAAAACACTAAGCTAAAATGCATGAAACCAGATTACAGAAGATTTATTCCCAGCTCTCATCAATATTGAATTTGAATCAGAATTGCACCAAATTAGTCAGCTATAGTAAATTTGGCTTAATTTATGGCAACCTATTTTTGTCGTCAAAATTGCCGATATTGTGCCAAGTGCTGCCAAGCTTGGCTCGAATTTGACGCTAATAAATATGAATATATAGTGTTAAGCATATAAGAGTTGGAACGACAGTTACAACAATGAAAGAAAATTTGCCGGAAAGAATGTTTACTAAAACTCATAAATTAAACCCTCTTATGGAGGAATCCTGCTGTCTTGTTTCAAAATATCAGCCACTCTAAAATTTCAAAATGCTATATCTCAGCCATTTTTTAAAATACAAACAAAACAAATTACTCCAGAATCTTCGGATCAAAGCCGAAAATTTAACAGAAAAAACTTTTTGTATTTCTAATTTTTTTGTACATTTTTTTGAACTTGAAATTTTTATGTGGCTATCATGGAACTCCCTTCAGGCTGAATATCCCGAAATTAAACTGGGACCTGTAGGCCATAGCCAAAAACCTATACAAAAAATTTGGTTCAATTCAATGCATAACTTCATACGCTTTTCTATGATACAATAATGAAAATGGAAGAAAAATCACTATTGCAGCGCCTCCTCCTATCAGAATATCTCGAAATTCAAGTGAGATCTGCTGGCCATAGCCAAAAACCTATAAATGAAATCTGTTTCCATTCTATGCATAACTTCATACACTTTTCGATGATATAAAGAGGACACACCACAGACAAACAGACATTTTGTATAAATATGTTTTTCAGGATCTCATACCCCTAAAACATGTAAATCCATCAAAAACAGGAAGTCAAAAAATTTTTTGATTACAATACTTTCTTCTATTATAGATAGAAGAAAGTGAAAATTTAGTAAATTGATTGCCATTTGGTGGACATCCAAATACCTGTCAAAATCATTAATATTATATGTACAGCATTGATTTGCAACTATTTTGATTTGGGAACGCAATCACCAAGTCAAAAGAATAAAAAATCATTGTCTTAAACTTTTTTTAGATTCTAAAAAATACTTCAAGTAAACTACTTAATAATTTTACTGAACTACTTAATAATTTTAGGCATCCATCTAGGTGGGATTTCATCTTGCTTCTATTAGAAATTATTTTTTATATATATGGCCATTTATATGCACAAGTTCCTGTTTAGGTGTTTTCACATATTTCCTAGCTCCAAAGACATTCTGGAGAGGACACTAGGTTTCATATAACATTAGTTATACAGTTTTATTTTATGTTTTATTACTAAAAAGCTTTGGATATTTCTGTCAGTAGACCTTTAAAGTATTAAACTACATTAAAAAAATTACTTTAAATAACAAGGGGCAAATTAGTTAAATATATAATTACATCAAGAGTTAACATGCAGAAAAATAGCGCAGATGTTTAAAGAACTTTCAGTTTAATATTGTGCGAGAACTTTATGATTGTTACAAATAGAAAAATTTAGCATAATTTCAGAATGCATTATATACATATCACAACTTACTCTTCACAGTCGTCCACATTTGCTCCATATTTTGCAGCATCATATAAATTAATTGTTCCAGATTCATCTATTTTCAGGTCCCATAAGCAACCTATTAGACCTTGTGGATACTTGCCAGCAGTCATTAACTGATGATTTGGCACTCCACCTTAAAAATTTGAAATAAAAATTATATTGCATGATTAATAGATAAAAATCAATCCTATCAATTTTAGACATAAGGAATCGATAATTACCTATATAAATATCACCATCTGTATTTAACATTTGTAAAATACCCTGGGATTCTCCAAATTGCTGATATACACCATCTAAATCGAGACTTCCATGCCGTCCAGTCCTAATATGAATATTTATAAAAACATAAGTACAATCAAAGACTAACTTTTAAATTATTTTGTTTTAAATTATTTTACAAGAAAAGAAAACATCCACAGAAATATAAAATGATTAACAAATAATATAATATATATAAATAAGATAGGTATATGCAATATAGATATAAAAAATATGTAACAGAAAAATGCAATTACCTTTTTAGAGTTGCTGTATGTGGTTTTCCATCATTTACTTTCAGAGGAGATTTTATTTGTGAGGGACCTCCACCCAACTCATAACTATGACAAAACAATACAGAAAAATCAAACAATGAAACCAAAAATTATACATATTTTTTTATGAACTAACTTATTTTTCTATGCTTTTATTTAATTAAAAATAATGTAAGAAAAATTTACTGTACTATGCTTGATAAATTTTAAACTTTTTTTGTACTTCATTACTGTTAAATGTGAATATTGTTTAGAAATAAAATATTATTGCCTATGTTACATGTCACAATAGTATTAAGGAACTGAGATTGAAAAATAGACATATATATCAAGTAATGTATAGAACTAATGTAAAGTATAAAAATAAATAGATTAAAAAAATGAAAGGTATTAAAATATTAAATTCCCATTTTTAAACTAAAATTTAAACCAATTTCCCATTTAAAATATTTCCTAACTCTTAATATATAATTCTGAATCTGCCCCTTGTAAATTGTTTACTTAATCCTATAAATATTACTTTTAGATATTAGATTCTATCCTTTTTTTAAGATTAAAAAACTAAAAGCTAAGTGCAACCCTATCTTAACTTTTTTTTTTCTGAATGCGGAATTACCTATTACTGTTCTTGTGTGTATGCTTATTGTCTATATTCATCTTTTCCTTAAAATAGATTATACAAAAAGCTCTATATGCTTACATAATACGTGGGTCATGAAAAAATTAGAAACTTAGATGGACCATGTAACAATAAAGTTTGGAAACTGCTGCCCTGAACAACTAATTACAAACTCTCCTACATCAGACTGAACTCTCATTTATCTTTATGTAATGTGGAACTGTTAAATAATTAGGTTTGGTTAACAATGAGGTATAGGTTCAAGTTATTTTTATCTACAGAAATTCCTTACATATACGGGGTTCATTCTCTTTTTCCAAAATAAAATCCCCCGAGAAACCCCTGATGCATTTTCCGGGATGGAAATAATTTTCGCATGTCAACAATTAACAATATTTTTTATCATTGCAACAACATGATCTCCCCTAAAAAAACACACACACACATTTTTTTTTTTTTTTTCAAAAAATAAGATAAAATAAAATTAAGGTAATCTCAAAAATAAAGTTTACACATCACACTATATAAACAATATAAGTAAAAACATTAATTTGTGTAACAGATAGAGGTCTCCATGGACCAGAACTTCAAGGCCCGGGCCATTGTAAAAACTAAAATATAGTAAAATATGTAGATTTTTGAAAATGTTTCTCTATGATTTATTAAATACAACAAATGTTATATTTAATCTGAGAGTAAGGGTGGCTACTTTCCAATTCTATATCTCACGATGTTAAAAGGCATGCCTTAGTTTGATTTCATTATAACACCACAAAGCACCCAAAATAGCAACAATTTCTTTCATTTCCCAGAGTAGCTGATCATTTTGTGTTTTTCCCAGGTTTGGAGAGCTTTTTGGATTATCCCTGAGATTCTCCTGATTTTTAAGACTGAAATTAAATCCCCTGAATCCCATAATCCCCTGATGAGTATGAACCCTGATATATATATTTATTTATTATACATGAATGCTCGGTAAATATAAACATGGTACGGTTATTAGTATTTTCATCTATAATAGTTCATAGAGAGCATATGAACTACTGGTTATAAAATCAAAATTCAAATACAGTGAAGAAAAAAAAAAACTCTGATTTGAATTGTACATATTTTTCTTTTCAGTGAAATTAAACCAAAACTTTTTAAAAATACAAATGACATATTGCCAAAAGCTTTAAAAGAAAATTATGTCAGTTATCATATAACAAATACAAAATAATTTGCATTTCATTTCACTAAGTTGCAATACAAATAAGTGCAAATTTTAAATGTATAAACATGCATCAGGCTTGTTTTTATTAATAATTAATTGAAAAGTATCCTATATTTTATGCTTAGCTTTATTTACTAAGATGTTGCCAGAGGTAAGTGGCTAAATATGCAATACAGAAGCAAATTTTAAAACTGATACAAAGAATACAACAAATAATATACTTTAAAATTTTCTTCTTTCATTTTTTTTATTTGCTTACCTAAATTCTAAATAACCATCCACTATAGCTACAGCTAAATAATCTTGACCTTTTCCGTCACTCTCAGGTTTTTGGCCATGGAAGAGAAGAAGTCCCCCTGGGCTTGTTGTAGAGAAACTGAAGATAATCACCTCATCATTCAGTGTATGTGGCATTAATTCACTATCAAGGGCAATGTAGCCATTGCCTTCAAAAGAGGCCCGTTCATCAAACAGCGTCGCTGATAAATAAAAATTATATGGAATTACAACTTCAAGAAATTTTAAGATAGAAGTTTTATATTATTAATGTATATCAAATGCAATTTGTTGGTGTCATACAGAAAATTTCTAATTTATAAATTTTCTAATATTAGGATTTATAGTTATTATGGTATTCTGGCAATCCAAAATGAATTTGCTACTATGTAAAAAATTATCAATCAATGAATATACATAAAACGCAAAGCAGTTTATGAAGCTTTCCTGTGCCTATAAAATGAAATGGCTTTTTTTAAAACCCTGGAATGTCAGTGTGTGTGGGATTCAAATTTTACTGCCAAAATCAAAACAAAACTTGAAAAACTAGGATTCTGGAACACACAAATATAAATTACTAGCTGAAATATCCAGTGTTGTCCAGGATTTTAAGAATGCTTGTTTAGAAAAATCAATTTCAAAATTAAACATGTTGTATAAAAAACATAATAAAAGAAAGCAGTCGAAATGTTATACAAATAAATCTGATGAAAACCCAATCTAAAAATATATAAATTTATATAATAAACTCATCAGAATTTGGTTATAAATAAGCTTGCTTCCATTCATCATTGGAGCAATAAAAGCTAAAATGGAAAAATGTCAAACTGTCTTTGAATTGTACATGATGGAATGAACTGAAAAACAATGTATTTTAAGCTCATTTTCTCCAACAAAGGTATCTATTAATTTGTTCAATAGAGCTTATCTAGGTATCTCTTCTTAAATCTTCAATCTCTTATTTTTTACTGCAAGAATCGTATATTTGGAAAGCCATTTATGGTCTGTAAAATGTTGAATATTTGCAAATACTTTCTCCTTGAGTTCTTCAAAAGACAACTGTGTTACAAAATGCTTCTCTGATTTTGTTTAGACCAGTTACTGGATGAAGCGGTATTAATCCATACTCCATATTTAACATATGGTCAGCAAATTGATCATCCAGATGAACTTTCATATTTTTAGTTAGTTGCAAACTGCAAACATGCCTCCAAAGATGTGACGATTTAAGGCATACATTAATTTCATCCGCCATTGTTCCTTTTAGAAAGACAGGCAATGTTTGTCGGAAATCTCCAGATAATCCAACAATGATTCCATCCATTAGTAAATCATTGCCTCTTAAAAACTGGAGTGACTGATTGAGGTCTGCAAAGTAATCTTGTGTGACATAGTACATTCATCCTATATAATGACCTGACATTTTATTTAAAAAACTAGTCGGATGTGCAAATCCCAAAACTTTCTTCAATCTCAGTCATGTTAATACTTCAAAATTCGCTATCACATCGCCAATAAAATCAATATTTTTCGTCATTCTGTTGTACGCCAGCTGCTTGTGAATCGTGGGGTTACAGGGATGCGAACAACCGATGTATACTAAACTACGAAAAGTCCTTCTGGCCTGAACTGACAGGAACAGATAGCCTCCCTATTCCTTGGTTTTACGATTTTAGCTAATTTTCCTGGAAAACACGAAGGTAAAATGCGTGGAACCTAAATAAAGAAGATTCAATCCCAGTTCTCGTCAACATTGAATTTGAATATCGCCAAATTAGTCCTCTACAGCCAAGTTGCTTTCATTTATTTCAACTTATTTTGGTCGCCAAATTTGGCGATATTCCGCCAACTGTCGCCAAGTTTGGCAAGAATTTGACGTTGGCAAATATAAATATATAGTGATAAGCATATAATAGGAACAATGTTTACAACAATGAAAAAAAATATGTTAAAACCATGTTAACTAAAACTCATAAATTAAACCCGTTTATGGATGAATTCTGCTGTCTTGTTTGAAAATGTCAGCCACCCTAAAATTTCAAACCGCTATATCTCAGCCATTTTTTTAAGACAGAGGCAAAACAAAAATTGTTCTGGATCAAGGCCGAGCATTTAACGAAAAAAACTTTTAGGATTTCTAATTTTTTTAAACTTGCACATCTTTTTGAATTTTAAATCTTTAAATGGCTATCACAGCGCCCCCTTTCATCGAAATAACCCCAAATTCTAGTAGAACCTGCTTGCCATAGCCAAAAACATAGAAAAAAATGCGGTTCAATTTGAAGCATAACTTCATACACTTTTCGATGATACAATAGTGAAAATGGAACAAAAATATCGATCACAGCGCCCCCTTTCGTCGAAATATCCCCAAATTCTGATAGAACCTGCTTCCTATAGCCAAAACCATAGAAAAAAAATGTGGTTCAATTTGAAGCATAAACTTCATACACTTTTAGATGGTACAATAGTGAAAATGGAACAAAAATATCGATCACAGCGCCCCCTTTAGTCAAAATATCCCCAAATTCTAATAGAACCTGCTTGCCATAGCCAAAAACATAGAAAAAAAAATTAGGTTCAATTTGAAGCATAACTTCATACACTTTTCGATGATAAAATGAAGACACACAGACGGACAGACGGACAGACAGACATTTTGTAAAAACATGTTTTTCGGAATCTCTGACCCCTAAAACGTGTAAATCCATCGAAAACCAGAAGTCGAAAAAAATTTCGATTACAATACTTTCTTCTATTATAGATAGAAGAAAGTAAAAAAATCTGAAATCTTTATTTCAGTTCTCACTAAAAATGCGCTCTGGGAACCTAAAAATTTGTGAAAATTCAATACATGCATACACACATGTGGCATACATTTAAAAATAGCAAAAACGAATTCAGAGAACCCTAAAATGTTAAAATATGCCAATATTTCCATAGTCGTTTTTTTAATCATGATTCAATAAGTTCCTCAAACTCATGTGACGTTATATTCAACCTGCTGACATCATATCCACTTGCTTTCTGTACTTACTCATATTAATACTCTCTCTGCGGATTTGTATGATCGTCAAATATTTGAAAAAGTCCGTTAAACTTCCAATATGACGTCATATTCATTTTGTTTTTAATTCTCTAATGATGTCATATTAACCTGCTTTCTGTACTTACACATACTCACACTCCTTGTATTATTGAGAAATGTTTGAAAATGTCCATTATATTACCAATATGACATCATATTAATCTTTTTTTTCAATTGTTGAAACTTTTTATTTCATTTTCATTTTTCCGTGTTAAAATCTTTCAATAGAAAATTAATTGTTGTAGAAATAATTTTATTGTGGATATTTAATTGTTGGCAACTGCTATAATGAAAAATGTTTAAATTTGATAGGAAAAGGCTGTAAGATTCTTTGTTTTTTATTAATTAAAAATTAACTATACATTATTTCGATTCTTGATTAATTTAGTGCCTCAGCTGTATTTTACATAATACACCTATATGTAAAATTTCACAACTCTTGCTTCTAAAGTGTGGATTTGTATAGAAGTGCAGACAGACAAATTTTCATTTTTATATTTTAGATAAAGAAACATGCTACATATCTTATTACTAATCAGTTTTATTATCCGATTAGTTTTAATCCAACTATAGCGAGATTTAGGGATCGGAGAACTTATACCGGGAAAAATGAACCAAGTGACGATTCTCTCGAAAAATATTCCGATTGAATCCAAACCTGAAAATTCAATTTAGAAAAGTATATAAGTCAACTATCCTGAAATCTCTCTATATGGCGTAATCTCAAGTGGCAGTAACATTGTGTTGTAAAAATAAGTTAAATTAAAAAGGTTAAAATTTAATGTTGGAATATTAGTTTAAGTTAAAAGCTTAATTGTAAGATTTAAGAATAATAAACATTTTCTCAAAAGTTGATCCATCCGATTACCATATCTGTTGAAATGTATAAAGGAAAAACAAATGACTCACCAAATAGATGCTACACAGTGATTTATTTTGAAGCAGAAAGAGCACTCACAAAATATTAAAACAAAAAGATCTTCATTGATTATATTATTCACAATCTTCTATTTTCACAATAATTCTTACCAGATAATTTTTAATGATAATTTAAATTATGAAAATACATTCAAAGTGTTTGATGTTCAGTCCTTTTAGATTAAATTAAATGTTATTCGTTTAAATAAGCTTATTGTTTATGGTTTCAAAATTTAATGTTCGTCATTAAGGATGTTCATGAAGATTGAAACTGTCTTTAAAGAAAAATGGCAGATTCCTTTACAAGGTACTAAAATAAAGTCTGTTCTCAATGAACATAATTTTTTATTCTTGAAGTAAGATGCTATTGTTGAACGGAACAACTCAAGAAATGAAGGAGTTCATTATTGGATCAGGAAAACTCATGAAATGAACATTTTTCTATTATCACGCTTGCATCTATCTAAATCTCATCCAGAGATGTATGAAAAATCACGGACTGGCTCTCAGTAGACACATAAGATTGTAGGTTGGAGTTATCCAACAAGAAATGGTAGATACTTCTTAACGAAAGATCTTATCTCAGCTCCAGATGGCAAAATATAATGGGTATTCATCAATCGGCTGGCGTGACGATCTCACCTCAGGTCTAGATGTCAAAATAGAATGACTAGTATCTAATTCGGCTGGCACTTGCAATTTAATACATCGTAAATGTTCTTCTATAAATCAGCGATAATAAACAGCCCAAGATGTCGAAAAAGGATGGTAACACTGCTCAGTTGCATCTAAAAGTTTTAAGTATATTTATCTCTTGAAAACCTGCATGCTGCTATAGCTGCTATCAAAACGAATTTCACCCTCTAACTAAAGAACTTTATCCAGAGCTGGAAGAAACTCAACTGCCGCCAGGCCAGAGGCCCGATAGCTTAAAAAATCGTTGTTCGTAGATCAAGAGAGTCTGGCGAAGTGATTATCCCTCAATTTCTCAAAGTACGATCTCTCTCTGAGATTTGAAATCTCCGCCAATCAGAAAACAGCATTTTCCAACGGTTCCAAATCTAACTGTCACGCTCGTGACACCACCTGATGGATTTTTTTAAGAAGCTCACCCACGCGGTCAAAGTTAAATATTAACTGTTGACGACACGTCATTGCAAATGTTCCATGAGCTTCCATCTGTCACCTTGAATCGGACTGATAATGACCTTGCCTCTCGTGAGTCACTGACCCAGATACAAATGCGCGGGAACTAGGAAATAACGCCTGCTTGTTTACCCGAAACATCTAAAAACTTATCAATGGCGTCTCATCGCAAATCTTGACGAACTTCAAAACAAAATAAACGAAAGTAATTAAAAATCTATAACTGCCAAACTAATGGATGAAAATAAATGAAATTTTAGCAATCTAAATAAAATTAAAAGTTCTTTCCACCAGATATGTTTTTGAAAATAAAAATATTTAATTTAAGAAATTTTGAAAAAGTAAATATTGTACTTAGAAATTTTTTGAAACGATGTATGGAAAAGTTAGTTATTCTGAAAGAATTTGCATGAATCAAAATAAATGAATTTGAACTTTCTGAAAAGAATAAAATTAGCAATTAACCATTTTATAATTAATATTATTAAAAAGGAAATACACTACATTTTAGAATAATTTATTTTAGACTGTATATTATTTAAAAGTTAGAAAAAATAAGTTATAAATATTTTCTTTTTAGATAATTTGAAATGAAGTTTAATTAATATTGTAAAGTGAATAAATTGTAAATTAAAATTGAAATGAATATCCTAAAACATATGTAATGGAAAGATACTGAAATTAATTTATACTCTCACCAAAAGTAAACAATTTAGAAAGAATGTTTGATTTAAAATGCAAAAATTAAATTTAGCTTAATTAATTTAAATGAATTTAATGAGTTTAATTAAATTGATGAATAAATTAAAGTTAAATGTTAAAATACTGAATAAATTAAGAGTCAAATTTTTAAATCATAACACCAACAATAAGACATTTCAAAGGATTCTATAGTCACAATAATTCAATTTTGAATTGAAGAAATTCACAATTTTTTACTTTTTATAGAATCTTAATACAAGGGTATTAATTAAATAGGACAATTAAATAAGATATTCAAAAAACCAAGATTATTGCATAGATGAATCCAACTTTCAAAGAGTAATTTAATACTCTTATCAAAATTAAATATCAAAAGAAATTCTTATACATAGTAATAAATTTTGGAAAATAAGTTTTTGTTTAGTTAAATAAAATTCCTTACTTTCTTCACAGTTCAGACCCTTAAACCTTAGAGGACAGCTGCATTTGTAAGAATTTCCAGAACCAATACATGTTCCACCATTTTTGCAAGGATCAATCAAACTGCATAAGTCTGTTTCAATTTCACAATTATTACCTATGATAAAAGAAACAATATTACAATAATAATAAGCACAAATAAAGAAGAGAAATAACTGTGCAATATAAACCTTTAAAAAAGTTGGAATTAAAATATTACAGTTTCAATAATCACTTGCAATAGGGTTTATTTTTATTTATTCTTTTTATAGTGTAAATTTGGCTTTGGAGAAATCCAAAACATTTATGAACTAGCTTCATACTTATGACAACAAATGTATTAGTATTTTTTGTGTTGATAAAAGAATTATATTACAGAGGCTATCCATAGGACCCAATAAAGCTTAAAGCAGGGCGGCCTTAGGGCCTGACATTCATTTAGTACCTCCTGCCTATACTATTTCAAAAAATTCAACATTTTCAAAGAGTGCATATATGACTAGGACTGACTTTCTCTTTAAAGAGATCAAGGCACAAGAAAGTTTTTGGGAGCCTAAATTGCTTTCAATATGAAACAAGAATGAAAAATCATGTGTCAAACATAGATTATGAAATACTTTCCAACACAGCCAGAAAACTGTAACGAAACTTCACTGTTAAATAAGGTAAAAGAAGATATTATATGATAAAATTTAAGTAAACAGTTTAGAAAACATATACCACATTTAAAAATGCAGTTTTCGAAATTACCTTCCAGTGTCAAAAAAGTGGTCGAATTATTTTGTGCAGCCCTGTATATGATCAATTGATGTGGATATATAGCATGATAAAATTTAGTTCAGTTAGAAGATTCATATTTTTAAAAAATCTTATGCTATGACCAGGACTTAACAAATGCAGTCGCCAGGTTGCCACTGGTGACCTGATTTTTCTATCTGGTGACCAAGTTTTTTAATCTGGCTTTTTATTCGTTTTATTTATTTTATATGTATATATTTTACAATTGATCTAAGAAGTGAACACAAATGGTTCCTCCCCCCCCCCACCCTTACTCATCTGCGAAAAGCAGTGATTTTTCTCTTCTATTGTACTTTTAATAGAAGAACCAAGTTTAAAAGGCATTTATTTCCCATCCCATGCGTTGAAAACGTCATTCTTTTCCGTTATAGCATGCCACATGATTAGAATGTGGGAAGGAGGTTCAATAAAAAAGTAAGAAATCGTGATAATCTAGCCTCTGTGACAGCCTCTAAAATTGGATACAATGCTACAAAATGTTCAAGGTCTTTTTTGTTTCAAATCAGATTTTTATATTTTAGAATTAAAACTAATTAATCTATCACATTCATTTTAAAGAATAATAATATCTAAGTTAAGTGATTATAAGTGATTCATTTGAAGTAAATCTATAAAACTTAATTAAAGTTTGAAGAATAACTAATTTTAATAAAATTAAATAATATGCATTTTTTAAATATTTCTCCCTTGCATAAAATGCATGGCACTTTTATTATCTGCACACCGCAAACATTACACAATATGTAGGTGTCATTCTGGTTTGTAGACGGTTCTCTAGTCTATATGATGTGAAAGATTGACGGTACTACGTACTTGCAGAGACTGGCCTTTAAATTTGCACTGTGATCTTGAATGGTTGCCTCCACAACCAGCACGATTTTCTCTCTGTGATTGAGTTTTAGATTGCTTTTGATTTCGGTTTTGTCTCTTGTCGAGAGGCATAACTGAGACAGTTCCAGAGCCCCTAATCTCATTTACATGAAAATTAACAGTTTCTGCCACTAAGACCTTATCTAGCGCTTGCTTTAGAATAGGTCAGCTATGCTTCGGCAAGTAAGCATCATTGGAGAGCTTCGTCTATCAGCCCGCACACCAACCTATCTCTGAGCATGACGTCTAACGATGTGCTTAAATTGCAGTGTTCAGATAGCTTCTGTAACTCCGCGATGAATGCATTTATACTTTCCCCTGATTGTTGGTTACTTCTATAAAATAGAAATCGCTGGAAAAATCTCTGAAGGTTTTGGCGAGAAATGAGTTTTGACAAGTTGTATTAGTTCGTCTTATGTCTTAGAAGAAGGGCTTGCTGCGGACACGAGAGAACAGATTGTCGCGTACATAAGAACTAAAATAACTTCTTAAAACACCATAAAAACTTTAAAATGTGCTAGGCCTTTCGAAAGATCTGAGTCTTTCTTCGTCAGGTGCAAAAAGATGTGCGTCTACTATGAAAGCAGCAGCAAGACGACGAAGAAAGACTCAGATCTTTCGAAAGGCCTAGCGCATTTTAAAGTTTTTATGGTGTTTTAAGAAGTTATTTTAGTTCTTAGTGTTTCACACCAGTTTCAACTTATTTTATTTGTCGCGTACATCTTCATCCCGCACACACTCATAAAATATAGCCCGTTTCTTCGTCAGGTTGCTGACATCATTTGCTTCTAAAAAGCACTCCAATCATTCGTGATAAGAGTGAGTCTCACGTTGACGGTTCTGATACGTTGAAAGGCTCTAAGCTGACGAAAGTAACCATTTCTTTCACAAATGATATTAGAAAAATAAAACTGTTCGTATCAGAAATTAGCAGAATGAAGGTTTCACTCACAGTTCTGGTACGTCGATAACCAAATCTCCGTTGTCGCTGTTAAGCTTAACGCACGAGTATACTTTCACTATTTTGCAACTCCAGTAGCTTGCTGAACCCTTTATATCCATTCTCGTCGCCAATTTGTAGTGTATTCGCAGGAATATTTACAATTAGTCAAGATATAAACTTAACAGCATTTATTAGATATGAAATTACTAGCTGGTACATGGCTATCTCATAGCGCCAACCCATGAATGTTTACATGTGTCTGCTCCTTGCCTGTTGCCATTCTGGAAACATAAAAAATGTGTTATAGTTAAACGTTATAGTTAAAGAGTCTGTGATAATACATTACAAATACCTTTAGTGCGGGTAGTAATCACCATTCAAATCTATGCTTTTCTGCCAATGTTTTGGTAGTTTTTCAAACCTTTAGAGCCAGAAACTTGGAGGCTGTGAGTCCAAAAACAGATTAACCTCATTTTGGTTCGTCCTGTGTAGAATTAAAGATAGCACCAGCAAGATGTAGCTGCAAGTGTGAAAAAAGGTGAAGACCAAGGCAGCGATGTCGGGCTATTTGGTAGGTGTGGAAAAAGCTCCCCTTCGAGTCTATACAGAATCTAGCCGGTGAATGCAGACACATATGGTCTAGCATTATCTTAATGAAATATTACCTTCTTGCGCCTGAACTCATTTTGACGTTTTGCCTTGATAGCAGTGTCAACATGAACTAGCATCTCGTTGTACACCTTACTGTCCATGGTTTTGCTTTTTTCCAGATACTCTTTGTGAATAATACCACAGCAATCCCACCAGATACAAAGCATTATCTTTTTCTTAGTCATATTGTGCTTTGCGACGCTGCCGACGAACTCACCAGGTGCAGACTAATCCCCTTCTCGGCTTGTGTTGTTGAAGAAAATGCACTTTTCGTCACAAGTGACGATCCGGTCCAGATTTTGTCCTTGCATTGATATTCGAGCAGATTAGTGCAGGCCTGAACATGTCTGTTCTTATCTGCTTGAGTCAGCTCATGTGGCACCCAGGGATTGAACCTGTACATCAGGTTTATGCGATACATAGTGTGACTAATGGCCATGGCACTAACGTCTAACTCTTAGCTAGTTCTCGAGTGGTTGCATACTGATCTTCTTCCACAAGTTCTAGCAGATGGGCCTCATCAACATCAGTAGGCCGGCCAGAGCGCTCCGCTTCTTGAATGTCACAGTCCTTGTTTTTGAACTTTTGGTACCAAACCTTCACAGTGTCATATGATACAACAGTAGTACTTAAAGCTGTACACATGATTCGATGACATTCTGTAGCTGACTTTTTGCAACAGAACTGGAAGTAAATGATGGTTCTAATCTGGTAGCATGATAGTTCCATTTCAGACACCTTGTACTTAATGATAACGATATTTTTTTACAAATTTCACAACACAGTGTTGTAAAACAAGTCTTTCTTTAAAATGCCAAAAATAGTTTGACAAAATATGAGCAAACACAGCAACGCAAACTGTTTGTGCAGACGATATTAGCTGTAGCGGGAAACTTTCGTTACAACCTGATATTATTATAGCTTTGGTATATAGTGAATTAATAAATTTATTATATTATCTATAACTGTCATTAACTAAAGTTAAAAATTATTATTACTATCTGTAAAAATGCTCTTTGCTTGGAGAAAAATAAAAAAATACTTATCAACCCAGATGCTATTGATGAATATGACATATGTAAAAGTATATCGGCAATTTCACCCATAAAAATGAAACATGTTACATTGATTGTTTAAAAGAGATGTACTTCTCACTTTTATTTTTCAGCCTAGACTAAGATTAAAGTTCTAAATCACAAATGTGATTTTTTTTTTCCACAGATAAATGAAGCAGTGAAGCTATTAAAGATGATAAATGGCGAAAATCAGTCATTAAAACTGTCATTAAAAAAAAAAAAAATTACATTTTCATACATGAATTTAAACTTATGACTTTAAACATTTTACTTACAACTGTGTAAAAAGGAAGAGTTTTCCCTTAAGTCTCAGAATTCTTACTTATAAGAACCAAAATGGCATATACATGGTTTCACATTTTTTATTTTCCCAAAATTTAGAAAAAAGAAAGTATCATTACTAGCGTCTCAGTGTTGCGCAAAGAAAAGAAATAAAATAATAATTTGCAGTTTGACATTTGTTGAACTTAACAGCAAAAAGTTACATGTTTAAATTTTTTATAAATTAATCATTAAAAATTCATAAATCACGTTGCAGTTTTAAGATAAACTTTATCAGAAAGTGGACTTTTTTGTTCTTATCTGTGCTGTAAGACTTTAAAATGATACAATTAGTAGCGAAGATGCAAATAGTGAAAGAAAACATCTCATGTAAAAATACAGTAAAAATCCCTTAAAATTTAATAAAAAAATAAAATCTAATAGAATTTTGAAAAATCTTGTTGATGGATTCTCAGGTACACCTTGGACTACCTCTGTGCCTAAAGTCATAGCACTGGTCTTATCCATCACAATGTGAGAGCGTACACAGACAGACTCAAACTTTGTTTAATTAAAGTAGATTCCCAAAACTATAACAGCCATTCTCCTTCATGTCATTCTTTGGAGGAAAAAATTTCTACAGGATGTAATAGAAATTGTTTTGATATATAAAACTGAAATATAATACTAACCACTGAATCCCTCTGCACATTCACATATATAGCCTTTAGGATCATCATCATCCTCAATGCATATGCCATTATTTAAGCATGGATTCTTCTCACATGGAGTACGACCACCACAGTCCTCCACATTCGCAGAATCTATGGCTGCATTCACCAAGTCAATGTCCACTCCATTTACTTCAAACTAAAATAAATGCAACTCATAACTTAACCATAACCTTTAACCCATTCACATTGAGCCTCACATGTATGTAACATAATGCGTACAACCCTTAATTTTTCTTACCAGTAATTTTGAATAATAATTTTTGGGTCATTTAATTTCAGAATTTCTGCAATTAAATTAAGCAAAGATTTCTAATTTAAAATACTGGTGTTAAAAGATTAAAAATTGTGCATGGGATGCTCAATGTGAAGGGTTAATCAATAAAAAAGAAACAGAAGTATACACAATTTGAACTGTGAAAATTTTATATTAAATATTCTATGATATTGAGATATTAACAAATAAGGGACATAAAATCTTAAAGTATTAATAAAGCTTTTTATGCAAAGCTTTTACAAATACTTATGAACATAAAGTACATTTTAAAAACAAAATAGACAGTTTTTACAGGTTTTATTTCTTTATTTAAACCTGAAACTAGTACAACTGAAGCAAGTCTTTCTTTTTCCTCATTCATTCTCAACAGAATTCAATTTTGCTTTTATAAAAGTCGATTGAAAAGACATTTTATTTGTTTAAAATACTTTCCTATTTTTCTTCTGCTTTTTTGATTATATTTTGTATTTTTAACAAAATTAAAACATACAACTTAATAGCATTAACAATACAGAATACATCACTGCTCATGACAGTATTTAAGTTTTTTATTGATACTCTCATTTTTCAAAATAAAAGTCTTAATTACACTACTTTTCTTGTAGAAAATCAATATTTTTTCTTGAATGTATAAAATAATACTAAACACAGACAGATAAAAAGTGATTCAATCTACTTCTGTTTGGAAAACTATGAAAATTTGTTGTTTGACTTTAGATTTTATCAGATAGCTTTTAATTATATACATTAAACATAATACATTACATTAATATACACCAACTTAGTTTCATACTTTATGTATGTAAATGAAACTAACATATTTAGAAAAAAATAATTTAAGTTCATAAAAGAAATGAAACATTTGTTGTCAACAAGAAATCAAAAAACTGTGTATGGGATGCTCAACGTGAAGGGATAGTGTTGACTCTAGAAAAAAAGGGCCACCGGGCGGAAATTTTTTAAAAAGGGAATACTATTCTAAAAACGGACACACTTTTTCAAAAAGGGAACACTATTCTAAAAAAAGGGCATATTTTGTGAAAAAAGGCACACTTGTACCTTGTTCACAAAAAATATTTTTAACTTGTGTGTTTAGAGTCCCCTAATAGAATTTGCGATATTTTCCCTAGAGTGTTCACGCAAAATCTGAAGAGTTGAAGTAAATTTGCCGGAAAAAAATCCAATTCCCGATTAGTTCAATTCCCATGTTCGAAATTCTCGTTAACATATTGCTAAGAATAGGACTGGGCAGAAAAACATGCACTTGCTTTCGTGCAAATGCTGATAGAAGGAAAGAAAAGGGCAGATTTTGATTATAAAGAAAAGCAATTGGGTGCTGTAAAACTCTCTTAAAGGCCACGGGATGCATAGGAAGTGTTAAAAAGGGACACCGGGTGCATCGGAAGGTTAAAAAAGGGCCACCAGGTGCATAAAAGAAATAAAAAGGGACGCCGGGCGCATAAAAGAAATAAAAAGGGACGCCGGGCGCTGTGCCCTGCTAAAATGGCTTAGAGTCAACACTAAGGGATTAATCAATAAAACAGAAACAGAAGTATACACAATTTGAACTCTGAAAATTTTATATTACCATATTTTCAGGCGCATACGAGTTTAAGAGTATAAAATATTCTAAGTGCGGCTCTTATGCCAGGGCGGCGGGTACAATGATTTTTTTTTTCATAGGGATGTGTTATAATTCCTGTTTTTTCCCAGCCATTTTTACCTCTTTGATCAACTGTCACATGCTCTCATATTTGTACGAAAACATTAGAAAACGTCTCCCAACCTCGGATGTCCATGAAAGGTTATTTGTTTATTTTTTAGCAATCACTGGAGTGAAAAATATTGGTCTCACCAGCTCTGAAGTTAAAAATGATTGTGTTTTCTGTGCACCCATCAATAAGCCCTGTATCCTCGAGATATTAGAATGGATATAGAGCCATTGTGACCTTTTTCGCTAATGTTGGAAATATTTTGTTTTAGCAGTAAGTTTAGCTTACCGTTTCCTCAAATATTGTCCTCTTAAACTATGTGTTCACCTCCTTTCAGAGAGAGTACTTTTGTTTCAGCGCCATTACTTGTTTACCTTTTCGCCAACACTTTTTCTAAGTTTAGTTGTCTCAGCTTTGCAGGGCATATAGATGGCGCTGGTGTTCCATGGTTGCGTAACGTCGTACTTTTTATAACATATGCTGCACCATGATTTGTCCGGATTGGGGATCAGGACATAAAACGGCCTATAGAGGCGCTGATCGCAGCCATCGGTACAGGAAAATCATCTCTTTAACTAATGTTAAAGTGCCATTGAAACCATTATTTAATGTAAAAGCATTTGAAAGTGTTAGATTTTCTATTTTGGATAATTTTTACCTTGTCATATAAACTCAGAATACAAATATCACATGAAATCTGAAATTGTGCAAAAAAATAATCATTATGAACAAATTAAAAATGCATGTAATGCAATGGGCTTGCAAGGGATTTTCCTGAAGCGAGAAGTTATCTTTTCTTCACCAGATGGCGTATTCGAGCACTTGAATAACTAACTGTTCGTTTCCTGGTTCATATGCAAATGTCTTAGTAATTTTAACATGTCTTTTGTCAAATGGGATCTTCCCTCTCCCTTTAAAGAAAAAACAAAACAAAACAGGAATGCTACTAGTTATGCTGACATGGTTTCAGCAAAGTCACTACACAATATTCTTTTATATATTTATTTTCCCGGCACTTTAAGTGAAAATATTTATATATATATATATATATATATATATATATATTAATTATATATATATATATATTGTATATATATATTAATTTATATATATATATATATATATTAATAATAATACGATATTTATTTATATTTAATTACTAGTTTAATTCATTTTTTGTGGTGTTTAAGTGAAAATATTTATAAGTAAATTTGAGCTTCTTTGGATATGTGGATATACTTTTAAAAAAAAAATAGATTTTCATAGATGCGGCGCTTACGATGGTGCGGCACATACGTGGATATACTTTTTTTAAAAAACAGATTTTCATTGGTGCGGCGGGTATTCCCGAAAATACGGTAAATGTTCTATGAGTTTATGAGTTATTAGTTTCAAAATTACATTAAATAGCAAAGGTAAAGTTAAATCCATCTAAATTCATTTTTCTTAGACACAAAAAAGATTTAAGAAATAAACATTTTGATGAAAATATATGCTATCTGAAAAGAAATAAATCATCAAGACTTACATGAGCAATACAACCATCAAAGCCATGCTGTACTTCAGCAAAAGGGGACATAGCTACTCTGTGTTTATCAATACCTCCAATGTAAAATGGTGTATTCAAATTAAGTCCTTTAGCAATGCCAGGAGACATGCCTTTTGCAGCAACTCCATTATTAACTATCAGAGAGCCTTCTTTCATATCCCGTTCAGCTACAATACTTAACCACTCATCGTTTAATATTGGTTCTGGACTGCGTATAACTGCAGGACCTACAAGAAAAGAAAAAAGATTTATAATAATAAAATTTAACTTTTCAGTAATTTTTGTATTTAGATTAAATAAATGATGAATCATCTAAACTATGGCACAATATCATTTCTTTATAAAAAAAAATTGACATTTTACAATTAAATTTCCTTTAAAAAAATGCTTTTAAATATTTAAAACACAGAGTTAAGAAGAATCATTTAAAAATGGTTTTAGTTTTAAAAACTCTATTTAAATCCTGTTAACACTACATAATAATAATAATAAATTGCTGTAAAAAATTACCTGATCCCATATCAAATCTAAATTCAACACTTTTATTTCTGATGGCTATAGATGTAAAATCTCCAGCTCCATTATCACTTTGAGCACAATAAGCAATCAAACAATCATCTGTTGTTCGAGGTTTGACCCTCATATTCATTTTTAATGTTCTGAGAGCTTTTGGTGTCGGATAGGCAATATATGCATCATCAGAAAAGGCAGGCTCGACAATCACAATATCTAAAAATAAAATAAACATTAAATTAAAAGAAAATAAATAGCAAGAAAGCCTCATTACATTAAAACATATATAATGATACACATTTATATTTTAAATGGGAAATTAGTTTTGTTGCATGACACTGACAAACAATTTTAAATAAAATATATATATTCCGACATTGGTAACATTGGTAAGAAATTTATTTTGAATAAATGAACAAAGTTTTTAAATGTTTGGACTTTAAATTAAAAAAGTCCTCCCGGCCTGTTCCGATAGGAAAAGGTAGCTTCTATATTCCCTGTTTTTAAAAATTCAACTAATTTTATTCAAACACCTGAAGTTAAAATGCTTGGAACACAATTATAGAAGACTTGATCCCAGTTTTCGTTAATACAGATTTTGAATTAGAATTACAGTATAACAAAAATAAGATTGTTTCAAAATATCAGCCAACCTAAAATTTCAAACAGCTATATCTCAGCCATTTTTTAAGATAAAGCCAAAACAAATATCTTCTTGAATCCTTGTATCAAGATCTAACACTTAAGAGAAACAATTTTTTTGTACATCTTTTGGAATTTAAAAAAAAAAAAAAAAAAAAAATAACTGGCTGCCATTTTGAAACAAGATGGCGCATGAAGCCTGCTAACGAACTTTGTCGAGACCTTGGCATGTCTTGGACATAGGATCAGCCATATTCATATCGGTTCATAAATATGAGAGTTACAAAAAACTAATGCACAGTCATCGCAAACCATTCTGCTAAAATACTTAGTTCATTCATTGTGAGCCTTTATCGCCATCTATCGGTGATTAAAATAGACAAAGTTTTTTTTTTGAAATTCTAGTTTGAATCCTGAATGAATATTTCTTATAAAATGTAATTAGAATATAAGGAACATGTAATGTTGTATACTACATATATTAATTATATCAATATAAATAAAATTCTGTATCTTAGCATAGTAGAAACTTTGTAGTGAAAATAAATTTGCAATTTAATAAGAGAATTTGAAAAAAAAAATTACTCATTTAATAAAAGATGACTTTTTAATGATCAAAATTTATTACAGGTTTTCTTTAGGCATGATTTTAAAAAATCAGGATCTAATCTGAGATAAACTTTTTAAAATTTAAGTTATATAATTATTATTTTGGCAAATAAACTTTCTGTGTAAATTGAACTTTGTTCTGAATTTTATCAATTTTGCTTGCATTGTTAATAAAAATGAATATTTTATGTCAAATATAACTAAAATATAAAGAATATAATGTAATACTGTGGTACGACAAGTATTAGTTCTATCAATGCAGATAAAAATTTTGAATTTTAACATAGTAACTTTGTAGTGAAAAAAAAAAAAGATTAGTCATATTAATACAATTAATAGATGCAATTTAATTAAGAAATAAAAGAAAAGTTTTTTTAATGATCAAAATTTATTAGTTTTATACAGTTGTGAAATCAGAATTTGAATAATGAAATGTTTACTCTGATATAGCAGGGCAGTTTAAAAAATCAAAATGACATAGATTGCCCAAATTATTTGAAATTTATGTAATAAAATACGCATTTTGTGATTTAAAAAAAAATGTTGATTAATGTTTAAATATATGCATTGCAATGCTGCTGGGTGTTAACGAAGTACTAGAGCCGTTTTTTACAATGTTCGTATGAATTCAAGGCGCCGTGTCCCAATGTAATTAGGGGACCGCAAGCCGGCCCGGGAGATGTTAACCCCACAATGGGTGTTTTAACATCTCTGTTGATCTAAACTCTAAACATTGTTTTGAAGATTTATTGTTCTTAATCTTTACAGACTCCTTTTATAGTTGAATCTTTAAACTATTAAAGTTCAATCAAAACAGTTTATTTCCTTTGTGAATGTCATTGTTTATATCAAAATATTGCAGATTATTTCATTATGTCTCCATGCTGTTTGTTTGTATGAAGTCTTATGAAAATGAAATGTAACATTCTGTCATTTTTGACGGTGGTTATATACTAGTATATATATATAAATGATTTTTTAAAATACAACGGAGGATTATTATTATTCTTTTGTTATCTTTGGTGACACTAGCAACAAAGCAGACATTCCCATATAAGATAGTGTTGTGGTACAACACAAAGATTATTTTGTTATGCAATGTTAGGTGTTATTATGTAATGATAGATTATATTATTGTCAAAAACTATTGACAATCAATAAATACATGAATACTAAATTACACACAGTGTGATACAAAAAATTTTTAAGTATCATCTACATAAAGTTAAATTTTACTTAAAATCTTTAAAATATATATATATATATATATATATTTGCTAAATTTTTTTATTGTGGAATCTTTATCAAAAGATCATCCATATAAATGTTCTAAATAAGGTAATTTCACATATTAATAATCTAGTTTATATTTACCAGACAGATATATTACATGTCAAACAACTAGTTTTGTCTTTTGGCAATTTTTATTAATTTAAGGGACAAATAATAATAGATTCTACTGCAGCTTCAATAAAAATCAATACCATTATTGTTAGGCAATAAATGTACCTTTTTCGCATCGTATTCCAGTTCTACCCAGTGGGCAATAGCAGTCAAATCCACCACCAGGTCTATTAATGCAGCGTCCTTCTCCACAAACACCTGGATAACAAGCTTCTCCTACAGTTTCACAGTCACGTCCAGAGAACCCAGGAGGACAAATACAATTGTAACCAACCATTGTAAGAGCTTCTTGACAAACACCACCGTGAAAACATGGATTGGAAGAACAAGTTTCACAAGTTGAAATGCCAACAGCTTCTGCTTCCCGTAGCAAATTATGGACCACCTTGCCAGTCTTGTAATGGCTGATACAGCCTAAAAGTAAGAGTACAGGTATTAAAAAACAATTAGATGAGTTGAATCAAATAAATTCACCAGTTAAAAGAAGCTACAGATTACTTTGGGGATTTAGGCCAATTTCATTTAAAGAAAGTGGGGGAAAAAAAGGATGATACACATAACATTTATTTTCAACAATAATTATTAGAACAATGTTCCAATTATATCTGCTCTTTATTCACAAATCAAACTACTTTCATGTGAAAGCTCTAAGATAAATATGCTATAAATAAAGGACATATTTTTAATTATTAATAAAGAAAACTGATTAGCAATATGGCACACAAGTCTGTAGACATATAAACATGATAATCATGATTTGCTGCATATACATTGAAATTTTACTTGATTAAGAAAGTTCAGTCATTCTGTTTATTTTATAATATATTACAGTAACCCCTTGTTACATAATGCTTGCTTTGAAAAAAAAAAAAAAAAAAAAAAAAAAAAAGCACAGTACATCTGAAAACATAATTAAACGAAGATTATGGAAAAAATTAAGAAATATGATAAACTACAAATAACTACTTTATACAGTTGAACTCTGTTAATACGAGAAGGAAAGGAATTGTAAAAATTCTTGAATTAACTGTTTTTTGCGAAGATAACAATAATAAACACACACATAATTAAACTAATTGGAACAATTAATTGCTCATGTTATCTCACTGATAAAATTAACTTAATATCATAAAATTAACATAAAATATTCAGTTTTACCTTTGTGAATGTAATTTTCTTTAGACCACAAAACAGTATTGAAGTCAAAGCCTCTAAAGAGCTAATAATTCGAACAACACGAATGATGTACAGCAATGCAACTTGATCACTTCCCTTTTTCCTGGAAAAATTTGACTAACATTGTATTAGGCACTGCAATTTTTGGGCTATTGATTCCACATATCTTTTTCATATTAACAGTGCAATAAAAGACACGAAAAGGCTGTTTAATATAGCTTAAAGTCTGGATTTAAAGAAAGAAACAAGCAAAAGTTTTCTTGTATACTTCTTCCTATCCATGGCTCAGTTGTAAATCTTACAAAGGAGTGTCCAAAAATGTCCTTATCTTTCCTTTCTTTCTTTCATTCTTTCAAGACCTTACAACATTCCTTTTCATTTTCTTGGATGGGAAACCCACTTGAAAATGGAAATTCTGTTTTAGAAAACTGATAAATTACTACATTTTGACAGACAGCTGTAATGTGGAAATATTATTGCTGATAGAGAACAGTCTTCTATAATAAACAGATTTCTTCCCTAATTCTATGTTACTTTTTGGCAAAAATCCTACTGAAATGAACAGCTGTTTTGCTTGTATTCTGATTGTATCCATTTCAATTCAGGCAGCCTCTACCCAATTGTGCCAGTTGACCGACTGCAATTTTTTGGAAAATATTAAAGTAGATAGTTATATTAGGGTTATAAAATATTGCAAAAGGATTTTGCAAAAAAAGAAAAAAAAAAGAACAAAAAATTGGCCAAGTTATGGTCTTTTCAAATTTGGCCAAAAATCCCTCTTTTTAAAAATTTGTGCAATACAACATATGTTTAACTGCTTGTAACTCCAAAATTATAAGAGATAGAGAGTTAAAATTACTTTTATTTTGAAGCTATTTAGATAAATTTTAATATGGTATGTTGAGAAATAATATGGAATTAAGCATAAATTATTCTGAAATTAGCCAAAAAATTTCCTCTTTAACGGAAAAAATTGAAATTTTTTGTACATTTAAGAATTTTTTTCTCATACAAAAAAAAGTTTGATCATTTGGTTAACAATGGCAATTTGTACACCACCTGGGATAGTGTTACCTGTAAATTTATTTCTTGTCCCTAATGCATTGAGCTTGTATAAAAGCTCATTGAAATGTTCCGAAATGCCAAAATGTCACATTTTCGAAGGGCCATAAACCCCATTTTTAAAAATTCGGAAAATCTGGCCATATAATGTCTTAATAGTATGTAGTTGAGTCATGGAGCCAGATTGGTGGATTTTTGCTTTATATATTTACTGCATTTTTTTTAAAATGACATAATATTCATTATGTAAAAATCTTAATTTATTGCATTTTTTTTCCCTATTAGACCTTATTAAACTAAATTTGCTTTCATAGTAGGATGCTAAAACACAGAACGCTGCCTTAATTTTGTTTTTGTAACAGCGTGCAGATTGATTTTTACAACACATTTTAAAATATTGTGTAAAAATACATATTACTATTAAAAATCACTAAATGCCATTTTATTATTAACAGATATTTACTATTTTTTATATCATTATAAATACAATGTAGAATATGATTTATAAAAATTTGTTACAGACTTCACTAACTTGTAAAAATAGTAGTTTAAATATGGAAGAGTTTCTAAATCGAATTCAGCTCATTTTCTTTGAAGGCATGGAGTCGTGCAGATAGCCCCCATGCAATGGAATTTTTCACTTTCAACAAAACATTTTTGACTAGCACTGGACATTCATCCTTTTTTTTTCCACATTCCTCTGGCCACTGAAATTCTTTTGCTGCACCATGAGGGTGCATAAATGCTACTGTGATATCATCAAGCTTTTTAGAAATGCTTGTGATGCATCCAATCCACCAGTTATCATATATACATCCTACAAACTCGCTTATGGAAAAATCACTAATAGAAAATGTGTGTTTTTCTAATTGCATTAATAATTGAACTTTCTGAACATTGTGTTCGATTGTTTTTGCCATATAAGCTTCATTTCTCTGAATCAACCAATAATGCTGTGATCATATACCAATTACAGGTTTTACATTAGTACATTCGTTTTCTTTATAAGATCGAAAAGCTTGAACAGTATCTGTCTTAAGTAGCAATAGTGTTTTATTTTGTAATATATTGCTGACTGTATCAACAAATGAAGTTCAAACTCCAATAGAGAATGCTGGTTCTTTCTGAAGGTTAAATTTTGTGACGTGTTTACATAATCCACCTACACAATCACATGCACTTTTCCCACGTCTAGTTGCTGTGTAAATCCATTTTGTTTCTATGTTTGGTTCACCTTTAGAAAACTCATGAAATTGGTATTTGTTTTTGAAGTGGCCTGCAGCACCGTCTGAAATCACCTGTCATTAAAAATTTTATATTCTCAGATACTTGATATTTAATTTTTATTAGTTGAAGAGCACAAAGATCATGTGCTATATCATGTTTAATATCATCCGACACAACAGCAAAACTCTTCTTTTCTTGTCCAAAATAAACAATATACTTAATTAGTGAGATTTGAACATTTTATCAGTGGTAGCTCTGAATTTTGTTGGGCAAAATCACAGACCACTTCTCTGCAAAATCAAAGTGCCAGTCTGCGATTTACTGTCACAGACTCTTTTACACTTGCTATAGCCTTTCTTTGGATCTTATGAATATATTGTGACTGACAGTTTTCATAATCCAATGCCTTGCATCATCCAAAAATCTGGCAATAGAAGCAGTTTTCTTTATAAGGTCACCACTTCCCCAGATAGCATATGTAATCTCTTCTTCTTCCATGGATAAACCTAGTGTCTTACATGATATGCCTTCTGCACCTTGACAATTTCCACATTCTTGAAGCCAGCAATCTTAAGTTACTTCTTGACATAAACACTTTGGTAACATATCTTCTTCCTTAGATTTTAAGCTAGTTAAATTTTTCAAGGTTAAATTTTTCAAGGTGTCAGTTGACCGACTGCAATTTTTTTGAAAAAATTACAGTAGATAGTTATATTAGAGTTATAAAACATAAAAAAAAAAAAAAAAAAAAAAAAAAAAAAATCCGAGTTATGGCTTTTTGACACAAGATTTAAATTGCTGCAATAAATACATGTGCGTACTGTTTGAATTGGTTGTACTTACAGTGAATAGTTAAATGTGTTATAAAAATCAATCTGCCCGCTGTTACAAAAACAAAATTAAGGCAGTGTTCTGTGTTTTAACATCCTACTACGAAAGCAAATTTAGTTTAATAAGGACTATTAGGGAGAAAAATGCAATAAATTAAGATTTTTACATAATGAATATTATGTCATTTAAAAAAAATTGCAGTAAATATATAAAGCAAAAATCCACCAATCTGGCTCCATGACTCAACTACATACTATTGAGACATTCTATGGCCAGATTTTCAGAATTTTTAAAAATGGGGTTTTTGAGTTATGGCCCTTCGAAAATGTGACATCTTCGCACTTCGGAACATTTCAACGAGCTGTTATACAAGCTCAATGCATTATGGACAAGAAATAAATTTACAGGTAAGACTATCTCAGGTGGTGTACAAATTGCCATTGTTAACTAAATGATCAAATTTTTTTTTTGTATGAGAAAAAAATTCTTAAATTTACAAAAAAATCTAAATTTTTTCCATTAAAAATACAATTTTTTGGCTAATTTCTGAATAATATGCTTAATTTATACATACCTTATTAAAATTCATTTAAATAGCTTTAAAATAAAAGTAATTTCAACTCTCTATCTCTTATAATTTTGGAGTTATAAGCAATTAAACATATGTTATGTTGCACAAATTTTTTAAAAAGATGGATTTTTGGCCAAATTTCAAAAAAACCATAACTTTGATTTTTTTTTTTTTTTTTTTTTTTTTTGCAAAATTCTTTTGGAATGTTTTATAACTCTAATATAACTATCTACTGTAATTTTTTCAAAAAAATTGCAGTCAGTCAACTGACACCCCCTGCCTGAATTGAAAGGGAAAGGGTCTTACTGTTTTTACAATTCGTAAAAAATGTGAAAACCTTAATATAGTTTGAATGATGAACCATTCATAATGAACCATGCTTGTATTAGGCAAATTCAACTGTATTTGCTTTCAAAACAATAGTTGATATGCATCAAATTTTTCTTATAAAGTTAACAATAGATAATTACAGTCAACTCCCTCTAATCCGTACAGCTTGGGACCAAAGGTTGTGCAGATTATAGAATTTTGCGGATTATAGGTCATTACTTTGTTTACTTTTTTTTTTCTCCTGTAATTTTACAGTGAATTAATTATTAATGCATAAATTGGTAAAAAAGAATTGTACAACATTGGGTTATTTAAATAAAAATCACATATTTAAGGAAACATTATTTCAATTTTATTTTACAATTTCTTTTGTTTGTTTTTACAACTATCAAACATATTATCAATTGTCAACAATGTATCAAACATATTATAAATTTTGTTTGTGAACTTTTGACTTTTGGTCTAGTACTTTTTTTTTTGAGTTTATGTATAGTCATTATTTCTTGTTCTGAAACTAAACTCTGTTTCGGAAGAAAATCCAGATATTTACAACCCATATCTAAGCCCTGCTCAAGAGTTACTTTTTCACCTTCATCATTATACTCTGTCACAATTATCCTATTTTCAGTAGAATTCATAAGAGTAGTATTTATAATGTCATCATCTGCAAAACTGTAATTGGAGCTTCATCTTGGGAAGATATTAATTCAATTGTATTTAATCCATTCAAGAAATCAGGCACAACTGATAGTAAATTTTTTGGGTTTAGTTTTGTGTTAGTGAATTTTTCTGCAGATTTCTGTTTAGCACTATCCAAACACCAAACCGAAACCACAAAAGTCAACATCATCACCATTACTGTCTATAAATAAAGATGCTAACCTCAAATTATGCCTTGTACCTACTAAAGTGTCTTTGCATGCAGAGACCCATGCATCAGACAAGAGAAAAATTCAGCCCTTAGTTGTAAATTGCCTTACATACTTCTCCATATTAGCTGATAAATCATAGGTTATAATTCTGCGCATAAATTCCATTTTGTATTGACATTTCATGTTACGAATAATTCCTTGATCCATTGGCTGAATAAGAGAATTTGTATTCGGAGGAAAAAGTAATGTAGAGATGTCTTTTTGTAATATTTTTGTATGTGCAGCACAATTGTCTAAGAGCAGTGATATTTTACAATTTACAGGTAAACTGACTTTTGTACTCTAATGAATACAGGCTTTTATAAACAGTTTTCAAACCATTCTGTGAAAACTTGCTGGGTGACATCATGATTTTTTATTGTTACATGTAACAGACAGGAAGAAAGTTTCCTGATTATGACTTTTTATTTTGAGTTGAAAAATAAAATTTTACTTCATTGAAATGCAAAAATTTAAATGAGGAAACTGACTACCGATCATCGTCAAATTGCCGCCTTTTGAATTTCTCTTGTAAAGTTAATGGTAACTAAATTTTCACAGTTTACATCTGAAACAGTGTGCAGATTATAGGCGTTTGCGGATTATAGGGTTGCGGATTAGAGGGCGTGTACTGTACATTTAATTATTACTGTAGGATACTTATAAAGTGCAGAAAACTTAACTTTTTACTATATTTTTCTTTTCAGAAGACATTGAAAACAGTGATACATCCAAATGCACAATGTAATTGGGAATAATTTAATAAGATGTACTTGAATGGATTCATTGTAAATATCAGTATGCAGAACAATATATTTGACCAATTTTTTTTCTTCTTCTTACAAAAATTTTACATCAAAGTAGAAAATAAAAATGACTATTTATAAAGTCCAGTTTTGTTTTTACAGTTTAAAACATAAAATGCTATAGGTGATATACAGTAGATTCTGGTTATTTGGGACACTGCTCAATTAGGGCAAAATATTAAGAACAAAATAGAAAATAGCATAAAATATCATTAAATTTATTTCTGATAATTCAAGGCAGTTGCTTTATTGGAACAGAATGTGCAGAACTGATGTGTCACAAATAAATGGAATCTACGGTACCAGAAATAAATTACCTATAAAGCCTTTAATAGCTCCAGCATTAGCCTCTATGTAAGCAAAATCAGGGACAGATCCAATGTACATAGGTTCGACTAAATCAAGACCTATAAAGTTGCCTTGAGCACTTCCTTTCACCTCAGGTTGATCATCCACAATTAATACACCTTTAAAAATAAAATTGTATTGTTTTAATAGCTAATTCACTATCAAAACATGTGTTTATTAAAGTATAAAATTTTACATCATAAATCAAATGCTGATTTTTATACTACTATAACAAAGATAAAGGGTTCCTAATGTAGATTGGACAAAAATAATAAATCTCCAGTCACAACCAGAAGAGAAAATTTTGCACATTTTGGCATATTTCAACATTTTTTATATATCAACAAAATCCTTCCTCCCTTCCCAATGTGAAATTTCTGCTTCACCTTCAGTGAAATTCACCTTCTCTGCCTCCCCCTCCCCAAGCACAAAAAGTTTTAAATCTTGAGAATGTAAAAAATAGCTTTTGTTCTATTTGTCATTCTAGTAGCAAGAAGTAAATAATCAATTATCTAAATTACAACTGCACCCCCATCAGTATACAAAGCTTAAAATATTTAAAACACTTTATATATTAAAAAAAAAGATTTTATATTATGTATTTGTTTCTCTCTAGTAACAATAAATAAACAGTCATCTAAATTACCTTCCTCTTGAATAAACAATCAGCCATTTAAATTATTCCTCTAACCTCAAAATGTCTGCTTTCCTCACCCAGTAAAAAATTAATATTCAAAATTCTATTTTAAAAAATTATCCTGTCCTTTTTGTTCCTCTCTACTAACAATAAATAAATAATCAAACATCTAAATTACAAATCCCCCTCTCCCCCTCCAGCATACAAAGTTAAAAAAATTTTAAAACTCTTTATTAAAAAAGAACTTCTGTCATATTTATTACTGTCTAGTAACAATAAATACATAATCAGTCATCTAAACTATCCTTATCTCTCCAAAAAGTTTCACTTCCCCTCTATCTCCCCCAGAAAACAGTTTAAAATGTATAATACCATTTTTTTTTTTAAATTTGCCCTATTTCTTATTTTGTAGTAAGGTTAAATATCAGTCATTTAAAGTCTCCTCCTCATCTGAAATTTTCGCTCCCTCCCCCCCCCCCCCCCCCCCCCCCACAAGGAGAAATTTATAAATATGATAGAGGGGAAAACAAATCAAAAACAAAATGGCTACAGAAATTCTGAAAAACAATTCCCTGATTTTCCCCTGATTTCCCTGATTATCATTATCAGATTTCATCTGATTTCCCTGATTATCGTTATCAGATTTCCCCTGATTTAAATTATTTACAATACCCACACAGTATTTTTTAATGCATACCATTTCCTCATATAACATACTTATCCAGCTTGCTAATATCTCATTTAGGGGAAAAAACAAGAGAAAAACATAAAAATTTCAGAATATTCATAAAGTATAAGTTCACCATTTCATAAATCGAAACTCAAAATTTAGTCCAACAATTTCATGTAGTGGCCAATTGATATAGGATGACCAGAAAATTTCCTCATTTTCTGAAGAATGTTCGATTCTAAGACATATTTATGTACGACTAGATAGCTAATTGGATTAGGCTGGCCACCGGATGCTAATGTCTTATTTAAAAGTTAAAAAAATAGGTAAATTGCCTTTAATATAAGCACTTTCCACAGAAAATGAGGACATCTGATCACCTTAATGTGTGTTAAATACCAAAAACTCATATCATGTGATGTGCATCTTTTTAAAAATATTTGTGAAAACTAATCAGCATGTGAAAAAATATGATATATAATATAAAATACATTGAAAGTACTTTCACCTTTAATAGTTATTGAAATTGAACTCTGAAAATATTCTTAGTTACAGAAATAAGTAATCGCAGAAATTAACCGATAAACAACCCTATACACACCAGATCTGTGGAGTTGGTGAGAAAAAATGACAGGCTCCAATTCAGACTTCTGAAATTTTAAACAAAAGGACTCTGACTATGGGATGGCTAATATACTAATATTGCCTGTTGGGTGGGTTCCTATTATTTAGATTGCTTCATTGTTACTATTTGTTTTGAAATAATAATAGTCTCTTTATTAAATTTGTCATTAAATAAAAGAAATATAGCAATCAAGCAATCTGAATAAAAAAAATTACCCAACTGGCAACACTGCAACCTACTGAGACATTGGTGTTTGACCTTAAGGCATGTGATGTGCATATCGATAGATATATTTTTCCCCTTTCATTTCATTGCATGAATTATGGGTTATGGGTGTAAGCTGTGATAGGTAGTCAAGACCAGAACTCAGCTACTGCAGGGACAAATTTCCAAAAGTATTTTAGTATAAAATTTCAGTTTTTTTTAAAATGAAGAATTTTTGTTTTAAATAGGACAAAAAAACACTTATAAAAAATATCGATGGACCTTTGCCCCAGCATTAATTGGCTCTGGTCAAGACACTGAAAATATTTTGACACCCCCTCCCCAAGATACTTTATGTGCACTCACACAGATCTACATTAAATTTTATATGAGGTAAAATTTTATTACGTCAAAACTGCACAAAAACAGAATTGCATAGTTGCATTCAAATTGCATTGTACTTGAAAAATTAAATTAGAAGGTATTAGATAGAAACAGCAGCTGAAATCTAACAAATCTTCCAAAATTTACTTTGAACAACACACACAAAGCAATTTTACACATCAGTCAAATCCAAACAACGTACATTATGTATGACATTTCAAGACAATAACCAAAATATGCTATACCAAATATATATTATATATATATATACATCAAAATATGGGGAAAGAAAGTTTAATTTGGTTTTATATCCATTCCCACAGACCCCAAAAGTAGAAGGCAAAAATTTTACATTTGTGGCCTTCAGGACCAGAAAAACATAAGAAAAATAAAAGTGAAAAGTTTATTATTTCAGCATTAATTATGTTCTTACGGCTTTGAAAAAAAAAAAAAAAAAAAAAAAAGGGAGGAAAAATTTTTATATTTTCCACATTATTAATTTTACAATTTTGGGTACTGCAAACCCAAAAAATCCAAATATCGAAATCAAAAAAAGAAAAAATGGAAATTTTACTATTTCAGATTCTGTGTTCTCGGAAAAGAAATTGCTAGAATGTTAAAATTTTGGAGTTATTTAGTGTGTCCCCCCCCCCCCAGACCTAAAAAATTCCAATGTAAAGGAAGCAAAATAAAGATGAAAATTTGCTATTTTGGAAATAATTCGGTTCTGCCAGATTCGAAAGAAAAAGTAAATTTTACATTTTCTGCATTAATTTTATTATTTTGTGTCCTACAGACTTGAAAATCAAAAGATAGCTGAAATTTCACTATATCATCATTATTTTAAGTATCGCCAACTTATGAAAAAAATATATATATACGATTTCACATTATATTGCACAGGGAAAAAAAAAAAAGTGGAGAAAATTTACAATTTCTGCATTACTCCTGGTCCCACAGACCCGAAGAATTAAGGGAAAACAAGGAAAAGAAAGGGAGAAAAGTTTCTATTACAATGATATTTTGGTTTCTGTAGACTCCAAAAAATAGCAGAAATTTACAGTTTTTGCATTACCTTATGTTCCACAAACCGAAAAAACCGAGAGAAAGTACTATATACTAAATAAAAAATATTTACTAGAGTTTTCATCTATATTGTATACAGGACAGTATATTGCGCATCTTTAACCTAAGTTGCCCGGTATATTTAGTCCAAAATTTAAAAATAATAATAAAGTTTATAAATTAAAAATTAGATATAATTGGTTTAATTTCACTTCAAGCTGTTAAAAAAAAACTGGAGTCTCAGTCGACCTATTTTTTTAGCAATTCTAACTCCAACTCATTTGCCCCAAAATGCGCCTGATTCCGACTAACTCCCGAACCCAGATACATGCGTATGCTAAAATGCTAGAAGATGAACAAGACACAGCAACTGAACAAGATCTGTGTCTTTCTTTTCTTCTACAAAAGAGTTGCTATGAAACATCAACTTGGCGAGATTTGGCTTTCAGTTTCATTTTTTCAGATTTTGGCAATGAATCAGTCTCGTTGGAAAGGTGAAAATGCAATTTTTTTTTTTTTTTAAATAAATTTCCCTGATGTTAGAGTATTTTTAAGAAATTCTCAGACATTTCCCTGATTTTTCCAGATTAATAAACCTCCCTGATTTTCTCCCAATTCTACACCTTAAAATCAAATGTATATTTAGTGTTTTAAAATAAATAAGTTTTCTAAAAAAAAAAAAAATTCCACCCTCTTTAACAAAAAAAAAAAAAAAAAAAAAAAGAAAAAAAAAAAACAAGTGCGAACAGCCAAACTGCAAAAAAGATTAAAATCTCTGCCCTTCCCTCATTCATCTAGAAATTTATCTCTTATTCTGAGGGTAGGGGAATGGAGATTTAAGAGGAGAGTTAGATGTTGATTATTATTTATTGTTGCTATAAAGTAACAAAAGAACCTAATTAATTTTTAAAAAAATAATTGTTTTAAAGATTACAAACTTGGTGTGTTGGGAAAAGGGACAAAGGTAGATTTTTTTTTTTTTTTTTTTTTTTGGTGGAAAAAAAAGGTATTGTAAAAAACGGGAAAAGCACCGTGGCACTTACAAAAAAATAATAATAAAATAAAATAAGTAAACATTTTTTTGGGTACGGCCCATCTGATGATTACTGTAGGATTACAGTGCCTAGATTACATTGCCTAATTTCCCAACCCTTTTAATTTATTTTTATGTTTTCTTTATTTTCTAAACCCCTCGTGCTGTTTTTATTTATCAGGATTTAATTAATTTTTTTTTCAGCACACAAACTGCCAAATTGGCATTTATTTTGATTGTGCGTATTTGGTTGAGTTGATTGGCAGCAGTGCTGCTCGTATACCGGAATTGGCTATTTTCTTTGTGATTGCAACTCATGAATTTAATTAATTTAGTTAATCTTTAGATGTAACATTGTAGGTATTTTTATGAATTTAATAAATTTTATAGTAACATTTAATACATTTTATTTTAAATCTGCAGTATTATATTTGTATGGATTATGCAAATTGCATAGTCATTTTTGATTGAGATCCTTCCACTGGCAGTTTGAAAAGCAACAAACCCGATAACAATGCTGCTTAAATGTATAAAAAGTTACACCGCTGGATTCAGATTGGTTGCTGTTGAAAGAGTGGAAATAATTGTAAATTGTGCAGCTTCTCGAGAATTTGACGTTGCCGAAAAATACGGCAGAAGATGACGAAAAGATAAAGAAAAGTTGATTTGTACGCCGAAATCCAAACATGCCAATCATTGTGGAACGGCAGAGTTTTTGGAGCTTGAGCAAAATTTAAAATCATGGATCGTAAGCCAACAAAACTCTTGTGTTCCCATATCGACAGTGAAAATTTGGATACAAGCTCGAATAATTGCTTCCCAAATGAAATTAGACAATTTTGAAGAAAGCCAATCTTGGTGTTGTAGATTTTTGTGAAGGAGTAGACTTTCGGTGAGAACCAGAACAACTGTCAGTCAAAAACTACCTGACGGCTGGGAAGTGAAAAGCGAGGAATTTTTAAAGTTTGTAAAAGATCAAATAATCAAAAAAGACACTTTGCAAATAATTAATATGGACAAAGTGCACTTAAATTTTGACTGCCCACCTAATAAAATGGTGCACTTTAAAAGGGATAAAAACTGTAAGCATAGTGACAACGGAAAATGTAAAAATATCTTTTATGTGTGTGCTTTTATGCGCAGTCAATGGACAAAAACTGAAGACACTATTGATATTTAAACGTAAAACTCATCAAACGTAAAACCAAAAGAGGGGTATGATTATTTATTTATTGTTGCTATAAAATAACAGCAAAGCATATTTAAAATAATAACAGTTTTAAAGATTATAAACTTTGTGTGTGGGGGAAAAGGTAAAGGGAGAGGCTGTTTTTTTGAGGTGGAAGGGGGCGTGGATAATTCAGATGTACATTTAACTAGTATTTCCATAAAGTTTTAAACAAACACAAAAAAAAAAGATTTTAAGCTTTGTATGCTGGGGATTGGGCAAAGGGAAGATGAAGGCATTTACTTTGGAGGGGTGGAAGAAGGTAATTTACAGGATTATTTAATTGTTGCTATAGCAAAATCACAAATACAGCTGAAAATATTAAAGAAAGATTTTAAACTTTATGAGATGTGGGGAAGTTCCAATGGGTTAAATTTTGGTTAAGTTTGGTACCAGCGAAGGGGAAAGTGGTAATTTCAACAAGTGAAGGTCATTTAGATGACTGAATATTTATTGCTTTAAAGTAACAAATAGAGCAGAACAATTTAAAAAAAATTAAAGATTTTTAAAAGTTTTAAATTTTGTGTATCAAAGGATTTAGATTTTTTTTTTTTAAACCTTTCGGTACTACTGCCGTCCACTGCCAGTGGCCACGAAATGTTCTTTGGGTACTACCATCGCCTATTGACGGCATCCACAAAACATTCTCTGTATACTCTTGCTGCCCATTGGCGGCATCCATGAAATGTTCTCCAGGTACTACCGCCACTCCACCTAAAATCGGCATTCACGGAAAGTTATGTAGGTATGATTACTCTCTATGGTATGCATTACTTTACTATTCTGTGTTTAAAATTTCAGGCTGCTCTAATCATTCCACTATATAATTAGTAACAGTCAAGAGCGTGTCTTAATTATATATGTTCTATAATATATAGATAAACTATGGAAAACAAACTGGTATGTTTGCTTATATCGTAAAATTTTTTAATGTTTTACATACAATTTGAATTTAGTTCCCTTCAGGATGAGTGTGAAATGTTAGAAGGGAGAACAATGGATAAAGGAAATATTTGATTCAGGAAGTGATTCTGATGAAGAAAATGAGTATAATTTAGCATTCCGCAAAAGGAGGAAAAACAATCCAGCATGTATACTTAGCACCTCGGAATCTGAAGAAACAGAGGAACCTGAAATATGAATTGATACTTCTTCTGGCATCAAATGGACTTCTAAGAAGCTTAGTTAAAAAATTCATGATTTTACGCCACAACATTCGGGTGTAGTAGGAAACAATTTAAATCGAGAATTTTAGATTACTTCTGACTGCTTTTTTCTGAAGATCTAGTTAAATTCATTATGGAAAAAACAAACTACTAGTGTCAACAGCTTAAAAGGGATAACTTGGAGGTTTCAGAAGGGACAGAATTGAACAAATTATATTGTTTTATTACTACATCGTTATTAATGATGAGAAACAAAAAACTATACCTTAAAGGAATATTGGTCTAAAGATAAACTTCGCCGAAGCGATATTTTCAGTGAAATTATGAGCAGGGATTGCTACTTTTCATTATTGAAAATGTTGCATTTTACGGATGTAGTCGGTCACACTACTGATCGCTTATACAAAATAAATGAAGCAGTGGAAATGTTATGAACATCATTTAACAATGCATTTCAGCCATACCAACGATTATGTATAGATGAAAGTCTGCTCCTCTACAAAGGCCATCTGTCGTTTAAACAGTATATTCCTTCGAAAAGGAGTAGGTTTGGTATAAAGTCATTTGCTTCTTTGTGATTGCAAAACAGGTTAAGCACAAGATATAATCATTTATTGTGGGGCTAATACTACTGTAGCTACCAAATACCAATATATTGGAAAGCCAGAAAACATTGTAATGTCGTTTTTGCAACCTTTTCTAAACAAAGGCCATACTGTTTATCTGGACAACTGGTTTTCCAGTCCCACATTGTTTATTCTACTCCACGAAAAAGGTGTAAACGCTTGTGGCACAGTTCAAAGAAGATGGAAAGATATGCCTAAGATAACTGATAAATTGAAAAAAGGAGAGACAGTGTTTCACTAATCTAGCAATGAAATGGTCTGATAGAAAATAATTTTGTATGCTTTCCACTATCCATACAGCAGAATTTGCCGAAGTACCTAAAATGTGAAGAAAAAATTAATTTATTCTAAAGCCGAAATGCGTAATAGATTGTAACTCTTCAATGGGTACAATCGATAAATCTGAAATAGAGATAAGTACTATCGATGCAACAATAAGTACTATCCATGAAACTCGCAAAAGTTTAAAGTGGTATTGCAAATACTTTTTACACTTGATAGACATTTGCGTATGGAATGCTTTCTGCCTATATAAGGACACCACAAAAAAAACAAATCTCAATGGCGAAATTTCACCTTCAGTTGATTAAGGAAATATTACAAGAGTACCACAAGAATCATGAATATCATTTGGTGCAACAGGTCAGAAAGTAATTATCCCATAAGGCTCACAGGGAGACATTTTCCTTCGATATACCATTCAGGGAAAAAAAGAAATCGAAAATGAAGATGTGCTGTATATTGCAGCTGGTGGTGCAAGGTGTGAATCCATGTATCAGTGTGAACAATGTAATGTGGGCTTGTGCGTTTCCCTTTGTTTTGAAAACTATCCCAAAAAGTTACATTTTATTAGTTTTGTCATTTACTATGTTACACTATTAGTTTTGTTATTTATTTTAATTTTGTGACATTAGAACATATTATTTATATCAATGCCATTTACTTTAATTAAAGTACTGTGAAGAAACAGATATGATTTTAAAATGTTAAGCACCAAACCTGTTTCGTCTGTCTTTCCGTCTGATCTGCAAAATAAGATTCCGTCGAAATCTGCTTTCAGCTGAGGATTGGTTTAGGTTATGACAACAAACACTTTAAAAATGTTTTTTAAACATGTTAAAAGCTGCATCAGTCACCAATGACTGTCGTGGTCTGAATGAAAAGTTTAGTGTCAATCACGCTTGAGATTTCTATGAATGCCGCAAAACACGTTTTGGCAGCTTACGCTTCCGTACAGTGCAACCACTCATGTGGAAAACTTCCTCATACCACGAATGTATAACCTCGACTAGCTCCTCCATACCAAAAGGGTTAAAGCAAAAGTTTGTTAAAATGCTGAAGATTTTTATCCCCCCCCCCCCCCCCCCCCGCATTAACCTCTTTTACTTTTAAATTCATGACAAAGTTTTTTGGAATGAATTTTTTTTAAATCTCGATTATAAGCCTTTTCTTCTAAATTTAACTGTTTTTGCTTTTGAAAAAAGGAGAGGCTTATAAAATAGGGATTTTATAGTAATCTTTCTCAAAAATTAAAACATCATAACAGGCACTTATAAAAACAAAATAAAGCTTGTTTTTAAACATTGAGTATGAAGACACAAAAAATTCAGTGAAAACATATACAAATATTCAAAGCCTTTACAAATGTTTTAAGACAATGTAATTCTGTTATTTAAGAGCACAAAGTTTAAGTAAATCTGTAAAGATTTTTTCTTATATGGGAGAAGGGTGGGGAGAAACTCAAACTCTACACAAAAGAAATTTTACAGATTCAAATCATGAAATCAAAATTCTTAATAGGGAAAACATGACTTCATTAATGCAGTTACTGCAGGCATTTTTCAGAAAAGATTAAAAAGAAAAATTATATACTGTGACATAATATCTATAAATATTTCAATGGAAAATTGACAAAATTTAAACATAAAATATACAACACCTTATAATTATATAATTCAACAAGTTTTTTGGTAAACAAAAAATTAACAATCTTGAAACTATAAATTTGATTAAATGAAGCCAGAAAGATAATTTTAATATGTTAGTATTACCCTCCTCCTTATTTTCTTTCAACAATAGTCTTTTTTTAGCTCACTAGGAGGCTCTGCCCCCTACGAGCTACGCTCGCCAACCCCCGTTCTGAAACAGTATGATTTAAAAACACTCTGATTTGATCATCTCTAAAATGATTACGGAAGATTGTATTATAATTAAACAACCAGTGGCGATCTGCTGTAACAGGGTTTCCATTCATTTTCCTTTGACTGAGGGATTTTAAGGTCGAATCAACTGCTGTTGAAACAGATTACAGCTGTAACTGTCACCAAAATATATGATTTAAGCCCAAACGTGCATAATCGTGGTGTCGCGTCACATTCAGTTGACATCAGATGCGTTACACGTGTTAGTTTTTTCATCGAGGAATTTTTAATTCAACGCTTATTTGTCTTTTGATACTTCTCCATTACCCGTCAATCAATTTTCATTAAAAAAAAAAAAAAAAAAAACTATCGCTAAACTGTAACACCAAATAAACAAATAGAAGAATTTTGACATTGGAAAGGAAATATTATTTACGCTGTTTTAAAATTTGCAATAATAGGTAAAAGATTTGTCGAAATAAATTGATCTCTCATGAAAATATAATTATTAATTGAAATTGTTTGGAAATATTGTTATTTGATCATTTTAAATGTGACGTAAATTTCCCTAGTTACTTGTATTTCTCTTTTTAATATTCACGCGCAAGTATATTTTTATTATGTAATTTTCTACATTTAATGCTTTTAACGCGTGATCATTTAGTTATTATTTTAAAGTTTTATTTCTGTTTTTAATAGTCACATGTAAATAAATTTTATTAATTTTGAAAGGGAATATTATTATTTACGCTGCTTTAAAATTTGCAATAATAGGTAAAAGATTTGTTGAAATAAATTGATCTCTCTTGAAAATATAATTATTAATTGAAATTGTTTGGAAATATTGTTATTTGATCATTTTAAATGTGACGTAAATTTCCCTAGTTACTCGTATTTCTCTTTTTAATATTCACGCGCAAGTATATTTTTATTACGTAATTTTCTACATTTAATGCTTTTAATACGTGATCATTTAGTTATTATTTGAAAGTTTTATTTCTGTTTTTAATAGTCACATGTAAATAAATTTTATTAATTGAAAGGGAATATTATTTTGTGCGCTATTTTACAAATTGGCAACAATTCAAATAATGGATTTTATGAAATATGAAGTAAATCTTCTTCAAAATAATGAAAATTTTGAATAAAAAATTGAAATATAACCTCAAAAAATGAGTCAAATTGAAAAAATAATTGCAGTCTGCACACCGCAACTTTGTCAACTATATCCTTACAAATTACGGTTAAATTCCTGTGCATAGTTTTCGTTTCTGTAAAACCTTTATAAGAAAATTATTTTGACCAACTTTAATATTAAATATCTCTTAAAAAAATTCTTTGATTTAAAAACTGTCTACTTCAGCGTGTTTATCGAACATTTCTTTATAAAACCACCAATTTTTAAATTTTTATTTGCAATAGTTTTCTGGCTATTAGTCCAGAAAGACTTCAAGGCACAAAATCTTTATTGACAGCGGCTGCTGATGCGGTGGTTACTTTTTTTTAATATAGAGAGATAGTAAACAAGTAAAGAAAAAAAATATTATATATTTACCATTTTTATGATGCCTTGATATTTTTACTAGATGCCATTGCCCCATTTCTACTGGATTATCACTTCTTATAACAGCAGGTCCAGAACCCAATTCAAACCTAAATTCTACGTATCCATTATTCAGAACTAGAGAAATAAAATCACCTTGACCCCGTTTTTGTCCATTATACAACAGCAATCCTAAAAAGGTTAGAATAAACAAGTTATGTTTACAAACAATTTCTTTTAAAATTTTTAACATCAAAAATTGATAAATTGTAAGAACAAAGAAGAAATGAGACAAAATAGTACATTAAATATTACACCAAATACCTAAATGATAAAAATTAATAATAATAATAAAAAAAGATCATTTCCTGATCAAAATAAATAAATAACTCATAAGTTAAGTAGCTCTACATTTAATAAGAAACGATAAAATTCAAATTACCATTCATGCTTTCAGGTTTAAATGCTATTTCAATGTCAAAATTTAGATAAGCATCCGATAAAGTTGGCATCTTCATATAAGACAATGGTGTTTGTGAGAAGCGTGGAACTACACCTATATGCAAATAGAAAATTATATTGTGATTGGTATAATAATAACAAAAAATTATATTTTTCAGTCATGTTATAAAAATTTCAAAAGTAATATGGAAAAAAATTTTACTTCATGTCAATCAATATATATATATATATATATATATTGGAAGGGAGAGAGGAAGAAGTCTTGTAAATAATCCATTTGTAAATAAGTGTAATACACTGAAATATGGACACCTTCAAAGCAGCCTTGTAATTATTAAAAAAAATGATACCATATTCAGACCTCCCAACCTCTGAAAATGAAAAATAGTAGCACACAAAATTCAAATTAGTCTGGAGGTTGGTTAGTTGGTTGTTTTTTACGCTGCAAATTTTAAGAGAACAAATACTAATCAACTAAACGTATGTGTAATGCATAAAGACTGTTTTGTTCATGCTAATTTTTAACACTTTCCAACCTAGTTGAAAAGTGTTTATGACTTCGGTTTGTCTGGCCGTCTGGCCGTCTGCCGTCTGCCGTCTGTCCGTGCTCTAACTCCCGTAAATATGCTCGGATTGCCCTGCAAATTTTATATGTTATAATCGTTATCTATAGCATGTTCCCTATTTCAACGGAAGTGTGTAGCACTTATAGTTTTTTTACAGGGACACTCAAAAGAATTCCGTTACATTGCGGTCTATGGGGAAAAATCATTTGCGGTTTATTTAAATAATGTTTCAATACTTTAAACGCATTGAAATTTATATATATCACTAAGGTGCATTAGAAGAAGCTTAATATGGAATAGGGTGTGCATAGCACTTATACTTACTTTACAGGGACAGTCAAAAGAATTCCGTTACATTACGTCTATGGAGAAAAATCGTCTGCGGTTTATTTAAATAATGTTTCACTATTTTAAACGCATTGAAATTTATATAAGGTTCATTACAAGAGACTTACTACAGAATATTGTGTGTATAGCAGTCATCGTTCATTTACAGGGACACACAAAAGAATTCTCTACTGTATGTTAACAATAATTCCTGGAAGTGCGTTTTAAGTTACTGAATGCGATTTTAATTTTAAATCGCTTTTTGTATATTACGTGGTGTGTATAAATTCTGTAGATCCTATACAGGGAAGTACAAAAGTTCGGGAACACATTTCCGTATTATTTAACTCCAGACGGAGAATTTTAAACTGTGCTACGTGTTTCCTAACTGAACTAAAATTTAGCATCCTATGTAGTATATATACAAATCTATAGATCCTATACAGGGCTGAATAAAGTATTCGGATTACTTAGATGTTATCTTTTAGCTTATAAAAGAGTATGATTCGTAAAATTATTTTGGAAGCGTTGGAAAGTGTTACATAATCTATGCTTGACGCATGATTTTTCGTTCTTGTTTTTGTTGTGGGTGGGATTGATTAAATGTAATTTTTTCCATTCAATTCATGCTCTATCCACTCCTAAGCTAAATTTCAGAACTTCACAATAAATTTTCTGAAAGATTCTAGGGTGGTTGGGAGGAAGGGGAAGATTCCCCTCCCCTGACAAATCAGACCCCTGACAACCCCCCATCAGATATTTTTCTGGAGAAAAATGTATAAATTTGTCTAAAATGTCCTGCATCAGGTCGGATAAGGTTCGCATGTCGGGTCTGTGTTTTTTTTTTTATTGCAGGTCAGGTTAATTTCATTTATCAAAAGTTAGTTCAATATATTGTTTCAGATCAAAAACTATATCTGTAATAATTAACATAGATGTTTGTCTCTGTGTGTGCTGTTTTATGAAGAGACTGCTGCCATGCACTCAGATTTACACGATTTGGCAGGAAGGTACCTGTTATGTCTGAAGTTATGCAACTTGAAGACAGTTTCTGGATTTTTTTAATAGACTTTTTAAATTGATTTTTTTTTCATTTCATGGCAAATTTCTACATTAGTAAAAAGAATATGGTTTTATTCTTTTAACCCAATGCAGTAAATTTTGAAGAAATTAGTGTTTTTCAGCTTTTTTTTGATGAAATTCGCATCTTTTCAGCGATTTTTTGACGAAATTCACGTCTTTTCAACAATTTTTTGACGAAATTCGCGTTTTTTCGCAATCCTTTGACGAAATTCGCGTTATTTCAGCGTCCTTTGATGAAATTTGCACTTTTTTCAACAATCCATTGACAAAATTTGTGTTTTTTTAGCAATCCTTCGCCGAATTTCGTGCTTTTTAACATGATTCTTTGACAAAATTAGTGTCTTTTCAGCTATTCTTTGACAAAATTCGCATTTTTACAGCAATCTTTTGACGAAATTCGCATTTTTTCAGCGATCTTTTGATAAAATTAGCATTTTTTATGGATATCTTTTGACGAAATTCATGTTTTTTGTTTTGCAATCCTTTGAGGAAATTTCTGATTTTTCAGTGATTTTTTGACCAAATTCGCGTTATTTCAGTGATCTTTTGACGAAATTCATGTTTTTTTGGCTCGATTCTTTTGCAAAATTCGCGTTTTTTTGCGCGATTCTTTTGCAAAAATCGCGGCTTTTTTTCAGAAAATCGTAGTTTTAAACCAATTTTCGTAGCATCATAGTTTTTAACTCCAAATCGTAGCAACTTTGATTTTTTCATAGCAGTTGGCAGCTCTGCATATTATATATTTTTTAGAAAGAAAAGTTATTTCAGTTATGTAAATCCTACATTGTCAGCATAATAGTTGTCTTAATTTTATTTTATAAGTTAAGGAAAGTTCCTGCTTTCTTTGGTTTCACACTAGCTGAGGAGACTCAATTAGCAATAAAATCACAAGTAATTTAGTCCGATAAAGACCGGTCTTAATACTAAGTAGATTAATAAATTTTTTCCTCATAGAGATAGAAATACTTTTAATGCATATTTTAGAGTTTTTTTCCCTTCACAGTAATGTATTGAATCATATTACATTGTTACAGTGTAACAAATAAGATACTTTAAATTTTATTCCAGCCAAATGCATTAACAAATGTACTTGTAAGTTCATCCCCAAGCAACCAATATGTAACTATTTGTGAAACTTTCCTATTACTGCTATATCATCAACATTGAAAAAAAAAATCATTCATAGTCATTTTTGGCTAACCTTTACATCAGTATAAAAGATGTTTCTAAGTGATAGCCAAATGACTTGGTAATATTTGACTAAAACTTTCCATAATTCTTCTACCGGTATTGAGATAAAACACATGGATACCTGTAACTATCAAAGTTGTTGGAATATCAATGGTTCCAACTGGGCTTTTGGATGTGCATATGTAAGTTCCAGCATCTTCGCCTTTCACATCAGGAATAGTCAATTGACCATTAGTTTGTGTGGCATCAGCTGGTAGTACACCACCTTGTTTATACCAAGTATTTGCAACTGGAGGATCAAGAGTAGTTTTACAGTCCATGACAACAGTAGATCCAAATGGAGCTGTACGAGTCTCAACTAAATTCGAAGGAATGGTAGGTGGAACTGCAAAAATTAATAAAATTGTCAAAATAATATTTCATCCATATGTAAATTATTTTTATCAATTTACAATTTGCTTTTAAAGAATAGTATTTTACTTACATAAAATTGATAAAAGCATATATCTTCAAAAAATAATTATGCTAATTAAAATTGTTGCTTAAAAAAAAAGAGTATACACTAACTCACTTCAATTTATTTAAAAAATTAATAAAGTCTCATTTTGGTTCAAATTATTTTATAGTAATGCTTAGAAAAAGAAAAGAAACAAACAAAAGTTATAGTTTGTCCCATAGGGAATAAATTTAATATATTTATCTTGGCATTCCAAATAATAATCTTGAGCATTGATATGACAAAAATCAGAACATTAGGTTTAATTTTAGATCTTAAAAAATCATTCAAAAGTTTTGCAATTAAATGAATAACAGCCAGAAAAAAGAAAAAATGAAAAAACTGATAACAGTTATGTCTCAATAATAATTCAAAAGTCATTCAGGATGTAACAGTTTGTCAATGAAGTTTGTTTATCAAAGATCTTCATAACAATAACAAATGCTTCTAAAAGTACTTTATGAAAAAAAAATTATATTAGTCCTTTCAATTTAACACTTAAACAATGGAAAAATAAAAGCATGTACTCAAAAAAGTTTATAATTTTTCATTAGCAAAAGATGTTTGCTCTCAATGCTGCAATAGTTTAAAGGCTCAAAAGTAAAATCTATTAAAAAATTACATAATGGCTGCTTTAACAAAAAAGAGAAAAAAATTACAAATCTATACTTACTTATATACATCCAAAATAGGTAAGCAAAAATATGTAAAAAATTAATACTTATGCATAAGAACATTTTGAAAAGAGATTATACAATGAAATTATCACATGCATTGTTAAACATCAAAATTAATAAATTTACATAATTCTATGATTTTGAGATAAGTTATATATAATTTACAAATTTCTATATGCATATTTAAACAATTTTTAAATTAAAGGGAAAACTATTATGCCTTACCCTTAAAACCTTTATCTTTTGTGCTTTCCAATGCCGAAAAAAATTGAAAAGTTAAAATTCATCAAAGGTTATCATTCAAAAAATAATAAAACATAATATATGTAATATATTTAGGCATTTCTCTGTTTATATCATCAGGCTATTTTAATAGGAAATTGTAGTCATGAGCCAATGATAAGACAAAGTTCTCTTTGGGACCTGACTTATAAGGTCTCCAGTTATAAGGTAATCATTTTCAGTCAGCCTGTTATCAGGAGACTCCCCGACAATTTAACACATCTATTTTACCAAAAAGCACACTTTTTCATCCATGCATTCCATTTTTATTAAAGTATTTCTAATTTTTCTCAGTAAGGGACTAGGATAGAAATTATGCCTTACCTTATTAATGAATGAATTAGGATCTTGATTGATATCTGGACCAGTCCAAGCAGAACTTCCCAGGAACAGCTCTAACATATCTGACCACAGAAGGGGAGTTGTGCTTACTTCATCAATTTATATCTTAAAGTTAGTTAGAATTCGAAGTTTAGAAGTATAAATGCTGGGCTGAGAAAAAACTTACCAGGGGTATATTTAGTTTTGACCATTAGAATTTAAAGTTAAACAAAGAATTTAATTTAAATTTTGAATTTTAAAAAGGTTATTTTTTTATTATACTTTCATATAACATGAAAGGATAATAAAAGACTTTGGGCCTGACTTAAAATGATGAGTATGAAACTGAAGAAGACATATAGGTCAGGTCCCCAAATGAACTCGTCTGTGTTATTACTTAGAATGGTTTTTGACTACAACTACCAATTCACATAGAATGAAGAGGTATTGGGTTGGCAAATAAATTTGTTCGATTTTCATTTCTGCCTTTCCATTCTTGGCACCACCGCACAACTCAACTGTGCAATTGAAAGGTTATGTAATTAAAATTGAAAATTTCCTTTTTCAAAGAATATCTGGAATTTGTTTCATGAAATCTGTCAGTGGATGTTTTGTTTCTTAAATATTTGTATTATGTGCACAGCGTAGCTATGAAAATTGACGCAAAAAAAACATGAATTATCGTAATTTTTTATTGTATTTTTTCAAAAATGGCAAACGAGCAGTGGAGGGTCAAAGAAAGATATGCAGTTTATACAGGGATGATGTTGTAACAGAACACGTGTGTTGAAAGTGGTTCACAAAATTCCGTTCTGAAGATTTTAACATCAATGATGAGCTATGCTCCGGTCGCCTGACAGAGATTGATTCGAGCAATGTCAAGGCAATTATTGATGTGAATCCATCCCAAACTGTGTGGAAAATTGCTACAGCGGTAACTATTTCCCATAAAAGCACAGAAAACCATTTGCGTCAACTGGGATACATTTCCCAACTCAAAGATTGGGCGTCGCATAAAGTTATCGAGGTGAATTTGATTAATCGCATTTCAATTTGAGATTCACTGCTGAAAAGTAAAAAGAACAAGCCGTTTTTGAAACAAATGGTGATGGGGGATGAAAAAGGGACAGTCTATGATAATGTAGTGCGAATAAGATCATGGGAACAAAGCAACAAATCACCTCAAACATCTTTAAAAGTGGATTGCATCCAAAGAAAAGTATGCTCTTCGTGTGGTGGGATTTTAAGAGTATGCTTTATTATAAGTTGTTGCCAGCAGGCAGAATCATTGATTCAATTGTACACTGCTCGCAGTTAAATAAACTGAGCAATGCTTTATGAAAAAAAACAATCAGAATTTATCAATTATTATGGTATTGCGACCCCATATGTCACTAACTACCCAGCAGGAATTGTTGAGTCTTGACTGTGACGTTTTGCCTTATCCTCCATATTTACCAGATATGCCACCAACTGATTATCTCTTGTTCTGGTTGCTGCAAAACTCTTTGAATAGGAAAACTTTCGCTGACTAGAGGGCTGTAAAAATGCACCTGGAGAAGTTTTTTGCAGTTAATTCTCAGACATTCTATGAACACTGCATTTTGGAATAGGTGGAAAGATGGCAAAAGGTCATTGATAACAAGGGTCAATATATAATTGATTAAATTATATGAGGTGAGTAGAAATCATTGTTTTCTTTTTAACCTTAAAAACTGAACAAACTTATTTGCCAACCCTAATAAGTGGAGGACATCCGAAATATTACATATTATATATATATACTAGAATAAAATTTTAAACTAGTTTCATTAGAACTAAAAGAAATAATTCTAACCTTGCATAGCAAGTACATAATCATCAGTAAACGTTCCAGCATAACTCTCAACTGTACACCTGTAAACACCTCCATTTTCAGGCATGACACCATTGATTACTAAAACAGGGCCCCTTATTCGAACATTTTCTGGCAATGGACCATCTTGAGCAACCTTATACCAAGATATTCTTGCAGAAGCATCACCTGTTACCTTGCATCTTAAATCAAGTGTATCACCCATATTGACTATTTCTTTATTTGCTTCAATTTTTACTTCTAATGTAGGAACAGCTGCAATAAGAACAGAAACAAAGAAATGAAATAAACTTGCTATAATAAACAACAAAATGATTACATGTTTTTAACTCTAAAAATAAATTATATGTTTCATTGCATATAACTGAGCTTTATATCTAAGTGTATTTTACAGCAAGATGGTATAAAAAATGAAGGAAGAATTGCCAGTTCAAAAACATTGCAAACATTTGGATATCAAATTATGGATATTCTTTGAAACAGAAAAATTTTACTTTTAATTCAATTCTCTCTTTCTTTTTTTTTTTTTTTTTTTTTAATAGAGAAATTCTTAAGGATGGTGGTCGGTCAAGTCTAAAATTCTCTTGGCTAATGTTAACTCTAAGGGCATGGAATTCATTCATATTTTTAAAATATCTCACCAGGAAATTAATATTTTAAACATACCCATAGGATTAACATTAAAAAGGACATTTGAGAACTGACTGGCCAACACCCTTAAGAAATTTTCTAAAAAAAAATCTTTTTGAAACAAAACTACACTAAAATTGATTTTTTTATTTTTCAAAGAATATCTGTAGTTTGGTAATACAGTCGACGCTCGTTATAACGACACCTCGCGTGCTAAAGAAAAGGGTCATTATAATGGGAGGTCACTATAACGATAGTGAACGGAAAAAAAACTAATCAGGTGCAGTAAAATTAAGGTTTCAAAGGAAATTCTATAGTACAATCTTATTACAAATTTTTGTTTACTTTTGTATCAAATAAACATCGACAATGAAAAATTATAAAAAATCAATTTAAGAGAATAATTACATATTTCTAAAATAAAATTTTAAATTAAAGTTAAATCACAAAAAAAAAAAGTTACTTACGTATTAACATTTATTATATACATTATATCATTATTATATCATTATTATATCATTATTTTATAAAAATAATGTAAAAGTGTTGTTTGTTTTTTGTGCATTTGATATTTTCTTAAAACAAAATTTTCCATTTTAGTTAGAGATAAGTAACTTTCTGTGTGTTATTGTCTTTCAAAAAATTTTTTAAAGTATCAATAGCATTTGAAACACTTTTTACATTAGGTATCGGTGGTGACGGTATACTTTCTGCTTCCGATAACTATTTCTTGCATAGAATAGCGAGAAATTATGTCATTTTCAATCAGATTTTCCACACAGTCTAATCACAGTCAATCAAAACATAATCATTAAAATCAGTTTTTCCTTCAAATCCATTTTCTCAGAAATTTCTTCCAGTATCCCTTCTTCCTCATCAAAACTTTCATCATTGATTCGCTGATTATTACCTAACATTCTATCAGTCAATTTCACAGTTTCGGATTTCACTTCAAAACCAGCATGACAAAAGCAATTTTTAATGTTTTCCTCTGTAACTGCCATGCTGCTTTGGAATGGTGTAATGCTGAAAGAATATCCACTTTACAAATTTTGTTTTTGACTAGTGCAGAAACAATTCTTCTCAAAAGTAATTTCCTGTAATTGCATTTGAAACTTAGGATGATGCCTTGATCGAGAGGCTGAAGAACAGACGTGATGTTGGGCGGAAAATATTCCACTGTTATAGACTTCAAATCCGTAATCTGAAGATGGGCAGTGCAATTGTCCATTCGGTTGCTGTATTGGGAAATAAGCCACTGGCTGGTCGTTATATTGGATGTAAAACTAACATAGCATAAATGGGATATATTTTGGGATATTTTGCATCGGTCATTATAATGGAACAGTCGCTATAATGGGTGGTCATTATAACGAGCGTCAACTGCACCTGATATATAAATATTTTAACAACATATCTAATTTATTAATTTTTTTTCAGCGAGAGCTGGAAAAGATAAAAAAAAAACTTTTAACTTCCAGTAGCTTCACTGAAATAAAATTCAAATTATATTAATTAAATATACTGGAAGGAAAGTTCCCTATATAATACAGAATCAATATTTCCTTACTTGTCAATCAATACTTGTAGCAATATCATACCAATTTTGAATAGGAAAAAAGGGAAATTCTACAATCAACATTTTCTAGCTTAAAATTCAGTTCTAAAGCATACATAAATATGAAATTTATAAAGAGAGACACAAAAAATAAAGTTTTTTTTTTTTTTTTTTAATGCACAAATATACAGGATATGATCATGAAAAGATTTGCAAAAAGTGTCCAGAGAGGCCAAGTTTTAAGGCATTAAGAACTGGGAAACCTGACAATATACATTTAAGTTTAAAATATCACTAGTGAGTTTATTTTATTCATAAAAAAGATAATAAATATTTCAAAAAATATAAACAAATAGAATCAATTTAATATAAATTTAGAAAAAAAAAATAGAGAGGTGGCAACAATTACACATTCTGAAAAATCATTGTGCTTTTCATGAATGATTACAACATGATAGTGAGAAAGTTACTAAAAATCACACCTCTTATTGCTGAAGAAAAGAAAAAAGAATTTCAGAGGTTGATATTTCTAATTAAAAACTGTAAAGATTACTGAAAAATTATAACTGTTGCCATCCTTGCAAACAGAGTCTATTTTAATTCTAATCAACTATATCAAGACAGTTTTCATGCTGATCAACCAAATTGCAAATGATTAAGGAAACAAACAAACAAACAAAAAATATTTATATAAAAGGATAAGAAAATAAAAACTTTTTAAAATTCAAAATTGAAATTTACAGATTTTCTTTTAACTTCAATATTTAATGCTTAAAATTGATTTGCAACTGTTAAGTTTGTTTCTCCACCCAAGATTTATTACTTCCAGACTTAAAATTAACTTTAAGATACAAATTGCTCAGCTAAGCGGAACTCTCCTTTTCCTGTGATCAGTCTCCTGGAAGCAATTCCTGGGAGTTTCTGCACAGATTTGCTCAGATATCAAAAGATCCTAATCCAATTAGTAATAGTATAATAACATAGTCTCCACCCTAGCCCTCCACTGGGAAAAATTTGAAATAATTCATAAAACTGGCATGCAGAAGGAAATAGCATGGTTTCTCGTAAAAAATGAAGCGTTAACCAGAACCTATACTCTCTCTGAACTCTTTTTTGGTAAAAACGATGTTCTAACTTGACGGAGAGTTTCTCTGAAATGGGCCTGACTAAAAAGGACTGTCATGTAACAGAAAAAAATAAAATTAAAATCAGGTCCCCAATGAAATTGTCGTCCATGTTTGATTACTTAAACAGTGGACTATGAATATAAGTTGAATCAAAATGATGATGTGAATTAAGTACGTTAGCATATACTACATATATGTAGGTAGATTAAAAGTTTTAAAGAATAAACAGTTGCACCAATATATTGGAAAAATTATTATAATGCTATATCTCTAAGGTGACTTGACATTTTTGAGCTTGAAGCGTAAAAAAAACCCAATAAAATTTTAGCAATCTATTATAGATAATTTACCTCTAACATTTAGAATGACATAATCTCTTGTATGGCCAACTGCATTTGTAGCTATACATATATATCTTCCAGCATTATCACTACGTACATCTCGTAACCTAATGAATAAAGTTGACAAGTATTACTTATCAAATCATCCGTAAAAACAAATACAAGAACTGTAAACTGTTTTAGACAATTAATTTAACATAGTCTAACAGGTTCATCATATAAAAAGAGAAGATAAATTTTGCACATATTTCAATTAAACAACAATTTATGAAAAAATCTTAAAACTTCCCGATTATGCTAAATTCACTGCTTTGATTTATGCCTGAGGGAAAGCACTAACTATAGTGAATTTATTAAAACATTTATAATATTTGCTCTTTCCTTTTTAGAATATGGCAACCAGCAAAGAAAGAAAAATTAAATTTAAACTAATTTTAAATAATATAACTGATTTTATATAAAAATTATTTTAAGGATTTCTAATTTTTTTTTATGTATAATCATAATTTAATTACTGTTAAACAATTAATTGATAAAAGGGTATTTAAAATAAAATATATATCACACTATTTTTTATTTATATTTTATTTTCTACTTTTTAGTGTTTAAAATATTCCATTGTTGCAGTTTCACAGTAACTTGGCATATTTTAACAAGCATGGTTTAACGCATAATTAATTCTATTGTTGCAACTCATATACAATTGCACCTATAAAAAATGTTTGGTAATTTATCACTTGTGCCTGGCTAAACAAATGCATTAAAATTAATTTATTAATTTACAATTAAGTTTTAAAAATATTTAAACGTTGTATTGTCATCGAAAACACACCTGCATACATAATTTTTATAATTTTAGCATATCTGGAAGGATGTGAAACATCGATTACGATATTTCATCTTTGCATATATGAACCAAGTTAAATAAAAGAGGGAAGCAAAAGAGTATTGTTATGGAAAGCTATATACTGTTACCAATACTACAAAGTAAAATAACAAAACAAAAAAGTACATAATAAATATACCATAATTAATAGATAATGGTTACCATAATGACAGATATAGTATTATAATAGATTATATATAGTTATATACATGATTCATATATATAAATGGATGATCTATGATTGATAAATGATTGGATCTAGATATCTATTAATTTAGACAAGTTTACTTTAAAAGGCCCCTGTCTCCAAGAAAATGCATTAGGAAAGGGAAAAAATATACAGTGCATGTTCTTTCCAAACACAGCCAAATTTCTGGACAATCATATTAGACTGTTACAGACCAAATTTAAGATGATTCAACAAGTGTCTGGAGTCAAGTCAGTGGGATGATTTAAATTATTGTTAAGAGGGAACTGGCATTAGATTACTAATTATTATTTGATAGAATGTAATCTAAAAGCAATGATTATTTCATAAATAAGTATACTTTCTCTAAATAAAGTTTGAAAAAAATAATTTATGGATATATTCATTTAATTTTATTAGACATTACTCATTTACTTTAGAAAATGATAAACAAGGGATATTGTAAATGATACAATACAAAAATTTGCTTTTCATTTGGGTTCACAGTATTACAACACCTGTCGGATGTTTCAGTTTTAGGCCCTGTCTACAATAGAAACAACCATAAATTAAGTACCATATCAGAAATTTGATTCAATCATAGGCATATCATGAAACAAATGAAGACAAGATTATTTTTTGTAAAAAAAATAAAATGAAATTCAGACTTAGTGGTAACATTTAAGAAGCAAGCTTTTATGAATTTATTTTTAAAAATACAATTATTTAAATACAGAAATTAATCAAAAAAGTATTTTAATGATATTCAAGCAAAAATGCTGGAAAGGGGAAATCTTTTCAGATTTATTCAGAATAATTAATTCATGGATAACTCGATCAAGGAACTAGCTGTACCACTTGATGTTGCCCAGGCCCGTAATAATTAATTACCTTAAATAAACGTCAAATTTGCATGACATTATATCTTTAACCTAATTTTGTAAGATTTATACTTTTAAATGAAAACTTTTCCAAATGAACCTCGTATCCGGAGCCTCCAATATTAATATTTTTTAAACCAAATGCGTCATTTTAAAGTAAAATGTACACTCTTTAAGTGGGGAGTTATATGTTAATGCTTTTCTGCATTTCAAAAATAAATAAATAAAAAATAGCAGATTCAGAATTTTAAAGTGTGTGTTAATTCCCCCCCTCCCCCCCCCCATCGGGTCATTTAATATTTAAAAAAATAAATTGTGAAAATCTTTGAAATTTTTACGAACTATAAATATAATGGTTTCAAAGCCTATATATAAAAAAAAAAAAAAAAAAAAAAAAAAAGAAAGTGAAAAAAATATTGATATTTAGTGGTAAAGGCACTTGTAAGAAGTTTTTTCTTTTTCACATTGGGTCATTTAATAGTTAAAAAAATAGTTCTTATTGTCCAAGCTCTTTGAAATTGTTATCAGTTATAAATATAATGGTTTTAAAGAACACTTAAAAAAATTGTGAAAACATACTGATATTTAGTTATAAAAGGGCTGTGTTTTCTTCATTTTTTTGTTTAATCTCAGGTTGTTTAACATTAAAAACAAAATAGTTCTTATTGTCTGAACTCTCTGAAATATTTGAGTTATAAGTATAATGTTTCAAAACATGTATATAATTTTTGTGCAAAAATATGGATATTTAGTTCGAAAAATATGAGCAAAAGCCACCCCCGCATATTCACAATCTGACTGAAAATTTTGCAGATTATTTTTTTTTTAATACTTCTAATTGCCAAAACGTTAGTTGAGGCTCACTGTCGAGACACGAAATGTTTTTGGTTTCCGTCTGTTTGTCTATCTATTCCACGATAACTGCTGTAAAAATGTTCCGATTAGGCTGATTTTTGGTGGGTAAGTTGGTGAAGTACCCGGAATGAGCTGTATAGTTTTTGGTTCATTCGTTCGAAAAATATAGAACATTTCTTTTTAGGTCATAATGCTTTCCTATGGGAATGCAGACGATTTTCAAATTTCATTTTTAACTGAAATGAAAATCGCATAGTTGAATAATGGATTTCAACATAAAATTACTAATGCTAAATTTTCAATATAGAGGTTTTAAATATATTTAATAGCTTTGAAAATTTGCTGATACATTCATTAGAATTTAGAAATTGTTTAAATTATTGGAAAAATTTTTGCATCTGTTCGAAAAATATAAACCATTTTATTTTTATATTTTTTACAAATTTTAAAATGCATTTCTTTTTACTTTGCTCTTTAATTTATTAGTTGCTTAGCAGCCATATTTCAAAGAATATCAAAATAATAAAATTCAAGTAACTCGCACTATTTTATTATCAAAATATTATTATATTTGTATTCTATTGACATAAATGAAGAATTTATTTTAATACTAGTTTATTTTTTTATCTAAAAAGTTACATGAATAAGAAGTTCATACGAATTTCAGAATATCATTGCATAAACCATGTTCAATTTAACACTACTAATTTCTGAAACCTCCAAAGTATTTTATATGCCTATAAATATGTATGTAATATAAAAAAAAAAAAAAATTGCGGATTGTAAGATGCCAAATAATATGAAAAGTGGGATAACAATGACTTTTAGAGCTGATATTGAGGCTCCTGATTTGCAGATTTACTAGTATAAATTTCTCTTTTCGTAATCATTAAGTAGTTGACGAAACGTCAGTGAAGGCTCACTGTGGAGACGCGAAAAGTTTCTGGTTTCTGTCTGTCTGTCTGTTCTGCGATAATTGTCATAAAAAACGTTCGATTAGGTTGATCTTTGGTAGGTATGTTGGTGAGGTACCCGGAATCAGCTGTATAGTTTTTAGTTACATTTGGTTCATTCATTCGAAAAATATAGAATATATTCTAATATATATATAGAGATATATTCTAATATCACAGATTTTTATAATTACTTTTGTTCCTTTTAAGTACAAATAATTGCCAAAATGTCAGTTCAGGCTCACTGTGGAGACCCGAAAAGTTTCTGTTTTCCATTTGTTTGTCTGTCTGTCTGTCTGTTCCGTGATAACTGCTGCAAAAATTATCCTATTAGGTTGATTTTTGGTGAGTATGTTGGTGAGGTACCTGGAATTAGCTGTATAGTTTTTAGTTATATTTGGCACATTCGTTCGAAAAATATGGAACATTTCTTTTTAGGTCATAATGCTTTCCTATAGGAATGCAGACAATTTTCAAATTTCATTTTTCTCGGATATGAAAATCGAATATTTGAATAATGGATTTAAACGCAAAATTATGGATACTAAATTTTTGATATGGAGGTCTTAAATATATGCAATAGCTTTGAAAATTTGCCGATACATCTATTAGAATTTAGAAATTAATTGTTTAAAAATTATTGGAAATTTTTTTGCATCTGTTCGGGAAATATAAAACTTTTATTTTCATATATTTCACAAATTTTAAAAAGCATTTATTTTTATTTTCTTTTTATTTTATTAGTTGCTTAGCAACCATATTTCAAAGAATATTAAAATAAGAAATGCATTTTTTTATCTAAAAAAATTACAAGTGTAAGAAGTTCATAAGAATTTCAGAATATTGTTGCATAAATTGTGTTTAATTTAACGCTTCTGATTTCTAAAACCTCTAAAGTATTTTATATGCCTATAAATATGTATGTAATATGTAAAAAAATTAAATTGTGGATTGTAAGATGCTAAATAATATGAAAATTGAGATTAAAAAACAATGACTCTCAGAGCTGAGCCAACCAGAGCTGAGCAACACCAAGAGGTGCGAAGTGACTTCTAAATCGTGAATTTTTCTGAAAGGGTTAATATTCATATTTTTGAAAATGAATTGCACTGTCATAGAGAAGAATGTATCCAGATTAAGTGGATATTTTTCATATCTCTAAAATTGAGCCTGATACAAGCTTTGGAAAAAAAAAAAGTGGAAGGAGAACATTGCAAAATCGAACTTTTCAAAAATTTTTTTTAAAGGATTAAAATTTGTTTTTTTAATACAGACTGCACTTTTTTAAAGTAAAAAGTATGACATTTAAGCATGTATTTTTATTTTTTCCATATTCTGAACGGTTTGGCCAATGGAGACTTCAGAAGATGCCTAATAAAAGAACATTTTCCCAAACTTTGGATCTTCACTGCTAGCAATCTTTCTTAATGAGTGCTAAGCACCATTTTGTGAAAAACAATGTCTTTTTGATGAGTGTTCGTTGTGGTTTTCAAGTAATATCTTTGGTAATTATCCAAAAAATTAAAAATCTGAACCTCAGGTGCATTAGGACTTGCTTTGGATTATTCTCATCCGAATTTTCAGGCCTTTACATGTGATAGATTTTTCTAGCCATCAAACACAGGTAGACACACAGACATATTTTATTATTAGTAATAGACATACCATTTAAAAATTTTTATTTTTTTAAATTATAATTTCAAACAAGAGATGAAAAAAAAAGGCAAGGTATTGTGAGAAAGTATGAAACATAAAATACATACCATAATTCATTATTTATGACTCTAGCATTATCTGGCAAAGGTCCACCATCTTTACTCCAGGCAAGTTGAGGTGCGGGAGAACCAGAAACTGAGCATTTCAATTGAATATTAGAACCAACAAAAGCAGTTTCAGTTTTGCGAACTTCAACAGGAGGGGAAATTTCTTCTGAAATTTTTTTTATAATATATTGTAGTCTTAAAATTTTAATATCACTGAACTCAACTTAATGAGCAAAAAACATGAAAATAGTTATTTCTTGTTTGACATTCTTAAACATTTCTTTATAATTTTTGTTACATTAAAGTTTTTTAAAATTCTAGTATCATTAAAAACATTCACATAAAAAACTATTTGTGTTTAAAATTTTAATTTAAAATTTAAAATACAATTAAAAGTACAACAAAGAATTATTTTTCTACCCCATTAATGCATTATTTTTATACTTTTTTTTTTTTCAGATAGTCTTCAAAATAATGAATTATTAAAGAAGCTTTAAATCTTAGAGTAAGAGTTTAAAAATTACAACTTATAAATACATAAAGTTTTTAATTTATATATCATGACACATACAATCATAATGTAAAAAACTTTTGGTAAAAAAATACAAATATATAAAAGTACAAATTATATAAAAAGTAAAACAGATTAGATTATGTAATTTAATCTGTTATTATTGAGTTTTGTACATTATTTTTATACTGACATACACTTTATAAAGATATTATGAATAATAACATACATATTATCCAAATATCACAGAAGAAATAAAAATTCAATAATTTTAAAAGTATAGAGAGTACACATATAAGGGATTTTTTTTATAACAAAAAGTTATTGCTAGAATAGTTGCATTTGTCATCAACAGTTAGCACTGCAGTGATCCTAAAGCTGTTGTCTGTCACTATTTAAGCCATCATGTGAGAGAGAACAGAAATATATTTCTAACATGAAAATAGAAATTTTTATAACTATAGCTTGTGCTTGTTTTGCTTTTACAAAAGTACTACATATTACTGAAAGTTCATGTGAAAAAAACTTGAAACATTTGGGATAAGGAGAGTAGCGAGAGGAAGAAATATTTGCCTCTTAAGAATGGAAATGGGACTTTGTTAAGCATCAGCTAGTTTTGGCCATATTACTATAAGAGGGATACCTTCAGGGAGGACTTTTGAAAGGAAAGTGACTTGTATTATTTTTTTCATTCAAGAAAAACTTGCGCAGTCACCTTACCAAGACTGTGCTGGATTTGAACTTGCAATCATCAGCCCAAGCTTGATTCTTAAGAAAAATGACTTTATAGATTCTTTAAATGCTGAATTGATATTGTACTAGAAGTATTTTTGTAGTTCAAAAATAGTCGTTTTAGTAGACTAAAGTAATTGAGTAAATTTACTCTTTACACATTTGTAAAATTCTTATAATTGGGGGAAAAAATAAATATTCAAGTTTCCATAATTGAGAGAAGGATTATCAAAGTTGTAGGCACCTTTTACTATTCATTGAAAAGCAAGATCCTGTTTTCAAATCAACAACAAAATCCATATAATTATAATATCTCTTTCCTTCCTTCTTCCATTATTTATTTTTTCAAGTTGTTTTTCAAAAAGCACGGTTTCAATTGTAAGTACATGTTTTCTCCCTCAATCATTTGCAAACATGCAAGCTTTGGTTTCTGTTCCTGCAAATTTCTCCAAAATATCTTCAAATTCTATGTCATGATAAAAGTTTCTTGTGTTATCAGTATGTTAATTGACGACGTTCCAAAAATGAATCCTCAAAATGTAGTACAAAAATCAGAATATATGCATACAGCCAAGAAAAAAAAAAAAACATTCAATCAGCTTAGGGACACAAAGCATTGTCTGGAAGCAGATGCACTGGCCCTCGGGCTAATGGCTGGTAGGTCAACCCGAGCCTGACTTGTTGATGGAAAATTTATTTCTGTCAATTAATATTTTCATTAAAAATGTGTTATACTTTTGTGCAACCTACACCATGCTAATGCCTACACTTTTCAAATTATTGAATTTTTATTTCTTTTGTGATTTTGAATCACCTAGTACATTTAGCTTAGCTAGTCCGTAACAATCCATTACATCTAAATATAATGCAAAATAAAAATAGGAGTTCACTATTACCATTTACAACAACTTCAGCTACTCCTTCAGCTTTTCCAGCAGCATTAACAGCTGTACACAAATATCTACCGGCATCATCAACTGTGATTCCATTGAAAGTCAAATATCCTCCACTTTGAATCATGTAAGAGGTTAGAACACCTCCAATGCGGCTCCAGTCTATTGATATCGGTTGATCTCCAGTAGCAGAACAATGAATGCGAACTATGTCACCAGGGCGAACAGTCTGGCGTGGGGGATTCAGCTGAATTCTAGGAGGGGCTATAAAAACATTTTATAGGATGTCAAATCTTAGCTTATAAACAAATGATTATAAAATATCACAAATATATTCTAAGTATGCAAAGTTTTGTTAACATGATATTTACAACAAATGGCATTTATATAGCCAGCTAAAAAATACAGAATCCTTGAGAAATAACTTTTTAGAAAAATTATCTTTTAAAATTTTGACTTTCTGAAAAGATTAAGTTATAATCTGTTTTAAAGGTATTGTATTTTGCAGTTTAATGGACTATAATAGCCATTAAGCATATTATAAAAGTTAGATGTCATATTACGTAACAATACAAAATAATGAAATAGATGAAAATGTTAAAAAAGTTCATGTAAGTCAAAGAGAGTTACATTATAAAGTGTTTATGCAATTTTTTTTAAATCTTGATATTGTCATCATAAGACTTAACACTGAATTAAAAAAATATTTTTTTATAATTTTTAAGAGAACTTCTTTTAGAATAAAGGTTTCATGCAAATCTTTGCTATTCAAAACTTTAAATAACAAAAGTTTTTTTTTTTTTTTAATTAATTTAATGATATAAGTTTCAATGTCAGTTATCCACTTACCTCAAGATTGAACAAATTAATGCAAGAGTTTAAAAATTACAACATGCAAACGATATAAAAATTTTAATTTACATACTCTGACATATAGATAATCATAATAAAAAACATATTTGATAAAAAATGCAAAAATTCTAAATTATACCATAAAAATAAAATGAGCAGTTTATATTATATAATTAAACATGTCACATGTATTGTCAGTTTTCGTTATTTATAAATTGAAGTAATAAATATTTCATCTTGATAATAAAAGAAAATTTATGTCTTACCTCTAGCCCAAACTCCTGGAAGCCATAAAGATAATTAAGAATATCAGAACAAGGCTCATTGATAATTTTAAACAATAAAGAAAGGGCAACAGATAAAGGAAATAAAGAAGTTTTTATAAATTCATTACTTTTAATAATTTTTCATCATTTTGTTAAAAAGCAAAAGGTACAACTAGGACTAGATATTACTTTTTTTACATTAATAGACATTTTTAATTGGCTGCTCAATTAAAGATTCCAGTCAAATTAATTTTGTAACCTAATATTACTGAATTGTGTATGTTATGACTACAGCTTGAAATGAATGCCTGTGAAAAAAACATGTTTTTAATTATAATGTCACACCAAATAACAACATGTTGCACCTTCTTGGTTACACTCTGAATTGTCTCAAACAAACAAACAATAAAATAAACTATCATATCTCTGCCATATTGGCAGTTATTATTTATGTGCCAGAATGGCTAACGTTAATACATACTATAAATTTTAAACAGGTATAAATTTTACTCTTTCACATAAACAAACTCTGCAGATGATACAGATTTAAAATTATTTAAATAGACAATTAAAAAAAAATCTTTATTTAAAATATTCATAAGCAGTTACAAATTTAAAATTTTAATAACAATCAATGTTTTTTATATATTTGGATAACTATCTGAAAGAAATAGTGAACACTCAGATCACTAATAATATGGAGAAATCTTGGTCCTCTTCATGTGAAATGGGACATTTATTGGCTCCACGTCCACACATTGTATATTTTAAATCAGTGATTATAACTGTCCTATTGTTATAGTTAAGGTAAAAATTCATATTATTTTGTATCACAATAATTGTTTTGTAATAATTAATTTTTCATGCAAATTTTGTTCACATGTGGCAAGAACTCCAGTAGCTTCTAATAAATAATTTTTGTTAAAATTGAAGCTAAATAAATTCAAATTTTAGCAAAATATTTGGGCAGAATGGGAAATTTACTAACTTAATATAATCATTATAATCTACTCCATACATAATGAATTAGGTCCAATTAACTGGGGTTAAAATATTTGATAGTGAATTAAAGTTTAAACATTTGATATCCACTATCATTTATAAGCAATTTCATTTGTATCTGTTTTAATGGCAGCAATATCAGACCATTTAAAATATTTCATATATTATTAGCTTCACTAGAAAGTGTAAAAACATTATTTTGATCAAAATATGCACATTATTTAGAAGATTGGCTGAATTTCTACAAAAAATAACTTTTTAGTACAGAAAAGTTTATTAAAAACAAAATGTTTTATGTATAAAGAAAATGATGCATACCAACTATTGCAAGTCTTGCAGTTGCAGTGAAAAGTATTATATCACCCTCAACAATACCCAAACAAGAATATTCTCCAGCATCTTCATGCTGAACATTTGGAATATAAAGTACCCCATCCTGTAATCTGTGACTTGATGGAAGAGGTTTGCCATCAGCTCTTGTCCATTTCAAATAGATATCCCTTCCTGTACCTAAGAGTATTGATTTAATAGAAGTTTTAGAAATGAAGTATTCAAGACTCAAAAGGAAAACTTGAAACAAGAAAAATGGTATACCTCTAACAAAACAACGTAATTCAACACTGCTGTTCAAAAATGCTGTTGTAACTCTATCCTCTACCATAATCTCTGGTACAGTTGAGTCTGTATCTTCAACTATAAGAAAGAAAAAGTTGTTGAAATTAAAAAGAAGGAAGATGAATAACAGTTAGTGTAGCCTTTCTTACAGCAAAGTAACATAATATTTTTAGTTTTTCTGTAAATAAAAAACCCAACATAAATTTGGCTCTTTATAGCATTAGTAAGAGTTCCTTACCTTTAAACAACAGTTTTGTAAAGAATATTAGAACAATCCTTCTATATATAAAAAAAAAATAATGGTTTGGAAATGGACCAATAAAAATTTGTGTAGATACCATGAAACGTATCTGATTGGTCAGAGCTTTCTGACTTTTCTTAGGGGGAATTAACATGAAAATAGAGAATTTAGATAGGATGGGCACTATTAGGAGGGTTACCAAGGGGAAGGGACCCGGGTCTGTTGCCAAGTTTGGCGGCCAAAATTAGCTTCCAAAAGTGGCACCAACTTGTCGCTATTTCCAATATTTCGCCAAATTTCCACAGAATCCCACTGAAATATAATAGCGTTTACTCGCTTGCAAAAAATCAACAAATTGAGATATTGCAATGCAACAAAAATTAATATTAGCTTATGAATAGAGCTTAATTAAACTATTTACATTATTTTTAAACACAAACACTAACTATTTACAATATTCGTAACACTATATATACAATTGGTACTTGTTAGTTATCCTGTTGACCAAATTACTGTCGCCAAATTCATAAATATTAAACGAGCAAGGGATTTTCCCGATTATTCATATATATTAAACGAGCAAGGGATTTTCCAGATTATGAATCATATTGTAAACGACTGGGAAGATTTTCACAAGACTTGCACCCTATATTAAATCGAGCACGAGAAAAAGATGTAGCTAGGTTCTGAATACAAGAAAATTCCTTTTTACAAGGTAAAACAAATTCAGTGCTGAAAATGTTTTTTGATATAAATGGAAAAATACTCAAACGATTTACAGTAATCTCTCAACATTCGCGGTTTTAACAATCGCAATTTTCGATTATTCGCGAATATGAAAATGTGGAAAAACTTAACATTGGCGAGAATCTGACTTGATTATTCACGGGTTTTTTTATTATCGCTTTCTTTTTCAGAATTTGTAGTTGTTAAAGATTATTTCCGCTGTTTTCTGAGTATATATTTACAAATCAATTTTCAATTGTGATTTGAAAAAGGAGCGAGTGTTGTAGGAAAGCAAAATAATAACAACAGCAGACCACTCATTGCAAAGATGATATAAAAAGTGGTAAAGGGGGGCAATGGCATCTTCAATCTATTAATTTAAAATGTGCAGGTTCTCGTAGAGATGGACCTAAAGCTGCACTTAGATAGAAAATAAAAGAATTTCTGAAGCATTTAGCTGTATTTAAATATCTTATTTTAATATTGTATCACATACTGACTCACTAATACATTATCATCTCTTTGCGATTTGCAAGTCAAAAATACTTTATATAAAAACCTACGCTTTTTTAGCTGTAAGTATTTCTCCAGTCAGTTAAACTGAATTATCTTCAATCAATAAATTTCATGTTTATGAATATGTGTGAACATTCACCTTCTACATACATGCTATGCAGAATGTATTATTAATATATATTATTCTTTAGTTCTTTGAAATGCTGTGGCACTCCAATTAAAATTTTATAGAACGTAACTCATTTTTTAGTGCAGATAGATAGACTCAACATTCGCGAGGTTTTCCTGGAACGTAACCCTCGCGAATGTTAAGGGATTACTGTACACGAAACGTGTTGCCTATACTAATTCAAGCACGAGAAATCCATCTAACTAGGTTTCAAATTCGGGAAAGGTCATTTTGATCTATTAAAACAAACTCAGCACTAAGAATGCTGCTATATATCGAAAATGGCTCTAACGATTTTCACAAAAATTGATGACTATACTAATTCGAGCACAAGAAATCGATCTAGCTAGGTCACTGATCCAGGAAAACTCGCCTTCTGTGTTTAAAACTCGACGTGGTCATTACTCGAAAAGATGGTATCAATCGAAAAAAATTCAGACTATTTTTATGAAATAAGATTTATTTGATTATGAAAAAAATATCTAACCAAGTCTTGATATCAGGAAAAATTAATTTTCCTCAGTTTAATTTTTTTCTTTTTAATCTTTTGTAATTGGAATTCTTGCCTAAATGGTCTAATGCCAGCTAACGGTCATTTATCATAAACACAATAAAAACTCACCTAAGGCTTATCTTCTACACTAAATCGTGCACTAAATAGCAGCCTATATGTAAGTAAAAAATAAGGTAAAATTTCTTTTAACTGGCTAGAAAAAATAAAATTAATTGATTTTAGCAATTGTTAATTTCGTGAACTTGAGTATTTTCAGAAACATTGGTACTTTTCGGTGTAATATACACACATATATGTATATGTATACATATATATATATATATACACAGTTATATGTTGCATTGTCAAGATGTATATCTGCTAACAATATCAAGATTTTCATTAAGGATGGTCAGAAGTTGAAGAACATTGTTTACAAGGAAGTATTGTAGGAATACAATAAAAGTTGTATGATGCATTGTCAAGATGTGTATCAGCTAAAAATATGAAGATTTTCATCAAGAATGATCAGAACTTGGAGAACATTGTTTACAACAAAGTATTGTACAAATCCAGTACTATTCAAGATATTGAAATCTAATCATAAAGAAAAATATTTGAAACTTATTTTGGAAATAAATTTGTTTTATTTCAATTTTTTTTATCTTTTTCTTTCACAAATAATTGAGGTGATAGGCTGGATTTGTTTGGTGATGGATGAAGCTGATTTTTATAATAAATTTAGGTTTCATTTAAATTACAACAACAATTACGAAGTGGAATCTAAAAATTGAATGCATAGAAAATAAGGGATCGCGAGGCGATCCAGAATGGAAACGCGAAACGATTACGTCTGGGGTTGGCTAGGGCGCGATTACGCGGGAGGTTGGTGAGCGTAGCGAGCAGGGGGGGGGGGGGGCGAGCCCCCCTAGTATTCAGAAAAAAACTCTGGTTACTATGGTAACTCTGGTAAACTCTGGTTACTACTACTCTGGAAACTATATTTTTAGTACATAAAAATCTACTAACCTAGAACAAAGCACAAAACAGCTTATCCAGATTTCCAGCAACTAAACTGAGAAATAATTGCTTTAAAACATTGATGGCTTTATTATTGTTATTTCTGATAAATATGCACTCCCTTTCATTACAATTGCCAAGTAAATATTTTGATTAAATTTGCAATGCTGATTTCAATCATCTGATGATCAGAAGTGAAAATTAAACTTTTGATAATTATTTTATTAAACTTTGAAAAAAAGAAGTAGAGATGAAGTATATTTTACTAATTGATTCATTTAATCATGCAACACCAGATTCTTTTAAATAGCTGGCATGGAATTTGTGCCTGCAAGGTAAAAATAAAAGTTTGTCTGAATTATACAAACTAAACTTTATAATTAGCATACAATTTAATTTAATTTTTTGTATCATCAGGGATCTGTTTAGGAAGAATTCAAGGTCCTTTAAAGGACCCTTCACATTTTTTTAACCTTAAAACAGAACTCTTCACAAAAGTTTTTCATACCAAATTCAATAGGACTCTTCACAATATTAATCATATTAAAATAAAATTAGACCTGCCAAATAGCCATAATTAATAAAGAACATATATGTATAATATAAATATATTTACATATGTCTAAATTTAATACATTTATATATATATTTTTTTTCATTAAAAAAAGAACTTGAATATGACACTAATTTCAGATTCACAAAATCATGATTAGATTTTTCACAAATATAAAAAGACATTCACAACTTTTACAAGAACAGGACCCTGTGAGAAAAGCCTGGACCCTGATCATTCAAAGAGTAATTTTGAACATATTAAAATTAAATACAACTGAGATTTCAAGTGAACAAAGAAACTTTAATTTTTGAAATTTATAATATTACATGATTAACATTAGCAAAAAATTTTTATTTGACATTAAATGATATGTTAATTTAAATGGTAGAATTGTTTCAACAAAAGTACAGTGTGATAAATAAATTATATATTAAAGGAAACAAAATGTTACATTAATGAAAAAGATTTATTCTATAAGAACTTGCATTTATAGGGCTATTACTTTGGTCTTGTGTAGAGCTGAGATTAATAAATAGTCACCACCCATTTGCCATAAGAATCAACTAAAGACTTGATTGAAACATTTTCTTTCAAAACAGCACAAACCACACAAAATATAAACAGGAGAAACTACAACTTTTTAGTTAAACAAGAATATTTTAATTAAACATTAAATTAAAATTAGGAGGGCACTCTGTGACGATCCAGCAAATGTTTCTGGATCTTCCAAAAATTCAACCTACAGATAGAACTGACAAGCAACAGTTCCTAATTTTCATCGAAATTCAACAGATTTCAGTCAAAAAATGACATCAAGGGCATCCAGTCAAAATCTATCTTGTTCGCTGAAAAAAATATTTAAAAATGCTACTGGATGATGAATTACTGAGAAAATGATGAGTGGGATACCAAATTAAAGGTTATTAAATATGCTGAAATATGGAAATGACGAATTAAATAAGAAAGTGGAACTATTGAAAATATGGATTCTTAGGATATATGAAACACATGGTTGAGATAATGTTGCAATTCCATGTGACAGCTTCTACAAGTGATAAAGAGAATATACATATGAATGCAATGATATACAGCCTTTTTTACAAAAAGGTAACTTTTGCTGCGTACTCTTTCTGAGAAAAAAGAAGAAAGTCTATACTGATTACCAAGATTTTTTTGTATTAACCTATTTTCTATTTCAGGGTGCAAAGCACAAATATTACTAAACTGAACTGAACTGAAAAATTATGCAGCAAATTAAGAGAAAAATAAATACGTTATAAATCATCCAAATAGGCGATCATTTACTTAACTTTAAGTTGTTTTCATTTGTTATTTTTAATTTTGTATTGTCCTAAATGAAAACTCATTATTATTATTATTATTATTATTATTATTATTATAACAAAAAATAATTTAAAATAAATATCTAAATCAAAAATCAAAAAAGTTCTAAAAAAATTAACTAAAAATATTTTTCCTTGTTATAAACCTGTTTGATTTCTGAAAAAGAAATCTGAAATAAGGACAAAATGATAAGACTGTATTACATGCTAGAGATAAAAAAACTTGCAAATAAAAGATCTAAAAACATTAATAAAGATGGGTATTTTACAACAGTAAATACACTTATCAGCTAAAATATATCGATAAAATACACATGAATTATAACTCACCAATAAGTTGAATGCGTTCTTCAGTGACTCCTGCTGAATTACGGGCAGAGCAGATGTAAACACCAGAATCAGTTTGAGAAACACGGCGAATCTCCAGAAGGGCTCTTCCATCCTCAACATTTTCAGTAGAGGAATAAGAAACGAGAGGATGTCTAAGTTTTCTCCAAACAACATTAGGTCGTGGATCTCCTTCAGCCATACATTCAAATCGTACTGTCTCACCAGGTCTCACTCTATATGGATTTGCTTGAATAATTCTTACTGTTGGAGCACCTATAAATAAGAAAAAAAAATGAATTCTTGAAAATCATATTCAAGCGACACATTAAAACATAAAAGACGCTTTATGAATTACAGAGAAATTTGCATAAGAAAGTAACACTGGTTCAATAAATATTATTACACCTTTAAACAATATACTATTAAATTAAAAAATACATTGTTCCATTTTGTTATACTTGATATTTATGGAATTTAAAAAGATACATTTTTTAAATGTTAAAATAGTCTATAAAACTTCCCTTTTTTTTTTTTTTTTTTTGAAGGAAAAACTTTTTAGTAATGGGATTACTTAGGAGTTCATGCTTTTCAAGTAAACTTTTGAATTTAGAACAAACATTTCATTTTCTTAAAAGACATAATTTAAGAAAACAATTATTTTGTTTCTGAAACTTATTAAAATAAAATTTGTCACAATCAGAATGCAGAAAATGCAAATTGCTGGTTCCCTTAAACAAATTTTTTAAATGTTAATATTTACCTTGTATCTGAAGAACAGCTTTAGCTGTAACTCTGCCACCTGAATTTTCTGCAGTACATATATATGTTCCTTCTTCATCTCCAGTAACTCTGTTGAATCTACATTTAGAAAAGAAAAAGATGCTTTTGAACAAATACTCAATAAAGTAACAGTTACACAGTAAATATAATATTCAATATAGTAATAAATAATCCCCCCCCCCCAAAAAAAAAAAATATTAAATACAATCCACAATTTACCAAAGTGTTAGAACTTGTTTCACAGACACGGAAAAAAAATAAAGGCAAATTTTACATTTACATTCCAGTTAATGAACAATTAACCCCTTAAGCACTATATTAAATTTAGTGATAGTATGCTGAATACCAGATGTATTAAATTTCGTCTAAAGTAGTTTATGTAATTATTTTTAATTATATGTGAATAATTTAATTCATGTAGTGTAAAGAGATGAAATAAAGGTATATTTATATTATACAAACAGAAATAAGGTTCAAAGCTTTCATCACTATCGTCTATGTGATCTTCAAAATTAGGAGCATAATCACTGTGTGTGTTTGACCTAATTATTATTCTATAAAATCAGTATCTATCAGAGTTACAAACAAAATCGAAAGCAAAACACTACAATTTATGAAAGACAACTGAACAGAATGACCATACACTGCAGTCTGGACTTAAAATGAGGACGTACGTTCGTACGTCCTCGTATTTCAAACAGAAGAGTTCATGACGTACGCAGGTACGTCGTGGTGCTTAAGGGGTTAAAGACAGTGGCAAATCTAGGATCTTCGATTTCTTTTTCTTTTTCAAAATTCTATTAGGACTTCAACAAGTTTATCTATATTCAATCAATCTTCCATCAAACATGGCTTAGTTTTAAACATGGTTAGCTACAGCTAGTTTGCTAGACGTGAATATATCTAAATTTTTAACTATAAAATAATTTTGAAACTGATCCCAAATACAGTATTTTGGTCTATAAAATGAAGTACAGGTTACATGACTTCATAAAAAACTGAAGTGAAAAATAAAAACATCTCTAACATAACAGATTAAAATGCATCTGATGAAAAGTTAATAATTCCCAAATCCTCTGTAAGTTAGCTAATATTGGCTGTTATAAGTTTAAGTTGCCAATTTTCTGATTATTGCTTACTCAGAGGAGAATATAATTTAAAAACATCAAATGTAAATATTTAAATTTATTGTTGTTTTTCTCTATCAGTTAAAATTTATAACATAACATTACAATAAATTACTAAACACAAAACTCACAGTTCCTATTTTATAATAAATGGAATAGAACATACCTAATAACACCACTGTTGACTATTTCTGTACTGCTTGTAAAAGGACTTCCATCAGCTCTTATCCATTCTACTGTAGGTGTTGGAATGCCAGCAGTGACTCTACATTGGAACAAAGCACTACCGCCCCGGATTACAGTCTGAGTTGCTTCTGGGTATAGTTCTATAGCAGGAACTTCTCTCCCTAAATTTTCAAATATAAAAAATATTTATAAACATAAATTTTCATAAAATAATCGCAGAAATAAATTTTTTTCCACATAATAAGTACTTACTTTCTACTTCTATAATTGCAGATGCTTGAGCTGTACCATCTCTGTTTTCAGCTCTGCAAACATACAACCCTCTATCTTCAACAGTAACATCAGAAATGTATAAGTTGTCATCTTGAACCTATTTAAAGATGATGAAAACAATGTTTAATACATGACATACAACATTAGCCAAAAATTCAGAAAGTAATTTCACTCCCTTTCAAAATTCTTAAGACTATGTTATAAATTTTAGTAATTTTTAAAATGAATTTTTCCTTTTAAAATTTTACATATAATATTAAAAACGATGTTCACTTAAAAAAGATGTCGAAAGGCAAAATTTAAGTAAAATTTCTTTTCCACATTTTTGTAGATTCTATAATCCATAGGACAATTTACAATATCATTAAGAATATTAAGATAAGAAAGTCTAGTATGTACATATCATCACCAAGAGCTTTTTATTATTTCATTCTATTTTGAGTTTGAAAATACCCCTCTCACATAATTCAGTAGTGATGTAATGAGAGGAAATGTGAAGATAAGATTTCAATATTTTGGAAACAAATGTGCTGCACCATTTTTAACATGTTTACAAAAGACAAATTTACAAAATGCTATCATTGATGAAAGATTATATTTAATAAATAATTCCATAATTTTGCATTTGTAGAAGTAGTTTATGAAATTTTCTGGATATGATTGCTTTAAAGCAATTAAATATTTAAAAATATTCCAAGAAATATCAATGTGTAATTTCACTTTGACATTTTCCCAATGAGTGAAAACAAATCTAAATGGATAAAATAGTTATCTGTGAAGGTAATGTCAAACTGTCAAACACTGAAGGCAGAAATTCATCTACCAAATTAAAAAGTCCTTCCAGCCTGTACCAGGAGGTAAAGACAGCTTTCCTTTATCTTAGTTTTAAAATTTTAGGTAATGTTACTCGAAAACAGCAAGCTAAAATGCAAAGAACCCGATTATAGAAGATTCGTTAATACTTGAATTTGAATAAGAAATTCACCAAATTAGTGAGTTACAGTCAAGTTGGCTTAATTTATGGAAACTTATTTCTGGTCGCCAAATATGTCAATATTTCACCAAGTGTTGCCAATCCTGGTGAGAATTTCATACTAACGGATATGAATATAGTTTTATGCGCATGATTGGGAAAATGATTACGACAATAAAAAATAATAATTTGAGAGAAACCATGTTCACTAAAACTCATAAATTAATCCAAGATTTGTTTTAATCTGCTGTCATGTTTCAAAATATCAGTCACCCTAGAATTTCAAACTGCTATATCTCAGCCATTTTTTAAGATAAAGGCAAAACAAAAAATGCTCCGGAATGCTTGTATCAAGGCTTTTAACACTTCAGCAAAAAATTAATTTGAATTTGAATTTTTTTTTTTTAAGTTTTAAATCTTTTAGTGGCCGTCATTTGAAACAAGATTGTGACAAATGCAGATATGACAAAGATCAGAGAAGATATATTTATATACCGTATTTTCGGGAATACCCACCACACCCATCATAAGTGCTACACCAATGAAAATCTGCTTAAAAAAAATATATATCCACTTATGCACCGCATCATCGTAAGCGCGGCATCTATGAAAATCTATTTTTTAAAGTATATCCACGTAAGCGCCGCCCCAAAGAAACTCAAATTTATTTATAAATATTTTCATTCAAATGTCACAAAAAAAAAAAAGAATTAAACTAGTAATTAAATATAAAGAAATATCGTATTATTATTAATATGTACATATAAATATTTTCGCTTAAAGTGCCGGAAAAATAAATATATAAACGAATATCGTAACACGTATAGGGACTCTGCTGAAACCAGATCAGCATAACTAGTAGTATCCTTGTTTTTTTTCTTTTTTTAAAGGAAGGGGGAGATCTCGTTTGATAAAAGACATGTTAAAATTACGAAGACATTTGGATATGAACCATGAAACGAGCAGTTAGTTATCCTGACAAATCACAGTGTAGGATATGTCATAAAAAGTACAGCATCATGCAACTGCGGAACACCAGCGCCACCTATATGCCCTGCAAAAACAACTTATCACACAATGAAGTAATCATGAGACAACTAAACTTAGAAAAAGTGTTGGCGAAGAGGTAAACAAGCAAAGACGCTGAAATAAAAGTGAGTTCTCTGAAAGGGTAGACAAACACATAGTTTAAGAGGACAATATTTGAGCAAATGGTAAGCTAAACTTACCGCCAAAACAAAATATTTCCAACATTAGCGAAAAAGGTCACGACGGCTCTATATCCTTCTAATATCCCGAGGATACAGTGCTTATTAATGGGTGCACAGAAAACATAATTTTTAATTTGAGAGCTAGTGAGACCAACATTTTTCACCCCACTGATTGCTCAAAAATAAGCAAATAAACATTCACAAACATCTGAGGTTGGGAGACGTTTTCTAAAGTTTTGGTACAAATTTGAGAGCATGTGACAGTTGATCAAAGAGGTAAAAATGGCATCGTACGATATTGGTATCTAAAAAAAAAAACAGGTATTATAAGACATCCCTATGAAAACAAAAATCACCGTACCCACCGCCTAGCATAAGAGCCGCACTTAGAATATTTTATACTTTTAAACTCGTATGTGCTGCGGTTCATACGCCCGAAAATACGGTATATATAGATATGAAAGGATAAAAGTAAATCTTTGTTACATTCAAAAATAAAAATCTAAAAGTTAAAATCCTCAAAACATTTTTTCTAACACACAAAAAAACAATACTTAAAATTAATTTACCAGTCATAAAGATCTTTAGCCATAAATTTTAATCAGCTCTCATCAACATGACAGTTATTATATGAATTAAAAATGTAATCAAAGTAGATACTTCCTATCAGAATTGCATCATAATATTTTGTAATATAAACAAACTGAGTTATTCTTGTGATGCATGATTATTTAGGAAACAAATTATAAACAATATATTATTATTGCATTTCAAAATTACATTTAGATCATAAAGTTTAATAAATTTTCCCCAAAATGACAGTTATTGCATTCAGAGCAAGAAATCTAAGTAAATAATTATGTTTAAAAGATAAATTCAAATTATTGTCAAAATAAGAAATTGGTGAGTATATTTTAGTTTGTTAATTCAAATTAACTTTTGTCTGTTTGACAGTTATTAATATGATTGGTTCATAAATAATCAGTAAAATTAAAATTAGAAATGTCTGTTGTTGATGCAATGGGCAAGACTTATTGCATCATAAGACCACATTAATTAGCCTTCTATCCAATTAAAAGTAAGTTCACGCCTATATTTGATTAGTTCGCCCTCTGCTGGAGAATATGAGAAATATTATATATGCCAAACAAAAACAGAGAGCAGGGATTTTTCAGAGCCTTTTTTTTTAGCCTTTTCTTCATCTACAAACTCCTACCAGAATTTAAGTCCGCTTGGCCGTCCTGAAAATATCTAAATTAACTGGCTAGGCTCAATGCCCTAAATCATGAACCTTTAACATCTATAGACTCTCAAACTCCTGGGTCTGACATGCAAAAGGAAATAAAGTCAGATTCCAGGAAAAAACTTTGTTGTTATAAGAAACGACTACACCAAGAGATAAAAAACCTGAAGGAGTCTGGCTTTAGAATATATTTCCTGAAAACAAAAAAATAGATGCCAGGGATGTTCATTACATATATATCTATCAACATTTGAACGGAGAGTGGTTTTGGGGTCTGGGGGTCATGATCGGTAAAAATATCAAAATTTTCAGAATTGCTTTCCTCTGAATGGCTGCAATAGGTAGCTTTTTACTTTCTGTAATGAAAGCTACCTAAAAGTAAAGAGAATATTTGAATTCTTCATATAAATTCTTTATGTTTTTGCCAATATACAAATGAGTACATAAAGAATACATGTAATTGTAATTAATCAAGCAGTAGATAAATAGAATTAATACTGTGTGTCGATTTGATAAATCTGCTCCAACTTTACTCCAGGTAACAGTTGGTTTTGGAATTCCACTGACTATGCATCTTAATTCTCCAGATGTTCCTTGCATGAGAGTTTGTCTTTCTGGTTCAACTCTTGCATTGGGTGGACTTCGACCTAGGTTGGTAATAAATATTGCTTAAGTAAATCCTTTTATACCATGCAAACATCAATTCATTTTCCAGATTACATTTCAAATTTTTATTTCACATGAAAACAAAGTAATTTTGAAGCACATGTACTTTTTGTTACTATTCATATTTTAAACTTATGTTTAAAAACATACAAAACATTTCCAAAAGTATCTCTTAGACTCTTACTTTTAGAACTATTGAACATAATAAAAAAAGACAAAAAAGAACTTTTACAGATTTTGAAATTCTTTAGACTGGAACAGTTTAATACTTTTTTAAGTATAATTTATAAAAAATAATTTTGTACATAAATATTAAAGAAAAAAAATCACAATAAAACTTTTTCTTATTAAAAAAAATACCGTAATTCTTCTAGTATATTACAATTCATAAAAAACATTTTTGTATGTAAATTCCACCCCCCCCCCCAAAAAAAAAAAAAAAAACTGACTGAAGAAAAAAAAGAAAAAATTCTGACTAATGGGGGAAAAAAACAGATCAAAAATGTAAATTAAGGAAAACAAAAACTTTTGAAATTCTTACGTGATGATATAAGTAAACGAGTTTGTGCTTGAGCCGTTCCATGAATATTGCTTGCTGTACATACATAAACACCTTGATGAGCTTCTGTGACACGTGGTAATGTTAGAACACCACCTACTTGGCTGCTATCTTCTGGAAGCACACCACCAGAGAAAGACCATGTAATTGTTGGAGTAGGTGTAGCAGTTACTCGGCACTCAAATTTAACCGTTTCTAATCTCTGTGCTTCATAACTAGAAGGAGATATGGTGAGCTGTGGCTCTTCTCCAACACTCTGGTCATCTGTAATTAAAAGAGAAAAAAAAAATTATATATTTTCTTAAGGATAATGTTCTTAATATCTTTGAATGAAAAGCTTTTGTAATTTGTATGAAAACAACACAAAATAAAAATTGCACTAATGCAAATATTTGTTTTTGGATTTTTTTTTTTTTTTAATTTTGTAATAACTGAACAAACAACTCTATACAGGAAGAAGTATATATTAATTTATAATAATGAGTATTCTTTTTCATAATAATTGAATATTCAGAAATTTTTTTTTCATAATATTCAAAATTTATGATAATTCCCATGTCATCATAAGAATATACAAACTTGCCAAGTCTCTGGTTTTTGGATACCAGTATTTTAGTACAGAAATTGTTGTTTTATTTAATTCTAGCATTCTGTGATTTGAAAAAACAACATTTTTCTCTACACAATTACTGGTGTGCAAAAAGCCGGAGACTTGGCAACTCTGGAACATATGTTTTTTGTTATGATATTTCACAATAAATTACTCATTAAAAAACTTTATTTTCAGAAAATTTAAAACTAATGTTGATAACTGAAATTAAATGCACTGACAACTAAAACTTAAGCAACTATATCTTTGTTTCTATATAAAACAGAAATAAAATTAAAATAGTTTTAGAAAAATAATAGATCAAATTTCATTAATTTGCTAGAATTGAAAAATGGATATTCAGACTGAAATATATATTTTGATTATTAAATACAATATTAAGACTCAAAAGCATTGTTTTGTAAAACTAGCAGTTAAAATGTGTTATCTATCTTTACCCAGGAAACAAATATTTGAAACTGATATTATTGGCAAATTTTGGTAGAATAATCCACTATAACAGTAACACTTATACTTCTTAAATTCTATTTGCAACCATTTAAAGGTTTACTTATGTATTAATATAACACTGATTCATCGGTACTTCTCTATTACCTCGTCGACCACTTTTCATAACAAAAAAACTATCGCCAAACTGTAACGCTAAATAAACGGGAGAACGTTGCCATTGGAATATCAAAATAAATAAATAAATAAAATGTAAGAATTTAAGGACACAATTGTTATTTTAATTAATGAAATAACTAATAAGTACGTAAAACATAATAAAAAATACATGCAAATGTTGAATTAAAAATCACTTCATGACATAACAAACACACATAATGCTTCTGATATCAAGGGACTGCATTTTTGGCGTTTAATCTAACAGTTTGGTGATAGTTTTTTGTTATGAAAAGTGATCGACGGGATAATAGAGAAGTACCAATTCATCTAGTTAGAATGACAACTTTGCTAACTAATTTTTAGCGTATACTTATAAGTTAAAAATTGTAGTTAATACGGTTTAAATTTATGATGTAAATAACAAAATATTAAAATAGATGATTTTTGTTTTTGTTGTATTTAAAGAGCAACTTCAAAGGCATCTAAAAATTTAATGTTAAATAGTATACTAAATGTTAATAAAACAATGACCATACCTCCTGTTACTAACAATATTGTTCTCCTAGATTCCGATCCAGCAGAATTCGTTGCAGAGCAGAAGTATTCAGACTCATCACTTTTCCTAGCAGCAGGTATACGGAAAAACCCGCCAATGAATGTAGCCTGAGGATTGAGTTGATTATTGCGACCTCCAGTCCATCTAAGAACAGGCTCGGGGAAACCTTCTGCAATGCATCTGAATTCGATGGGATCGCCAACTTTAACTTCTTGGTAATGAGGCTCAATTGTTACTCTAGGAGGAGTTGGCCGGCCTGTACCTACAGAAAAAGAATGCATTTAAATACTATTCCAGAAGTTTCATTATACACCATAGATGATCTCTGAGACCTCAAGACAGTGAGCATACACCTGAAATTAGACCTTTGGCAATTTTCAGATACACCCAAAAGGTTTTGGGGGGAGGTTACTAGTCTTCAAAACTCAAAATATGCAAAATTGGACTTTTGATTGCTTTGAGCCACCGAGTTTTCATAATATGAGCTACTGAGTTGTTAGACCAGCCACTCAAAATACAATGCATAATAATATCCTAAATGATTGCAATCCACCACTCATATTTGTTTGCAACTCATGCAGATTTAAGACATGGATTTTTGACATTGATAGTTTTTTACCTTGTGATTGAAAAAAAAAAAAAAAAAAAAAAAGCACTCTGCAACTGAAAAAAAGTACACAAAAACTTTTTGAAAACTGAACAATTAATTTCTTCAATGCAACTCAACATCTAGAAATTTTAAACAATATGTCAACTTTGGCAATTTTTGGACAACTTAAAGTAAATGAGATTCAAAAAACATGTTTACATGAATAAGACAGACTCTGAATACAAAATTTCTTTGGGATAATACATTGCTTTGACAAAGCAATTTTAATTTGTCATTAAAAAGAAAAAATAAATAAATAAAATGATTCAAAATAGAGATAAAATTTATAAAAAAAAAATATGTAAAAAAGAAACCAGTTTTGATGAGCAAAAATAAAGAGAACAGTTGATTCAATATGTTATTTTTTCTGCAATTACTGATCTTAATTGATTTGTTAAATTCCTTTGACATAAAACTAGTAAATCTACAGATCAGGAGCCTCAACGTCAGCTATATGAAAGTCAATGTTTTTTAATCTCATTTCTCATAATATTTAACATCTTATAATACGCAAATTAAATTTTTAAAATTATTACATGTATATTTATACGCATATAAAATAATTCGAAGGTTTCAGAAATTAGGAACATTAAATTAAACACGGTTTATGCAATAATATTCTGACATTCTTATGAACTTCTTATTTTATTTTTTAGGTAAAAAAATACATTTCTTCAGGGGGGCAGAGCCCCCCTGAACCCCCCGTAATCTTATTAAATTTATATTCGTGGTTTCCTATTGTTTGTGTGAATGATTCTAGTACATATTGGATTTCGTTCTACACATTGGTTTTATTATGAAAAGCAAAAATTTCGAAAATAATTTCATGTAATACCTAAATAGCAATATTTACTTACCTTCTAACCACGAAGCATTCGCATCTGATAGATAAGTTGAATAATATCTCGTGTACAAAATCAACTTATGGAAATGTAAACTGAATCTACTATATATTCACTTATCTATTTCAGAAATCTAGTATTATTACAATTTTTGTTTCGGAAAAACAGTTTTGATGGTCATTGTACAATATTTATTTGACCTTAGTACATCCTGATTTAATTCGATGGCAATAGCATACTAAAATCTCCCCAAAATAGGCTTATTTGGAAACTTTTAAACCTGAAAACTTTTATTGTGTAATCCTTCATAATCGTGCCCACTGCCAATTCACTAAATAGCAATCTTGATTTGGCGCTATAAAGTATTTTTTGTGATAACTTTTTATGATCTCAGTTACCAATAATTGTGCTATTTCAGGCTGTATGGATTCGTTTTACTACGCTAATTTCTTTAGATTAACTACCTCTTTGTATGAGATATTACATTATATTTTTAAAATAATACTAATTTTCAACCACGAAAAATCCGCATCTCTTCCAGAAAATTAATAATATCTCATATAAAAATGTTTCGGCTATCATTCTATAGTAGTTAAAAGGTAACTTGTACCAAAATAAATTCTCATCTATTTCAATAAAATATAAAATCACCCAATAATATTTTATTTTGCGAATAAAATATTGTAGCAAAATCGTCTGAGTTACTTGAATTTTATCATTTTGATATTCTTTAAACATGGTTGCTAGGTTACGGTTAAATTGAAAAGGAAAATAAAAATGAATGCATTTTAATATTTGCAAAAAATGATAAAATAAAAGTATTATATTATTAGAACAGATGTATAAAATTGCACCAAAAATTATACACCTAATTTAAAAAATCTGACGAATGTATAAACAAAATTTCAAATTAATTTGAATAATTTAACACCTGACTTGATAAATTTTAGCCTTCATAACTTACCGTTTAAATACATTAATTAAATGCGACATTTTATTTTCAACGACTGAAAAATTTCAAAATCGTCTGAAATCCCATAGGAAAGCATTAGGATCAAAAAAGAAATGTTCTATATTTTCTGAACGAATGAACCAAATGTAACTAAAAACTATACAGCTAATTCCGGGTATCTCACCAATATACCTACCAAAAATCAAACTAATCGGATCATTTTTACGGCAGTTATCGCGGAACAGACAGACAGACAGAAACCAAAAACTTTTCGGGTCTCCACAGTGAGCCTCAACTGACGTTTCGGCAATAAGCATATTTTTTTAAAAATTCATTGAATTTATTTAAAAGAAAAACAAATTATATTAAAATGGCAGTAAAACTGTTTAAAGAAAACTTTTCTTTTTAAAACTAGTTTTTTAAACTAGTAAAAAAGTAGTGAGCATGTTTTCAATTATTTCTGTAGCATTTTTTAAAGTGTATCAATTAAAGATAAATAATTATGAAAATAAATGTTGATAATATAATAGTAATTTAATTTCATGCTGTTATTTTATAAACAAAAAACTGCCTCCATAAGAGACAGATTTAAGTCACTTTTAATGAATTAAATTAATTTTTTTTTTTCATAATTTGAGAACTTAAACTTACTGTGAAAACATTATTATCATAAGCAAATGATTCTTATTATAACTGAATTTGATGCATTTTTAAAATTCTCTACTAAACAAGTTTTCTTTTAAAATGGAGGACATAGTAATAAATTAAAAATAAATAACAAGCTATATTTTAAACATACAAGTTAAATTTAAAAATTGAAATTAAACAAAACAATTGCATGTTAATTTGCCCTTTTTTAAATATCTGAATAAAATTCAGATACTATCCCATTCTTCTTTAATGATTTATTTATTAAATATTTACAAAATCCATTTTCCGATTTTACTAAAACTATGTAGATTTTTATGAATTTTTATTAAACTCAAGATAATTTTATGACATTTGTTGTTGAAAATTGTTTACTTTTATAAAGAAATTAGAATTAAAAATACACCATAATAAATAGAACAGCCAAAAGTTAAAATAAATGAAATTTCTTATAAAATACCTTCAACTAAAAGAGTTGCCCTGTCTTGTGCAACACTAGTAAGGTCAGAACCAGTGCAAATATAAGTTCCTGTATCTTCTGGTCTAACATTAGGTATTGCAAGCACTCCACTAGCTTCAGTAGCTTGAACAGGCATAGCAGCACCTTCTTTTGTCCATACCAATGTATATGTTACCTAAATACAGAATTTTAAAAAGTAATTCTTTCTCCCTATACTTTCCACAATTTTATAAAATTCTTGTCTTAATACAGAAGATTCAACTCATTAAATAAAATTCTAATTTTTACAAAGCATATCTAGATTTGAAATTAGAGAGGAAAGAGGAGGAGGAGGAGCTCTTAATATAGGGTCTGTTATTCAATTTTGGTTTTATGGCACATTCATTTCCCATTCTTATATTTTAGTTAATAAATATTTTTATTAGTTTTGGTAAACGATTTCTGATTTAAGTTAACATGTCTAATGTAAAATAAATATAAAAGTAAAAATAAATTTAAAAAAAAAGTTTTTTAAAAGGATTCAATGTTTATCTTAAAAATCATGCCTAATTTCATGACCACAATTCATTTTATTACAAAACAATTATGTTACAATATATTCATTTGGCATAGGCCCTGAATATGAAAAATTCACAGCTTTGAATAAGCTTGGTAGAAAGTGAGAATGTTATGCGTATGCATGCTGCAGTTTGTTTTTGTAAATGAACTTCGAATTTGTATACATTTTATATTTTAAAATGAAAATATTTTGGGTTGGGGGCCCAGTTACTTTCAGCAGCATAGAGTGGGCAGACTGAGGGAATGTCAAATTTCAACCTCTAAGGAGCCCTTATTATAGTAATTGCTGGTTTAATTTCTGATATTTAGATATATTATAATATATTGAATTCAGACCAATAGTTCCTGAAGAAACCTAAAATACCCCCCCCCCTTTTTTTAAAACATGAAATGATATCACACAGTGTTGAAAATGTAGGAGTTTACCTTGGACACACACAGAAATAAAAAACGATGGCTCTACCCATAAAATATCACATTTTTAACATGGTTCTTGATATAGGGTCTGTTAGTCAATTTGATATTATGGTACATACCTTTCTCATTCTTATACTTTAGTTAATAAATATTTTTATTAGTTTTTGTAAACAATTTCTGATTTAACTTTTAACATGTCTGATATAAAATAAATATAAAAGTAAAAAAAGATTTAAAATAAAAAGTCTTATATAAGCATTCAAAGTTTGTCTTAAAAATTATGCCTAATTTCATGACTACAATTCATTTTATTACAAAACAATTATGTTACAATACATTGATTTGTCATAGGCCCTGAATATGAAAAATACACAGCTTTGAATAAGCTTAGTAGAAAGTGAGAATGTTATGTGTATGCATGCTGCAGTTCGTTTTTGTAAATTAACTTCGAATTTGTATACATTTTATATTTTAAAATGAAAATATTTTGGATTAGGGGCCCAGTTACCTTCAACAACGTAGAGTGGGCAGGCTGAAGGCATGTCAACTTTCGGCCTCTAAGGAGCCCCTATTATAGTAATTTCCGATTTAATTTTACATTACTGTTAATTACCGTTACATTTAGATATATTATAATACATTGAATTCGGACCAGTAGTTCCTGAGGATACCTAAATATCCCCCCCCCCACCCCTTTTAAAACACGAAATTATATCTCCCAGTGTTGAAGATGTAGAGGAGGTTTCCTTGGACCATGCACAAAAATGAAAAACCCTGGCTCTACCCATAAAATATCACATTTTTAACATGGCGTAAAAAAAAAAGCATAATAAAATGAAGGCGAACACAAATCAACTTCCAAGAAATAGTAAATATTAATTTTTGAAACAGTAAATAGTAACGTTTTTTAAAACCAAAAGATGCCATTGTAAATGGAAAAAAAAATAATAATAAGTGTGTATTTTATATTTTTTTGTGTTTATCTGAGTAACCAGGATAACAGTTTTAAAATTTAGAATAAATGGAAAGCATGAAAACGAATTGGAAAACATAAAAACAAACAAAATCCCACTACAGATTTTTTTTTTTTTTTCAGTAGTAAATATTAATATTATACATATTTTTTATGGCAAAGTACCTAAATAAGTGGATATTTTTTTTTTTGTCCATCCAGAAAACAGATGTGGCAATTCCCAGCTAGAAAATGTTTGCACTTTTTTTGCAAAAAAGTTTCAATTGTGTACAATTTGTGCAAAAAAAGTGAATATTTTTGAATATTTCAAAAAGTGTACACTTTGTGTGCACATTATATGCATTTTTTATGCATACAAAAAAGTGCATATTTTTTGTTTTCAAAAACTGTGCAAATTTTTTGCATAAAATAACTGCCTGTTCCGTGTTCGCAAAAAGTGTGCATTTTTTATGCACAAAAGTCTTTACTTTTTATAGATGTAAAAATTTCTATATTCCAAGTTTTGATTATTTCTATGCATAATGGTGCCAATTCAAATCTGTAAATTTTTTCAAAAGTGCATGTATTTCCTATGAGAATACAATATTACCTAAAAAGAAACATTTCAACGTCACAGATGCGTGCCCCCCTTCCAGCAATATTTTCCTCCCTCACCCCCTCGAGGGATGTGAAGGTGGGGCTGGGGGGGGGGGATAAAACATATTTCACACTTTCTGTTCTTCTATGACCTGCAATTTGACTAATAATATAAGATTAAATTCTTTTTCAACATTTTTTAATAATAATTCAATGGGGGGGGGGGGGGGGGGTAACCCCCTCATTGAATTGGACGTATGTACATATTATAAAGAAAAATATAGCTTTAAAACACATATTTTACTGTACATTATTTTTTTTTTTAATAATTTTTTTTTCAAAAAAAAAAAAAAAAAAAAAAAAAAAACTTTTGTTAAAATTTTAAGTTTTTAAAAATTACAAACTTAAATGAGGAATATCTCAAAATTTTCTTCTCGGTAAATTTTCAAAAATTTTAATTTTTTTTAATTTAAATTTTTAAGATTTGAAATTTTATAATTTTACCCCTCTCAAATGCACAGTTGGGGTATTCTACATCTCCCAGAGACAGTGAAAATGATCTAAATTACATAAAGCATATATTCTAAAACTAATTAAATAAAATTCCAACTGCTAATTTTTTGAACAGTGTGACAGGCCGACAGGAGTCGAGGATATATTAGTTTCCATCTGCAGGTGCGCGGTGCCTTTCCTTCTGTTGTCGAGATACATGAGGCAAGCGTAAACAAGAATTGTATATACAAGATTCTAACCCAATTTTTCTCGCCTGATGTTGTCTATTTTACAGAAAAAAGGTAAATTATTCAATTTTATGTTGTAATGTTCTCTAAAAAACATTGTAAATGAACGTTTGTTTGGAATAAAACCACCCTAATCCTAGTTATAAATGTTAGGCTTAAATGCTACGGCTTTTGGGGAAAAAAAAAAATCTTTAGCTGCTTTTAGCGGTAGTGCTTTTATCAATTTTCACAGTAACTTGTGATTTTCAGTTTAACTATAGCAGCGTTCATACAGACGCCTTACACTACTTAGAAACTCCATAGAAATTAAAAAGTTTCCAAGGAGATACTTAAACTCCTTAAATAAACAAAACAAAATACTTCTTAAATTATCACAAAGTATAATTTAGTGTTCAACAATGATTAAAGAAAGTAAAATATGTCTTCCCATGTTTATAAAAATGAAGTTCAAGTAATTACTGTCCTTCTAAGAAAAAAAAAAAAAAATCAAATTGTGTTTTTGTTTTGTTTGTACATACCCGCAAGTTTTCCCTTCAAAATTTGGTTTTTAAAATCTATCTGCATGTAATGTATGATGAGTATTTGAGAATTGACTGTCCTCTGTATCTGTAATATATGACCAAAGCTAAGATACTTGTTTTTATTTTACTTTAAAGTTAATATGTTTAAAAGAAAGCTATGAACAATATTAATATGATTATTTATTGAACTTCAACATGGGGTACAGTGGACCACCCACTCCTGGGGCACAGTGGTCCACAATCCACTCTGCTCCTGTAATGCAGAATGTTCAAAATATTTAATAATTGCTTATTTTCTATAAAGAAAGATTGTTTTAAAGTAGATTTAACTGTAAAATAAAGTAAACAAATAAAAATAACAATTTATTTAACATAGTAAGAAATATTTTGTTTTGTATTTACTGCCTTTGATAAATATAACTGTAGTCTAATTGTTGATGATTTTATTCAAGTAAGATTTATGAGACGCAAATTGAATGGAAATCAGTTTATTTCTTCTGAAACTGTAGATGAATCTGTTGTTGATGTCAATGATTTCATAATGTTGCTCTCAGACCCAAAATTATTTCTTGAAAATTCCAGGCTCAATCTTACTCATAAGTACTTAAGAATTTAATTTGCAAATTTTAATGTGAGCTGATTTTTTTGTACTTAAGTAATAACTTCAACTAAATTGCAATTGTTCCTGTATTAATCAGTTATTATTTTCAAAATATAATTTTTTTTGTTTTTGCTTCAAAATTTATATTACTATGTTATTTTGTGGGTGAACGGGCAACAAAAAATAATTAGATTAATGAAAAATAGATTTATATTGTATTTTAGATAATACCTAATAGTGGTCCACTGTACCCCGGTGGGTGGACCACTGTACCCCGCTTCCGGGGTACACTGGTCCACTTCACAAGTGTATATAATTTTTTTTTTTTTTTTTGAAAAATGTATTGAAAACTATGTTGTGAGAAAATTATGATGGATGTAAGAAGGTTTAAGGAATATTCAAAAATATTTTCATACAGATCGGTCAGTCTGTTAAGGAGAAAAAAAAAATGTTAACTGAAAAAGTGGTCCACTGTGTACCGGTCTCCCCTACATAAAGTTTAGAACAGAAGCAGTATCTTATTAGTTATTCGAGCTTTTTATTAATCTTTCAATCAAGCGGTCTTGGAAACCAAAACCACTCACAGTATGTATGCAACAGTTTTTGTGACAGCAATTAAGGGTTAAACTGCATAAAGTAATAAAGGAACAGCTTTGTGATTAACCTGCTGTGTGCCATCTTGTTTTTTAAATCAAGACATATTTGTTTTGTTTCTCATTTCCTTTCCTCCATATTTACTTATTATAAACACATTATTTAATTTTATTAGCTAATTTATTTATATTTAATAATATAAGTTAAAATGTTTTGATTTAAAAAATGAGATGGCTGACCGCAGGCAATATATCAAAACGTTTGTTTTGTTTCTGACCAGTGATAGAAATTGGGTAATGAAAGGTAGGTGTGAAGTGATGCTTACTGTAACTATCTTAGGCGTCTAATAAAAATTTCTAGTTGCAATTTCTAAAATTCACATAACTGTATCGTTATATGCTATTTTACAGAAAATTGTGAATATTTTGTTTTTATTTAAATTATTGAAGTTCATAATCTACAATATTATAATTATTGAAGCAACTGTAAAACTGATAAAGCTTTTTTAGTTAATACTACATTTTCAAATTTAACCCCTTAACTGCCAACGAAATCTGACAAGACCCCCCAATACCTTATTTTATCAGAGATTTCTGCGAATAAATAAGCTGAAGATAACTTTTCTGGCATAGTGATAACAAAATACAGATGTTACCGTGAGCTAAATACGGAACTGGTAATGAAAAATGCCTTATTGGCACGCGGGTTTGCCAAACCTGTAAAAGAAGAATATGTTTTCTAAAGGCGTATACATACTCACGTGGCAGTTAAGGGGTTAATAGAAAAATGCACTTAACCATGTTAAACAAAATTTTATCTGTTGTTGATAATTACTTAAATTTAGCAAAAAAAAAAAAAAAAAAAAAAAAAAATTGTTAAAATGAAATCTAAAAGGACCACATTTGTGTGTGTGTTAACCATTAAAATAATAGTACCATCTTATCTGTTGGGACTGCATTATCAATTCATGTTAAGCAAAAATCCTCATTAACCCTTTTTATCCTGACTGTACTTATAAGTACCACTTTAACCCCTTCGCGACGAGAGTCTTTTACAAAATTTTTAATCTGTTACCACCAGTTTATCAAATGAGAAATTTTCACCTAATTGAATCTCAAAAATGCTATGATTAGATAAGAAAAACTTTACAAAAAAAAAAATAATAACTGGTGGAAATAATCGAGGATTCTGAGCATTTAAAAAGTAGCTGGAAAATTAATTCAGGATATAAAGAGTTAAGCAATTTAATGCTAACAATGCTTGACTGCATGTAGAGTGCACAGATGAAAGTCAAACAATACCCACTAATTTTAATAAAGTTGGATAATAAAATCAGGATTTCTTAACCGTCCTTCAGCTACATCATTTCACAGGGATTTATAGCTTTATCTGGACAAAAATCTGCTAAATTGGGTCCACACAGTTTTATCATTAATAAATCATTAACAATATCAGTGGATAAACGGTTATGTATATCATTTTTTATTAAATTAAACTGACTAAATCCCTTTTCACATTCAGCAGTGCTAAATGGCAGGTTCAATATAAAGTTTAGAAGTTTGCATAAATTAATGTATTCATTTGGATTTGCACACTCTGCTAAAAATCGCTCTCAAACTGTCTCGCATTAGAATTTATGTTTGGTGTCAGACCAAATTTTCAAAAGCGAGTGATTGGCTAAGTTAAACAAAAAATAAGTGTTAAAAAGGGTTAGGCATCAAATTTAACTCCTGGGAACAATTTTGTAGTCGTCAAATGCTATGTAGTTGCATTTGACGACTGACTGCTAATTTCGAACAATGATTCTGACATAACCCAGTTAAATCAAAACATTTGTTTTGTTTCTGACATAACCCAGTTATATCAAAACATTTGTTTTGTTTCTGACATAACTCCCAGTTAAATCAAAACATTTGTTTTGTTTCTAACATAACCAAGTTAAATCAAAACATTTTAACTTTTATTATTGAAAATTATTTTCGAATTAATTGAAAATAAACTAAAAAATTATTTAAAAAATATAAAAATATGCTTTGATTTTGTTTGTCAAAATTTGTTGGGGGTGGGGTGGGGGAGGGGGGGGGGAACTCTGCTGCAGGAACCCTCATTCAAGGCCAAAACTAGCTCTTTTTTTTGTTCATAGGAGGTAAACATATTTTTTGAAGCCCCCCCCCCCCCACACTTAATTTTATTGACTAATTCATTTATATTTAATAACGAAAGTTAAAATATTTTAATTTAAAAAATGAGATTTCTGACCTTGAGCGATAAATCAAAACATTTGTTTTTTTCTGACATAATCAATAGGGTGGGTCGAAATCATTTCTATTACCGCTGCAGAGGCAGTCAAAATTTTGAAAAAAACGGCAAAAATTTCAATTTTTAATTTTTTCTAGAGTTTTTAATTTCTTTATATGTCTAGAATTAAATAAATTTACATTATAGCTTGTAATAACTTATAAATGTGTAGTAATTTTGATCATGAGCATTGCGAACCAGGGGCGAGAGAGGCCCCCCCCCCCCTAAATTTGAGAGAAAGGGGTTTTTTCAAGTGATTTTCCGGAACTTTTTAGAGATTTTTTGTTGGGAGGGGGGAGAAAAAGTGAAAATTGAGGGAGAATTTATGTAAGATTTCCCCCCTATTAAAAAAATCCTTAAATTTACCATAAAATCGCAAAAATTTCTTCAAAAAGCCCTTTTTTCCAAAATTTAACAGGGGCCGGCCCCTCTCGCCCTTGGTTGGCAACCCCATCATCAAAATTACTAGACATTTATTAGTTATTACTAGATATAATGTAAATTTTTTTAATAGTAGACATATAATATGAATTTGAAAAAAAGTAAAAAACGGAAAATTGAAATTTTTGCCGTTTTTTTTTTTTTTTTTTCAAAATTTTGGCTGTCCCTGCGGTGGTAATAGAAATAATTTCACCATAATGACATTTTATTGGAACATTAATAACATCTTGATGTAGCTTTTGCATTCTATTAGAAATTGTATTGGTATGGTTGGATAATTTAATTTAAAAAAAAAAAAAAAAAAAAAAAGCGATTTTTTTTAAACTTTGCCCTCTTTGCAGCGGTAAAAGATATTTAAAAGATATTAACCATTTGGTGTAATATTTTGTGAATTTATTCCTTATTACCAATGGCAACTTTTCCGCACTATTACGTTTCGATTATATAAATTTCGGTTTTTTCGACCCACCCTAATAACCAAGTTAAATCAAAACATTTTAACTTCTATTATTAAATATAAATAAATGATTCAATAAAATTAAATAATGTGTTTATAATAAGTAAATGTGGATGAATATTATTTCGGAATTATTAATTGAAAGTAAACTAAAAAATTATTTAAAATATATAAAATATGCTTTGATTTTGTTTGTCAAAATTTGTTGGGGGGGGGGGGGGGGACTCTACTGCAGGAACCCTCATTCAAGGCCAAAACTAGCTCTTTTTTTTTTTTTTTTTGTTCACAGGAGGTAAACATACTTTTTGAAGCCCCCCCCCCCCCCTTAATTTTATTGACTAATTTATTTATATTTAATAATGAAAGTAAAAATATTTTGATTTAAAAAATGAGATTTCTGACCTTGAGTGATAAATCAAAACATTTGTTTAGTTTCTGACATAATCAATCGGGTCGAAATCATTTCTATTACCGCTGCAGAGGCAGTCAAAATTTTGAAAAAAAAACGACAAAAATTTCAATTTTTCGTTTTTAAAGTTTTTAATTTTTATTATATGTCTAGAATTAAATAAATTTACATTATAGCTTGTAATAACTTATAAATGTGTAGTAATTTTGATCATGAGCATTGCCAACCAGGGGCGAGAGAGGCCCCCCCCCCCACCCCCCCTCCCCTAAATTTGAGAGAAAGGGGTTTTTTGAAGTGATTTTGGGGATTTTCCGGAACTTTTTAGAGATTTTTTGTTGGGAGGGGGGAGAAAAGGTGAAAATTGAGGGGGAATTTATGTAAGATTTCCCCCCTATTAAAAAAATCCTTAAATTTACCATAAAATCGCAAAAATTTCTTCAAAAAGCCCTTTTTTCCAAAATTTAACAGGGGCAGGCCCCTCTCGCCCTTGGTTGGCAACCCCATCATCAAAATTACTAGACATTTATTAGTTATTACTAGATATAATGTAAATTTTTTTAATAGTAGACATATAATATGAATTTGAAAAAAAGTAAAAAACGGAAAATTGAAATTTTTGCCGTTTTTTTCAAAATTTTGGCTGCCCCTGCGGCGGTAATAGAAATAATTTCACCATAATGACATTTTATTGGAACATTACTAACATCTTGATGTAGCTTTTGCATTCTATTAGAAATTGTATTGGTATAGTTGGATAATTTAATTTAAAAAAAAAAAAAAAATGTGTTTTTTTTAAACTTTGCCCTCTTTGCGGCGGTAAAAGATATTTAAAAGATATTAACCATTTGGTGTAATATTTTGTGAATTTATTCCTTATTACCAATGGCAAATTTTCCGCACTATTACGTTTCGATTATATAAATTTCGGTTTTTTCGACCCGCCCTAATAACCAAGTTAAATCAAAACATTTTAACTTCTATTATTAAATATAAATAAATTATTCAGTAAAATTAAATAATGTGTTTATAATAAGTAATTGTGGATGAATATTATTTTGGAGTTATTAATTGAAAGTAAACTAAAAAATTATTTAAAATATATAAAAATATGCTTTGATTTTGTTTGTCAAAATTTGTTGGGGGGGGGGGGGGGGAACTCCACTGCAGGAACCCTCATTCAAGGCCAAAATGCTGCTTTTGTTCACAGGAGGTAAACATACTTTTTGATCCCCTTCCCCTCTTCCTCCTCCACAAAGTAAATAATAGCCAACTTATTTTAATCATAAAGTACATAATATTTAACTATGTAATCAACTTTGTCAAGTATTTATTTGATAAAACCTCTGAAACCGGAATCTAAAGGAATATTAAAAAATATCGCAGTATATGGATTTCCTTCCTGGGATGTATAATTGTTGATACATATGTTTTAGCATATTAGTTAGTAATCTAACTTTTAAAATGTAATTACGAAAATTTTAAAAGCTTATAAAGTAAATTTAAATTACTATAAACTAAGGATGCACTGAATAGCGATTTTGGCCGAATACTGAATATTCAGCCCACAAGTATACCGAATATTCGGCTGGCCTAATATTTTCATATTTCAGACTAAAGTATTAAAAGTTAAATTATAAAACAATTTTACATAATATTTAACACAGATACTGCCATTTTATGAACCAGACCTTTTTACAAGAAGCCTTTACAGAAAAAAACAAACTGTGCTTTAGCTTTGAGTTATAACTTAAAAAGAGTATAGTCTTAAAACTTTTTTAATTAGTTTAGTTAAACTTTGATTAATTAAACTTTGTAGCTTCTTCTGTGAATTAAAATAAATTTATAAAATGTTCTTATATTCAGTTATAAGCCATTTTGTATTGGGTTGTTATTGATTTTCTTCTCTTCCAGAGTGGAAGCTTAGCTGCTAGTAAAATGTGGTTGAACAGAGACTTGTTGATACATCTCATGTAAGTATTATTTTATAATTTAATAAATCTTATTACATTATATTTTATTACAGTGTCCAGTTTAATTACGCTGTTTAGGAATTTTGTTATCTTCTTGTTATCTTGCGGCCCTCACAATTACGATTATGCCAAGGTTGCAGCTATGTAGATATGCCATTAATGGACACCTCCTTCCCAATGTTTTTGGTTTAAAAAAATAACCAATTAATATTTTGCTTTTTTTTTTTTTCATCTCATAACTCCCCATTGCATGTTTTACAATCTGGAGTATTGTTGACACTCTAAAAAATCCTGAATTTCGTCGATCGACCGCGTAAAAATCCTGAATTTCGTCGATCGACCGCGTAAAAATCCTGAATTTCGTAGATCGAACGCGTAAAAATCCTTAATTTTGTAGATTGAACTTGTAAAAATCATGAATTTCATTGATCGAACGCGTAAAAATAATGAAATTTGTTGACCGGGCATGTAAAAATAATTAATTTTATTAACCGAGCATGTAAAAATCATGTATTTTTTCGACCGAACGAGTAAAAATAATGAAATTCGTTGACCGGGCGTGTAAAAATAATTAATTTTATCGACTGAGCGTGAAAAAAATCATGAATTTTATCGACCGAGTGTGAAAAATCATGAATTTTATCGACCAAGCGTGTAAAAATCATGAATTTTATCGACCGAGCGTGTAAAAATTATGAATTTTATCGACCGAGCATGTAAAAATCAGGAATTTTTATTGACCGAGCATGTAAAAATAATGAAATTCGTTGACCAGGCATGTAAAAATAATTAATTTTATCGACCGAGTGTGAAAAAATCATGAATTTTATCGACTGAGCGTGAAAAAAATCATGAATTTTATCGACTGAGCGTGAAAAAAATCATGAATTTTATCGACCGAGTGTGAAAAAAATTCATGAATTTTATCGACCGAGCGTGTAAAAATTATGAATTTTATCGACTGAGCATGTAAAAATCAGGAATTTTTATTGACCAAGCATGTAAAAATAATGAAATTCATTGACCGGGCGTGTAAAAATAATTAATTTTATCAACCGAGCGTGTAAAAATCATGTATTTTATCGACCGAACGCATAAAAATAATGAAATTTGTTGACCGGGCGTGTAAAAAAAATTAATTTTATCAACTGAGCATGTAAAAATCATGTATTTTATCGATCAAACGTCTAAAAATCATGAATTTCATAGATCGAATGCGTAAAAATCATGAAATTTATCGATTGCTGTGTAAAAAATCATGAATTTTGTTGATTATGCACAGAAAATCGTAAATTTCTTGGAACGGGCACATAAAAGCCATGAATTTCTTCAAACGGGTACATAAAAATTACGAATTTCGTCGAATGGATGCTGAAAAATCGCAAAATTTAGGGAAAAAGGGCAATCAGGAAATCCTGCATTTGGCCAGTTTTTAAAGTTTAATCGATGAATGGCGACTGGCGAGTGCTTATTTTCACCTTTACCCTGAAAGCTGCACATTATCTTCCATTATGTTTGTTTAGAAACACTCAGTTTTGAAAAAGAAAACAATGTTCACGATCTTACATTTATGCATTATTAGTTCTTATGAATGTCATCATTAACAGTTAATTTTCTTAGTTGTTACTTTTCAAACAGGAAATACATAAATGTACAAGTAATCTCTCTTATTTGAATATAATTCTACTTCTTAATTTTCCGGGATATCTTTATTTATTAACAGTTAAAAATAAAATTTAACAATTTTTTGAAAATATTTTTAAAAGCCTGTTTGGTTGGGCCATATATAAAGATATTCAGCAAAACTGAATAGTTTGATATTTGGTTAGGCTGAGTGCGACCTATTTTCAGCCTAATTAAATATTTGTAGTATGGCCGAATACATACCAAATATTCTGTGCATCACTAGTTGTAATTTTCCAACTGGACAAAAAATGTCCGGGCCAAGAATTTGAATAATTGTGTTAAAATTAATCTAGAGTAAATTTCTAGTTTGAGATTTGGAAAATGTTGTTCAAAATGTTCAAATTTCTCGTTCACATTCACACACAAACATTTAAAAAAAAAAAAATACTATTCAAGCTTCCTAAATTTTATATATTTCTTCTGACAACTATTTCTTCCCTTCCCCCCTTTCCTCTAGCAACTCTGAATATAAATTGGCTGAGCAAAAATCACAAAACATAAACAAAATTCACATAACAAAAAAAAATCTAATTAAAATTTTGGATTTTTTTTTTTTTTTATGGTCCTTCCTATTATGCAACTTTATTAATAATTTCTCAGCTCTGCACCCAACAGTCTGAGCCTTTGAGGTTAATATAGATACATAGTTACACACATGCATTTTTAATAGTATATAGATAGTAAATTTCAAGTTTGAGATTTGAGAAATTGTTTATATGAACAACATTTTCCAGTTTGTCCATATATTACACATGAAAATAAGTGAATTTTAACTATAATTTTTCCTGTAGAAAAACAAACTACTTAATAAAATCTAATATTGAATTCTTATATTTATGTAATGTCTGTAAAGTAGTTCAGTTTGCATATTTTTGCATGATTTATTTATTTATTTTTTATTTTTTATTTTTTACACAGGAAACAAACAGGATACAGCTTGAAATTGATGTGATAAAAGTAAATCATCCAAAGATACACCTCCACAATGTGACTGTCAGACTGTCAGAATTTATTTTGTTTAAATCTAAAAGCAAGAAAATTTAAGTCCGGAACATTTACTGTATACATTACATTACCAGAACAGAGTACCATTAGTTTATTATTTATGTTGTGATTTCAAATAAATGCAGCAGCTGTACTGCAATGGTCATTTTTTTTGTGTGTGCTGTGGTTTCTTTCACATTTTCCCAACAGCAGCTAGATTTTAGCAGTCGTCTATCAAAGCTCTTTGCAATCAGAAAAATGATTGCATCCAGTTGCAACAATCAAAATTTTCAATGACTGGATTGGAAGTGAAATGATGAGAAAAAGCTGATCGCACTTGTGTAAATAAACAAAAATAAGTAAAGTTGATTTTTTTTTTTTTAATGCCTTTTTCTAAGTTCAAATACATTAGTTAAAACATTTTCAACTAATAACTGGAATTTAGTGCAGCTCTTTTCAAGTAAGTGTAATAATTTTCTCTTATTGGGTTTTAACAATATTGGACATGTTTTTTACTGTATGCAGTGTTATATTTAATTATAAAATTTACATATTTAAATTTAAGCTTATTATCTTTTTCCGCATGTTGGTGAACTTGTACCATGTCTGATAAAATTATTGTTCATAATTCTATGTATAATTATGCATCTTTCCAAAAGTGGGTTTATTATACATTGATAGCTGTAAATTTCATAGTAAGCTGAATCTTGATTTAAATATATGCTTAAAATGTTCGGTATGCAAAAAATCTACTTGAAGAAATGCACAAAGTCTGAGGTGCCATATACGCTCAGATTTTGTGCACTTTATATTTTACACATTTTTTGCATGCCAAAAATATCCTAAATTGTGCATTTTTTATGTATAATCAGAGACTCTGATTATGCATAAAAAATGCACAATTTAGGAATTATTTGGTATGCAAAAAATGTGTAAAATAAAAAGTGCACAAAATCTGAGCGTATTTGGCACCTCTGATTGTGCATAAAAACTGCAAAATTCAGGGATTATTTCGTATGCAGAAAAAGTGCACAAAATCTGAGCGTATTTGGCACCTCTGATTGTGCATAAAAACTGCAAAATTTAGGGATTGTTTCGTATGCAGAAAAAGTGCACAAAATCTGAGCGTATTTGGCACCTCTGATTATGCACTTTTTGTGCACAATTCAGTTTGCACTTTTTTTGCACAATTCAGTTTGCACTTTTTATACACAAGTAGAGGTGCCAAATACGCTCGGATTTTGTGCACTTTTTTTTTTGCACTTTTTTTGCAAACTTTTTCTAGCTGGGTTAACTGCAGAAAAAACAGAAAACTTGAAAACTGATGCTTAATAGAGCTCCAAAAAATGCTTTTTTAAATAGTAAACATTTTTTTAAATCAAAAAATACTGTTAGAACCAGAAAGATAGCTTGAATAAGTAAGTACATGGGGGGGGGGGGGGGAGACCTAGCAATTGAAATTTCAAAAAGCAGAAAAAAAATTAATGCTTTCTGTTCATCTGCTCGAAAAAAAATGAAAGACATGACAGGCGTAACACAAATCGGCAAAATTGCTATTTTGTGATTTTAATTAGTTTTTAATTAATATCTCTGTTAATTAAAGTCGGATTCCTTAGTCAGTGAATAGAAAGAATGACTTTCCAATATTTCTCGGCGTCAAATGGTGCCGGTCTGGACCTTGCGGTCCCTTAGAAGTTCTACATACAGACGTTTAGAGATTTTAATAGAAAAGCAAATTGTAATTAATATACCGATCTCTTAAGATTATAAAGTTTTAAATTAAACAGTTAAGTTCAATAAAAATAAAAAATAATTAGAAATTATATGCTTTATAAAATCCTTTAATTATTAAAAAAAACTGAAAATAAAACCTATGCTTACATCACTAACTTGACTCACACCAGTACATCTAAAGGTTACAGTTGCACCAACAGGTACGCGCTGTGTTCTCGGTTCTTCTACTCTTACACGTATTGTTGGGCTAACACCTTCATAAAAAAATTTTATTTTAATAATAACATTCATACTACACATAAAATCAATTTAAAAACTTAAACAAAATCATTAACTTTGGCACAAAGAAAGAGAAAAACACAAATAACTATTGAGAGTAAGTTAGTAACATAAGATCAGAAAGTTGAAAAAGAAATGCAAATATTAGAAATCAAGACAGGCATGACAAAGTAAAAGTACTAGAACAAGAGCATAGTCTCAGTGTATCGCATCTTGTTACAAATATTTTAAAAAAGTAGTATATTAATATAAAAATGAACTCCTTTTTTTTGTAATTATATATTAAATATTTTTTCTGTTCTTTAAGACCCAAAACAAATATTATATGACTAAGTATACATATATACTATAATTGCAACTTCTATTAAGCAAAGTAGTTTTCCGTAACCAAGAAAAACTAGTATTTTTAAATTATTATTTTACAATAAATTTCTAGAATTTCAAATATATAAAAGAATTGCTAGGGAGTAAAGTCATTATTAAAAGTCATAAAAAGAGCTCATTTTCAGAAATTTAAAAAATAAGAATTAAATTAGCTTTTTTCTTTAAAATTTTTTAATGAATTATTTCATTGTGAATCTAAAAACTATGCATACCAAATGAATAAAGTATTAATGATCAGTATTGCATGTAACTGTTATAACTGAAGAAACACGTAATTTGGATTTTGAACTAATTTAATAAAATGACAGACTTATTTGGCATATACTAACATGCAATGTTATTTAGCAGGTTATGAGCTGGCAGCTCTTGTGCAAACTTACTTAAGTTTAAAGTTTTAAAATTCATATGTAAAAAAGCTATTAATACTGATTTGGGAGCAAGGGGAAATCCTAATATTAGTTTGATTCATACAAACTAAATCTTGCTTTTTAAAAGTAATTTAAACAGCATTTTGACATAAATAATTTTATTTAGAAATACATATAGAAACAATGAAAAATTCTGAATGAATAATATTTCAACATTGTAGTGAGTATTTATAAATTCAAAAAATTAAGATGAGTTAACAGATTGTTCTGTGAATATCCAGACAAAAAAATTCAAGTCTAAATGTCTGAAGTACTAATTTTGGATTATTGATGAGGAAAGACCTGAAGCTTAGAGAAATTCCTTTATTTTATGTTGAATTGAGATTAAAATAAATAATGGCAGAAGTAGATTTAAAGGACATACAACAGAAGAAAGAGAAAGAAATATCCATAGCGGTCATGGACTGAAGTATCAACATACAACACAAATACCAAGACATGATAAAAAGGTAACTGAAAAAACTTGCAGATTCTATAGATAACTACTTAGCTACATTCTATTTTAATAATGAAGTATCACAACAGTAAAACATATAAGGGCACCGCTAAGTTAATTAATATGACCATCTTTAAATACTTTAATTAAATTCAACAAATAAATCAGAATTAATTTTAATCTCCCCTTACTCAGGCTACATGCTACACTATATGGCCAATGATGACCAAGTCACTTGCGATTTTTGATGTTTTGTTCTATATCTAAGAAAATACATAAGGAATTATCCTGAAACTTCAGCCGTGTAAACAGCATAGTCAACGTCATATTTCGGCGAAGATTTTTCCCCGAAACTCCATAGGGGGCCGTCAATAAATTGAAGAAAAATGAATAACTTTCGTATAACCCCGTAAAAACTAATATTGCAAAAGCATTGAAATAGTAGCACATGCTTAGGAAGCTTCTTTTAATAAACTATGTTCATTTTTATGAGGATAGAACATATATTCTTGGAGAAATTAAGGTTTTTATAAAAACAATCGCAAATTTCACTAAGTGTTTTGCTTATAATTTTCAGAGTTCTTAATATAAAAGAATGTTCGTTTCAGGCAAGATGACAAACAACATTATATACAATAACCTGCAATCAGAATTAAAAAATAATAAATATTGGATGAAAAATGAGCAGGTTCACTAAATATTATTTCACTGCGCATGCGCGAATGCAATCAAATTATACTGTGCATAATATATTAGCTAAATGTATAGAGCAACTCTTGTGAAAGTTTCAAAAACATAGCTTGAAAATTCTGATAGTGATAGAATATAAGCTTGAAATTTGCTATTCCCAAAAGGAAGCAAAAAGATGAGGAGCGGTCTAAATATACAATGAGAGACATTTCATTCTTATTGTGTCAACTCTCATAAGCTAGTATATTTGGATACAACCCCTTATCTTTTTGCTTCCTTTTGGGAACAGCGAATTCAAGCTTATTCTATCGACGATTACTATCAGAATTTTCAAGCTATGTTTTTGAGACTTTCACAAAAGTTGGTCTATACATTTAGCTAATATATTATGCACAGTATATTTTGATTGAACTCGCGCATGCACAGTGAAACAATGTTTAGTGAACCTGCTCATTTTTCATCCAATATTTATTATTTTTTAATTCTGATTGCAGGGTATCGTAATAATGTTTGCATCTTTCCTGAAAAGAACATTCTTTTATATTAAGAACTCTGAAAATTATAAGCAAAACACTTAGTGAAATTTGGGATTGTTTTTATAAAACCTTAATTTCTCCACGAGTATACATGCTATCCTAATAAAAATGAACATATTTTATTAAAAGAAGCCTTTTAAGCACGTGCTAACGTTTCAACGCTTTTGCGATATTAGTTTTTACAGGGTTATCAAAAAGATATTCGTTTTTCTTCAATTTGTTAACGGCCCCTTATGAGGTTTCGTGAAAAAAATCTTCGCAGAAATATATGACGTCAATCATGCTGTTTACACTTCTGAAATTTCAGGATAATTCCTCATGTATCTTTTCAGATATTTAACAAAACGTCTAAAATTGCAAGTGACCGGTCATCATTGGTCATATAGTGTATTAGGCACATCATATAGATTCTCAAAACACAAATCCAATCAAAATTTAAAAAGGGCAGCTCTTAGGTTAATTTTACACATCTTGTTTAGTTTAATATTTTTTTTAAGATACATTTCAAGTGAACTTTTTAGGCTTGAGTACGGTGTTATACATTGAAATAACCTTTTTTTATGAAGATACAATTGGCAGCGAATAGTTTGCTTCATATTTTAGATGAAAGGATAAAATCCATATATTTAAAGCTGTTTGCTAAAAATGTCAAATAATTCCATCGAATTTCGACCGTATACGCATGCGTCAAAAAAGGACCGGCCAATGAGGCCGAGGGTCTATTCCTGTCTCCAAACGTATTTGGGATCAAGTTCAAGATCAACTCCTGTTGTTTTGATGACTTTTTCCGCGTTGCGTTAAACCTAGGAAGATATTTATATAAAAAACTGTGGAGTGTTTAGAAGGTATTTATTTTATTTATTGTTGTATTTATTGTAATTTGAATGAATACTTAGGTATCCATTTCGGATTTACTGTGTAACATGAATTTAGGTTCATTTAACGTTCGCGAAATCAAATCATTTTGTTTATATAGTACAGAAAATAATTCTTCAATCGTAAATAAAAATATAGTAGAACATGTAATACAAAATTGGACCACTTATATTCCGTTTATGATCGGATATGAATCTTATGGTGTTCCGATTGCTAATGAAAACGATTATGTAAATATAATGTCAAAAGACAGTACGCACGGCAGTAATATTTTTATTATTATTTGTTCGAAAAAAGCGAATCTGAGCGTCTGAATATAAATTATAAAATATTATTTCTGTATTTAGCAACTAAATATTTAATAAATATGCAGGAATGTGACTAGCTTTATGTGAATGTATAATATATTATAAGTCTGAACTTTAGCATTATTTTTTAACAGAAATATACTATCTCTATTCGATTTAAAAGTTTTGTCATTATATAAGTGTGCTATTTTATTTGTAAAGAGTATGTATGCATTATATTGTTTGTATGTATACAAATCTTTATAATGTTTTGATTTGCAAACTCTTAATATTTGAATAATGTTTACATTATATTTGTTTGTATGTATACAAACAATATATGTATACAAAGAAGTATGTATACAAACAATGTATCATGTAACAATATTAATATTTACATTGTATTGTTTGTATGTATACAAATCTTGAATGTTTTAATTTATTACATTCATTTTTTACCAGTTTGCATGTCCGTTCATGGGTAGGCGATTCATATGAAACTCATAATTTGTCACAAATTGGTGATTTTATTGATTTAGTGCTTTGCCCAAGAATGTGGAAAAAAAAACTTTTTGACATCGGGTGAAATGAATGAGGTTATTTCGGTTTTTCTTTTGTATATAAAAAATGTTATATGTAAAAAAATCGGGCTATTAATCACATTGTTTTTTGTATATTTAAAGACGATTACTTATTCTTTGTAATTATTTTTTTGTTGGGGGTTTTTGAGCAAAATAATATTAGTTCATAGCTAGAACCAGTTCCGCTAATCATTAATATTTACTTATTTACTTAATCCTTTGACCGCTGAACAAATGGGCAAATTTGTAATGTTTTTTCTGTTATTTTTTTTAAATGTCAAAAAAAGATAAATTTTCAAACTTGGTATAAAAAACTTAGGTACTTCTCTATTATCCCATCGTCCACTTTTCATAACAAAATACTATCGCCAAACTGTATGATTAAATGCCAAAAATGCAGTCCCATTTACTTGATGTCGGAAGCATTATACGTGTTTGTTATGTCATCAAGTGGTTTTTAATTCAACATTTGCGTGTATTAATGACAACGTTCTCCCGTTTATTTGGCGTTACAGTTTAGCGATAGTTTTTTGTGATGAAAAGTGGTCGATGAGATGATAGAGAAGTACCAAAACTTAATTACGTATATGAGTAGATTCCTTGACAGTATTAATCATTACTCAATATTTTAAAACTGCATCATATTTGTAGAATTATATTAATTTAAACAATGCTTCTATTGAAGTGTGAAGAAACACATACTTCTATGAAGAACCATATATTTACATAATTGTTTTCATTAGCAATCGGAACACCATAAGATTCATCCCCGATAAAAAACGGACTATAAGTGGTCAAATTTTGTATTACGTGTTCTACGATATTTTTACGTACATTTGAATAATTATTTTCTGTACTATATAAACAAAATGATAGAGATCTAAAACCACAATTTCCATCGGGATTGATTTCGCGAATGTTAAATGAGCCTAAATTCATTTTTAAACAGTAAATCCGAAATGGACACCTAAGTATTCATACAAATTATAATAAATAAAATAAATACCTTCTGAACACTCCACAGTGAGTTCTATATAAATATCTTCCTAGGTTTAATGCAACGTGCAAGAAAAAAAAAACAGGAGATGATCCCAAACACGTTTCTAGAGACAGTAATAGACCCTCATTTTAATGGCCGGTGTTTTTTTTTTTACGCATGCGTATTGGGTCGAATATTGTTGAAAAATGATTTTGAAGAAAAAATCGGTAAATTCACAAAATGGTTTCGGGAAAAACTTCACCAAATGGTTTCAAAATTCTTTGAGTGACAGCGGGAAAAAAAATTTCATTTTACATTCAATCATCGCAGTTGGCGAGTGTGACTATTAAGTTTAGCCAGTACTGGATAGTACTACACTGTAAAAAAAATCAGAAGCGTTTCGGCACAAGGCGGAAAGGTTTCCGGAAATTTATAGAAAACTTTGTGTTCTCCTCAATAACTTGTTATTTCGGAATCGTTACACGTATTTGCGGAAAAATATTCAAAGCTTCGGAAGACTTGCGGAATTCAGAAATGTTACATTCCATAACGGAAAGGTTTCCGACAATGTATGTGTAAATTGTTGGTTTACGCGTGAACATCGATATCTCCGTCCGATTAATACCGTCTAATTTAATTTAATTACGTATTTATATTAAAGTTGCTGTTTATCTCATGTTTAATGTATACTAAGTTAGATGATGCGTTCAAAATATAATTTTTTTTCACAATGTTGTTTCATGATAAATAGTTGGACCTGAATCCTAAATTTGAATATCGTCAGTGTTACCTTCAGCAAGCTTACTTCTCCACCCCACGCCCATGGGTAAATTTAGAACAACATTTTAATTGGAATTGCACTCCAATGGCGCTGGCCAGAGATGGGGAGGGGGGGGGGCAAGAGCAGAGCCCGATTAAGCTCATCTGAGGCCCAAGGCCCAGCAACATTTTAGGGCCCCCTCAAATTAAAATAGTACCTAAACATTTTTTCGAGAATTATAATTAGATATTATGATAAAGTTGCCAAGTTAAGCAAAATATTTTTGTTTTGTTTTTGTGAAATAATTGCAGAAAACTTCATTTTTAAGAAACTTTTTCTAATCATTTTAACCATTTTGGGGGCCCATCAGCCATGGGCCCAAGGCCACAGCCTAGTTGGCCTGTGCGTTAATCAGGCGCTGGGTAAGAGTCCCTCTCTGGATTTATTAATTTAAATAGCTATTTTTTTTTTTCTCTGAAGGATTTAGAAAAAAAAAGAAAGTAAAATTTATTTTTCTCAATTGACTTGAAATAACTAAATAACTACTAAGAGAAAAAAAAAGAAACTAAAGTACAGTGGAACCACGATAATCCGAAATTCCGGTTAATCCGAACCGATTTTATTTTCGAAAATTACACTTGAACAGATTAACTGAAAAGATTAACTTACGAAATTTTTCGGATTACAGGATGAATGTCTTTAAATAGCTTGAATAGAATAAAAAAAAATACTCAATAATATAAAAGTACAACATATGTACACGAATATAAAATGAAAACGTGCACTGTAGGCCAACTCGTAGAAGCCATCTTTAAAAAATATGGAATATCAGTTTGTTTGCCAGTCAGTATAAAATTTTTTTCTAAAAGTATTTAATTCAGATGATACAAATTTATTTTTGCTTTCAATAGTTTCATTTCGCAAATTATCTACAGAAATGTCTCCCCCCTCCCCTCCCCCCGCCCAACGTCGACCTGGTTACTGAGCTGGACTATTTATAGATTCTCGATTTTGAACCATTTGTAATGGGTTGTTACGTAATTCCTCATTCTTAAGTTCCATTGGTATTATAAAGATCTTTAGGAGTGATTAAACAAGGAATACGATTTTTTCCCGAAAGTCGTGCCGGATTATCCAGCATGCTGAAGCTTAGGATGCCGGATTAGAGGCAGTTTACTATACTACCGATTACTTATAACTTACATTTCTTTAGCACGCATCTTCCCCTTTTCTATTTTTATCGGTATTTCGGGTAATCCTAATTTTTTGTAATCCGAACAGACACCGGTCCCAATTAGTTCGGATTAGCGGGGTTCTACTGTACTTTCTCTTAATGCGTTCGAATTAAAACATATTCTACAAAGAATTAAAACGTATTCTATACAAAAATGTTATTTGGCGCTCCGCAACTGGATCTATATGCCGATTTCGATATTCCCGTATTTTTCAGAAGCTTTTTTTTTACGGATTGGGTACAGGTCGGGTCTCCTTTCATACTATTCAATTCCATGCTCAGTTTGGTTTCTTGCGAATCGAGTTTCGGATATACCTTTTTTTTTTTTTTTTTTTTTTTTAAACCCATTCGCTTCCAACCACGAGTATACACGTGGCTTTAATTTATTAATTACTTTGTCAGCACTATTTTAGAATTAAAAAAAAAAAAATGCCTCATTTATATATTGGCAGAAATTTCGCTGTATTAGTAAAGCGAAATTTACCTTTCTGAATTTGTGGTGGCAAACGACTTTCAACCAGAAATTTGAAAATTCTTACTTTATACTTTTGGCAGCGAATGGGTTAAACAGAACTCACGAATACCTGAATTGAATTTGTGTTCTTGCGTGCTGGGTTTGGGGTGTACATTTTTAGGTAGATTTCGTAAGAAATACTACCTATTACATTCTCCCCTATGTTGGTATTTTTGAAAAATTTTTGCAGATCTACGCCGATCATGCCTCCCACAACCCAAAACCACCCCAGTGCAAAACTTTATGTATCTATCTATCTATCTATGTCACTTTTTTATGGACACGATAACTCGAATAATTCTTCACAAATCTCTTCCAAACACATACATAAAATCAAGGGGCATAAAATCTCGGTCAAGTTCGTGAATGGGCAAAATCGAACCAGGGGGGGGGGGGGCTTTTTGTGAAAACAGAAAAAAACCCATTACGTCTTAATTATAATACTTATCGAATCCGTTTAAAGTTATTATTACTTCTAGGAAAAGAGCCGAAAATGTATGTATAACAAATTTTTGATATCGTTAAAAATGGCCCCAAGGGGGGAAAAAGGGGGAGGGGGGGGTTAGAAGAAAAAAATTCATAACTTCGTCAATTTACAAGATATCAAATCCGCTTACATCCATCTATTTAAAGCAGTTTGGTAATTTTGTCAAATTTCCATCGAATTTCGACCGAGTACGCATGCGTCAAAAAAGGACCGGCCAATGAGGCGAGGGTCTATTCCTGTCTCCAAACGTATTTGGGATCAAGATGAAATCAACTCCTGTTGTTTTAATGGCTTCTTCCACATTGCGCTAAACCTAGGAAGATATTTATATAAAAATCTGTGGAGTGTTTAGAAGGTATTTATTTTATTTATTGTTCTATTTATCGTAATTTGTATGAATACTTAGGTATCCATTTCGGATTTACTGTGTAACATGAATTTAGGTTCATTTAACGTTCGCGAAATCAAATCATTTTGTTTATATAGTACAGAAAATAATTATTCAATCGTAAATAAAAATATAGTAGAACATGTAATACAAAATTGGATCACTTATATTCCGTTTATGATCGGGTATGAATCTTATGGTGTTCTGATTGCTAATGAAAACTATTATGTAAATATAATGTCAAAAGACAGTACGCACGGTAGTAATATTTTTATTATTATGTGTTCGAAAAAAGCAAATCTGAGCGTCTGAATATAAATTATAAAATATTATTTCTGTATTTGGCAACTAAATATTTAATAAATATGCAGGAATGTGACTAGCTTTATGTGAATGTATAATATATATAAGTCTGAACTTTAGCATTATTTTTTAACAGAAATATATTATCTCTATTCGATTTAAAAGTTTTGTCATTACATAAGTGTGCTATTTTATTTGTAAAGAGTATGTATGCATTATATTGTTTGTATGTATACAAATCTTTAGAATGTTTTGATTTGCAAACTCTTAATATTTGAATAATGTTTACATTATATTTGTTTGTATGTATACAAACAATATATGTATACAAAGAAGTATATATACAAACAATGTATCATGTAATAATATTAATATTTACATTGTATTGTTTGTATGTATACAAATCTTGAATGTTTTAATTTATTACATGTTCATTTTTTACCAGTTTGCATGTCCGTTCATGGGCGATTCATATGAAACTCATAATTTGTCACAAATTGGTGATTTTATTGATTTAGTGCTTTGCCCAGGAATGTGGAAAAAAAAAACTATTTTTGACATCGGGTGAAATGAATGAGGTTATTTCGGTTTTTATTTTGTATATAAAAAATGTTATATGTAAAAAAATCCTGGTCATTAATCACATTGTTTTTTGTATATTTAAAGACGATTACTTATTCTTTGTAATTCTTTTTTTGTTGGGGGTTTTTGAGCAAAATAATATTACTTCATAGCTAGAACCAGTTCCGCTTAATCATTAATATTTACTTAATCCTTTGACCGCTGAGCAAATGGGCAAATTTGTAATGTTTTTTCTGTTATTTTTTTTAAATGTCAAAAAAAGATAAATTTTCAAACTTGGTATAAAAAACTTAGGTACTTCTCTATTATCCCATCGTCCACTTTTCATAACAAAATACTATCGCCAAACTGTATGATTAAATGCCAAAAATGCAGTCCCATTTACTTGATGTCGGAAGCATTATACGTGTTTGTTATGTCGTCAAGTGGTTTTTAATTCAACATTTGCGCGTATTAATGACAACGTTCTCCCGTTTATTTGGCATTACAGTTTGGCGATAGTTTTTTGTTATGAAAAGTGGTCGATGAGATAATAGAGAAGTACCAAAACTTAATTACGTATATGAGTAGATTCCTTGACAGTATTAATCATTACTCAATATTTTAAAACTGCATCATATTTGTAGAATTATATTAATTTAAACAATGCTTCTATTGAAGTGTGAAGAAGCACATACTTCTATGAAGAACCATATATTTACATAATCGTTTTCATTAGCAATCGGAACACCATAAGATTCATCCCCGATAATAAACGGACTATAAGTGGTCCAATTTTGTATTACGTGTTCTATGATATTTTTACGTACGTTTGAATAATTATTTTCTGTACTATATATACAAAATGATAGAGATCTAAAAACACAATTTCCATCGGATTGATTTCGCGAATGTTAAATGAGCCTAAATTCATTTTTAAACAGTAAATCCGAAATGGACACCTAAGTATACATACAAATTATAATAAATAAAATAAATACCTTCTAAGGTTTAATGCAATGTGCAAGAAAAAAAAAAAACGAGATGATCCCAAACACGTTTCTAGAGACAGTAATAGACCCTCACCTCATTGGCTGGTGATTTTTTTGACGCATGCGTATTGTGTCGAATATTGTTGAAAAATGATTTTGAAGAAAAAATCTGGAAATTCACAAAATGGTTTCGGGAAAAACTTCACCAAATGGTTTCAAAATTCTTTGAGTGACAGCGGGAAAAAAATTTCATTTTACATTCAATCATCGCAATTGGCGAGTGTGACTATTAAGTTTAGCCAGTACTGGCAATAACATCAATTACCAATTTTCAGTATTACTCGCCGATTGGTGAGTGTTAATTTTGTCTTATATCACAAACTGTATTTACATATACTACTAGATATAATGATTATGAACCATGATTTTTCTATTATTGGGCGAGATTCATGTTTTTTCAGCAATTCTTTGACGAAATTCGTGTTTTTTCAGCGATCCTTTGAAGAATTTCGCATTTTTCTCGTGATCCTTAACGAAATTCGCATTTTCCAGCGATTCTTTGATAAAATACATTTTATTCCGCAATTTTTAGACGAAATTTAGTAAAAAAGCATGATCTTTTGGTGAACTTTACTTTTTTGCGATTCTTTGATAAAATTTGCTTATCTTTCACGATTCTTTTGCATAATTAATGTTTTTTCTGTTGTCTTTTAACGAAAGTCATGTTTCCCCATGATCCTTTGATGAATTTAGTGTTGTTTCCTCAATCATTTGACGAAATCTGTGATTCCCCCCACCCCGCAAAGATTGGTTAGATGTTTTTAGTCTGCAGGTGCCCTAAAAAGTCTGTGACGCCCGTTGCTGCATTGCACACATTCTTCCATGTGGCATCTAACAAAGGAAATTCATCCTAAAGAATCATTGTTTCATTCTTGACATTTCTGGAAAGAAACAACGTTCAACTCATTGGCTGAATTGTAAAGGGCGAAATGTGTCAAACATTAGCAGAAAGAAAGTGCGCAATTTGTTTGTTCATGGATAAAATCATGAAATTCATTAATCGATAGTTGATAAATTGCGAAATTCGTCAATCAATAGCGGAAAAATCGCAAAATTCATTAATCGACAGTGGAAAAATCGCAAAATTCATTAACTGGTTTCGGGGGAAAAAGTTTTCGAATATCTTCGAATGGCTTCGAGAAAAAAAAATCACAATCCGTCAATTTCGGGGAAAAAATCGTGAAATTCGCCAAATGGTTTAGAAATTTGTCGAGCGACAGCAGAGAAAAGTATCTTTTTCCATTCAATCATCGCAATTGGTGAGTGTGATTATTATGTTTGACCAGTGGTGGCAATAAAGTCCATTGCCAAATTTTCAGCATTACTCGCTGTTTGGCAAGTGTTAATTTTGTCCTATACTTCAAAATCCTTTTGATCATATCATCAGTGTGCAGGACAATTTTTTTACGGGAGACCATTTGATGAATTTTGTGATTTTTCAATTATCGATTGACCAATTTTACTGCTATCAATTGTTGAATTTTATAATTTATCAACTATTGATTAGCGAATTTCATGATTTTTTCCATGAACATTTGACGAATTACGAAAAAAAATTAAGAATATCGTTAAATTGTCTTGGGTAAAAAAAATTTAATATTGTCAAATGCCTTCGAGAAAAAAGTTGCAAGTTGAAACGCCTGTGACCTCTTTTTCATGTTATGCATCTCGGGTCTATCCCCCCACTCCCCCTCCCGCCAAGTGGGACACTTTTCTAAATTTTGCAGACACCTCTCATGTGATATATCGCTGGAAAAGTCTTTGACCGCTTATTCATGTTATGCATCTCCGGGGTCCATCCTGCCACCCCCCCCTTCCCCCCCCCCTAAGGGAGGCACTTTTATAAATTTTGTTGACACCCCTCATGTCATATATTGTTGGAAAGGTTTGTGACTGCTTAATCATATTATGCATCTCCAATGTCCATCCCCCCACTTTGCCCTTCTCAAAGGGTACTTTATAAATTTTGTTGACACCCCTCATGTCATATATTGTTGGAAAGGTCTGTGACTGCTTAATCATATTATGCATCTCCGATGCCCATCTCCCCAATTTGCCTCCCCCCCCCCCCAAAGTGTACTTTATAAATTTTGCACACAACCCTCATGTTATATATCATTGGAAAGGTCTGTGACTGCATAATCACATTATGCATCTCTGATGTCTATCTCCCCATTTTGCCCCTCCCACCCCCCCCAAGGGATACTTTTCTAAATTTTGTTGACACCCCTCATGTCATATATTGTTGGAAAGGTCTGTGACTGCTTAATCATATTATGCATCTCCCCACTTTGCCCCCCCCCCCCCAAAGAGTACTTTATAAATTTTGCACACAACCCTCATGTTATATATCATTGGAAAGGTCTGTGACTGCATAATCATATTATGCATGTCTGATGTCCATCTCCCCACTTTGCCCCCCCCCCAAAGGGTACTTTATAAATTTTGCACACAACCCTCATGTTATATATCATTGGAAAGGTCTGTGACCACTTAATCATATTATGCATCTCCAATGTCTATCTCCCCACTTTGCCCCCCCCACACCCCCAAGGGATACTTTTCTAAATTTTGTTGACACCCCTCATGTCATATATTGTTGGAAAGGTCTGTGACTGCTTAATCATATTATGCATCTCCGATGTCCATCTCCCCACTTTGCCCCCCCCCCTCCCCAAGGGGTACTTTCTAAATTTTGCACTCCGATGCCCATCTCCCCACTTTGCCCCCCCCCCCAAGGGGTACTTTCTAAATTTTGCACACAACCCTTGTATTCGCCGGGCCGGCTGTGATTATTACGGCACCGGGTGGGCACGCATGCGCAGTGTTTGATTGTTTTTCTTTTCCCCCTCTCGATCGGTAAAGGGGAGCGAGTTGTGTTTCTTTGGAGTAGGATGTTGTTACGTCCGTGAGAAATAAAAGTATGTTTATTCGGTGAAAGAATTCTTACTTGTGTTTAATGAAATAATTTGAGCAGATCTTCTTCAGTTGGTACGTCGATCCGTAGGCGACTATGGATAGATCGTAGTGTTGTGCACTTCATTAAAAATGAAAAAGTAAAAGTGAAAGTGAAATCGTGTTCCACGATAGTGTGTACGAGCAGTGGTGAAAAGAAAAAAGTAAGATTCAATATAAAAAAGTGAGATTCTGTGTGTGTTCTATGATATTGCAGTGTATTGGTTTGGGCAGTGAAAAAAAAAAAAAAATGTACATCGTGTCTTGTAAAAAGAAAAATGCAAATCATGATTACGACGATCGGTTCCATGGTAATGGTGAGTACGCTTTAGTTAATTTAATAAGAGTTCGCAAAATGTTTTGTGTTTGTTTCGATTTTAAGTTAACTTTGTCATTTTTGGATTCTATTGATAATTAACGTGTGTGTTGATTCCGAGTGTAAATTTTATAACCTTGTTGAGTTTAGTTTCATTTTTTAATTTAAATGTTTTGAGTTTGATTTTAATTTTTTGCAATTACTTGGGTTCTCTTTTCGAACAAAATGTTGTTAGCAAGATTAAAAAAGAATGATTTAATCAAGGTTGCAGAAGAACTTGAGCTTACTTTACCTACAAGGCCGACCATAGTGTCGCTAAAAGAATTAATTGAAACGAGTGATGTTTATAAGAATAATTATGACCTTGTAGAAACGGTTGTTGAATCTGTGACTCAGAAGGAAAAAGACAACGAAAAGAAGGCTGAACGGGATAGATTAGAAAGAGATTCGGCACTGGAATTAGAAAAAATTAAACTTGCGCAGTTAGAAAAACGATTAGAGCTTACTAATATTCAGAAAGAAACACCGCATAAGTTAAGTGAAGCAGTAGTAAAAAGTGACTCTGAGCTATCAAATTGTAGTTTAGAAAATTTGTTAAAAAGTGTTAAAACCTTAACTATTCCAGTGCCGTTGCGTGCAGAATCGTATAATCTTTTTTTTCAATCACTGGAAAGAGCGTTTAAAACAAAGAATGTTCCGGAGGAATTTAGAGCAGAAATTCTTTTAAATATCTTAGGCGAAAAGGCTACTAATTTAATGGTATATTTGAGTGAGGATGACCTAAGTAAATATGATAAACTTAAAGACGTTGTGTTGAAAGAATTTCAATCCACTCCGCAGGAAGTGTTAAACAATTTTCGAAGGGCGCAAAAATTTCAAAACGAAAGTTATGTTCAATTCGCTTCGCGATTAACTGCAACATTTGATTATTACTGTCAGTTAAGAAAGGTGAATGACTTTAAGGGATTGTGTGAATTAATGATTTCCGACAAAATATTTAACTCGTTAGATCGTGAACTTCAAATTCATATAGGTGTAAAGCAAGGAGAATCTTGGTATTTACCGCAAGAATTATCTAGATGTTGTGATATTTATGTAGCGTCTAAGAATAAATGTAAAACAGAAAATAATGCGTTTTCACGTCCGCAGTTTGGAAACAATTCGCAAAAATATCGTAATGTGTACAGTCCACAAAACAATTCTAAGGTGTTTGTATCGGAAGTTAGGGTTTCAAAATGTATTCTTTGCAAGTCTAATGAGAATCATTATCTTGATATGTGCCCCATTTTCAAAAAAATGTTAGTTAATGAACGAATTGAGTTAATTAAAAATAATCAACTGTGTTTTAATTGTCTTAAGCATCATAAGGTTGTTAATTGTTCTTCCAAATTCAATTGTTCTATTTGTAAAAAACGGCATCACACAATTTTACATATTGATAAAAAAGTAGATGAAGGGCGTACGCATGGCAATGCGAAAGATACCAATTATGACAAGTCATTTGTAATGTCGGGTGCCGTTTTAGATCCAAGATCAAATGTTTTTGTTCCGAAAGGAGCATGTGGTGATAACTCATCAGCCGAGAATAAAGAATCGTTATCTTTCACAGCCACAAATGTTAATGTTAACAAATCTCTTATGGTTTTGCTGAGCACAGCTAAAATAATGATTGCGGATAACTTTGGAATATTCCATGAAGCGCGTGCATTACTAGACAATGGAAGTCAGTCATGCTTCATATCAAAACGGTGCGCTGACAGATTTAATTTGAAGAAGGAAAAAATAAATGTTGTAGTTTCTGGTTTGAATAAATCATCGTCAGTGATAAATTCAGTAGTCAAAACGAAAATTGCGAATCATACCAGAACTTTCGAAAAAAGAGTAGAGCTTTTGATAGTCTCGAATATAACAGATTACGCACCCGCTAAGCAATTTAATATTGATAGGCTAGATTTAGAGAATTTAACGTTGGCAGATGAGAGTTTCAATAGGCCAGGTGCTGTGGACATATTGTTGGGCGCACAACTATTCTATGAAATTTTAAAATCCGGTCAAATGAGGATCCCCGAGACAGATATAATTTTGCAAAATTCAGTATTTGGATTCATTGCTACTGGGAGTGTAGCAATAGAGAACGAATCTTCTGTTCATTGTGGGTTAATTATGGAAAATTTAGACGTAACTTTGAGAAAATTTTGGGAGATCGAAAATGTTGAGTCAGAAAGAGTGCAAAACGATGAGAGTTTAATATGCGAAGATCATTTCATGAAAACTCATTTCAGAAATGACGATGGGCGTTATGTCGTTAGAATGCCATTAAGAGAAGACCCCCCATGTTTAGGAGAGTCAAAAAACATTGCCGTTAAAAGATTAGATTCTCTTTGGCGACGTTTGAGAAGAGAACCTGAGTATCTAAAATTATATAGGGAATTCTTAACTGAGTATGAAGATTTAGGTCATATGCAGGAAACTAACGACAGTCCAAAATACATTATGCCTCACCATGGAGTTTATAGGCCGGATAATAGTACCACTAAATTACGTGTTGTTTTCAATGCTTCTCAAGCAACTTCATCTGGACAATCCCTTAATGATAAGTTGTATTCTGGGTTTGTTGTCCAGGATGATTTATTTTCAATTTTGTTGCGATTTAGAAAGCATGCTGTAGTTTTCACCGCGGACATAAAAAAGATGTATCGACAAATTTATATTAGTCCCGATCAATGCGATTTACAATGTATTTTATGGAAGGGTCATGAAAATGAAATTATACGCGTTTTTAAGTTGCTCACTGTTACCTACGGAACCAAGTGTGCACCTTATTTGGCTACACGAGTGCTTCAGCAGCTATGCCATGATGAGAAGGAAAAATATCCGTTAGCTGCCGCTGCTGGCAAGGATTTTTATGTCGACGACATTCTCAGTGGTACAAATGACGTCGCTACTGCTATTGAACTACAACAACAGTTAATATCCATGCTAAAGTCTGGTGGGCTCGAACTTCACAAATGGAGCTCTAATAATAAATTATTACTACAAAATGTTCCAACCACGGAGAAAGAGTATGATTTTAACGATCATGATTCAGACACTGTCAAAACGCTCGGACTGTTGTTTAATCCTAACAAGGATACATTTTGTTTTAAAATTCAACCGTTTGTGACTTCTATTACTAAAAGAACAGTCTTATCAGATATTGCAAGGTTATTCGATCCGCTCGGTATCCTGGGTCCGGTGATAGTCACAGCAAAAATTTATATTCAGAAACTGTGGCTCCTTCAGCTTGACTGGGACGATGAAATTCCACTACAAGAAAGAAAGGCTTGGAATAAATTTCGCGAAGAACTGACTGAATTGAAACATTTGCAGATAAAACGTCATGTTTTATGGCCAGATTCGAAACATATTGATTTGATCGGATTTGGGGATGCTTCTAAAGATGCGTATGGTTGTGTGATTTACCTTAGATCTGTCTCCGAGTCAGGTGAAGCCAAGGTGTCACTCCTGTGTAGCAAATCGCGGGTGGCACCCCTCAAGAAGATTACGATTCCACGTATGGAATTGTGCGCGGCAGAGTTGCTCTCGAAACTTACTGTTAAGGTACTGTCATCCCTGGATGTTCAATTTCGTGGAGTATATTTATACTCAGATTCGACAGTAGTACTGGCATGGATTGCTTCACCTCCTCTTACACTTAAGGTTTTTGTATCGAATCGTGTCTCTAAAATTCAAAGTAACACTAAAGACTTCTCATGGAACTACGTAAAAACTTCTGAAAATCCAGCAGACTTAATTTCACGTGGGGTTAGTCCAACAAAAATTCTTGATCTTAAACTGTGGTGGAATGGTCCTGAATTTTTGTGTGATCAGGAATTTTACAACAGTGATAACAATCATTTAACACTGACTGAAACAGAGGAATTCCAAAAGGAATTCAAACAAAATTGTAGTTTTCAGAACTGTGAACTAACTTTTTTAAATCAGGTTAAGGACATTGACTATATATTTAAGATCACAAATTCATATGTAAAATTAATTAGAATTATTAGTTTTATTTTCAGATTCATCTCTAATGTGAAGGGCTGTATAAGGGAAAAAGAACCTTTATCTCCAGTTGAATTAAGGAAAGGTAAATTGGTTTTAATAAAATATGTACAAATGCAGGTATTTCCTAAGGAGATGAAGGCCTTGAGAGAGAAAAGGAGGATTAAGGAATTTAATGTAAGTACAGTCAAACCCCGATTTAGTGCCATCTCGAAATAGCGCCAATTCCGTTTAACCGCCAATTGCGTCTATGAACAAATCTGCCAAATAGGAATTTCAATGTAATGTATCCGTTAAAGCGCCAACTCGATATACCGCCAAAAAAAAAATGTTTAGAAATTACTGTATTTTCTTTGCATATCTTTCTTTTTTAAATTTTTTGTTAGAATTTCAAAGGGCACTTCCTTTTCATGTGTCTAGATGTTTTCAAGCTCAATTCAAACTTTATTGAATAGCAAAGAATTTATATTGTTCTCAACACCTGCCAAAATGCACCTGCTACCCATTCTACTTGTCATTGGGAGAAGAAAAATAACGCGCACTGAGTGCCGAGCAAGTAAAACTTCTGATTCAGACTGGCGAGTCACGTGATCCGATCCGCTTCTGGAGCGGGGAGAAAACAAGGCATGGCACGCCATTGGCTGAAAGGGTCTCTCCTCTCTCAGGTGAGAACAATGTAAAAAATAACTTCTCCCTGTACTTTATGTCGATTTCTTAGAAAGAAAACGGTGTGCAGTGCAAAATCTCTCATTCAAAATTTTGGTCGGACGTTGATTGAAACATCGAAGAATTCACCAGCTAAATCTGTAAAATATCATTCTGTCTCTTATTTTAACTCATTATTGCGAAAAGAGCAGTTTTATCAATTTCAGAAAAGCGGGAAATTTGTGAATATAAAGAAAGAAATGTGAATGTATCGCAGCAACACATCTCCAATCATTTTTCTACACTCTGGAAAAAGCCTGTTAGCAGGCGCTGCATCGGAGACATTTTGATGAATACAGAAAAATGGATTAACACCAACGAACTGCAATCATCTGTAAAAAGACTGAAAACAGCGAAACATGAAGACTTAGAGGATGCCCTTTGCACATGGATACAACAAATGAGTGCTAAAAATGCCACTATCAACGGAGATGTCATCAGAGAGCAGGCAAAAGTTCTTGCCCAGCAAATGAATATTACAGATTTCGAATACAGTAGTGGCTGGTTGAACAGATTTAAAAAGCGACGAGGATTCTCTCAGTACATACGAAGTGGTGAAACTGCAGGTGTTGATGAAGATATTGTGTCAAATGGTCGCAAAAAACTGAGTGCGCTGATTTTAGAATATAAACAAGAGGACGTTTACAATATGGATGAAAGTGGCCTTTTTTACCGCTTGCAGCCAGATAAAACAATTTCGAGTGGGCCTGCTAAAGGATTAAAAAAAAAAAAAGATCGTGTGTCTCTTGTGTTCTGTACGAATAGTGATGGATCTGATAAAAGAACTATGACAGTGATTGGAAAATCAGCTAAGCCACGATGTTTTAAAATTTTTAATCTTGCTCTTTATGTAGATTATGAGAATAATAACAAAGCGTGGATGACTTCAGCATTATTTCAAAAATGGTTAGCGAATTTCAACATAGAAATGAAAAGAAGCAAACGCCATATTTTATTGATTTTGGATAATGCCACTTGTCACAAAGCATATCCAATGAGTAATATCCGCATTGAATTTTTACCTCCTGACTGTACTGGATTTTTGCAACCTTTGGATGCTGGTATAATAAACTCATTCAAAGCTCATTATCGAAAGTATCACGTCCGCCATATCATTGAAAAAATCAGTAAAGATGATTTTTCTCCAATCCTTTTACATGATGCTATTCGCATGATAAAAAAAGCATGGGATGAAATTTCATCAGAAACTATTGTTAACTGCTGGAAACATACTGGATTGATTAAACCTGAAGGCTCTACTAAAAAACAAAACACTACAGCACTTCAGGAACTACAAGACGAAATACACAAATTAACAGAAATTGAGCATCCTCTATCGGCAATTGAGTACATTAATATAGACAAAAGTGTTTCAACATTTGAAGATTTGACAATCGAAGAAATTGTTGCCAATCAAAATGAAAATGAAAATTCATCTGACAGCGAAGCTGAAGAAGCTGAAACGCCGCATGTTACATCTGATGAAGTTAAAAAATGCATTGGGAAAATAAGAATTTTCTTCGAAAAACATGCAACTGATAAAAAAATGATGAACAATCTTTTAGTTGTAGAAAAAGATATTGAAAAAATCAATATTGAAAGGAAAACTCAAACTAGCATATTAAAATATTTTCCTGTAAAAGATAATTTAAAATAATTCAGTGTGATATTTAATGTATGTGTGTGTCTGTTATGTGCATAATTATCTACTTTATCTAAAATTGACTATATAAAGAGGTAAGTGCATGTTAATTTCATACATTAATTGGATAATTTTGAATCATGTAGCATTAATTATATTATGTATATTAATTAATTATATTAATTTATACTATTATAATATACTATATACCATTGGATAATTTAATAAAAAGGCATTACTGATATTTATTTTTATAATAATAATAATATTAGTATAATAGTATGAAAATTAATTTTTATTGTAGTTTAATTCGATATACCGCCAAACTCGTTATAGCGCCAAAAATTTCTTGAACGGATAATGGCGGTATAACGAGGTTTGACTGTAGTTTATCTCCTTTTATTGATAATGATGGTATAATTCGCGTGGGTGGTCGATTAGTTAATGCTAACTTGCAAATTGATGCTAAACATCCTATTTTACTTCCTAAGAGTCATAAATTCACGGAAATGATTTTTTTGTATTTCCACTTAAAAAATTTTCATATTGGGCCCCAAACTTTGTTGTATGCCGTTAGGCAAGAATATTGGCCTTTGGGGGGACGTGCTATTGCTAGAAAAACTGTACATAATTGTGTGACATGTTTTAAGGCAAACCCAAAAGAAATGAGTCAAATTATGGCACCTTTACCTAAGGAACGGGTGAACATTAATCCTCCTTTCTCCAATTCAGGTCTAGATTGTTGTGGGCCTTTCTTAATAAGATACAAAAACCAAAGAAAAGGTGTTTATCACAAAATTTATGTGTGTGTGTTTGTCTGTTTTATGACTAAGGCAGTTCATTTTGAGATTATCACTAATTTATCGGCAGAAGCCATGATTGCATGTTTAAAAAGGTTTTTTGCACGCAGAGGTCTGGCATCTCGCCTTTTTTCTGATAATGGCACAAATTTTCGAGGTGCTGCTTCAGAAATAAGGGAGTTATTTTCCTTATTTAAAAATGAGTATGTAATTGATTACATGTGTTCTGAAGGTGTGTCATGGAGTTTTATCCCTCCACAGTCGCCTAATTTTGGGGGATTGTGGGAGGCGGGTGTAAAGTCTTTTAAACACCATTTCAAAAGAGTGGTAGGTGAGCATAAACTCACATTTGAGGAGTTTTTAACTGTAAGTAATCAAATTGAAGCTATTTTAAACAGCCGACCTCTGACACCACTTTCATCCGATCCCAATGATTATAATGTTTTAACGCCAGGTCATTTTTTGATCGGTAGGCCACTTAATTCGTTACCTGAGATAGACATTTCCTCTGTAGAAAATAATAGACTTTCTAAATGGAAATTGACTACTAAACTCGTCCAAACTGTCTGGAAAAAATGGACCAGAGATTATTTGGGTACTTTACAACAACGATCTAAGTGGCATAGTATTAAAGGTGATATTAAACCTAACATGGTGGTATTGTTAAAAGAAGAAAAACTACCAGTATGTAGTTGGTTAATTGGTAGAATTGAAAGCATTATTCGTGGAAATGATGGAAAAATCAGAGTAATTCTGGTAAAAACGCCTAAGGGCACCTATAAACGTAGTATTTCTAGTGTTGCTATTTTGCCAATTTCAGATAATGTTATGTAAACTTGTTAAATTTTGCTATTGTATGATTATAATTGAATTTCTTATTTCATTAGTATATTCAGAGTGTATATATTGTGCTAGTTTACTGTGTGTTCCTTTGTATCTATTGTATATTTAATTATTGTATATTTAATGTGAAAATGTAGTAATAGTACGTTTTGTAATTGAAACCTTTGGGTTTCAAGGTGGGGAGTGTATTCGCCGGGCCGGCTGTGATTATTACGGCACCGGGTGGGCACGCATGCGCAGTGTTTGATTGTTTTTCTTTTCCCCCTCTCGATCGGTAAAGGGGAGCGAGTTGTGTTTCTTTGGAGTAGGATGTTGTTACGTCCGTGAGAAATAAAAGTATGTTTATTCGGTGAAAGAATTCTTACTTGTGTTTAATGAAATAATTTGAGCAGATCTTCTTCAACCCTCATGTTATATATCATTGGAAAGGTCTGTGACCACTTAATCATATTATGCATCTCCCATGTCCATCCCCCACTTTGACCCCCCCAAGGGGGTACTTTTCTAAACTTTGCACGCACCCCTCATGTGATATATCAATGGAAAGGTCAGTGACCGCTTAATCATATTATGCTCCCCACTATGAAATTTGTCAAGTTAAAGCAACTATAAATTTTATTTTTATGGTACTATCAAGTTGTTTGCCGTCAAATTTTGACGGGTTCCATCTAGTATTTCATTTAAAAGAGAGGTCATTATACATATTCTTAGAGCAGCAAGAAGTAACTGAAATATGGATATTATTGTACAACCAGAGTTCTGCAAAACTAAGATGAGATCCTGGCTTAATAAGCATAGATATAACAGTTGTAACTCAATCTATAGTACATAATTTTTAACAAAAATTTTTTTACTGTTACTACTAGAATATAGAAATGGCAAGGCTGATAAATTAATTACATATAAAAGTAATAAATTGGAATTTGAAGTGATCAATTTTAATTTCCTAAAGATTAAACTAAATCATATATTTATTCAATATAGATAGAATTTTAATCATGTGGTCATATTAAAACTTCAGGTGCCGACACAGAAAGCACTTTGTTAGAAAGCTACATTCTTCTACATGAGCTCCATGACATATGTGCCAAAGCCCTCAATTGATCTCACTTTACCCAAAACAGCAAGCTTGGCAACTTTCTGGATACTTCTATTTTTCGAAACAGCTCTACAAGTGTAAAGTCCCTGATGTCTTTTAGAGACTTTAGAAATAACAAGGATGCTCCCATCAGCAGTGTTGTTCAGAGATATTCCTGATTTAGTCGCCTGCACAGTATCATTATTATGCAGCCAAACAATTCTAAAAGGCCTATCACTTGTGATTTGGCAATTTATCTCAACTCTCTCACCAATGTGTCGCACAAGATAAGAAGGTTCAATGCTAATCTCCAGAACAGAGCCTGTAGAATTAATCTCTTAATTGAAATAATAAATTAAAAGTAAAATATGTCCTATTTTAAGATAAACAGAATAGCAGTTGAGAAATGTAAATCTAGAAAAAAATATGTACACACTAATAAAATTCATGTTGTATAAGCTACAAGAAAAAAAAAAAAAACATGAGTAACATATTGACCCATAAGAACTCATATCATGAAATTTTCTCCAAAAGTTGCAGGGAAAAAAAAAAAAAAAAAAAAAAAGGAAAAAAAGAATTGATATTGCATTTTATTAAATGTTTTTTATGACTATCCTCTCATTTGACAAGTTAATGATACAAGTTCTCTGGGTTAAATAAATCTCCACAGTAACAGAAATATGTCTTTAGATTAACAAGGAGTAGCAGTTTTATATAATGAGTAAATCATTTATAACAAGAATAAGGCTAAAAAAAATAAAATAAATAGCCAGGTTAAATTTATTTTGATTATATATATATATATACACACACACACTAAAATTCTACCTAATTAGCAATTATAAAAACATACAATTTTTTAAGCATATTTTAGTAAGAACCTCCTTTAAATCATCAAATGAAAAATTTGGAATGAATCTGCATGCAAAATTACAAAACATTTAACTGAAACTTGAATGTAAATATTATGATATTAAATCAAATGCTTAATTTCACAGATATCATTAATTAAATAAAGTTGCTGGAATATCAGTTATTTCACAGGATGATTGTAGTCATTTCATAAAAAAACTAGAACATAAAATAGTAAGTTCACTTAAAAAAATTGTAGAGACTTGACTCAACATTTAAGTTATCAGCAATAAAAATGTTAATACCAAACACTTTTACATTTTTACTGATTCTAGACAGAAGGAAAAAACAAAACAAATTCTATAAATCAACAAAGTAGTTGCTTAAAATTATTTATATCATTTATGATGAAATTAAAATTAAGTGTAATACCTCCTGTAGGTTCACATCTTCCACCAGGTTGCACAGGAGTACCACGGTACCCAGCTGCACATCTAAAATAAATGATTAAAAATAAATAAATAACTTGTTAATTGAATAATATAAACATATAACTTAAACTTGTTTTTGAGAGGGGGGGGGGGGAAGAAAGAATATCTCAAAACATATGCAAATTTTATATTTGTCAAATTTGTTTTTTAATTTAATTTTTTTATACAATAAAATAAGAAAATAGCTATAAAATAATTTTTAATGGAATTCACATAATCTTTAGCTAACTTTTTATTTATTATTATTATTTTTAAGAATTACATCCCAGTATTTTCCTTGATATATATAAAATAAAAAAAGATAAAATTCAAATTATGATTATAATTTTCTGAATATAACTCAAGACCCAATGAATTAAATAAATCAAGATGAGGAAAAATATTTATTTTGTTTTGTATTTGTAAATTTTTCATAATACATGAAAAGACAAGTTAAATATTATGATCACTTTATGAATACACCTAACGGTGCATTGAGTAGATTTTCTTTTAAATGTTTAAAACTGATTTTTAATGCATTAACTAAGATCTCCTAAAATTTAAAGTATCAAAAGTTTATTTTAAGACTGTTCTTTTTTAAAAAAAGTTTCCTCACTCAACAAAACACAACTTCCTGACACATTTTTTAACATAAAAGCATAATACTTGCAGGCATGATTGTTGAAGTGATTTGTAATTGAACAGTTTTTCCTTTTCTAATAAATAAATGACAAACCCTGAGTTATAAGCAATTGTTATCTCAAGACAGCAGTTTTTCTTATTTCCTGTGCTGTCACGTCTGGATATTCTGTTCAAATGCATACTTTGACAGCATTTACCGAAAAGTGGAAAAACAGTTCAATTACATAGTATCTGAATAAGAGTACCTGCTAATTTAGTAAGTTTGCAAAAAATAAAAAATTAATTAAATGTGTCAGAAAGAAGCCAATTCGGATTTGAGAACAAACAGCCTTAAGTAAAATTATTACTCATGATTACAAAGATGCTTTTGTTTGTTATTATTTGATGCGAGAAAAAAAAATAATGCAGGATGCAAATATACAGGAATTTACATCACTAATCTATATCTATACTATTATATAAAGAGAGAACGTCTGACTGACTGACTCGTCAACACTGAGCTGAAATGACTAAAGTCAGGATCGTAAAATTTGGTGAGTAGATTGCTGTTATGACCTAGGCAAGCAATAAAAGACTTTTGAAAATTCTTTATCATTTTTTTTTTAAGTACACACTCATTACTACCCTACATTGTAGTGCACAAAATATTTTTAAAAAAATTACACTAGCTGAAAAAAGACTATTATTTAAATTGATCATTAAAAGCCCTGTAAAAGTGCACAGACATACCGTGAGGATGTATAGCATTAGCTCTGGCTCAGCAATTAGTCCTGTGTGAGGTATTAAGAGCTATAATCATGAATGCCAGTTGAAAAGTCTCACACTTGATAATAACTATATTCAGGGCTGGCATGTAGCATGTGTGAAATGTGCAATGCACACAGGTGCTTTCCTGATCTTTTTAAAAGGAAACAGAATTTCATAATTTCAGAAAAAAAAATTCAAAATGTTCGAGATTAATTTTTAAGGTTTAATATCTAATATCTCGGGTTAATTTAAAGTTTAAAAAACAATTGCAAATGGTTGTCAAAGTTGCAGTAAATTTAGCCATCCAAAGTTGGGAAGATTTTCAAATTTGATACTCTTTTGCAAAGAATTTATGTAAATATGTAATTTATATTTATGTAACTTGAATAGTGAATTCTGTTTTCTCACTTATTTCAATAAAAATTTTAATTTACTAAAGAAGTAAATGAATCATGTGGGAGCACATGACAGAATTCAAAACAGCATAAATGAAGTACTGAACATTTCTGCCACTGCAGAAAGTGGATTCAATCTAAGCAGTCATTTTAAGGAAATCAATATTGATCCTATATGAAATATAATACATTTTAATAAAGTGAACCTTTGTAAGATTGGGCTTCTAATTTTGAGAAATTTTAAATTCATTTCTGAACTAGGCATTCGGTAAGATATATTGATGAAAAATTTTTTTAATAAGGAATTTTTATAATGGGAGAATGTGGATGTGAAACCCATATCAGCTTCAGTGAGAAAGCAACCAGAATTTGTAATGACAATACAATATTGAAAATTTCTTTCAAGAAAAATACTTTGAATGTTAAAATATTTGCAATGGATAGAGCTTTTGGCACAATATTTCGCTTCTGGAGTAGAAAATACTGTCCAAAAGCTACGTTTTAAAAAAAATACTTTGAATGTTAAAATATTTGCAATGGATAGAGTTTTGGCACAATATTTCATTTCTGGAGTAGAAAATACTGTCCAAAAGCTGAGAATACTTTTCAATGATAAATCAAAATGTCTTGAGCAACATGATTAAAAATGAAATTATTATTATTATTATTACTAGTATATAACCCCCATCAAAAATGACGGAATGTTGATCTGCATTTCATTTTTATAAGACTTCATACAAACAAACAGCATGAAGATTTTATTATCGAAAGGTTTGTATGGTAGAAAAGTACAGTTTAAAAATGACTTCTACAAATACAAATGATGAGGATATATATATATTTTTTTTTTTTTGTACTCCATATTAAATTTTGAAATAGTTCAACGATTGGACAAAACATTCAAATTAAATATTAAAAAATAATACATGTGAAGTTTTTGTGAAAAAGTGTTATCAACAAGTTTCTAAAGAGCTTGACTCACTACATAACTCATTGTTTGATTACATAAGCAAAATTGAATGTATTATGTGGTATTATGTATTCCTTATATTTTAATTACGTTTCATAAGAAAAAATAATTTTATTTACGATGGAAGCAAAATTTCAAAATTTAGGTGGATATAAGATAGGATCTTAAAAATTGCTATAACTAAGAAAAGAAATAACATTAAGAAAGAAATAAAATTAAGCTGAAGCTTTTAAAAGTTGATCTTGAAATAAATTAATACGTCCTGAATATTTCTTATTTTAAAAATATGCTTATATACATTTTATATAATTTATTATATATATTTTATAGAACTTTATTGTTATTTTATATATTCTTTTCCAACAGAAAGTGCCTTTGTTTAATTATCTACCAGTAGATGGCGCCAAAACAACATTTAAAAAAGAAGTGTAATACTGGATCATTTACTGCAAAGCCTCCCTATGAAAGCAATTACTGCTATTTCTGAAAAAAGTGTTTACAGAAATTTTTTTTTGCAGAAATGTTGATATACATGTTTGATATGAAAATATGCTGAACAGACATGGTTTGAGGTAGAAGAAATTATTGTTTAGCTGTCATATGTTTTTCATTAAGCCTAACTTGGCATTTAACTATGCTCGGGTTTGCAGCTCCGACTCAGTTCGCTCTGTAATGATTACTTACACTTTCCTACACTTGGATTTGCTGATAGATGGCTGCTAAAATAGTTTTTGAAGGTTTTAAACAAAATTAAAAGCTTTATATTTAAAAGCTTTAATATGCTTTTACAAATATTTTAAGAGCAGAATTGGATGTGAAACTTTCAAAGAGTCGTTCATTTGTGATTCAATTGAATTTGTGATTCTAAATGGCAACAGTGTTCATTTGTTTATCTGGGAATCCGATGTTTAATTAAGAACTTAAAACATTATAATAGGATATGATATACATGTTTTATAGGAAAATATGCTGAACAGACATGATTTCAATTAGAAGAAATTATCATTTAGCTGTCATATGTTAGCATAGGTTTTCCATTAAGCCTAACATGGTGTTTAGCTACAGTCGATTCACAGGCAAGAGTGGTCACGCCTGGCATGGTTACCAACACTTTCTTGCTTTTGGATTTTATTATAAGTAGATTATTATTATTATTATTTTGCAGTTATTAACAACAATTCTCGAAAACATTTTGAACTATTTAGAAACTTTTAGATCTTTGGAATAAGGAAATAGTTTGGTCTAACATTATATATCAGAATTTTGTTATAAATAATGAGTAACAACACATCTAACAAAAATTTGATGATGTGAATACATGACAATTTATTGAGATTTTGGTGTATTGTTACAAGATATATAAAAGTAATGTATTTGGCTGAAAAATAACATAGTATAATCTATGCATGTATAATTGGAAAATATTCCATAATTAGTGTGTAACACGAATTTCTGTTTCTTTTCTCTCTTTCAAAAATTACCCAACAATTTTTCTCACTCATAATGGAAAATCCACATGCTGGCTCTGACTATATTGATATAAAAATAATCTATAAATGACCTATAAATGTAAAGTGAAATTACCAACTTTGAAGGTGAATAAATTGACAATCAACATACAGTAAAATGATAATAAATTAATAAAAGGACTGTAAAGTTTTAAATCATACTTTTCACAGTTTCGACCAATGTACCCAGGTGGGCATGCATTGCATGTAGGCTGTCCATCATTATCAAGGAAACATGTATTTGAAAACCTAAAAGAAAAGTATATATTTAAAAATAAATGCTAATAGAAAATTCTGAAATTATTAATTTTGGAGAAAAATTAAAAAGTAGATATTTTTGATTAAAACTTTCTAAATTCAACATTCAAAATTTAAAAAAAAATCATAAAACATTCTGGGAAAATAAATAAATAAATAAAAAATAATGTATTAAAATTTAAAAAGCAATAAAGCTTAACAGATTAACTTAGACCTGAAATCAAAATTTGTTCAAAAATTTTACATAAAATTATATTTTGACTTTATGAAGTTTTACACTTCTCAAGTACTAAAACAATCAATCCATTTTTTCCTCAAGATCTGAATTTTGTACTGAATAATGCAATTAACTGGATAGAAAATTGGTAATTGAAAGGGGGAGGGAGAAAGAAATTTAGGCACATTTAATAAATTAGATATATTATTATCTTTTGTGCTAAAATTCAAAAATACCTAATTTGCTAACAGATTTAAAGAAATATCTTGATCTATGTCTAAATTTCTTTTGTTTTGCGAGATATTCATCAAAAAATTGTAAATTACTGATATTTTACTTGTACCTGACAATTTAAAAACTTTCTTTGTATAAAAAGAAAAGAGCACCACTCAGCATATCTGAAATTTAAATTAATTAAAAACAAATGAAGGTTAAATGCAAATTAAAGGTAAGTCTAAAGTTTTTATTAATTTTTTAAATCAATGTTTTATTTATGTCTTTAGTAAATTGAATATGATGATTGCCAAGAAATGTAACTTTGTATTTAGGTAAACTAGAAAAAAAAATGATATTTAAAAAATAGCTATCGTATCAGCAAGTGCAAATTCTTTTACAAAGATAAAGATATTGTTTGATACTAGAAAGATCATTATACCTCTAAGGAATATTTAATTGATGATAAAATAATTTTT